>OY987188.1:5037500-5713750 GCA_963920625.1 Dinocampus coccinellae | reverse complement strand
AACCACAATCCCCGATAGCATTTCCTCATCTGAAACATATAAGAATTTTATTAATACAATATTAATAATATACCTATGAAATAAAAGTAAACGCGTATTTAATTGATAATTACTGTAAAAAGCACAGAGAATATTTAGTTCATATACAATTAAGATCTTATAATCTGGAGAAAAAAAGGGAAAATTACTTTTTAAATCTTTTATTAATTACAAAAAAATTTCGTAATTAATAAAAATTTCAACTCTCACCACCCTGTTCTGCCTTACATACGTGTTGGTGTCATGGTCATAAATTATCACGCAAAGTCTTTGTGTCATCATAGAAAAAAACACTTGTGCAAATTAATGCGAGTCAATGCATTGGTAGAATCCCAAGTAAGTGGAATGTAATCTTTCTATTCTCAGTTATTTTGTTTTTATTATCTCTCTATAAGTCATATATGTTTAAAGAATGCAATATATATATACTTCCGTTTGGTCGATTATAGATGTATACATACACATACAACTACTAAATTTTTACACAGTAGTGGAGAAAGTGCACGCTCTCTTTGCCACACACACAGGATTGATCATAAAACTGCTCTCTTCTGGGTCTTTTTTTTTTTGTTTGTTTTTTTTTTGCTTCCTTTCCAGCGTTGTCTGGTAATACTTCACACATATGCATTTAAACATGTGAGATTATATCGGAAAGGTGAACGTCTGCGTTGCTTGATAGAGTCCAGACCGGATTGAGATATACCTGTTGACCCAGAACTTGAGAAAGCGTGCACGCATTTGTGCAAAATCAGACACTTGGTTATATGAATAAAATCTTTTACAAAATTCTACATTTTTATTTTCTTTCTCTACCATATGATGGTAAATATATGTAGAGATGCTCGATCTCGCTATCTAATTGTTCGGAACGAACAGGCAAACCACTATCGTTTTGGACTTTCATCTTTCTCTTTGTCCATTGCCATGAATTATATGTATGTATATATATATATGTATATAAACATTCACTGTGAATATAAATGCTTAAAAGTCACCGAAGCACAACCAATTTGTTTCCGGCATTATCGTGTGTCGTCTTTTGCATTTACCTTGCGGCGTGAAATCGATTCTTGCAATTTGTCTGCAAATTGGAGTAGATATATAGGTAGGCAGGTAAGAGCATGAGTGTACACTCATGAAATAATGTTACGAGAAGTAATAAGAGAGGTTTCATGTTGATGAGGTTTATGCGCGGACACCAATAGCAACTTGATGGAGAATGGCCAATCCAGTTATTACGATAGTTGTCAGACATTACTTACGGTTTATAATAAATCTGTGTATATTGTATAAGATAGAAATTGTTTTTCTCTTCTTCGTCGTCAAAACTTCATTTATATTTATAGTTATTTAGTATTTATGGGAAAATTCCATTGTCTTGATTGAAACACATTCCGACCCAAATTCATCACATGATATTTATTTTCACCACGACAATTGCACAATAAGAATAAAATCTAACCTAAATTCTTTGCTAATTATTTATAGACCGTTAATTAAGTTCGTGGGAATAGATTGCAGGAAAATCTGTGAATTAAAATAAAAAAATCAAACAACCAAAATAAGATAAAATAAAATTGTATTCATATACAAATATTAATACTGCAAAAACATCAATCGTTATTTCCGCATACTCGTGATATCAGGTTAAGATACCTCCAATAATACCGGTCATAATGTACTATTGAGGCACCTTCTCAACATGTATCCTATACACCACACATTGAATTATCTTTACTTGGATATGTGTATATACCCGTATATCTAATACACTCTTATGCATTATTGCACATGACTATACAAGAGTGCATGAAACCGTTGCCCCTGCAAAGCACGAAGTCGACCCCGTGGTAGTGCGTGTAACGAGTATCATATTGGCACGCATGGGCACACGCATATTTACACAGAGAGACACACACAACACATACACATTTTGTATTAATTTTCATTCATTTATTGTGGTTGAATGTCCTTTTGAAATATTATTTTTTAAATAAAAAATAAGTCACATAGACTAGTGTGAGACATATTATATGGATCAAATGAAAAAAGAAAAGAAATAAATAAAAAAATTATTATTTTCTTGATGATATTTTTACCACCATGGAATTTGATTGTTAATCACTTCTCTCATTTTTTTTTTTTTTTTTTTCACTGTGTACATCAACTGCGGTGTACGTTTATTTAGTCATTTAAAAGCTTATCTCCATCTTTGCCAGGGGCAAGGATCACGTCTTATATATACATAATATATACACGTATAAACAGGCTTTGTATCATGAGACATTGTACAATTGTTCTCGCGTGCACTTCCGTTCACGAAATGAAAGATTATTGTATTGTTATACGTGTATATATAAATTATATCGGGAAAATTGATAATCAATTTATATAAATGATTTTTTTTTTTTTTCCTATTTAAATTGAATTTCACTTTTAATTCAATCCAATAATTCAAATTCAGTTTTTTATACACTTTTATTCATTATTTATTTATCTATTTATTTATTTATTTATTTATTTACTTTTTGTTTTCTTTATTTAATAATAATCAATATGAATATTGCAGTATAACTGCCGTTAAAAATTTTAGATTTATTAATATATTTCAAATTAATGAGTATAAAAATTCAATACACCTTTCACTCGGGTCGTTTTTTACATCATCTTAATGTATAATCAAGTTTGATATTGTAGATAAATTATACGTAAATTAATTTCATTGATTTTTTTTTTTTTGTTCTTCTACCCTCGTTTGAAATTTCTCTATTTACAATTATAAATTCTCATTTGCTTAAATCCTCACGTATCCCACACTTTATTCTTGCTACTAATCATTTTCTTTTCTTCTTCTATTTCATTTTTTTCATTATCATCATTATTTATTTATTTATTTATTTTCCTACACTTCAACGAAATAATAACAGGAAATGCATTTATCATAAATAAATATATAAATAAAGTGTGATGATCTCATAAATTTAATCCAATCACTGTCTATATTATGACTTTGCACATATATACATCTATAAATTTTATATTTATCATCACATTTAAAAATTATTATCACTATTAAAATCCATCTTAATATCATTTAATTGCTACACTTTCAACATCATTAATTTTTAATTTATCATTGGTCTATTTTGTAATTGAGGTTATGTCGAGAAAAAAAAAAAATTTATAATTAAATTGATCTACCTTCCTAAATAAATCGAATAATTAATTAGCAAATGCGGTAAATTGCACGTAAATGAGCCTCGGGCAATCTTGTGTGGCATATTACCGTTATAAATTTGTGAGTACTTTTAGTTGAACTATGTAAAATACAACAAACAAAACATCTCTCCTAAAGTTCCACTCACATGGTATATATACAATAACATTTAAGAAATTGCATATGTGAATTTTGCAAATTTTCTCTATGGAATGTAAAGGAATATTACCCATGTACAAATATATGTATATACAAAGTCTTGTAAATTATGCGTTGTTTTACATTTCTGTCTACTTGTAAAAAGTAAAACTCTGATGTATCATACACCTGGATGAAATTGAATAAAACAAAAGAGTAGGAAAGAAAATGTGGCGTGTTTCAAGATATGAAAATTATCATCACGCAATGTTATTATTATTATTATTTTTTTTTTTCATTGTTATATACTATATACTCTGTACCATAGAAATAAAATAAATAAATTGAAAATAATTTTTTTTTTTTTATATACCTAATGATAATTGATTTGCTGAAATCTCGTTTTCGCCTGGTTGAAGTCGCACTTCCATTTCACGTAAGCGGGAATGCAAGTCTCGAGTGTGAAGAAATAAAAAGAGTGTACTCGACAATGCAACAAGGGCAATGAGCTCACTGGTTCTATTACAAAAACAAAACAAACAAATAAACAAAATAATAATAATAATAAATATAGATTAATTTATTTTCAAAATATTTTGGATAAACACAGATAATGATTATATGAGTTTTGTGTTTATATGTACGATTAAATTAATAAACAGGGCATTTATAATTGTACTTGAGTGACAATAATTTCATGTCTGACCTGTTTTCATTCACCATAAAAATTTTTTATATATTAAAATTATTTTACAATTAAATATAATAATAATAATAATAATTATTATTATTATTATAATAAATATATTTATTATTCAATATTAATATTAATTTTCTAAGTTATCTCAATCTTATGTAGTTGACGAAAAAAAACAAAAAAAAAAAATGGAAGAAAAACTCAAAAAAAAAAAAAATAATGATAATAAATAAATAAATAAACGATAATTGGTATTGTTTGCATGTATAAATATGTGGGCATTTGTAGGATAAAAATTAAAGTAAAAAAAATTTTTTTTATTTAAACAAAAAAAAAATCCATTAATAATACTGTGGATATATAAGTGTATATATAGATCTATGTAAAAGAGAAGAAGAATATTTAACTAAATGCATTCGAGCATAAATACGATAAGATATGTGAGTGTGTGTCATGATTTAGAGGCCCTTTGTGGTAATATTATTATTCCCAAGGCGTCGACACTTCCGTATTGAATACTAAAGTGAAAAATAAAACTTTGAAACAAATTCAACTTTGATAAAAAAAAATATGACACGTTAATTTTTTATACATTTGTTTTGTTTTTTTTTTTTTTTCTCATCAAATTTACCTTTTTGGTACTGCCAAACGACGCTGCCTCCACATAATGTCCTTGCCAATCATTTCTTTACTACACATTCAATAATTAAACACTAAACACTTTTATAACACATAAATTTATAAACAAATACATACATACATACATCCACACGGTGTTTTTGAAAACACAATTGTTTTTTTTTTTTTTTTTTTTTTTTTCTAACTTTTCAAAAATAATCATGTATAAAAAAAACACTATCACTAAACATCAATAGCATAAACTAAAAAACTAGAAAAAAATAAAAATAAAAACTGAAAAAGTTCAAGAATAATACATTTTAATTATTTAATTTATCTGTATCGATTAACGTCAAACAATTGCAATTGCAATCCTCACTGAGCTGTCTCGGAATGAATGAAAATTCTGTATAAGATATCAATCACGTACTGAATCGTAATTGTCCTAGAATTGGTTTTTTTTTTGTTGTTATTGTTGTTTTTTTTTTCTTGTATTTAATTGCCTTAATTAATTTTTCATTCTAATTCAAATATTTTAATAATTATATTCATTCTCAATTTTTACATTAATTATTATCAATAATTAATTGTTAATTGTTTTATTGATTGAACATATTATCTTCATGAACAAACTGTCCAATCAGGCATTCAGCTAAACGAATAATGTGATCCATCGCTTATTCATCGTATTTATAATTTCTTTTCTTTTATCAAACCTTTTTTTCCCTTCATTCAACTTTCTATCCCCTTACAATTGACGTTTATACATAAATATATTTATATTTATATGAAGACACGTGGGTGTCTTGTTTCTCTTTCACAATCACATTTATGACCATGATGAATATGGTTTAAATATTAATATTATTATATGGTGTCCGCATTGTGGACTGGTCAGCGTACGACTGCGGTTCCGCATCGTTCTCCACCTTCTATGTTTCATGCAAGGCAACTCCTACTCCATCGTTGTTGAAGCACCTAGTTGCTGCTTAAAACGAGGCTCTCAACGACCCCGTTACTGTATACTAATACAGTATACTATGTATCTTCTACACCTATGCAATTCCTTCATTCCATATACGTTGTTTCCTCTTTATTTTTCATTTTTCTCCTCCCCATCCTCCTCCACTACTATTTTCTTCATCTTCTTATTCTTCTTCATCATCATCTTCCTCATCATCTTCTTTATCCTTTTCTCTACCTTTTTTTTTTTCTCCATTTGTTTCATCTCTTTTTCCTCTTCTTCTTCTTCAGCTTCTTCTTATTTTTATTTTTTTTTTTTTTTTGAGCCTGTAACATTGAATGACGTGTGACTAAATTGATAAGTCAACGTAATTCAATGTATTGGACAGAAAAAAATATATAAACAATTAAATAAAATATTGATTTTCATGATAAATATTAACTCATTGAAAAAAAAAAAATGAATTACATGACTTGTTTATTAAATAAATGAGTCTTTCATGATGAATACATTTGCAATTTAAAGTAAACTTTGTGATTGTTTTGAATAGTGGGTGAGTTTTTTAACTTCACACGTGACATGTTACTTACCAGTTGAATTCCGTGTGTATATATATATATGTGACGTATATAGTGATTTGCTGCGTGTTTCTTTCTCTCTACATTTATCATGAATAAGTAATGTGTCATGCGGCCCAAAAGCAACATAACTGGATACGTTCATGACATAAACATGGGCCTGAGCAGAAATATTATTCATTTTTACAGCTAATTTATTCGGTTGAAGAGACTTCTACTTCTTCTTCTTCTTCTTCTTCTTCTTTCTTTTTCTTATATTCTGTCCACATATAAATTTTGTGAATTACATGATATTTTATACGATGCAAATAGCATAAAAAAAAAAGGATATCGTTGAATACCTAAAAAGGAATGATGAAGGCTAACTGGTGGACCTGTTTGGTTAGCTCAAACCAATAGAATCTTGAGGGAAGTTGAGTACTTATTGCTTAGCATTCAACCATTACTGAGCAGTCCTAGGTTATCCGTCCATCTATAAACATCAATTTGGTTATTTACTTTTGTCATTTGGAATCAGTTGTAATTTTATTTTATTATACAATTTTTCTTAGTGCATCAATAATCTTGACATTAACTATAATAATAACAACGCGGATGACAACGACGACAGTAGTGAGAGCAGAGCCTTCCATCATTTAGGTAAGAATATAAAGAGCTACCATGAATAATTCTTATACGGATTTATACCAAGTACATGGACCAATGTAACGGTTAAAGTTATGTCATTGGATTAAATTGACAATGTTTATCCACGACTGTTTCAGACGCATCGTCATTGTGAAATAACGATTGTACATGACACATAGCGCAGTTAAAAATGCGGCTGATTATTCTACTTCTTGGAATTGCTTGTGAAGTTAACAGTGAACTGATACATGGCATGTACAATGTTGATATTGATAACGGAATTTTGAAATATATTAAGCCTATTGGAGCAACAGTGGATCATGTTGATTTATCTAATCTTGGAATATATAAACTTGATAGAAATGTTTTTGATGAATTAATCGATGTTAAATCATTAAATATTGGTGATAATTTATTAAATGAACTTCCAGAATTTGTTTTTTCAAATTTAACTAAATTGGAAAATTTATCATTAGCAAATAATAAATTATCAACTTTTCAAAATACATTTGTTGGACTTAATAATCTTGAAATACTTGACATCTCGAATAATTCATTGCGTCATTTGAGAAAAAGTTTTTTTTTTGGTCTCACTAATGCGACTAATATAATTATAGAAGGTAATGAATTGTGGAGTATATCGACGCTTATTTTTGAAAATCCATTTCTCAGAGAAACGGAATTAACCACTGAATTTAATGATGAATTAAATAATGAGAATGAAAATACTACAATATCAAATGACAATGAAACTCCAACATTAAGAAATAATTATAATGATGATGATGATGGTATGATAATTAATGAAATACTCAAAGTAAAAATTTGTAAAACTGAGGATGGCAATGTGCAATCAGTTGAGGAATTAAAAACAAATGAAGTTATAAGTGCTGGATGTTGGAAAGTTTCTATTGACCACAAACACCGTTCACTAATACTTCAAAATTTAAAAATAAAAACATTTGCAAAGCAATGGTATAAACTTCACGACTTTCCTTTTAACTCCATTGATCTTTCTAATAATGAAATTGAAGAAATCACACCCGAGTTGTTGAACGATCTTCCAATTAATTTGGCATATGTTAATTTAGCGGTCAATAAAATTGTGAGATTAAAGAAAAATATAATAAAAAATGAAAATTTGAAAGTGCTAAATCTTAAAGACAATGCAATAATTGAAATTGAATATGGTGCATTAGAAAAAACAAATCTTTCTGGTTTATTTGCCATTGGAAATAAACTGAAGAGCCTGAATTTCGTTCCAAGTCTTCCAGTGTCATTACGTGAAATAATAATTTCTAAGAATGAAATAGAAGATATTCCCGATGATAGCTTTGAAAAGTTGAAACAACTCGTTTATCTCAATATAGCGCAAAACAAAATTACCAAGCTTCGCAGTAGATCGCTACGTGGTTTGTCTTCACTACAAGTACTTATTTTAACAAAAAATCAACTAGTAAATATTGAACAAGGTTCATTTAACGACTTAATGAGCCTCAGAACCCTTTATTTATACCAGAATTCCATTCGTCGCTTGGAAAATGGCGTGTGGACAGGCTTGGAAAATTTAAAAGACTTAAATCTTGCGTGGAATAAACTCACAAACATCACGAAAGATACATTTCTTGGATTACCTGAAACACTTCGCGATCTTCACGTGGATTACAATGAAATTGAACAGTTGAATGTTGATAGTTTTATTAAAGTACCAAAATTCACTCTATCTCTAGATGGAAACAAGATAGTACATATTCCTAAAGGAACTTTTCATTTAACAAATCTTCAAGAATTACATTTAAAGAATAATTCATTGAAAACAATTGATGGTGATTCATTTGATGGTTTACCAAGATTACGGCGACTCCTATTAAATGCCAATTGTATCAGTACAATTAATAAAGGTGCGGCCAAGCACATGAATCGTCTTCATCTTCTTGATATATCAAAAAATCCAATTGAACACCTGGAGAATGGTGCACTCTTTGGATTATCAAAAACTAAAGGAAGTTTTGTCTACGTATCTGATTCATCTATCAAATCGATTCAAGGAGGTGTATTTGAAGATGTCCAAATGCAACGTTAAATTCCCCTCACACAATATATCCAATGTGTAGTGTCTTCAAATGCATTTTGCAATATTATTGACTCGTTATATATAGCTCGAGTTGAGATGTTCAACTATAATATCATGTATTGATCATTGTAATTTTCGTAATTGTATATGCAACACAACACCAGTATACATTATTTTCGTCGCATATTTATTTACAATGTAATACTTTTCTTCTTTTTTTTTTTTTACTCTTACCGTCGTTTTGTTTTATTTTTTTATTTTTTTTTGTTCAAGTCAACCTTTTATAACATTCTGGAGCTTCTCAATGCCGCAAAATTTCTCACGTACAGCACGCAACATTTCCCGTTCCGGTATATCTCTCAAAAGAGAATGAGAATCCTGGGTAATTTTGTGGCATTGACACCACTCGCGTTTGTTCGCCTTCCGAGTTGTGTATACATATATATATGATTTACCTGTTGTTCTCGTGAGGTATCGTGTAGAGTCAAGGTTTAATAATGATGCTGAGTAGGGTTGTCAAGAATTTTAATCCTATAGGGAAGTAAAAAATAAATAAATAAATAAATAACCAAGATATATAACGTTAAAGGGAAATTATAAATTCTCAACTGCTTCACAGTTATTATTTATAACAACTTAGCAAATGCATAATAAAAAACAATTACGTAAATTAATGAACCTTACCTAGAAGTGTTGATTGCACACGGATGCAAATAATAAATTTTGCTCATTGTGCATACCTACCATGAGTGAATATATCACATACATCTTTTGGCCACCATCTGAATGCGTGGCGGTTTCCGCTGATTTCAACATTGTCTACATTATTTGAATATTTACAGAATTATCCAGAGCCGGTTTTACGCTCAGACATGTATTCAGGAGTAGGTGGATGCCAATGACCCAGACTCTGCCAGACAACCGTTCAACATAATATATCGTAATAAATCCAAATTAAAGTCACGCTAGAAATCCTCACTATTTCATAGTATCATGTTTACATTCATTTTTGGATTGAAAAAGGATTTTTTTTAGGTTATTCACGTGTTATCCAATACATTATGCAGTGTAATTCAATACGTATAAGTGGAGATATTGACGAATCGTAAACTTTAAATATACATGTGATCGATCCCCTGCGGGCAAAGAATAATAAAACTATTCACCTTCTCTTTTTTTTTTCTTTTGTTTTTTTTTGTTTATTCCAATCCCAGTCTTTAGCTATCCAATAATTATCTTCATATCATTATAGGTCCTCTATAATTTTTTTTTAATCTTGAATCCGGAATGTCTAACTGAAAAAATATTCATAATAAATTGGATATAATTTAATGTAGATGAGTGGGTTATTTATTTTTTCTGATATTTCTCTTTCGAATTTCTCTGAGGTCATCTGGGTCGATTTCTCACCTACAAAAAAAAAAAAATTAATAAGTTAAAAAAAAATATAATAATAAATAAGCAGATGAGAGAAAGGATTTGATTTCTGCTACGTATATTAATTATATAAACTTTGAATGTATAATATGCACACACAACACACGTGATTATAAAAGTGATATTATACTTCAATTCGATACAAGTACAAAAAAAAAATTTTAATTATTTATGCTATGTTTTATTACATTGTTTTTTTTTTTCTCATCTACAAATTTCTCTCTATTCAACTTTGCATCACTTCGCGAATTTAATATGTCTTGGATGGCAAAAATTTTATTACGTCGTATTGAAAATGAAATAATAAAAATGAAAAAAAAATAAATAAATAAATAAATAACTAAAACCCGGATATTAGCATTGAAAAAAAAAAAAAAAAAAAAAAAAAAGTGATTGATAAATATTATTGATAAACACGCAGTTTTTATACATTCCTTTTTGTTTTTTTTACAAGTGAAACGATAAATTATAAATGTGATAATACAAAAAAATTCGATGTGTGAAAGTCATAATTTATGAGAAATGATGAATAAAAAATATGCAGCAACATCATATATTTTAATATGTCGTAGACGTATCTAGACATAAGTTGTATGCGAAAAAATAATCCAAGTGATGAAAGGAAAAAAAAAAAAAAAAAGACAGGGAATCATTTCATTTCCCTTCACTTTATACATGTATATATATATATATATATATACATATGTAATATTTAATTATTTATTTACGTATGTTTATGGTATGCATACACATGGGAGATTTCAATCATCGTTGTCGAGATGTAATGTGAAACTTTTTGGACATTGAAAAATGATCCTTATGGTATTTCCATGGCAGCAAAACTTGATGAAAAGGGTGGCGAAATATATTAAATGGAAAATAAAAATGTATATACAATTGTTGACTTGGCTGTTTGGAATTACATGGATATATCGTGTCACTCGAGATGACTGCAATAAAGTATCAAACTCGGACTGTTTTTTTTTTTGTTTTTCAATTTGCTACGTGGATATATATACATACGTTTATACGCATTTAAAAGGCTTTAAAACTCATGTGTACTTGATCGATAGCGTGAAAGGTTAAAAAATGTTGTATTCATAACTTGTATGTTTTCCATAGTAAGCCGATTTAAGTTTATAAATAAATTTTTTCTCACATTTTTGCCTTTTAATTTTTAATTACGTAAAATCATTCAATTTAATATTACAATTATAAATTATTTTTATTTCAAATTTATTTATAAATAATTTTATTTTATTATATTATTTTTTTTTTTTTCTGAATTTTTGGGATTTTTTTTTTTTTTATATTTGATAATAATTTTATTACGTATCATCAATTAAATATTATTTCACATATTAATTATATAATTAACTAATTTTTATGATTGTAATACTCTAAACAAAAAAAAAAAATCTATCAATCTTGAACTTTGGATTCAATTTATATTTACTCAATTAAATTATTTTATCACTTAATCATAGATACATTTACTCAGTAAACAAAAAAAAAATAATTTTATCATTAATTGATTTGTTTATCCAAAAATCCATTATATACAAAAAAAAAAAAAAAAAAAAAATGATTACTTTAACGGTGTAAATTAGTCGTATAATTATTTTTTCGAGAATTAAAAAATATTCACGGTGACTGTGAAGCCGTTCAACTTTATCATTTGAGATACAAATGAAAAAAAAAATAAAAAAATAAATAAATAAAAAATAAATGTCGTTTTCATCACGGTTGAAAGGATTAATCAATGTCTGATGTAAATTTATTACACCTAAGATATTAAAAAAAATATATATATATATATATATATACTTTGTATTATTTATGGTAATATTGTTAAATGATAATAGTCACAAATGATTCAACGGACTATTACCTCTTCACCAGTCATTGTGCACAAATGCGATTGGTATTTTAATTTTAAATATAGATATTTGGATCTTCATTGATTATGTTTGTATATACATACACCTTCATCATCATTAATACCATCAATATGATATATTAATTGTTACAATGAACCACTTTAGGCGTTGTTGAGTTTCTTGCGGTTATATGAGATTGTGATCCCGGTTCAATCGCCGCTCCCGTTTCGCATGATCTTCTGTGTCAGTGAACCTTGGTAACAAGAACAAAACACAATGTAGCCAACTATGTAGACATTTTGTGAGAGACTGGTTATACTGAATATATATATACTGAAGTACTTGTAGTAATGGTTTTGATTACTTTATTATAAACTTTGTTCATTCGTTTTATATTGAACAGGAATACGGTAATATACATGAATGATAAAATATATTGAAATAAAGGACAATACATTATTCATTGACATATCCATTATTGAAAATTGATACGAATAGCACGAGGAAAAAGCTTTTTGAATAAAAAAGAAAAACCGACTCCTGGCCGACTTACAGGTTAACGGTTTGTTGAATGTATTTATTTATACTCGTAGAAATTAATTAAAATTTCATAAAAATAAAATAATTGTGAAAATATATAATACAGTAAATTCAATTATTTATTGAATTATATATAATTATGAATGAATTCATAATATTTTACTTACGTTATACCGAATAAAAATAAAATAACAATTATTATAAAGAACTTGAATTATTCATCATCGTCAAACTCTTCCAAATGATTGAGCTTCAATTGTTTATGGCGATCTATCTTCTCAATCTTTTGTATTTTCTTTTTTAATTTAGTCACTGGTTTTTGACCTACTACATACTCGGGTAAAATTATTTTACTGCCTCTGAATATCGTTTTTTCATTGTCAATAACAGATACATTAGATGATTCTTGATTTTTTTGTTTGTTCAATGGTTTTTTGAAAAATATTATAGAACTTGATGATGATGACGAATGAATTCCTAAGCTTGAAGAATTTTTATTTGTAGAATCCACTTTCATTTTCACTTCATCATCAACCTTTTCCTTTGATTTTCGAATTTTTAATTCATTAAGAAATGAAAGTGCTGCTTTTGTGTTTGTCTTGTCTGACATGTCGTCATTTGCCACATCGTCTAAACTGTATTTCATCCATTTGTGTGGATTTCTGTGATAATCAGGCACACTCCTGCCAATAAATGGTGATGGTAAGGCTGGTCGTTTGAAAATACTTTCTTTCCCACGAAATTGTCGGGTTTCAGTTCTGCGACGTTTACCTGGTGGTGGTGGTGGTAGTGGACAAATGAAAGTACTCGTCTCTAAATCATTAAGTTGAAGTACACTTTGCTGATTTTTATTGCATTCCCTCTCAGCTTGAGATAATTGGTCGAACAATTGTTTCTGTCGACTTGCAAATGTTGAATCACCACCGCTTATTGTAAATTTTCCTTCTAGTGGAACTTTCATGATTATTTTTTGTTGATGTATTTATATGCGATTATTGTGAATGATTGTAATCATTCTAACACACATACATCAATGACTCAAATATTGAATACTGATTATCAAATCAATATCGTATCTAAAAGAATAATGTTTGATTTATTATATCTTAAAATTATTTCTTTTTATTATTTTTTTTTCTTCGTTATAATATTAATTTTATTTATTTTCTTACTTATTGATGTTTGCAGAAATCACTATTATGTATTACTTTTAATGCAACCGTTTGGGATTTTGAGGTTAGAAAAACTGTGATAACTATAAATGTTTTTAGTGTCGATAAATACAGACACTGTAATATATTAATATTATTTAATAGGACGCTATCTTATAATCTGTCAAAATAACAGAAATTTTTATCTGTTATCGATAAAGAATTTTTTTTTTCCAACTGAGGATGACGTCATTATATTTATTATTACCCAAAATACTGCATTTGTACGGCAGTTTATTTTACAAAAAATTCATATTCTTAAAATTTTTAATAATAATAATATAATAAATAAAGAATGATTAACATTTTACTACAGGAACATTCACATATATTTGACAGCATCTAATTGATTGAACAAATGATGGTAACGGTAAAAAGAGATCATAACAATATTTACATTTAATAAAATACAAATATGATATATTATCATCATTCTTGAAAAATTAAAAAAAAAAAAAATCATAAAATAAGTGGTATATATAATTCATTTGTATATCGATGAAAATTAATATAATCAATACTTAAAAAATATTTTTTTGAAAAAAATTTCATCTTTTTGCTGTGATAAAAAATCACCAAAATATTTACCTAATAATATCACAACACACACACATACCGATGACACTATATTCTTAAAATCATTTTATATTTTACGAAAACAACTGAATAAATCATTTAATTATATATAATATTAACATTTAACGAGACTAATTTCCACTATAATCACAAACGGGTTATTTTTTTAAATTTTGTATAAAATTATATGTGATAAGATCTTTGATTGTAAGAAAATGATATTTGACATTTTCATTTCTATTATATATTTGAGATCAAAAATAATTGACGATATGAAAAATGTAATAAATTATCGAGGAACAATAATAAAAACAGGTCTAAACTAATTTTAAAAAATGAGTTGATTATATAGTTTGTGTCAATTTGTAATGATAATTATTGTCATCATCACTCAAAAACACAAGCAAGAACTCGAATAGCCAGATCACCAACACGAGCACATGCTCTTTGACTTTGACTAGCACACTCTTTTATTCGATTTTTTTTATTATCATCACATTCTTTTTTATTAGGTTTCATTGTTGATTTGGATTTGAATGATGATTGGATATGATTGCGCGGTGTTGTACTCAATATACAAGGATTAATATCACTATACTGTTTATCATGATGATGTTTATGATTGTGGCCAAGAATTTTAGCAACAATGGCAGCCGATTCATTACTAGAAAGTATTCCGCTAGCCATTGGACCCTCGATAAATTCACGATCAGTCATAAATAAATATCTAACACTATACCAAATCCCATCGGACAATGTCTCACGTTTATTATTCGGCGTGGGTTCAATACCATGTCGCTTACATTTAGACGTTGCCCATTTTTCCAATGCATCAAATAAAATTGTTTCTCTACTGAGTTTAAGTTCATCTCTACGTGCAAGTGTTGCAACTTCTTCAACAGATAATTCTTCGAAATTTTCTTGTCTTAAAACATCATCGGCAGTGGAATCAATAACAGTAAAACACGTTGTGAGTAATCTCGAACATACGACAGCTAAATCAATACAATTAATTGGAATTATGAATTGTCATATTTTTAATTCACCTGATTGAATAAGTACATTTACCTATTTCAGTTGCATCATCACCCGGCAATGGAGGCGCTGATGGAATTCGTCCATTTCCATCCGTGTCATTCATCGAATAAAGACTCAATCCGTGATAGACAAACAGTACATTTGATGATGTTAAATTTTTTATCAAATAGTCAACAGCCATTTTTGCTAACTCTGGACAGAGATACGAGTGTGCCACGTCCAGAGTTGCACGTGCAGTTGACACTGAATGAAAGTGAATTGGATCCCCACAAAAATATCTAATAATAAAAAATAAAAAAAAATCATTTCAACAATTATTGATATTTTTTCTTGAGTTTATAAAAAAAAAAAAAATCAAATTCTTCCATACAATTTTCTTAAATGATAAAACTGCTGACCTGAGAAGATGATCGAACGCATTTTTTTCCACATATTGAAGTGATATCGTGGGTGGTGGATCACTGAGTGGGGGTGCCATATCACCCATCAGTAGTGAACGAAACCATTCGGATTTATCAGCGAGACTTTGACGATCAAGGCAGTACTTCCACGTATCACCAGGTAAACCAACCTGTATAATTGTAATATCATCAATTTATTTAATATATTTATGAAGTAAAATTTTAAAATAATCTATTATTTATTTCATTTTATTTCATTTTTTTTATTTATTTAAAGACAATAAACAAACCTCAAGAATCACGCGACTGCACATATCGACAATTTCACTCACTCTCTCTTGTCCTGTCATTAAAAATATTTTTTACAGGCTCTTGGAGTAATTACCGATGAATGACGTAAAATTTGTTCAACGGGCACCCCTGTGCTCTTAAATTATCAGCAACATCTTAACTCTATCCCCTGTAAACATTTAAAAATACATTTTTTTATTTTTTATTTTATTAGTAAGTATATAATAAATTGAAAAGTAAGTCACTAAACACCGCCAATCTTTCATCCTATCTTTTTACATATTTTTTTATTTTTTTAAATATAAAAACCTCTTGATTTCAGTTCAGTGTCGGTAAAACAAATGTACGTACATATTTTCATATCTAAATCATACAAGGGTTTGGCAGTATTTGTCACCAAGATATCACATGTAGCTTTACACTTTTTTTTTGTTTCAACTATTTTGTTTCATTTTATATATATAGATATTTTTCTTTTTCAGGTATGAAAAGATACTAAATACAAGTTAATGTCCGAACAAATATAAAAATAATAATAAAATAAAGAGACAAATGTTATATTATATTTCAAGATGTGATAAAATGTTCTTGTGGACAACAGAAGAAAGAAAAATTATCAATTCAAACATATTCAATATCTTATATTGAATAATAATATAACAATTTAAATATAAATATATCACAATTAATTGATCAATTTTATTTTCATATTGTAAAAATGAAATGTAATTATTTATGATAAATTCAACGGGACAATTTGACTATCAAACTTTTATATACAATGAAAAATTTATAATTATACAATATCACTCTTTCACTATCGAATGTTGTAATTGAACTGTAAAGATCTCATCATGGATCTTGTTCTCCTTCATTTCATCCATATTTATATTCTTCTATTTCTCACTTATTCATAAATGACTCAGACGAACTTGGCATGAACGCGGGACATTGTCGCATACATTCAGTCATGCTGCAATTATCCATTTGTTTAGAAGAAAAAAAAAAAAAAAACATTCTGACAGGACCGTTAAAATGGTTGAACTTATGATAAGTGGCGTACAGGAATGTGTTCCCGGGAGTGTGCGTGGTAATCTGTACAATCGAATAGAATTAATATACAAACGGAAAGCGTGAGAAAAATAAAGAGCATGTAGACTGAACAGAGGGAATATGATATATATAAATATTATATAGTGTTTACATCAACTACAAACAAAAGTCCAATATTGCCCAGGCTAAAATCAAAAAATAAAATAATGAAATTATACGTTTTCTCTCATATGTTATTTATTTACACACTGTTGCCAGTGTTATTTATAAACATTTAGGATTTTTGGTTCAAATAATAAATCACATTACCATTTGTGCACCCAATTACCATATGATTTTACGACTTGAAATACACTCATTCAAATATACAGACGAAAAATAATATAATTATACGTTGAAACAAAAAAAAAAACAAAAAAAACAAAATAATAATAATTGTTGTAAATATTTTTGTAACAATGTGAAAAGCAAATTTCCATGATGATGTATTTCAATTGGAGGACGTTAAAATAAATTTTACATGAACATTTATCCAGCAACACGACAATCTATACAAATAAAGATGTGCCAACCTTGGGATCTTAAATATATAAGTAGAATGCAGGTATATATATATATATATATATATATTGATAAATTCAAGCAACACACGACAAACCATTACCTCTGTGTTTTTCTTCATTCTTCCCTCCCTCTGGCCCTCGCTACTCTCACCAAATTCGTTATTTGTAAACTTTTTTTGTTTTTTTTGGTACACCAGAAAATGGCATAATTTAACATATTTATTCATACACTTTGAGAGATGATAATGAATGTGTCAAAGTCAATGTTGATTAGTCAAGTTGTGGATGAAAAATTAAAAGTTAATAATTAATATATTTATTTTCATAAATTTATTAGTATATTTTATTCAATAATATCATGATACACGATATATTTGTATTTATATCATAATTAATTATTATCATTTTTTTTTTTGTTATGCACTAAAATTCATATATTTTATTCATTGATTTCATGTACAGCAGCTTCGAAAAAAAAAAAAAAATAAAATAAACTTGGCAAGATATAAAAATAGATTGGCGTATAATGAAAAACATTGGTAGGAGGTAATAATCTTGAAGTTATTTTCACCGATGGAATTTTACAGATGGGCCACACGCGCACATATAAAACTAGAATATTATAACGCAAATGAGAGAAGAAAAAAAAACAAAAAAAAAACAAACAAAACAAAACAAAAAACAAAAAATGAACGAAGAGAAGAAATAGAAATATTTTAGTCAAGTTTCTGTATGTGTGTGTGTGTGTGTGTATATGTGTGGACATAAAATTATTTGAAAATAAACAGTGAACCCGCGTTGTGGTGTTTAATCATAATACAAGGGCTTTTTTTTTTTTTTTTTTTTTTCTTTTCACCGCATTTAATTCAATTGAAACGAATTAATGGCGCCCGCATTTATACATTTATATAAGAAATTATTTAAATGAAAAGAAAAAAAAAAGCTATGTGGAAGTGTATGAAATTAATTATATCACAGAGTATAAATAATGTTTGGTGTTTAGTTATTACTTTGGATTTCTGATGAAATGACGATGAATCGGACGATGATTCGGCAGACGATAATAGCAACGTGTCAATGCCACTGTGGCCGACATAGTTGTGCATCTATATATATATATATAATCTAAACGACATTCAATCTAAATAAATTGATGATTGGAAGTTGGAAGCCTTGTCGTGTAAATAATCCTATAAATTTATAGGAATTGGAGGTACTGCACAGAGTATTTATACAGAGAGGACAATAAGACCGATGTGCGAAGAGAAAAAAAAAAAAAAGAAAAATATATATATTCTTCTTATATATATAAAGACGATAGTTGAATGTGATTATATATAAATATATTCACGACAACAATTGATGAGACGTGCGAAAATATACAGTAATGCTAATAGATATCATCGTATATTTAAAAATATTTCCAAGGTTCATGAGAATATTTCCAAAATGAAATTTAAAAAAAAAAAAAAACAAAAATTAAATGATCAATATTTGATATTTACTTATGAAAAAAATTGAAAAAAAAAAATAAATAAATAAATAAAATAAAATAAAAAAAAATCCATTGACAAATTATACAATTGAAGTGATAAATAAATTCGTTTTTTATCAATTAATTTGTGAATTATAATGTAAATGGTGAAAATGAAATTGCTATCGCAATTCGTGATCAAACTTGACACTCAAAAATAAAAAAACCAAAAAAAAAAACAAAAAAATGTATCAATAATTATAAAATATAAAGAAAATAATTTCTTGTGGTCATTTTATATTTATCACTTTATTATATAAAGTACCAGTGGAATTTCATTGTCCACATTATCTATAAATATATATAATTATATGTGCAGTTTATACATGAATGTAGAGTAGTTATCGGCAATTTTTTACGGATGTATATGCACATATCCACGACAATTAGCAATTGCAATATTACGTTATCTATGTGTGTGCAAGATGTCGAACGAGGACATGAATAATAGTCCTGACATATTCAAAGTATACACAAGTTAAAGACACAAATGACATCAAGTGTAAATGTTACAAGCATCAGTATCACAACGACTGGTACTATTCAAAGACAAGTGATATAATATTAAATGTAATAGTAATAAATATATAACTATTATTTATTTATATATACATCAATGTCATATTATGTAAGATTTTACGAGTACATTGTGAGTTAATGAACTCACATAATTTGACAATATATATTTAATTTTAATTTGTGTACAGGTGTATAATCAATCATTCGAATGACTAATTTAATTGTCATATGTTTCCAATGTGAAAATTCAATTATTCCAATTGATTATTAAATAATAAAATTAATTGGAGAACAAGGTCAAAGGGTGGAGATATAGCAAAAAAAATTAATGAAGGATGATATATATATATATATATATATAATATATTGTGTTTGTTTGTTTGTTTGTTTGTTTGTTTATTGAACAGGAGAAAAAGGTAATTCAAAAGACACCTGGTATTATCATTTTATTGTTAATTCATCTCAATTTACTTGATGCACGTGGTTTTGCAGGCTGTGAATCACTGTGTATTGAAATTGTATATGTCACAATTTGAGGTGAGTGAAATTGAAAGAGGAGAATGTAGAGAATAAAGAGAAAGAGGACACTGGTGGAGGCAGAGAAGGCAGAGGAGGCAGAAGAGGAGGAGGAGGAGGAGGAGGAAGAGGAAGAGGCGCCAGTACAGAAAATTATGGAAGGGCGGAACTCTGAGGGGTTGATCAATACTCTCATATGTTTATATATACAATTTAATATGGCAAAATGTACAGTGCGAATTTATCATATCCATTTCGGAGGGAAAAAAAATCAGAAAAAAATATCCACGCAATAAATTTATATAATTTATTGAAAAAAAAAAAAAAAAAAACAAACAAAAAAAAATATTAGAATGAAAATTTTGCTTAATATGAAATATTTGAAATTTATTTATTCACATTGTTAAAAAAATTGAAATAAACGTAAAACAAAAAAAAAACAAAAAATATTATACAATATGAAAGATGATAGGTTGAGCAAATAAATTTATGTGTACAGTAGAAAAATGAGAATAATTGTCGGATAATTACAAACATTTCCACGGTGACAAGTGATAGAATAAAAAAAAAAACAAAAACAAAACAAAACAAAACAATATAAAATAATGATAAATAATAAAGGAAATAATTTATTAAGAGTAAAGTGTGATAATTATATGTGAAAATAAAATAATTACATTGAATTCCGTTACTGTATCAATGATAATTATTTGATTTCTATTAAATTTAATATTTGTCCAAAAATATTACCTGATTATACATTTGATTTGATTAATTTTTTTTCTCTAGGAACATTAACAACAATTTTTATGACGAATAAACAATTAACAATTTATCACAATTAGACAAACACTGATATTTAAAATAAAAAATTACAATTCACTGATTATGAGTAAGAAAAAAACATTAAAAAAAAAAAAAAAAAAAAAAAAACAAGAAAAAAAAAGCTATCAATGAATACAATTGAATATTAAAAAAGTATTTTTTGTTTTTATTTCAATTTTATTTATAAATGCGCTTGCACGGATGATATGGTGCGCGCGGTGGTTGATACGAGTGTGGAACTAGAGTCTGACTATAATTTGCACGAGTACGGAACCAGCGCACATTCCACCGAGCTATTTCATTCAACACACACACACACACATACACATGTATATGATGTTTGGGCATCGAGTCGCGCAGACGCCAGGCGTCGGTCTCCAACCCTTTCTGCTCATTGCCCTCATCCAATACAATAAAATACACAATTGTAAATGAATTATTACACGGGATTAATTTAAATTATATACATTAGCTAAACAATAGTTTATATATTAATAATTATATTAGATGCGTCATTGATTCTAAAAATAGTATGAATTTATTAGCGTTGTATTTTGTATTGTAAATTGCCATGGATATTTGTATTATAATTTTTTTTTTTTTATTTAATTAATAATTGAAAAATAATATTAAATAAATATTAAAATTTATGTAATATATTATAGAAATGTCATTTTTCAAAATTATTGTACGTATTTTTGAATGTGAGGTAATGCATGATGGATCATTTTATAAATGTGTGTGTGTGTGTGTTGTGTATAGTTGTGGCAACCCCGACCCTTCATTCAACGCCCACGAATGTATTTATTTGTATATTTTTACTAGCCACACATTTTAACTGTCATTAACTAGCTCAAGGCCATCAAGACAACAACAAAATACATCGAAAAATCATTGATTGTTTGGAATAGATTTTCAAAACTGAGACAGAAAAAAAAAAAACAAAAAAAAAATGAGGCAAACGAGAATACACGTCGATAAGTAGAATTTCTTTTTAATTATTTTTCCCTCTTTTTATTTTTGTTTTTGTTTTTTTTGTTTTTTTCTATACTCACTGAAGATGAAATTATCGTGTATGTGTATAAATCTGTGTATTATTGCTTACCTTGTGTGAAATTGATGGGCCGTAGATGCAACAGGGGATGCAACAGTGACTGGCAGTGTATTCATATGATACTGTGATACTGGATTGAATGAATTTAATAAACGGAATATAAAATAAATAAAGTAAATAAAATTGTAAAACATCAACTATCTAGACCCGTGTAAATGTTGTGTATTGATATTGATTCCTGTAAGAAAATATTTTGGAATAGAATGAAAAAGTAGGTCAATCCTAGGCCTCGGTTAACTTCCAATGTCGTTTTTTCCAGAGGGGTAAAAGTGGGTCACGGTGAAATTCAAAGGGATGTCCTAATTTACTTCAACATTTTTTTTATTTTTTTTTATTCGTATCCATATGAAAGTTTTTTTTCAGTTGAGTTAAATAAATATATACATATATATATATATATATATTATATTGATTAATGTATTGATGATGCGTGAGATAAATTTTTAAATAAATTTATATAAAAATTACTTTAAAAATAAACAGTAAAAAATTATTAATTCTTGATAAAGACTCACCAAATTATTTGTGTTGTTTTTAAATAAATATAAATTTATAGATACATATATAATTGAATTCTAATTAATTATTAACATGTAAATATGCGTTTGTTGTTTTCAATTGAACAGACAAAACTGTCAACAAGGTCTGACTGTATAAAATCAAAAACTCTCGACAATTCTCGATATTATTCGAGGTCGATTTTGGACGATTGGCTTCTCATATGTATCGGTGAATTTTGTCGAAGACAAAAAAAAAAAAAATATACTAAAAAAGTCAGAGTACGTGTGAATATTGCGAGAGCATTTGTGGATAGAGCAGTAGCCAGTTAATTTAGACTTTCGCTCTGATAATGTCCGTGTATAAAGTGATATTATATTGTGTATACACACGGAGGAGTTTTCATAGTTTTATCCTTCTTCATTTAATCGCGTTAGATCATTTTAATTGTTGTTATTGTGAGGACAATATTTGAATTTAGCCTGAAATTTATACTTTATTCACTTATCCGATTCGCGTGTGTTTAAAAGTCTTCATATATGTATAATCTAATTTTTTTTTTTCTTCATTATCCACAATTCAAACATGAGTTTGTGGTTTGATGTACAGCGGTTCTGTGTTACAAATACAATTTTATTGTCATTGAGCACAAGACAAAGTAACTTGGTAAACTTAAATATTTTTTATATAATTGAATTACAATTAATTGATAATAAGAGTAAAAGGAGAATGAGAAAAAAAAATACGCCCGACGTGGGGCTCGAACCCACGACCCTGAGATTAAGAGTCTCATGCTCTACCGACTGAGCTAGCCAGGCAATTGATAGAAAATTAATTATAAATATTTTTATAGGACTCAATTGTAAATAAATTTTTATACATAACCTAAAATATAATATAGAATTTTAAAAACTTCTTACCGACAGGTGAGTATAATAGGAAATGTACGCTATATAAAAGTATTCCAATAATGTAACTATATTTATGTTCCCACGAGTTTTTGTATGTTTACAAAAGTGCAGTCGTATTAATACTACGGCATACAGGAAAAAAAAAAAAAAAAAAATGAATTGAAATGGAAAACAGATACGAAATCATAATATTATACATGAATATTCAAAGACATAAACAATAACAAAGTGGCATGTAATTGACAATGGGAAAAAAATGAAATAAACGGAGTATAAAATGTTTATTGACAACACACGATTCGTTTGTACATGGCTCAGGCAAATATGAATATAAAAAAAAAATATTGAGGCGCGTCAGTTGATGGTCGACCTCGACATCATCAAAGCCTGAACAAGATATATTGAATTGCGCGAGTATAATTATTACAGTCGTAATGGCGTAAATTCTTTTTTGATATTTAAAAAACATACACCATTTGCTGCATTGTTTGTACCACCAAATACAACACAAGCAAGACTATTGACAGCCATATGATGCCAGATTTTTTGCATCCATTTATTTACAGATCGACACGTTTTTTCTAAATTTATCTCTAACAAATGATCTTCTGGTATTTTCACATGACAAAATGTCAATGCGTGCTCCATAGCTATTTGACTTGTTCTATTGACCGCTTGTTTATTTGTCTCAGTTATCACAAGACGTACTTGATCATTCTTATTGAAATTAGCATCATCCATAATTGACATAGAACTTGCTTTTAAATATTTTGAATATTCATTTAAAGCACCATCAGTTCCAACAATAGCAGCCGTTTTTTTATTTTCCTTTGTCACGTGTTTAAATATTGAAACTCCATATTGTCGTGGATCAGATGAATTAGAATTTTCAACTGTACGTTTTCGCAGGGTTTCCTCTAGTACACGTTGCCCAGTTAATACAGCATCACCAAAATCAACGCTATTAGCTAGCTTCAATTGTGCCAACTTCATTGATGCTTGTGAATCCTCAATTGAACAATGTCCATCTTTATTCTCTTGAATACGTTCATTCAAAAATTCTCTGGCTAATACTTGCAGTTTTGTTTTACGATATCTATCACCTGTTGTATTAAAAATTACTGATGTATCAATAATATATGGATGCATCATTTTTAAAGTGTGAAGATCTGCATTTAAACTTTGCCCAACGAGAATTGCGTCAGCAGGTAATAAATCTCTCAATTTATTTTGTACATCTATTAAATTTGTTTTTACATCACGAAGCATTTCTTCTGTAATACCGCTAAAACGTGTGAGATAATCTGTAATTTTATTCTCAGGCTTTACCAGAGTCTCATAAATAACATTCATTTTTTCATCCACAATAGATATTCTTGTGAGTTCCAAAAGTCCAGTTGTTGTTTTACACATCTCACAATCTAAACCAAACATTGGTGATTTGGGTGTTGCTTCTAAATACATGTCTTTTGTGGGTATATAATTTTTGTATCTATTTGCCAAACCACCACGCAACGGTATAGGATAATTTTCCTCTACCAATTGCCAAGGTGACAAGAGAAGTTGAGTCCTCGGGAATTTATCAGTGGATGGTAAATTTTCTATTATATTTTCATTTAATTTCTTAATATTATTTTTATTTCGTGACTGCATTGGAAATACGACTTTGAGTAATTTTACAAGATCCCCTGTGCTTTGCATCGCGGCTTCCAATGAACCAAATTGTTCTATTAATACACGACTTTGAGTTCCAGTTAGTGGAACTGCCGCAAGTTCCTCAATTACTGATCCACCATGCGCTGCAGGTGTCACCATTTCTAAACGATATTCTAAATGATTTGTAATATGAGAAAACATTGATTCATACGAGATGAAATGATATGACGAGAGGCCCTCAACGACAAACACAACTGTGTGTGAAATTTTGTTGAATTTTTCTAAATGACACCATCGTGCTGGTGAATATGGTGAATGATGCCCAAGTAATGAATACATAAGAAGATGTTGTACATCAGCGAGAAAAATTGGTATACGTTCTTCATGGCTAATGTTAGCATTTAAGCTTGCATTTTCACCTACGGCTTTTAAACGCAAACGTGGAATATTTTTTAAAATTTTTTTTCGCTCACGTAATTCTTGTTTGAGTTTAAGATATTCTTCACCAGCTAATCGTGGCTTTTTATTTACTTGAAGTTCGGGATCTTCACCAGAATTTTCCGAGCTATTTGTTTCATTTGAAATTATATTTATCGGATCATTTAATGAATCACTACAGGGTCGCTTTCGGCTTGGACTCCGTGCAGCAATTACTTCTGTATCAATGTCATTGTCACGCTCGAACGAGTCACTCTGAAAAAAGTAATCAATACTGATAATTATTCAATATTTTATTTATTTATTTACAATATATGTTTGTATTAAATCTCACTGATTGTTTGAGTCCATGTGCCTTAGCTTCCCTATCCTTGTCATTGAGTTTTGTGATCTCTAAGAGAGCAGCCATTTTTTTCCGTTTTTTTTCTATTCTCTGGCGCTGCTTCTCTGTAGATACCTTCATAATTATAGCCTATTGTAAATATACGTCTCTTTAACAGCATTTAGTACCTGCAATCAATTTATAATAAATAAATATCGCTATCTGTATTCATAAAAATAATTACAATGTACTTGATAATTAGATGAAAAATGATGGGCATAATGCAGGACAAAAGGAGAGCAACCACTGGGAATAACTTCGAGCTGGAAATTCTTAGCCAGCTATCATTCATACGAAAAAAAAAAACAAAATGATGGAATTTCTTGTTTGCTGTAAAGAGAATATTGAAAGAAAAAACTGGAATAGAGTCCTCTCGGTTGCTTGGTTACTGTTTATTATAATTATTTC
This sequence comes from Dinocampus coccinellae, assembly GCA_963920625.1. Classification (NCBI taxonomy): domain Eukaryota; kingdom Metazoa; phylum Arthropoda; class Insecta; order Hymenoptera; family Braconidae; genus Dinocampus; species Dinocampus coccinellae. Next base: position 5,687,007 of record OY987188.1, on the reverse strand, counting down.
TATTTAAAAATAATTGAACATCACTATATAATTCAATTGGCAATATATTTTTCCTTTGAGTAAAAAAATAAAATAAAAAATATTATTCTAAATCTATCAGAGATATCGATACAAAAATTATAATTACCATGATTGTGAGGTTATGTTAGATTTGGAATATTTGCAAGTATTCATATATGTGAATATACACACCGGTGGCGTTGATTACCACCGTAACAAACAAGCATGAGTTGTATAGAATATAAGAAATGAGTTGATTCGGAAAAAAAAATAATAATAAATAAATTCGAGTAATTTTCGCTTCCAAATATTCTTTTTAGCACTAGTCGTATTAATCCACTAGCAAGTGGAACGATGGAATCAATACCAAAATTGTCGAATTCGAATTATCAAAATTCATTCATGAATCGAACTGTACAGTGTAAATAAAAAAATGTCCGTATTGTATCAGTTTTGAAGCACTATGAGTAATGATCCTGTCCGACATTTTTTTTTCTCTGAACAAACACAAGAACGAAACAATACGAGTACGGTGACGCCTGAATTTCATTCACAAATTCACTTATATGCTAGTAAAAATTTAAAATGGATACTGAGAAGTTAATTGATTATGTACGCAAGCATGAAGTGCTTTATGATTTGAACAATCCACATCATATGAATAGCGTTTGTAGAGATAAAAAATGGGCTGAAATCGCTACAATTTTGGATCAACCAGGTATGTGTTTGATGAAAATAAAAATAAAAAGTATCGATCATCATTATAATATAATATAATAAATGTATTTAAATAATTATATATTCAATAGTCGTTTCAATTTTATTTGATAAATTTATTTTATTCAACTTTGTCAAATATTATCATATTTAATTAATAAAAAAATAATAATTTTTTGCAGTTGCAACATGCAAAGCACGTTGGAGCAATATTCGGGATAATTTTCGTAAAAATTTAAAAAAACGAACATCGAAAAGTGGCCAAATAATAAGGAAATATAAATACGAAGATCAATTAGAATTTTTGATACCATTCATCAAAGAAATAGGAACAAAAATAAATTCAACAAGTACTGAATCTGGCGAAGAGAATGATGAACCGGAAGAAGATCAAGATATCCCATCAGATATGGAATATGAAAATGGGACATTCAATCAAGTTATCGATGATGGTGTAACTAACTCATCATCATCATCAATATCATTATCATCATTTAATATTGATAAAAAACTGAAAGAAGAAATAAATAAATCAAAATCCACTGTAACTGAAATAACATCGACGTTTTTATTGAAATATATGATGGAGAAATGTGATGAAGAACAACAAAAACAACAACCAGTTCATCCAGTGGATGCATTTTTAACGAGTATAGCCCCAACATTGAAATCATTCGATCCATACCGATTAAATGTAGCGAAATCAAAAATCTTCAATGCAGTGCAAGAAATTGAAATGAATCATATTATGAGCCTACAACAAAAATATGAAAATCCACTTGAAACAACTTTCTCATTGTGTAATCCTACACCTACACTATCCACATCTACATCAAATGGATTTCTGCATTAAAATTATATTTATCAATCATTATTGAAATAATTTACTGACTGCGCAATACGATTATTCACACACAAAACAAACACAACATCTTTATAAACAAACGTAATAATTATAAGAATAAGAATAATTTACAATATAACTTATAATTTTCATAAAATTATTAACAATAATATTGTACTATATTTATTATTATTATTATTATTATTATTATTATTAATTTTTATATTATATAAATTTTATATTTTAAACTTTTGCTAAATATGAAAAAATATATTTTATATTTTAATTTTACATGGACATTTTTCAAATTAAACACCTGGTGCATTGCAGTTGTATCATTTTACTATCCCGAAGAATTTAAATATAACGCCAACTATTGTCATTTTTTAAACCTAAAAAGATAAATATCATTTCTGTCTTATCAATTACATCTATTTTACTGTTTGAGAGTATTTTGAATTTGAAATTTTCTTTCAACAATTATAAATACAAATATCTATCGATATATATTTTTTTTTAATTTATCGTAAAATTATGATTTAATTTTACGAATTGTAACAAAGAATAAAACACTTTTTAAAAAAAATAATATTTCACTTTATAAAACGATACAAGTCCGGTGTATTGCAATATAATGTACACAGTGATATTTTGAGTGAAAGCAAAAGATATGAATTATGTGAGAGTGTGGACAAACACTCATTTGATGTGTTATTATATACGTTCAAACATAAGGCTATACATATACACAGATTTTTTTTTTTTTAATTTTTACGTGTAAAAATGATTGTTGACTCACTTCGTATACTCAAATAATGTACAATTTGAATATAGCCAATTGTGACTTTACTATTGAGATTCTATATTACTGTCAACTGTGAGGGAAAAAAAAAAAAAATATTACAATTATTGAAAAATACATAGAAATATTGTGCTACTCTATGGCATACATAAATTCCCATTGAAACAGGAAGATAACCAATGATGATCCCACTACACACACACACACACACACACACACACACACACACACACACACACATATGTACATTAGTATTATCAACTTATACCACTACATTGCACCGCAGGCAATTTACAGGTGAAATTGTCACGCGTTGCTCCTACGCCTTTATACCACGAACAATCAACAGCGTATTTTTGTTCGTATTCCATGCAAGCTCATCAAGTAGGACAAATCGCCGGTTAAACACGATGATTACAGGCTCATAATTGCAATAAATAAATAGTCAAGAATGAAGATGGAGAAAAAAAAAAAATAAATAAATAAATAAAAAAAAAACATTGGATTTTCTAACTTCTATTATTCCATCTCATTTCATTAATGGTTAGTAAATAATTATATACATGTATTCAACAAAAGAGAAATGAATGTCTTTATTTCTTTCTCTCTTGCGTATGTCGCGCAATGCCAAACAGAATCATCTTTTACTCCGTTGTGAAATCTGTTTCGCTCGATTAACAAACATTTAAACATATATATATATATATATTTCCTGTTTTCCTTTCTCAATTTTATTCCTTTTCCTTTTTTTTTTTATTTTGTTATTGTTATTGTTATTGTTTATTTTTTTTATTTTTTTATTTTTTTTTTTATTCTTTCTCTTGTATATCTGACTTCGATTGCCGTGCACCTATTGCAACAAGTGATTAGCTTCTTTTATGTGTGATGGGGAAAGCAGCAGCAACGTCGTCTGCGATGCATTTCCAAGCAATTGGCTTTAACACTTTCGCTGACGACGGCGTGATATTTCGTTGTTGAGCAATCATTTGCGGCACTTTAAATATTATTGTAAACACAAAAATATCAGGATGTCCTACAAAATTTATTTTGTATTAACACGTCGTGAATATTTCAATATTTGTTATGATATACCGCACATACATTATAATTAAATAAACAAAAAAACAAAAAAAACAAAATGTCTCATTCCATTTTGTACAGTGTAATAATTTTGAAAAAAAAAAAAAAATATATATGTATACATAATAATAATAAATAAATGAATGAATAATAATAAAATTAAGTAAACAAGAAAAGCGATAATTTTATATTGACCTTCAAACATCCAATCTGTACAAATTTCACATATTCGTAATAGCTATACAGCTGTTGAAATAAAAAAGAAAAAAAATAATAATAAAAAATTCAAACGCATAATATTGAATTATTCGTCGTTGTGTATTTGCAATTAATTTGAAATATAAAAATACAATATTTATTAAATTTTTATTTGTATAATTATCATGTATATAAACGAGTTATCTAAGAAATTTTTATTTTAAAAAAAAATCATATAAATATAAGTAATGTAATAAATTACACGAAAATGGACAATATTGTTTGAGGATATGGTAATAAAAACTTTTTTATTTTTTATTTTTTATTTAATTTTTATTCTTTATTTAATTTTTTGTTTTTTGTTTGTTTTTTTTTTTTTTTTTCTGATAAATATGTATACAAGTGTGTATAATAATAATACAATATCACCAAATATATGTATATTATTATTATAGTTATATACATTCAATAATAAACAGTACAACGGCCGCGGTGTTGCTTAGAAAGTCGGGATTGCATTTTTACTGGTAGATGAAGACGGTGGTAATGGCAACGTGGGAGCGGGGGCCCAACAATCCATAAATATAATGAGGATGTATGTGATTGGGTGGTGGGAGGCAAGGAGAAAGAAGGTCCCAACTTAGTACACACTACGTGTGGGTCTCTCTCACTGTTTATATATACTTATTATTAAGTGGGGATGACGAGTGAGCTAGCGGTTGATGGAGAGTTGTTCGACATTCACTGCTCGAATGATTGCCGGGCAACGCAGACGTTTAAATTTTTTTTTATCTATCTCAAATAAACAATAATAAAGTGTTGATTTAATCCAATTATTATATACGAATTTTCATTTTTATTCAAGAAATAATAGAGAGAAAAAAAAAATATACATATATATATTTTTTATAAATAATAAAAAATACTAGAACATAAAATATAAGAGATTGATATTTAAAAAAGTTTTTTTGTTTTTTTGTTTTTTTTTTTCTTCTTGTATTTATCGAGTGAATTGGTTGGTTTTTTCACATCTGCTGAGAATGGAGAAAGATCAACTCGATTCATTGGCCACTGTGGCCGTGGGATCTGAAAAAATTCCACCACCACCGCACAGTCACTATGCCCCGAGCGAGATTTATTCATCATCTGAATCACCACCGGTAAAATATTTATCATCATATATAATTTTTATATTAATTTGTTATATCTATATATATATATATATATATATTTAATTATTAATGACCTAAATTATTACCCAGACATTCTTTTTTTATCTTTATATTTTTTATTTATTATTTATTTTTTTTTTTTTCTTGTATACGTTTAAGCGCTGAGTTTCACATTTACTTGCCGTGACGTATAACAAAATTAAACGAAAAAAAAAAAAATAATAATAATAAATAAATAAATAAATAAATAAAAAAAATAATAAAAAAGAAAAAAACATAATTTATATGTTATTTCAAGGCAAAATTATGACGCATTAACACACATCGTATTCAAAGTTATAAATGATAGATGTGACTCTTGTAAGCATTAAAATCTCCAATTGCATTTACATTGTTGATACAAAGATGTCTCTCATTCAACTTGCGCCACTTCATTCCACAATAATAAACATTATTATTATTATAATAATACTTATTTAAATATTTCTCCATCTGAGTGAATTTAATGAAAGTGGCCATTATAATCTCACTCACCTCTATTTTGTATTATGCCAAGTGTCACATTGTGCAACACAATTTAATTCAATTTTATTTATTTAATTTTTTTTATTCTTTTATTTGGCCAATCCTTCATGAGACACTGGATTGCGTATATTCCACAATCCTGCGGTTGTCTTTGTCATCAAGAAAATATTAAAGTATCATTACGTAATTTAAAGTAAACATTTTATAAATTATATATATTTACTTCAAATTAAATAGTAATAAACTCTTATTTAGTTTATCGTTAATCCATTTGTATGAGATATTCGTTAGGTAAAAATGTTATCTTGTCTCATGTAGAAACAGAAAAAATAATTTAAAAAAAAAAAAATAATAATAGTAATAACGAAATGAAAGGAAAAAAAAAAAGAAAAAAAGAGCGACTCATCAAATAATAATCGAATAAGATTTAAATGTACATAAACGTGTGCGCTTGGCAACAGTGTACTATGTTTACTTTTGTCTCTTCTCAGACATTTAGCAAAGGCATATGGAATATGGTAGAGCGTCAAGTCTCTCGAATGGCCTACTATCTCCTGGAGGCCTCTCACCCAACATTATCATCGTCCATCCACAACGAGGTCATTGTAAATCGTATATATATATATATATATATATATATATATATATATATATATATATTTATTGCAAAGACTCTCCTACATCATTTATCATTGACATCATCACAGTGAGCGTTTACTAAGCTAAGATTGAAACTTGTTTAGAAGAAGTACCACGATGTCACAGTAAATTTAGCGGTGATCTAGCAATCAACCTAATGCAATGTAATAGTTCACTATGATATTTTTCCTTTCCGTTTATAGTTTAAAATATGTTTTATCCACGAGAAAGGGGTTTAATATACAGTTAAAAAGACAAAATAAAATGAACAACAATAAACTCGATGGTAGGTAGACCTCTATGTCTTTTTTTGCTATCATCAAAGAGCCGCTAGTTGATTTTCTGACCCGTGGGACTACGTTGCACCTCATACATTTGTATGCTTTCTCTTCAGTATTCTGACCCTCTCCGGTATTATATACTCATCAGTCATTAACATCATTACAAATTTTTAATCGTATCATAAATTCATTTGTATACAATGGAGAAGAAAAAAAAAAAAAACGATTTATAATATTGAAATTTTTTTGTTTTTGGTGAAACGTTTTCACCTCAAGATTAATCAACCAATTCTTTCATGCATATTAATAGTCGCACCATAGACTCGAATCGATAACGGAGCGAGTTAAGCGAGATAGAGAACGACACAAAGGCCTCGACTCGGTTGGGTACCAAGCGTGAAGCTGGTACCGGCCGTACACGTTTATATACCACTGGCTTGCAATTCAATTGTAGCCTTTGTCGCAGTTTCTACATATTACAAAGTCCTTATATGTAAATTATTTGCATATATATATTTATCACGATGATAATGATGATGTTGATGTTGATGTTGATGATAATTATAGTATATAATAATAATATTTACAATCAAAAGTTACGTGAGTAAACGTATACTTATGTTTCTTACTGTACTATAAAATTTTTGTGATGTATGAGAAAAAAAAAATTTTTTTTTTTTTTTGACATCACAATAAATTAATTAAGTAAATATTATATAATAATATTATTCATTTTTTTTTTTGTTTGTTATTATTATTTTTCAGGCGTATTCACGTCCACAGATGAAGAGCACTGCTGTCCAAATTGCCAGGATAATTGCAATGACACTTATTGCCATTTCATTTATTATTGGTGGATTTATTTTTGCCAGTGCTTGGCTTCAAGCACGTGCATCACATACATCTGAATCAATTGTACCAATGCAAACGAAAATGGAAATTCAACAGCAACAACACAATGAAGAATTTTTCAAACGTCTCCGACCCGAGGCACTTCTTCAGGTATGACTTTACAATAATCGATAAAATTTGTTTTTTCCATCAGTGGATTATTGATTACAGTTCACGTGAAAATAATGATAAGTTAATGTTTCTAAGAAAATTTAATTTTATTTAATTATATGCTATTAATTATACGTGATTCAAGGTACACAATTTTCAATCACACATGATAATCGAAAAATAATAATAATAATAATGATAATGCGTAGAAAAAGTAAAAATAAAATCAAATAATTTATATATTGTGTGACATTGAAATGAATTTTTGAGATGAAATTTTTGAAATAAAACCGGTTTTTTCTCACAACATCGTTATTTTCAAACTTGAAAACATGAGTCAGAAGGCAAACTTTAAGCGTATATCTTTTGTCCTTTTTTTTTTTTTTCCAATCTTTTTGCTCATACACCCACACATAATATGAATATATGTAGGTTCGTCACTTTCTACTTACGAGCACGTAATGCAAAGCCAGGAAGCGACGCGTCATGAATTACATGCGAATAATCGATGAAGCGGCTTCACGATTTTTTTTTTGTTTTTTCATCTACATTGTCGAGTTTATATCTTTTTCTCTAGAGAATAAACTATTGCTCACAATTCTCACGAGTCCATTCCCGTAAATTATCTACCAACACCTATAATATTTCAAGGTGTGTGTGTGTGTATATATTTATTCCAACTGGTATTGTAGAAGAAGACAATTGTGCTGATACTTTATCCTACAAATCAAATACCATACAGATGAATTTTCAAATGTCTCCATGTGCTTGCAATATTTACACTTACTTAGGCTTATTAAGTTATTGGTGAAAAGATTCACGTACCAACAACAACAACCACAACAGAAAGTGGGTTGCTGTTGCGGTGGTTACAGCAAGAGAGCGAGAAAAAAAAAAATAATAATATGAAATAGAGAAAGAAGAAGGTGAATGCTCGCTGAAAGGATTTTCTCTTTGCCGATTAACTGTATATTGCCGCAGAGACTGTAATAGTAGTTTTGTGAATTAACGTCTCATATTATTTCTATTTTTCATATATTTTTTTTTTTTTTCTCCCATTTTTCTTTCATTCAATTATATACTGAAACCCATAAAATTAAATTTCATTATTTTATTAATGTAAATACATCATCTATTTTGATACTAATAAAAAAAAAAAAGAAAGAAATACGGCATGCACTACATAAAATTTTTAACCTTCGTGAAATCCACATTTTATATAGATGAGAAAAAAAAAAAAATCATCTTTGCGTGTGTGCTCAATAGCTCTCATCGAGTAAATTGCATTGGATGCTTTTGTATTTATTATTATTCATTTTTTTTTTTTTTTTTTTTTTTACACTTATGAATCACTTTCCAATCACTGCACAATCTTGTCTCTAAGCAATAATTTTATATGTACCATGTTTACTTCACCTGTAAAATTTTTAATATCAATATGAAAAAATAATAGATTAATGTCAATTAAATTTGAATTATTGCATTATACATATTTAAATGAATATTGGTATTTTTTAATTTTATATATATTATTTATACTTTTTTTGCACCATTCAACCGGGAAGTAGAAAGTTGACGGCAAATCCAGTTGGTAACTATACATATATCAATAGACAGTCTTCCTGTATAACCATATTTCATATTAAATTTCTTGTTTAATCTTATAAAATATATATTGTTGAGTTGAATTATCAGGTAGCTCGTATAATTGAATTAGTTATTATTAATTTTATTGTACATATACAATGTAATAGCTCACTTAAATGATGATGGTTATTTTTCAATGTGTACATCATTCCATTTGCAATGGTGTAAACTTTTTCTTGGTTATACATTTGCGCCCAGTCGCGGTGAAAGTGAACTCGCGCTGTTGATTATACTAGTGCGTATGAATACGTGTGTTTGTGTGTTTGTGTGTGTGTGTGTGTGTGTGTGTATAACAAAACTTTTGAATGATAGAAATCGAATGCAAGCAAGCATGACATATACACCGTACAATTAGTTATACCTATTAATGTGTATATATATATTCATTTGTGCCGGAATTACAATGACAAAATAAAAATCAAATGATTCTCATGTGTAATATTCTCTCATGTAAGCGTTAGTGAAACGTTAAATTTATTATTGTATATAATTTATATATCCGGTGATAATATTTATTCACATTTGCTTTGCAGGATCCCATTGAAGCAAAAAAAAATCTTGAAAGTAACAACGAAGTATCATCAACTGATACACAGTCACCATTGACGTCAATTATAAAGGATAAAATATTACAACGCGATGAAAAAGATAAAATCAAAGGTAACAATGGAAATGATAATGACAATGAGAACGATGATGATTATGATGATTCTGAATTCCCACCAGTTCATATAAAACTTCCTCTGCAACTTGATTTAGATGACCTCGCTGGTGTAAGAATAAATATTATACATAAATTTTCTCACATAACATAAATCAAATTGAAATAATTAATTATATTTTCTGATTTTTAGACATTAATGCAGCAAACACGGGGACTTGTTTCTTGTGTCGTGGAACGACGTAGATCCGATGAAATTTCCAATGAAGCTGAAGATCAGACTGGCAAAAATAATAGTAGTGATCGTCCACGCATTCAACGACTTGGTGGTGAACGTGTGGCTATACTGTGTCAATCTGGAGATTCCCAGCGTCAAGAGTTCGTAAAATATATTTTTTATAATATAAAATTAAAAAATTTTGTGATATTGATAATTTCGTAATGGTGATTATTTTTAATTTAGACAACAAGAACAAGAAATTCTTACGCCGTTAATTGTACCATTGAATCCAGTGCAAATGCCAATGCAACAACAAGAGCAGGATTATCATCGGTATCAAATTCAAAATTCGTATTCAGTTCCTGAAATAGTACGACCACCGTTTCCCAATCGTGAAATAAACCAAATTGAGAATCGAATGATTCCTGATATCAGAATGATTCCTCATATAATGGATGTGATAACTGGCCGTGTTAGTGCCCAAATAAATCATCAACCGCAGGAGGTACGTCCAGTACCATTTGAATTACGTCCAGTGTCAATTGATATGATTTCGGGCATGAGACCACCAATGAATCCAGAATCGCAACAACCACAAATGATGTTTGGTCGAGAACAGCCAGAATCAAATTATCAGCAAAACCAACAGACCCATGGAATGGTACCACCTCCACCACCACCACCACCATCACCACCATCACCACCGTCATCCCATCAATCTTCAATGATACCAGATATTCCTGAAAATGAAGCACGAATAATTCCCCAAGTGATAATCCGTCAACAGATTGAACAGCGACCCGTCCAATCACAAGAAAATACCGAAAAATCACCTTTCCCCTTGCCGGGAATCCCAATTGAAATTCGTAGAATTATTCAACAAGTTCCATTAGAAATTAAGAATATTATTCAGCACATTACCGGTGGAATGCGACCAGTTGAAGTGCATGAGGATACTCGACGTGAGGTAATGATAAATATAACAATTAATTACAATATTTAATTTACTCTTAAAAAAGAGCCTTTTATAATTTTACATATTTCTTTCATTTACTTATTCCATATGAATTTCAGGATGTTCAAGAATTCAAACCTTTCCCTATTAATAATGCTCGTCCAATGCCAATGACATCATTCCTTCCAATTGAAGTGAGGAATCGTTTAGAGCATGAAAACATTATGGGTCGTCGTCAAAATGACTATGATGATCAGCCAGAACAAATGAAAACTTATCCAAGTGGCCAGGATCACTCCGCAAAAATACACGATGACATTAATGATGATAATAATGATGATGACGATGATAATAATAATAGTAATGATAATAATAATGACAGTGATGAACAAAAACTAATTCCTATTTCAGCAGAAATCAGAAATATTATTCATCAATTTGTTGAGGGTCGTGCATTTACTGTTCCAAATGCACATGTCACAGTGAGCAATCCAATGCCAGAGGAAAAAGAAAATCAACAACAACAACAACAACAACAACAACAGCAACAACAACCACAACAACAGCAACAGCAACTATTACAACAACAACAGCGACAACAACAATTTCAACAATTACAACAACACGATGAAGAACAACAATCACAAGTAAATCAAGAGCCTCAATTGTTGGCTCAAGCGACTGAACATCATATAGTAGTTCAAGAGGATGCCCGTGAGGAAGCAAACCGCCCTCATTGTATGTTGATTACCATTTGATTATTCTATTTATAAATTTAAAAAAAAAATGTCCATATTAAAATTCAATAATTTCATTTTTTCCAGTTGTTCAACCGCGTTCAGTTCGTTCAATTCCTGATGTTGCGATTCATCCTCGCGACAAAAGAATCCGTCGTTGAGTATATTAAAAGATAAAGAGTATAATGACGATTATTATTATTACTATTATTATCATTATTATTATTATTTTAATTATTATTGTTATTTTAAAACCTTTGAATATGATGAAAATTCGATAGGATTCGTAAATTAATATTGGTAATAAAATATTACAGGATTACTTATTTAGAGTCCGTAAACATTTTGTAAATACGCCTGTTCGTTAAATGAGGATACAAAGTGATACTCTTTTATTAATTTTCTGATTTGTAGTAAAAAAAAAAAAAAAAAAAAAAGAATGAAAAAAAAAAATTAACTCCATTTTCATAGATTTCGTCTCACTTTAGGTATTGCTATCAGTTATAATTCATAAGATAAAAAAAAAACAAATTTATTCTATTAATATGATGTGAATGTAGTTTATAAAAAAAGGTGTTAATTTTTTTTTTTTGTTTTGTTTATTCACAATGCCACAAATTTTAACACTGTTGCAATATGATTATATAACATTAATGTTTTTTTTTTTTTCTTTTCTTTATTCAAATATTTATCGAACGATTGATTGTACTATGTAATTTATAGATACGTAGTTATTTGAAAAAAATATAATAATTTTCGACTTACTGAACAATTATTTGTATTAATTATTTTTATCATAGCATATTTTATCTTTTATTTTTGTTACTAAATTACAGTTTGATTTACTTTCGATATTCATTTATTGAAACAGTCCATGTTTTGTTTGGCTCAGTTGAATGTATTATTGCACTGTTATTTATTCTTCATCGTCTTGGAGGTTTTTTTTTTTTTTTCCCGCCACTAGATATCAGCCGCTTCATGAAAAGCCCTATACTCTGTTGGTTATAACGAATAAATGATAAAGAAGAGAAGCGATAATGGCGCTGAGTATCTGTTACCGTAACCGCTCTAGTCAGGAGTATATCTTATCGTTACGACCTCTCCATCATTCAAAAAATATCAAAAAAATAATTTTTATTTACATCAATTATACATATTATAGCTCTCAAGTGATAACCGGTAAGTTTATATATACATTTTTAAGTAATTACAATTCTTTTTTGTGATTTTATAATTGAAAAAAAGTTTGAAGTTACAATTATAAAAATCATAACCTCATCAATCATATATATCAACATGAGATCTATAGCAAGACTTCAAAATGGCGTTTGGAGCTGCAGTTGATCGAGACAAATTGTGAAAAAAGAAAAAAAAAAAAAAAAAAAAAAATTAATTATCGTTTACAGTTATATAAAATTAGTTGAATTCTATTTTTAAATGAAAGCAACACAACTTACGGAGGATACTATGCTACAGGTCTCGTGTGTATCATTCGCAGTTTGAAGCGACACTGTGATTACCAGATTTTAACCGCGAGCTTGGTTATTCAATAATGCATGAAATTGTGCTCGCTGCCTTTTCCGTATTCTCCAGTTTATTAATTGTCTTTGTCCTCGTATTATTGGGTGAGAATCGTCAGATGCATTTGATCTAATTGCACGACAAATTTTTCTTCCTTTTTAACTTGTGTCAATGTGCAATCGGTTTAACATTTCTTGTTACGAAAATTTTAACCTCCAAATAATACCCATCTTCATGTCTTATTTATAAAATATATATACCTTTTTTTGTGTGTTATTTTTCTCTTACAGGATGGTATCTCGTCTGGAAATTTTTCTTGTCCAGATTCAGATTTGTTCGTGAACTTCTTGGTGGTATGAGTGAGTCATCATCATCAGTGCATGATTTGAAAAACGGACGATCGCGTATCAAAAAACTTCGGCGAGATTAAACTTTGAACCAAAGTTACGTCACATGCTGGAATTCGCATAATTAAACACTTAAGAAAAAAAGTAAAGGTGTTGGAAAAAAAAAAAAAAACAAAAACAAAACAACAAATATACTGACATAGTCATTTTTTAATTATAAATATTAATTTCCATAATGGCAATTAATATACGCTGTGCTAATACAAATGATCTCTTAAATATACAACATTGTAATTTACAATGTTTACCGGAGAATTATCAAATGAAATATTATTTATATCATGCATTATCCTGGCCACAATTGAGCTATGTGGCGGAAGATGAAAAGGGTAGAATAGTTGGTTATGTACTAGCAAAAATGGAAGAAGAATGTGAGGACAATCCTCATGGTCATATTACGAGTTTAGCTGTCAAACGATCTCACAGACGACTTGGTATAGCTCAAAAATTGATGAATCAAGCATCGCGAGCGATGGTTGAATGCTTTGAGGCTAATTATGTATCGTTGCACGTTAGACGTAGTAACAGAGCAGCGTTAAATCTTTATACAAGCAGCTTACAATTTGAAGTATCAGATGTTGAATCTAAATATTATGCCGATGGTGAAGATGCATATGCAATGAAACGTGATCTTACCAGCTTTCACAAGGAAAAAAATTCAACCAAGGAGACCATAACTAAAGATTTAAATGTATCGCATCCGGGAGAACATACACATACAGGACGATGTTGCAATCACTCTTAGTTTACTTCCTTGCAATTGCCATTGGTTGAATATTTTTTTCATTCCTCGAAAAATTAAAATATAGGAAATATTAAAATGAATAATAAATAAGTACATATTGTGAATATAAAAAATGCCAAGTGCAAAATAATCTAAACAGAAAAGAAAAGAAGGAAAAAAAAAAGCATGGTCAAATGATTTGTGATCAATTAAATGTGGGTTAAAACAATTTGTGTGATTATTAATATTATTTTGTTTTTCACTAACCTCTTCTATCATTGTGTATAATTTTTTTATTTAAATTCATAAATCGTTTTATAAATATACAAGAGGGCGTGAGTTGTATGTAATTACACGCTCTTGGTGAATATTATCAATTTCATTATTTGAAATTTAATCGTGTCGGAATTTCTATTTTTCTTTGATTGCACGATTTTTCCGGATACAATGACTTCTACTTTGTAATCTACTCTATATTTCCATCATGATACGAATATTAATTAATTATGTATATGTCTATTTACACGTTGAATTACCTTTAAAGTTACATTTAATGGTTTACATTTTAATTTTTGTTTCATGCAAAATGACATTATCCTTGTCATTGATTTTCTTACATCCAGCACGAATAAATTATAAATCTTTATAATTTATTATAAAACCAATCTAATTATTAATATATTTTATTTTCCATTTTTTTTTTAAATTATTTTTATTAAATGTTTGCAAAAATTTATGCAATATGAATTGCAAACAACTTATAAAATGGAATGAAACAAATATTATAAAAAATCAGTCCATTGCATTATCGAGAAAAAAATTGTGCGCAGTTTTAATTGTCACAAATAGCTGCCATAAAATGCTACTAAATCATTTCGTGAAAATAAAATGGAGATAAAATATATAAAACCGTTGCAACTGGTATAAAAAGAAGCACGGTACCAAATATTCTTTATATTAAAAAATTTTCCTTACATTATATCAGTACAAAACATCGGCATTTTTTTTATTTAGACATTTATTCAAATTTTTTTTTTTTTTTTTTTAAATTTTTTTTCCTGTATTGTTTTTACTGTGTTTTATCATTTGGAATGAATAAAAGAGATATCATAATTTTCAAAATTACAGTCAATCTTGTACCCAAGAATAATTAGTTTTATGTTAATTTTTTTTTTCTACTTTACTGTCATCATTACGTTGAAAAATAATAATTTCTATTACAACGACATATTAAATTTCATTTTATTATGTTTTTTGCATAATATACTTTGGCAGTAATATTCGCTGTAATAATTTATTCACATTATGTTAGGCCTCTGAACATTTTTTTTTTTTCTTCTGGAATTTGAGTATGGGGACGGGATATTCAGCGGCGATTATTGATTCTTCAAAAAAAAAAAAAACAAAATGCAATCCTTATCAAGGATTATATAAATCAAGATATAATACATTGTGTATATAAATAACAATAATTGTTTCACGGCTGTTGAGCCGCATGAATCATCGCGACTTTCAAATCCTTAGCTAAATGTGAAACATCGACTACACTATCAACCATCTCTTGTACTGCAGTGACACTGGGAAAAAATTGTGCCGCCTGTTTTGTTTTCAATACCGTTTGTGCCAGTGCTTCACTCAATAAATTAGCACATCGGAGTACTTTTGTTCTGACATCATTTCTCATTATATTCCTGTGCACAGTATCACCGATGTGTACCAGTCTATGAGCACTGAGAACTACAAACTTTCCATGTGCTAAAAAAACCTGTAAGTAAATTTGAATAATTTAAAATAATGATATCCAATTTGTTTCACACTATTTGGAGTTATCGGTGCGTTTAATAATGGGAAGAAAAAAAAAATATATATATATATATATATATGTTTAAAAGTATATAATATACCTTTGGTGGTTGATTATGTTCAACTGTTTGAAGAAAAGCATCGATGGCGTGAGTCAAATGTGCACCGTGTGTTATCACTTGTGCAGCATAAAATGCGAGTAATTGTTTATCATTGGGATCCATTGGTGTTGGCGTAGTCGCTGGCATTTGTATTGCAGCATTATCCGCTTCAGATACGAGAAGATCATAGCTGCTGCGTAATTCATGTGGCAGTGTTGCGCGTAATTCTTCTCTTTGCTTCACTACAGTTTCTCGTGAATCAAGATTAACATAATCATCATCTTCCGTATTATTATTTGATGTGCCGATGTTGATAATCGATGATCGCTTGAATAATAGAGTTGAATTACCCTAGATAAAGTAGTATAAATAAAAGAGAAATCAATGATATTGCTTGAAAATGTGTGTGTGTGTGTGTGTGTGTGTTTCATGGTAATACGTTATAAATCAAATTCACAGAACAAACCTGAATAAAACTGGCGATTTGTCTAACGTCTTCAGTAAGTGCTCGAGCGCACGCAATCAATTGATCAAGTGGATCTGGCTGAAGTGAATGAATTAACGGTGATGAAGAATTTGTAAATGTTTGAGTGTTGTCACTACCACCACCACCACCACCACGAGACAATTTACTGGCATTCCATTCTATTGCGTCTAATTGAGTGGCGGCATCCTGAACAAGTTTGTCTGAATCACGAAGTGCTTTTACTAATGGACGAAATTTCATTGCCAATCCTTTATCCGGTGCTTTAAACGCATTACCCAAAGTACCCTCGGCAAATTCAGCGAGATCATGCAATGATGTTCGCAATCGCAGTGCCGCCAATCTCAAATCCATTAATGTCACATCGAGACGTTGAGGTGTTCTCCATCCAACACTTACAAAACCAAGTAATCGTGAAATAGCACCAGATGCTTCGCTCTGTAATTTTTGCAATCCTTCCAATGCAGAATCCAATTCCAATGGGAGTTCTTTGTTTACAGGTACATCATAAATTTCTTGTTGATGCTGTAGATTTTGCGGTGGCAAAGGTGGAGGTGGAGTTGTTGGTGTTTTTTGAATTGATGTATTATATTTTGAATTTGATGGAAGACGTGGACGTGGAATATCATAATCAGGAGCAGTTAAACTCGATCTGTTTGAGCCACTGGGAGAGCCATCATTGGTAAGACTTGACGCTGAGCTTGATGGCGTGAGCGGTTGGAGTGGTCGGGGTACATCGTAGCAGTCAAGGGGCGTACCACCCGAACCACCAGAGCAGTTTGAGTTGGGTGTACACGATGTTGGTGGTCTGGGTATATCGTAGCACGAAGGTGCGGGACTTGGACTATTCGCTGGTGATGATATAACAGGTGTCGCGCGTGGTGGTATGTCATAGCAATCACTTAAATCTCCACCGCTGTCAATAGAGCTCTGTTGACCAGTTGAAAAACGTCCTGAAACAAAGAGTCACAACACATTTAAATAACATATCTATTTTATAATTATTAATTTCTTTCAAAAAAAAAAAAAAAAAAAAATGTAATTATGTATTACCTGAATTATAAAGATTATCAGATGAATTTAATGGTGAATCTCGTCTCGATGATGGTGCAGGACTTCCCCTATTTGCTGGTAAATCATACAGATAAACATCACCACACTTTTGTGGTGTCACCACCTGTAAAATATAAATTTAATATCACAATAATTATGACAATAATAAATTTTAATTAAATATATTTGTATTTGAACAAAGGAAATTATTTAAAATTAACAATTCATATTCAAACATAACCATGAATTAAGAGGCCACATGCTATTTTTTTTTCCTTACTATTATTTCACTCATGTCATTGTAGTGGAAATTTTTAATATATAAAAGACTTCATGTTGAAGTGGTAGTGGCGCTAAGAGAGAATGAACGTGGGTGGTTGAAATCTGCTTGGAGGGAAACGACAACGGCGTCGTATATACACCATTGAAAATAGAGACACGATGGGGGTTGAGTTCGGTCGATACCAAGCGTCGCGGTACTCACTCGCACGAGGCGTATGACCTGCGAATGCAAGCCCGAGAACAATTGGAAATGTGAAATAAAAAGGATATACGGGCTAACTCTTACTTCAATATCAATTTTAATTATATATAAATCACAAGAATTTAAAATTAATAATATACATTAACTGTCAATTTTAAACACTTCAGTGGAATAAATTACTATTTATATATTGCATAAATCCAGTATTAATAAATTTATATATTCTATATGTATTTTTATGATTAAAAACGCCTGTTAATTTTCATTAACATAACAAATTTAATCAAATTAATTGTAATAATTTTATTCTCATCACATTCTCTTATTTTTTTTATTTTTTTTTTTTTTAATATTCTCAACTATCTAATATAAAATTGTTGGAAGTAATCCTACGCAATAGACTTGTCATCTCATTGATATCACTTGAAAAAAAAAAAAAGAATGAAAAAAAAAATTTAATGAATAAAAAAATTTCGTCCTACGCAAACATCGAGTTTATGTCTTTGGTTCTTCCACTCTTTCTCTCAGTTTCTGGTTGATCAACTCTATAATCACATTATTGTAACACATTACTATCTCTCTGGGTCACATAATGAATATATAACTTATACATTTAATGTTATTTTACATTTTTTTTTTTTTGTCTTACTACATAGAATAATAAAATCAAACGAAACAAGTTTAATATATTTTTCTGTTATTAATATAACAGTGAGATAAATTAAAAATCAAAATATTACAATTGTGAATTTAAAAGAAATGATAAAATAAAATATATAATAATACTGGCAGATGCACTGGGGTCTTTTTTTTTTATTTATATTCGAGCTGATGCAAAAGTTCTTTGAGGGTAACCGCCCGCACATTCCATCCAGATGATTTGAGAAAAAAGCCCCTACTCCTGCTCCTTTATCCTCACTCGTTCATTCTCACTAAATTTCTTTCTCTCTTTTTCAAATACTTGTACACAGTGACTTTCCATTTTCTATCTCTACCTACATTGGATTTCTCACTCGTTCTCACATCACTCTATAGAATCGTGATCATTCTCTCATACACTCTCCACATGTAGAAGAGACTGCAAAAGACTGTATCACGACTTGGGAACCAAGGGAATGTCGCACGCCCCTGGGTCGCGCTACAGACATTGTCCCATGTCTTTTTACTTCACGAGGACTTATAAGGACACAGAAGCGCGCTCAGAGATGTTAAACTCCATAAGAGAGCAATGAGACAAATAAAATACTTGACAACTGTCTGGCTCTCAATGAGAATGTAAAAGTTTTCTTGGTTTTTTTTTTTTTTTCTTTTTCTTTCGTGTCATCTGTTTTAATCCTTAACAGAAATAAAGAAGTGCATATAGAGATGAAGAAAATAAATAAATAAATAAATAAGGAAATATATTGAGAGAAAAAAAGTGAATTGAAAGTAAATTATTGGTTGATGAGTGGACCATTGTCGAATGTGTTTCTTTTAAAAAGAGTGAAAAGCTCATAAAGACACCTATGTCATTTTGTTATTATATTCACTTACAAGGCTCCACACTCCTTTGCTTGATACATAACTCGTTCAAGTTACGTTGAACCCAGGGCGCAACGACACAAAAATGGAGATGCGCACTGTGTATACCTTATCGTAATCTCTGTCACACACGTACGCAATGAAAAAAAAAAAAAAAAATGAGTATAAAAAATAAATAGCAAAAAAAAAAAAATTTTAAGTTTATGGTAAAGAAATACCAAGTGAAATATATAAAATATGTATAGTCAATTATTATTATTATTATTTTTTTTTTTTCCCAAAAATACTTTAATAAAATAACAGATTGATCTGTCTTATTTGTGTATAAAAATTGATCCCAACGAGTCATTAATTAAATATTTATATTTTTTATAGTTATTTTATTCAAACTCGTTTCTTTGTTCATTTTCATTGCAGTAGAAAAATATTATATAGGGGGGAGGATGTGTAAATATACAGAATTAAATTGAACATTAGCGGTGTCAGCTGACACTTTTTCTCTCTCTTTTCGTAGTATCCTATATAATGGGGGTTCCACCACATGGATTTAATGTATATATATATATATATACAGAGTAATTGGTCGCTCGGTTGGCATATGTGACTCTACATCGTTCAAAATAGCATACAGACATTTTCAAACTTTGCAACTATACACAATACACTGAATGACTGCACCAATGAACTTTTTGATGAATTAGTATAGAGTAAATGGATACACACAAACTGGTCAATGCTCCTTTATAATATCAAAATGTACTTTTCAATTGTCAATTTTAATCTGCTGTCATTCATTCAATAAAAATAATGAAATATATTTATGTGGAAAAAAAAAAAAAAGAGAAAATAATAATATTAATAATGTAGAAATTAATTAATTGAAATGAATCAATTGTCAATTGTTGTGAAGGAACTTGATCAAATGTACAATATAATATTTATCCTATTTATATTAAACAGAATATTTTTATCCCACATTATATTTTTATATTTATATATATATATTCAAGTGTAGTCACTTTTATTATATATTATTAAATGAAATGGGTGAAACGGAAGGGGGGATGTTTCAAATTTTGATGCAATATAAATTTTTTTCTGACAAACATCACAATGAGTCAGAGACGACTGTATACCAAGCAAACAACAGTTTCGATTTTTCTTGTTCTCTCTTTTTCTCCCTTTCACTTTTTTTTTTTACTCACTGCCTACAAAAAGAAAATAAATATGACAAAAAAAAAAAAAAAAAGGCGAGACGCCCAGATGAAATTATAAAAGGATTTTCAACTGAAACCCAAGGGCGTGGCATTTCTATTTAATACAGGCACGTGGCCCGTGAACGTTGTGGATACAACACGATATAATGTTAATACATTGGAAACTCTTCCGATCAGCTGTTTCCTGCCTCACCCTCTTTAATATGTTGTATTATTATTTTTATTCATTCTCATTCATCGACACTCCTTTTTAATTGTCTTGCAACTTCCACTTATCCTATAATTCCATATAAAAATAAACGTGTCATATAAATGATATTGGATAAATTAGAAATTTAGAATTTTGGATTTTATTTGTCCTGAGGGGGAATAAATAAAAGTGTATGTGTATATTGTAAGATGGAGAAGGGAAAAAAATAAAACTCACTCTGTTTGGTTGCACGTGCCAACTTCGACGTTTTCCGTGACGTTGCGATCCATCATCGGTGTGAGTTAGGTCGACTCTACTCCCCCCAAGGCATCCACCACTGTCATATTGACCTACTAGCAATCTCAACCTATTTCCAGGACATATTCCCTGTAATAAAATTATTATTATAAATTTGATATACAATACAATGCTATTATAATATATTTGATAATGATAAATAAAATGTTTATAGAGAGTATTGAAATAAAAATTTGCTTTATTGTACAAGAGAAAAATAATGAAAAATATTTAGAAAATAAATAAAATAAGTGAGTACAATGCAATCATCAGTGTAATATGATTTTTTTATTTTTATTATTACCTGTCGACCCCTCAAGGCACATAACCACCAACCCTCAAGACCAGCGGTATTTTGCTCTAATACTGTGAGTACATCGCCCTTACGAAAAGCCAATTCATCCGGTGCTTCAGCGATATTATCGTATAATGCCCGTGCCTTAACGCATTTTTGCTGTAGCATAAAAATAAAAATAATTAATAATTAATAATGAGTTATTTTATATTTTTATATGATAATGAAAAAAAAAAAAAAAAATTGTAAAATATGAATTTTTTTTTTTTTTTTTTCATACGAATAATTTTTATTTAATTAAAATATTATATTTAGTTTGGTTATATACAGATGAGTGAAATTGCGTTGAGAAAATAATTCTAGCTCATGATGTGAATATAAACGAGATTAATTTAGTGACAAATAATATGTATGTATATAATTATATATTGAAAATGATGTATCTCACGTTTCAACACTCAAGTGAGTTCAATTAAAATGCCCGCCTGGTAAAACGTCGTCATTCAAAAGAAACAATAGTATATACATCTTATAAAAATTTACATACACACATACACATGTACACATTACACTTTCTATTTTAATAAACAGATTTACGGAAGATTTCACAAATTGTATAATTTTTTTTTTTTTTTTTTATATTTTTAATTGAATACTCTTGTGCTTGATGAATTGTAATTAAACAAATTCTTTATATGCATTATCTTTTGTTTAATATAATTAAAATTAATATCACGAATTATTTTATGATAAAACATTTGATGATGTCGAAATCGAGACGAAAATTATTAGCAAATTCTCGTTAACAACACACGTGTATATCCTAATTAATATTCAATTGCATTGATTGGATAAAATAAAATTTAACTATACAAAAAAAATTGCAAAACACCACCAGACTTTACTTAAAATTGCAATTTTGATAATAATTTTTTTAAATTAATATCTTGAAGATGATAATTAGAAGTCGTGCTCTGATTACACTTTATATTAAATATATCTAAATACAATATTTTTTTATTTTATATACATGACAATAATTCAATGATTGAAAAGAAAAAAAAAAAAAAAAAAAAATAGATATAAATCAAAAAATGTAAAATAATTTCAATGAGTAGTAGATCAATATGAAATTTTTCTTTCAATTATTTTCACTCTATTCAATGAAGAATCTAATTAATATATATTTTCCATGTGCCACGTGCTGTATATAATAACAATAATAATAATTATCATTATTATATTTCCCCTTGGTTACATTTTGAATTCAAATTGTGTCGTCACCAACGTCATCTCATCAACTCTCTATATTTATTTTTATTTCGTGCAATTTTACCACATGGCCTTATCTCACGATGTGTCTTTTCTTTGAATCACAGCGTTAAACTCAGCATTAATACTAATCTCTATATACGTGTATTTAACTCACTGGTGTCAATCAGACTTGAGCAATTGTAGAAAAATAATTGTCCCCTCACCTATTGTACACATATATATAAATATTTATTTACAATAGTTTTGAGTGATTGAATTTATATAATTTGACACGTTTACGTATAACTACTAATGCGTGTAATTAATCTAATTTACACGTGTGTTAGTTTTACACTTATGTTTGTAGTGTCATTTGCACTGTCATGTCCACCATTTCACCATCATCATTATCATCACTGTGATAAAGGAGTGAATGAATTAGTAGTAGTAATAATAATGACGATCCAGTGCCAGTTGGGATTGTTAGACATCACTCACACTGATATCCTCTCTCTCTCTCTCTACTATCTCTCTTGTCTTTTTAACAATCATAGAATTCCACACAGTGAAATTATCTCTGTAAATTTAATAATTTCTGTATTCTGTATACCGTTTTTTTTTTTTGTTTTTTTTGTTTTGGTTTATGATCCAAGACTTTAACTCTCAAATTTATATTTTTCTTAGAAGGTATACGGTCCAAGAGTTGAGTTATTTTTTTTTTTTTCTTCTTCAAGCCACTGGTATAGTAGTAGGAGTGTGTTGAAGGACCACTTGAGCCTCAGTTTATATCGGATAGTATATAGAATTTGTACTGTGTGAGAAATTTTACATTCGTTCTCTCAATGTAGAAAACTGGTCTTCAAGATTGCTAGAAAGAATTATGACTGGCCTCGAGACAGGCAGACCATCATGTGATTCCTTGCACTACACGTGGTCGCCAGAACTCCAACTTATGCATATACAATACAAATGTATTCAACGTTAAAAACCTTTGTCTTTCAAATTTCTCACTATTTTTGTACGATAAAAATTTAAAATAAAAGAAAATAAATATTATAATTGTCTGATAAATAAATATTAATATTAATAATAATTCATAAATTTTATATGTATATATATTTATTATTTTTTTTTTTCTTCAAATTATTATTTATTCTGTATATTTTTATGTATTTCTTTTCATATCCGTTGAATATTTTGACATACCATTCGAAATTTCAAGTGCATTCTTCATAATTCTCCCACGAGAACTTCATCCACTTTGTCACATCTTAAATATATTTAAAATATCACAAACATTTATATTATATCCAGCTACAAGAGTTTTTCTATCTAATTTTGTTTTTTTTTTTTTTTTCCTCTCTTCTCATCAGTTTTCATATTCGTTATCGTTCCTTTTTTAACATCAACTTCAGCGTCATTGTCATCATCACAAGTGCATTAACATTTGCAATATAATACTGTAACATGGACTTTGGTTCGACCACACACACACACACATATATATATATATTTTTTTTCTTTCCTTCCTCCACTCCACACTCTATAAGAGAATCTTCAAACATTGAGCACTAAATTTTTTGTCAAGTATTTGCTCTGACTCTGCTTCACATATCCCTCAACATTTTTATTCATTCATACACTTTGTCATATTTTATTTTATTTTTTATTTTTTTTATTATTTTTTTTTGCAAAGTTTCCTGTTGACAGCGTGTCATGCCCGTTAACACAAACTCTTTCTTCTTGATGTCCGTAGAGTGTTAAAACTACCAATTCACACGCACTACACAATACACACATGAATTGTTGATAAAACCTTTTTGCTACCGCTTTCATCACCACCACTACCACCACCACCACCACTACCAACATGAATGACACTCCAACACGACATATATTACAATTATAATGATTTTAATCGTTAATCTTGACTAGTACAAACCTGCAACAAGTCTCTATTATTTTTCTCCAATCATTTTCCTATATTTTCATTTTTATAATATCATCTTTACTCCACACACAGTTAAATATTTAAAATAATTACTCACGTATTGTCACGTCACTTTTATTATGCTTGTGAAAACTGATTGTTAAAAAAGAAAAAAAAAAAAAAAACGTCCTCAAACACATATCGATCAACGATAAAATGCTAATCTAATCTTATCACCCACGTCACAAAATACACTACAGTATTTTTTATCACTAGCGAGTATCACGATATTATTCTATTTATTCTAACAGTAAAAAAATTACACGCAATTCATTTTACAATAATTTTTCTCATTATAAAGAAGCTAAAATAATAATAATAATAAAAAGAAGTTTAATGATTGAGTAAAAAAGAGGAAAAGTTGAAAATTGCAGGTAATTGATGCTTTAGCAAGCGAAATTAGTGTATCAACTATATATTGAGGAAATAATTTTGAGCAATTCAGATGAAGTTGCGTGCATTGGACTCATCATTATATATATATATATAATGACGGAATTTTTTTTACAGACAATCCCACAAAGAGACAAATATATATAAATATACACGTATGTCTTGTGAAGAGAATAATATTCTGTGTCATATCGTGTGAAAATTTGAATACAAATATGCAAAATAAATAAAATTATGTGTGTGTGTGTGTATAGACTCAGGCTTTTGTGAACAGACGTGCGCACGCGTGCACTTATATATACACGGCCATGAATAAACACTATCGATGCAAGTACAATAAAGAATAGAGATGATAGAGATTTTTATTTGGATTCCGGTAATAACGAGCGAGTAGTGAAACAGAAAATAAAAAAAAAAAAAAATTTAATAAATAAAAAAATTAATCATAATAATGAATTTATCGTACAATAAATGGTTTGCAAGAGATAGAAATAAGAGATATGTGCAAACAAATTCTTTCACTGTATCTTTATCTCATCCTCTCGCTTACATAGTGATATTCTATATACATATGTATATGTATATATATATATATATGTGTGTGTGTGTGTGTGTGTGTGAATGTGTTGGCGTTGTGTATGTTATTCACGTATTACCGACAAACTCTTTGTTCCATTCGGCTTTGCAATTTTATTTAACCCAAAGTCTGTTAACGACAATTTCGTAATATAAGTGGCTCTATTCTTGGCCATATGGATGTATATTAGTTACGAATGGACAGACAATGCATGTTATACAATAACAAAAGAGTGGGAGCGAAATATATAGCCAGTTATTATGTATTAGCACACGTTAAATTGTGCTGAATAATATAAATATATATATATATATATATACATACTCTATATAAGTTTTGCTGTTTGAATAAACGTTTGTTCATGTGAGAATGAAAGAAAAAATAAAAAAAACAAAAAAAAAAAATCGAAGGCAAAATTTGTAATAACATTGAAAAAACGAGACCAATACACGCGATAGTGGTGAATTGGGGTTGGTAAAAATCCCCTTTTTTTTATTTGTCCTCACGCTCTTTTATATTCACTTATTCTGTATTTTTTTTTTTTTTTTTTGGTTTTTTTCCATCGTTTCCTCACACAGAGATCGATTGTATTCCTGAGATTCCATCAAACTTGACGCATTTCGTCTTTAATCAACACAACGATCGAATTTTCTCTCTCCCTTTCTCATTTAATTATTTCCTTTACGATGGAGAAAAATATAATTTGAACATTGACATTGTTGAGGAGGGGACAAATGATTGATGGTCAATGGATTAATGGAGAATGGATTAAAGTGTTGATCACCAAAAATGGCAATGAATTCCTATTGAGATGCAGCCACATCGATTTATTGAAGGTAAGTAGTTCTGTCTGTCTGTCTGTGTTGGGTGGTGTCTTGCCAAACTTTTTATCATCATCATCATCATCATCATCATCATAAAATGTGACAAACAAAACGAAAGAAAGAAGACAAAACTTGAGTCACTTTATATCTCTTTTAGAGTGAACTCTTTCTTTTTCTTATTTTTTTTGTTTGTTTTTGTTCACGTTTTTTATATATAAAGTTTAGTGTTGAAAATACTTTATAGTACGTGTAATGGGAGACAAGCGAGAACATGTCGTACATTAAGAGAGATCGACATACCTTTCTCCATCATACACAGATATATATATATATAATACAGCACTTGGTACTCGATCTTCGTAGTAAATTGTGTGTGTGTGTGTGTGTACTTAACGGTAAATTAGAACGTATTAAACTACTGCGCACGACCTCTTGACCGTTGACTGCTGCATCTTGACAAGTAACAAACATCCCTCATATTAGTGTATTCAAAACAACTTTGTTTTCCATAATGTTAATGTTAATGTAAATTTAAATGCAGTAGCTGTATTTATATTCGTTGAAATTCTTTGGGCGTGACTCAGACAATTTTCTTCATTGCATTCGTGGAATATTTCCTGTTAATTCCAACCAATTGTGAAATTCATTGCAGATAATTCACATGCAATTTGTACAATAACATTCCAAATACACTAGTTGATGATATTATTGATTTTTTACTTTTTTTCCTTTTTATTTCAATTTTTTTTTCTTTTTCTTTTTTCTGTACTCGTGAATATTTTTCTATTGGATTATTTAGATTTTTCTACTGATACAATTGTTGATTATTATCCCCCAGAGTATATAAATAAAATTACAAATTTACACGTGACAATTGTGACGTTTTATAGATCAAATAAATTTCATGGATTATCATTATATTTTTTTTTTTTTTTTTTTTTTTTTGTATTGCAGTATACAAAAATTCAAGGTAAAAATATAACGTGAGAATTGTTGGTTTTTATGGATCAATCCAATGATGTGTATAAAAATTTATATGTCAACTGAAATATGTCACACGTTAAAAGAATTTTTTTTTTTTTTCCTCTCTCCACCACTTATCGACTTTCAAAAAAAAAAATATATATATATTTATATATATATATATTTTTTTTTTCAAATAATATCGTGCATTTAAAATAGTTTTGTTGATGAATTGATTCATATCAATAACATTTAGTTTGTCAAACTGAAAGTGAGACTCTTTGAGAAAGTTATTTGTGTTCAATAATATACCAATGTCGAGTCATCATGTTAAGCTGACACACGAACAATTTAAATATTGATGATATAAAAAGAATGCATAGTTATACGTATACAAAATATATATCTACAATATAAAAATACACAATTATGTTGAAGTTTGTATGATGATCGTGTTTAATATCACTATGTGATTGTATGTATATTGTATCGTGATGATAAAAATTTATATCCCACGTAGAATTAAATGTCATAAATCATTTCAATAAAAAAAAAAAACAAAAAAAAATTTTTTTTTCATATTAACAATTAATTATTATCTAATATTATAATATTATAATTTATAAAATAATATAAAATATATAAATATATATTTATATATGTTATTTATTCATTATTATTATTATTATTATTATTATTATTATAAAAAATTTTTTTTTTTTTTACCAAATTTATTGTGCTCTGAATTATTTCTGATGTTTGTGATATCATTTTAACACCCATCATTTTGCTCTCCAATATTCAGCTCTCTCACACTCGTAGTTATTGAACTTGTTGGGCGTTGTACATCAGTTTAAATGATTGAAATAAAAAATATAAAAGAAAAATTCACATACACAATTTACACAGACACAGAATTTGTATTGGAGCGCGATCGATAATTCGTGCTTATATCCAAGATATATAAAAAAAGAAAAAAAAAAGAAAAAAAAATTCACTCTTTTATCATTGTAAAATTATAATACAAAAATATTAATCCACTATTATTTTTATTTATTTTATTATATTATTATTATTTTTTTAATATTATTTATTTATTTATTTATTATTATTATTTATTTATTTTTTTTTTTTTCACAAAAATTATTGCACTTTTGCACCACTTTATTTCCACATTTTTTTTTTTTAAAATTTTTTTTCATCCACCAATAGTACAAAACATTTTGATCATTTTATGAAATAATTATCTACAATGAAAAGAGCAAAAAAAAAATAATAATAATAATAATGATAAATAAATAAAAAAATAGAAATAAAAAAATCGGTATGACAAATATAAATGAAATAAAAAGAATCCACCCTATCAGAATGATGTCGTGCGCGGCACTGGTGTCCGCCTCCGCTTCGCTGGACTCTCCGGGCGGCGTTGAGCAGTGTTGAGGCCCTCGTTACCGACCACTTGCGAACAATCACGGAAATAACCGAGCCCTCGTCCCCGTGAAAATATCCCTCTACTCCTGGATCACAAATACACCACCACTGCCACCACAATCACCACCATCAAGGTGTGCATGTCGCGCCGTTATCTCGATCGCCTTGGTGCGCCTACTTTTCAAATTTATTATTGACAAGATGTCGAGACGGATTGTATATATGTGTGTGTATGTGTGTGTGTATGTGTGTGGGCCAACAAGTAAAGAGTAAAATGATAGAGTACAGAGCACCCAAGTAATATAAACTCCTGTTGAACATGTGAGAGTTGTAATGTCACAAACATTAAAAAATAAAAAAATTAATAATAATAATAAACACCATATGATCACATCATATTCTATGATACCAGGTCACACACTATATTATTTCATTAAACAAAATATAGAATACAGTTATACAAAATATTGTGATATTTATTTCACACTTATCTATCTAAATCATGATAATTCATACAGTGAAAAATATGAAAATAAATAAAAGCGAGAAAGTACGAGGGGAAAAACGAGAGAAAAATCCTGATTACATCACGAGTAGCGCGTGACCGATGACTCAAGCTTCAGTGATGTAGAATTTTTAAATCAACGTCACACTCATATACACATGTGGCTCATCATGGGGGCCTTTACGATGAGGTGTACGCTCAAGCCGGATTTTTCAATGACCTTTATCGTGGGCTTGATCTTGGTGTGGGTGTTGCAATATAAACGTGAAACAACTAAATTATATACATCCCATAAACATTTTATATGAATGATCTTTCACCTGTAAATCAACATAATGAATTCAAATCGTCAAATGATTTCCTAAATATATATATATATTTTTTTTTTTCCAATATTTTTGTCACGGCTACTTGTAATAAAATTCTCCAAGATTTTGACCCTGGAAATCTTTCGTGAGAATAAATAAAAAGAGAGAAGAATAAAAGAAAAAAAAAAAAAAAAAAAATTGTCTCATGGTCCAGATTCACTTTTGTATCTTGAAATATTTTATTTATTCTTCTTTTCCTATACATGTTTTTTTTTTTATCCTCTTATTCTTCTTTAAGTTGTCCTTACCTGCTCACGTTTCTCATACGTTTATTATTATTATTATTATTATTTATTTATTTATTTTTTTCTTTTTTTTTCTGTCTCATTTTAATTCGCATCACGTTGCCATCAGTGTAATTGTTTTACCATATATCTCGTAGACTTTTTGAATCGTAGATATGCAGAATTTATACGGAGAAAATCCACTTGAGCTTTATTCCACTAAACACAGTGAAAAAAAAAAAAAAAAAAAATTAATTAATTAACTTTTGTGAAAAATATGTGTTTTGTAAACACAATTTATCGCAATTCATTGCTGTATACAGAATGCAAATTTATTATTTCATCAAACTTAAAGATATCACTAAATAGTTGTCCAATAATTTGTTATATTTGTCGTTAATTATTGAAAAAAAAATTAAATTGACATTAAAACAAACAGGAGGAAGAAGGAAAATAATAATAATAATAATGACATTCAAAGTATGAAGTCATTGATTTGCGTGATGACGTCAAGCGGATGAAATAGTTGGAAAGCAAGTCACGCGGATCCACTGAATCTTTAATATAAATTCGCAATGATACACATTCTGAATGGCGCCAACGTTTTACTACGTTTCTTTGGACACGCTACTCTTCCTTTCTTGTGAGATAGACAGGGGAGGGCTTGGGTAAACCGGTAGCAGGTCGATGCCTGCAAGATATTCTGGTCGACGAGGTTCTAATTATTTTCCCGCGGCAAGACTGCTACCATCAGCGCCAGACTGGCGTCAAATTGCACCACACATGCATTCCACAACATCTATCGATACATAAATATTGTACAGTTGATCAAGATACAAGTAATTTTGAATCCTGGAGTGAAGGTCGATTAATGATGATTGATCATTTATTTTATTTTGTTGAATAAATTGGTAACTAATTGGCCTGTGATTCTGTAATTTAGTGATTATGCAAAAAAATTTCCACTTTAATTATTGAAATAATAAAAAAAAAAATAATAATAAAAATTATATTTAAAATAGTAATTTAAATGTAAAATATATTTACATATGTATGTAGAGCACTGGTTTTATATAAGTAGTGAAAGAGATTGTGAACTCACAAGAAGAAATAAAGATGAAGTATCGTGTGACTTGGCGATATAAATATATAATTAAATATAATGACTTATTGAAATTTTGCATTTGATAATTGTAATATTATTTATTTCATCAACGTGTACGTTGCTCTGTGTCGATTTACAATACACATATAAACTTGACACCGGAGTTGTGATGTATTATATTTTGGCATGACACCTCATTATTAAAGACAATATTTGTCAAATGATATCGTGTACTATTGTCGTATTGGTTAATTGTATTTCCGTCTTTTCGATTTTAATGATAGATGCAATGGAATGATTAATACTTTTTCCTAATTGAGGAGGCAGTTTTTTTTTCTTTCTTTCTTTCATTGTATTCAAGTCAGCATTATCAATTACGTATAACTTAGTGAAAAAAGTAATCAATTGAAAATATTATGAAATATTTAATTCATCGATTGCTTCGTCTTGTAGTTGTTCTTAATTTTTTTTCAATTTCAAATTGTCGAAC
Organism: Dinocampus coccinellae; assembly: GCA_963920625.1. Classification (NCBI taxonomy): domain Eukaryota; kingdom Metazoa; phylum Arthropoda; class Insecta; order Hymenoptera; family Braconidae; genus Dinocampus; species Dinocampus coccinellae. The sequence continues at coordinate 5,655,306 of OY987188.1, read as the reverse complement.
ATCAGAACGTTGAAGGAAATCTTGACGCTCCAAGTAGCCATCTTTGCCTTTATTATGAGTATTGATTTCCTCGTCGAGATTCTCCTGTTTCTTGAAACTATCCCAATCAAGTTTTGACTTTTCGAGTGTACTAATTTTTGTTTTTTTACCAATTTGACCGAGAACAGAAGAAATTCCACCGAGACCACCACCTCGAACTTTTGGTGCTTTTTTTTCTACATTTTTAATTGTTTCATTTGATGATTTTTCATCACTATTCAGAGTTAATCTCGCTTCAGCTGAATCTTTATAAACTTCTTTTTCAACTTTCACTTCTTCACCCGCGAATTCAAAGACTTTTGTAATTTTAACTTTGTCTACAACTTTGGGCCTTACTATTGGCATATTTTCTTGACTTTTGCTTGGTGTTTTTTGTATTTTAGGCCTGGATATTGTTCCTATAAATAATTATTAACATTAAAAATCTTCCAAATATTTTTCGAGTAATGTAATTGTGTGGATTATTAAATAAAATTAAAAATACCTGTGTCACTCATAAAATCTGCCCACAAACGATCTGCTTTTTTTTTTTCTTCTTCCTCAGACAAAGCCTTTTTCTCCTCTCTCTTTTCATCATTATCATCATCATCGTCATCACCACCATTATTCTCTTCTGATTCTATTCTCTTTTTTTTTGAAGATGTTCGCTTCCCGTGTTTACCACGTTTGCTGCATTTTCTTTTAGATACTTGAACATTCTCATTGTTTTCATCTTCAGGACCACTTTCAGCTTCTCCTTCAGAGTCTGCCTCAGACACTACTTCATCAACACCATCTGGAACATAGTCTTCATCATCTTCATCAGAGTCTGAAGGTAAGTCATGTTCCTTTGACATTTTTCTCGGATCTGAATGCAAGACAAAGTCATAATTCCATTTAATTAACATAAATGATAAAATTTAGTTGAAACAAATGTTTAAATTTACCTATTAACGATATTTCTTCTTAAAACTGAGCTTCAATATTACACAAATAATAATGAAAATGTGATAGATGCCGTTTATGCCGACAACAATGGTGAATTTCTGTGGAAAAGCCAATATTCATATGTTTAATAATTATATTCTTCTTTAATTCTTGATTGTCACAAAATTAAAATACAACAATTAATTCAGGTATGAATATAATTATCGCTTGATGGATAATATTAATAGTTATGTGGTTGGATTAATTAATCGTACAAACTCTGATAGTATTTTTCCCAAAAAAATCTCTGGAAATTGGATAGAAATGTACAGAGTTGGTTGATGGATGCTGATTTTCGCGTCCTACACACTCTCACGAATTCACATAACTAAATGTAATAGTGGCGCCAGCTAGTGGTCATTTTTTTGAAAAATACTTATTTTTTATATATTCAGGTGAGTTTTCATGTGTTGCATGGTGAGCGTTTGATACTTAGGAAAATATTGATATTGAAAAATTTTTATTTAAATTCTCTGGATCCAAGAAAAAAAGAAAAAAAAACACATACACTTAAAAACGGGCAACTTAAAATTGATCAAAATTTTGATATATTAATATAAAGTTTTGTAAATAATAATATTCTATTATATTATGTGAAAACGTTACTGGTATTCAATATTGAAGATTGATAATTTTGTAAATTAATGCTGGAAAATTTGGAAATATTAAAGAGTAAATTACTTCACCTTCTCATTTCAAATACATATATAAAAAATTACCGAATGTAATTTTGAATACATCACAAGTGACTTATACGACTCCGTGTTGAGCGATTGACACGCCATAAATATATTTGTATATACATGTTATATTTGTCTATTTTGATTTCAACTGATATTGACGGAATATTCATTATAGTAAATACTCAATTTAAAAACACCACAGTATGTAGTGATTTATATAATAATATTTGAGTATATTTATCATTACAAATAGTGATAATTATTGTGCATTCATATTGTCTCAATAAACTAGTCAATAGTGAGGTTATGTTCATTGTGAGTAAATATGTGTTATTTAGTTTTTATTATTTATTGCACGTTATTTTTATGTAAAATAAAACAAATTTTTATTTAAAATTAAAATTTTATATTTATTTCAGATGAATATAATATACTGATGAATTTAATTGAATATTATTTTATTCGTAATTTGTAAAAAAAAAAAAAAATATATAATATATAATTGTAATAATGGAAGACCAAGCTTGTCCACGCTGTAAAACAACAAAATATAGGAATCCATCGCTCAAATTGATGGTAAATATTTGCGGGCATACATTATGCGAAAGTTGTGTGGATTTGTTGTTCTTAAAAGGTATGAAAAAAAATATTATTTCTCAAGTTTTTCCGGGAATTTATATTGGATTTTTCATTTGGACAATTGTTGATTTTTTTCAGGTTCCGGATCATGTCCAGAGTGCAGAACGCCGTTGAAACGAAACAATTTTCGTGTTCAAATGTTTGAAGATGCTATGGTAGAGAAAGAAGTGGATATACGAAAACGAGTTCTTCGTGATTTCAATAAAAAAGAGGAAGATTTTGCCACACTGAGAGAGTACAATGATTATCTAGAGGATATCGAGAATATTGTATTTAATTTATCTAATAATATTGAAGTAGTTGAAACGAATAAAAAGATTGAGCAGTATAAAAGGGAGAATAAAGAACAAATAATGAAAAATAAAACTAAATTAGGAAGAAATGAGAGTGAATTGCAAGAATTATTGGAATTGGAGAAACAGAGAGAAGAAGAACGACGGTTAGAGCTTGCTCGAGAAGAAATAGAATTGAAAAAAAAGAAAATACGTGACAAAGAAGCGTTAATTGATGAATTAATGTTCTCTGAGGGAAATGCAAAAAGTATTGTTGAAACATTTACCAGTACAATACAATCGGCGAAAGAAAATGCTGTCAAAGCTTCACCAGCCCCAAGAGCAACTCAATTTAGTACAGGAATTAAATTCGGAAATCAGGGAGCACAAAGATTTTTACCAGTGCCTAAAATTGATGAAGGACCATTGTTCAATTATGTACCGATTGAGCAAGAAATGGAGGGGCCAACTGCACCGGCAATACACGAAGTTATTTCACGCGGATACATGAATCACATTCGTTCTGAAACTCAGTGTGATAAAGCTGGTGGATTTCGGGGGACTATTGCGTGTCTTCGTGTTCTTCAAGAAGCAATGGCTGGGCTTTATCATAATCCATCGAAGCAACAGATTGAGCCCATGAGCTTGTGACACTGTCGCGTTAAAAATATTCGAACGTTTAATTTTCAACAAATATCAATAGTTTTTTTTATTCATTGAATATATTTTGTACAATCACACATAGAGTGTATGTATCTTGTAAATGATTCAATTGAGATAAAAACCACAAAATTTATTAAAATTCAATTGATTTTAGTTTGAATATTCAACAATCTGCGGTCAATACTTTTCTTTAGTTTTTCTTTTTTTTTTTTTTTTTTCCTCCATTTTATATAAGATCTATAAAGATTACAGTTGAAAACAAAACAAAAAAATCAAGTATTTATAAAGATATATCACACCTCAATGATTTATGGTTGTAAATTTACGTAATATGATAACGATGCTATCTAAAAGATCGATTATCAGGATATATACGGTATATACTACATATCAACACATTTGAACATTTATTGTCGGTAGATTATAACTTGATGTAGCAACTTGTCAATCGAAAGGGCAAAATCAACAGGAAAAAAAAAAAACAAAATTTACCTCAGCTCAAATATCAAATATTATATATAGTTTTTACTATTTCCTTTTTCCTTTTTTTCTTTTTTTTTGTTCTTCCATACATTTTCATATTGATGTGGTATAAATAAAGTTAGATAGCTCTTTAAAAATCATTGCCTCGCCCTCTCATGCACGTATATGTATTTACTTGACAAATAAAAGAGTCCCTAAAGTTTCAACAAAGTTGACAGGGTTCTCAATCTTTTTTTTTTTTTTTTTTTTTTTTCTTTCTCCTCATTTCTCATAACTTTTTTTATTTATTTATTTCTCATTTTCTTTTTTTTTTCTTTTTTTCTTTGACCCGGAAACCAAACGAGACTTGAATATTGACGAAATAAATAATTTATAAAATGTCAATAATCCACAGGTCTTATTAAAATTCAATTTATTCATTCAAATCTGTTGCATTACACGCATTTGACCGACAATAATTCAAGATAAAATATCCAATCCCCAAAAGTGAATATACTTAACAAGACTCGTACTGCGAGAAAGTATGCACTCCCCTTTTCACTGCTGTACCAGAGTAAAATAGGTGATCAAGCTTATGCCTGATTAACTACGAACATTGCGCCCTGGGTAGATAGCAGACGTAAAAATGCCTGTGTACCACTCTGTGTGTATGTGTGTGTGTGTGTGTGTGTTCAAGTAGCCCTACTCTTTTATGTACTGCTATTCGTCGAAAATCAATTCGTCGTTGCATTCCTTCTTTCTTTGTTTCATTCATATGCAACTGAAAAAAAAAAAAAAAAAAAGTAATAATAATAATAATAAATAATAAATAATAAATAATAATAGTAAAATAGAATAAAAAAAAACTCTAATGGGGTGGTAAGGGTTCTGGATGTTACTCCAAAGTAGTAGGTAAGAGTCTACACAATTGTCTCCACTTGGCACGCTCAGAAGTGGCCGATCGAGTTTCCATCCGTTATAAATTTAAAAAAAAAAAATCTCCACGTGACTGAACATTAACATGTAATATACATGTTTTATAATTGTTTAAAAAGGGGAATTGAGTAAAGAATAAAGTTGATTATAACTAATGTTGGTGATGTAATTTAAAATAATGCATTACACTAGATAAACGTCAATCAAACACTTTGTATGATGATAATTGTTGTAAAATCCATGTGTATAGTATATAATTAATTAATTTGAATTATAGATAAATAGATAAATAAATAAATAAATATATAAATAAATAAATATAATATGAATGATTTGAAGAGTTTGAAGAGATAGGAGTAGGACTATCCACCTACCCATCGTGCTCTCCAACTACACAACACAATGATAATGAAGAGTGCAGTGGGGAGTTTTATATATTACGTATACGCATGTGTAGAATAGGTATAAATGCGCGCGTGTATACAAGTGACTTGTAGTGAAACACCATACATAATAATTATAATAATTATAATAATAATAATAATAAATAAAAAGAGAGAGCAAGAGAAATATACATATAAGCCCCAGACCAAACCTCCCTCGTTTGGCCAATCGTTGAACAGCGATCAACGTGTAAGCTCCGCCTTTTCATCAGAAGACGACGAGGCCTCGTTGCCCTTTTCCTCGTGTCAACCAAGTCGCACAGTACGTATGCGAACGTTCGACTGGGTGGTTATTATTCCGGTGCGTTTCGCGCACTATCCTCTCGAATTATTCACCACTCGTATTTTTATATTTATATATTAAACGTTTTTTTTTACTGTTTTTTTATTTTTTTTAATTTTATCTATCAATTAAATATTAATCGTTGTTTCATGTTACGTATTATATATACACACACACACACACACACACACACACACACACATAGAAACATTGCGTGCAGTGACATTTATCAATAATTAATTCAACAACACAAATAATTAATATTATCTCGTTGTGATTTTTAATAAAATTATTCAAGTTCATCATTTAATTGAAAATGTAAAGATTGACGTGAATTATTTTGCAAATTTTTTTTGCTAACAGGTGCCTTCTATATACAGACATTTAATTGCAAAAGATAATTTGGCAAAAAAAAAAAAAAAAAAAAAAAGAGAAAATCAATTTTATTTAAACTACGATAAATTGTAACGAGCAGAGGAAAAGAAAGAATTCAACATTTGTTTGTTTGTTTTGGTTTGTTTTGTTTTTAAAGGAGAAAAATAGTGCGGTGCATGTGAAAAATGCAAAGTTAAAGGGGTGCGTCATCCACATACGCACTGATCAGGGTGACATTGTCAAGGTGTGTAGAGGGGCGCGCGCGCGGTGCCCATTGGAATTCACTTTGTGGTGGTGGTGGTGGTGACGTCCTTTTTTTTTTTTTATTTATTTATTTTATTTATATATTTATTTATTTATTTATTTATTATTTTATTTTGTTTTCATTTATATTAAATCTTGCCACACGAAGAAATGCGTCTAAAGGTGAATCCAAAACTTTTTTTCATCATTTTGGTGCTGGTTCTCGCACATTATCACAGCGCTAATGCTAATTGGTGGTAAGTTGGCATTTAAATTATATAATTTATGTGTCGATATAAATAAAAAAAATGTATATAATAAGTGATATAAATATTTATTTATATATATATAATAATAAAAATAAAATTGACACATTGTGATTTTATCACTTGGAGTGATTTTATTTATTTATTTATTTATTTTTTTTTTTTTGTTTATATATTACTAAATGATTATTGCGAAAATGATCATTTGTATTATGCCGCAATATAATAGTATTTATATATATATATATATGAGGACATCAGAGAGCGGAGCACTTGAGATAGTGAGATAGAGGCAAGATGTGCGCGTTGATGCAGCGCGAGCGGTCAAACGATCGTTTGAGAAGATTTTATTTCTGACAAACTGGTTCCCCGACCGATTAATCGCCCCCACCTATAACTCGCCTCAACGTGAGTACACACTCACATACTATACACAAATGCTCACCCTTTTGTACGTTCCGAGTTGAAGGCAAAATGAGGGAGGGAGAGAGAATAAGAGAATGGGATACACAAGTTGCAATTTTATTTCTCGGTTTTCTCCTACTCTCTCTCTTTTTTTTTTTTTTTTTTTCAACTCTACCCATCGCATATTCATAATGTATATATATATATATATACATAAAATGTATTCTAATTTAATAATAATTTTCATTTTATTATACGTGTCCTTCATCTTTCATGGTATCATGCGCCCACATGTGGGAGCTAATGGCAAAATAAATGCTACAACCAGACACAAATCCATTAATTTTTCGAAATTCATACGATTTACGCGTGTAATACAATTACTAAGCACAAATTATTTGTAAATACAATTTGTTTGTGTAAATATAAAAAAAAAAATATATATATATATATATATATATATGAACTTTAAAGAATTATTTCATAGAAGGTAATAGTATAATAAAATAAATAATTTGCACCAAACATGTCTGTAATACATGGGTGTATTATGTCTTGTGGCATTTAAATCTGCTGTTGATGTGTGTGACTCGCTTATATTCTTCAACCGTGACAATAAAAATAAGAGAAAACAAAAAAAAAAACAAAAAAACAAAAACAAAAAACAAAAAAAAAAGTGAGGAGAAAAAGATTTGATATAGCACACAGTTGGCTCTCAAAGAGAAAAAAAAATAATAATAATAAATAAATAAATAAAAAAACATTATAATCGACGCGTAAAAGACGCACCATCATAAAAGAAAAAAGAAAAAAAAACGTAAAATTGTTGGAGTTTAATAAAAGGCATATATATATATATATAGATATGTATGAATGTGTACCTTTTATATCGAGTGTGTGCAAACAAAATCACACGAGTGTGTGAGTATATATAGGGATAGACGTGTACACGTTATATAGTTGCTTTCTGGCTTTACGACAGTGATTAAAAATTGCATTAACGCCTTGAGTATATCTCTCTACATATATAAAACATATATATATATATATATATATATATATATATATATATGAATGTACTCAAAACCATTCACTTACACGTCGATGAGATGAGGTATAGATAGGTATAGAGAATGAGAGAGAAAAGTGTTGGTTGTTTTGCTTGGCTGTTTGCACTCTCATAGCGCAAGGGCATGTGTTTTTAAAACGTGATATTCCAAAAGGTATATACAACGTAATTTCAATGGAATACAACGTTGAAACATTATTTTATTTATTTATTTATTTATTTATTATTATTTTTTTTTTCATATTTTTTTTTCTGCTGTTTTTATTATTATTCAGTTTTTTTATTTATTTATTTATTATTATTTTTTTTTTTCTATAAATATTTTTTTTCTTTATTCAGTAAAATCCAAACGAGATTGCGTTGATGAAAATCGTATAAGCCAAACATATATAGTTGACCTTATACGATTATTGTGTGTTTCAGTATAAGGTTATGCTCTAACTAAAGAGCAAAGTTATATGTGCGTGTGTGTGTGTGTGTGTGGCTAGATCGCGCAGACTATTGTCGCCATAAGGGAGAGAGACATTTTTTTAACGTTCGCTCGTAAAGCTCATAGAATAGAGAGAGAGAGAGAAAGAGAGAGATTGAACCTACTATTCATCCCCTTTTCAGCATTGGTGAATTCGTGCTTTATTCAGGATATAAAATAGCCAAAAAGTCATTACGTTGTATCTCTTTCATTGGCACTTTTGTTTTTATTTTATTTTATTTTATTTTATTTTTTTTTGCTTCTCTTTGTCTCGGTGTGTAAACGCACGTACATAAATTTCCCCCTGTTCACTTCTTCTCATTGACAATATATATATATACGTACACACACACACACACACATAACGTGTGACATTTTATTGCATAGAGATATTTTTATATTTATACATGTCCAATGTCCCAATGAGTCATACACATACAAACTTTTGTATATATAGGCTTTTAATTTCTATTCTTTTGCACACGGGGAAAATTTTATTACACGAAAGCCAAAGAGATATTTCGAAGACGAGTATGTATACATATATGAGAGTATATTGTTTGTTGGGGCGAATGAGAATTTTCGGACGCCCTTATTCCACATGGGCTTCGTTTATGGGGACATTGCCTGCCGCCCAATATCGAAATATATATATATATATATATTCACAACACTCGTTTTGTTCACGGCGCACTCCAGCACAACCACCACCACCAGCAGCGTCACGATCACCCGCTCCACCTCCCCTTACATTACTTCCCAACCCATATACGTATGTATATACATATGTATATATATGTAGTCAATGTATGTATGTACATAATATATTAGGCCTATAAAAACTAACCCGAGGATGTATGTGTAGTCACGCCGCCTTGTACTGTCGTAAAAAAAAAAAAAAAAAAAAAACAAAAAAAAAAAAGAAAAAAAAAGAAAGAGGAAATCGACGAAGGGGACTCTCTTTCTCTCTTTCTCTTCCCGTGGTCTCTTGGCTTCGTTTCGTTTTCGCTTTCTCTTTCTCTTTCTCTCTCTCCTTCCTCTCCACTCACCCTTTTTTCACCTCTTTCCGTTACTCCTTCTCTTCGTTATTTAGCCGATTACTTACTCCACCCTAAACAATATTTTCTCAGTGTAAAATATTTACTTGCTTGTAAATACAATATATAAATATATTATATAATATACTTTGCCACTTTTTATTTTTTTATTTTTGTTTGTCTGTTATTCTCATCACATTTTGAAATAATCGATGTATGTAGAAGAAAAAAAAAATTATATATTTTAGTTTAAAAAAATATATGTTGACAAAAAGACGAAGAAATGAATGAGAAAACTGTTCACAGTGAAAATTAATGGATTTACCTGAATTTTACGTGGATATATAAACCAAAAAGCTGCTGCTGCTGCTGCTGCTGCTTGTCTATTGTCTATTTCGTTGCGCGCCATAGGCATCAAAAATCCATTGATTCATCATCTTATTTCTGTTTCCCTTATTTCAAGTTTACATTATATTATACATATATACATGGGTGTCTATATAAACTCTATACTAATATATATATATATAAAAGAAAAAAAATATATATATATATATATATGTGTATGTATATATAGTATGTATATATAAACCTCTTTTCTATATCCTTCGTCGCGTCTCATCCTCTTTGCAGTTCTTCTCTACACTCTTGAGCTCGAAAAATCTCCGACAAAGGAGGGCGGCAAGCTTTAGATGCCCACAGGACTTTGTCTCGGGCCAATGTTTCCCCTGGGGCATCGACATATATATGTATGTATATTGTCATAACTACACGACGACAACGACAACGAAGATGATGACGACGACGATGACGAAAACGACAACGACGTTGAAGAAGAGAGAAGAAAATCTCGACCGAGTTCATACCGCACACTATTATAATATATAATCTACTGTGTGTCTTTTGCCTTTCTCCACCTTTTTTTTTTTTTTTTTTTCTCCATCTCACCTTTTCATTTATTCTTTTCTCCCTATTTTGTATCAACACACAATCACACTCGCAATATCCTTTCACATCACATCTACACTTCACGTTAGTTTTCAAATTATGCAATATCTTCTATCTCCTTTTTTATTTTTTTTTTCTTGTAATTAATTCTCGTTATTTTTTACATTGATGCATATATATTTGTACAAATGTACGAGAAAATAATGTGACTACTTAAATAGTGACAATGCACAGCATGACAAAATTATTGAAAAAAAAAAAAAAAAAAAAAAAAAAAAAAAATCATGATAAAAATTAATATTTTTATATATTGACGGTGTCAGTACTCGTATATATTTTTTATATATACATACACGCACATAGAGTATACTAATCAAAAAGTGTAACACCCAAGTTGACAAGAGGGGGGGATAAATAAAATTCAATCTCTACACGAATTATTGTTGAGCGACAGGTAGATATTTCATATAATGACCATATAAAAAAAGTGACTCTGTAACTGTTAGAGTTATTTGACCAGTTATTTTTAAAATTACTGATGACCATGCACGGGATATCTCTCTTTCTCTCACTCTCTCTCTCTCTCTCTCTCTCTCTCTCTCTCTCTCTCTCTCTCTTTGTACAAATATATATACATTTGGAGCGCGTTCTCAGAGCGTTCGCAACTAAAGATAAGTGAAGAAAAAAAAAAAAAACAAAAAAAAAATATGGAAGAAAAAAAAAAGTGTTCAAGGTTCGATGGCCGTATCAGTATTTGTGTATACATGTGTATATACACATAATACCATGAAGAAACGTGGGCATTCATGAACGTGAGAGAGTATTAAGAGAGAAAGATATATATAGATATATATATATATATATATATTTATGTCGATTTATATAGTCTGACCATTGAGTAAAAACGTTTGTTCGATCATTACATCTGATGTTGTTTATTTATATTGTTTATACAGATGGAGTAATATAATTTTTTGGATGATTAATTTGCATTTTTATACTGTATTTATAACAAATTTGTGTGATTTTTTTTTTTTTTTTTTTCTCATATATATATAGAAAAAAGTCAATTAATATATATTCGAATATTTATTTAATTAAATTATATACTCCATTGTTGAACACTTTTATTAATAATTTCGTATTCTTACATTTTTATTTTAGTTTATTATTATTATTAATTATTCTTTTTTTTTTTTTTTTTCTTACGTGTAAACATAAAAATGTCCGATCCTGATGGACCATTTTTTTACGCTCTCTCTTTTTCGCTCTTTTTCTCAACAAGCGCACACTTGTTGAACGCACGTGGTTTATCTTCTGTAATAGATCACCCGAGTTTGTGTGGAACGCAACCCCATCTGCCGCTAGACAAAACGAACCGCACAACGTTTATAACCGCATAATCGCATCTTTTATGTATAAATAATAATAATAATAATAATAATAATAAAAGAGAAAGAAAGTTGAAAAGTTAAGAAGGGATTACGTATAAATATTATATTATACAATGGAATTTTGTCATATTTTTATTTTTATTTTTTTTTTTAAATTTATTAATTTTTTTATTTTTTTCAATTTTTTCTTCAAGCAAAATATTTTTAATTGCATTGTAATTTTATCATAAAATTTATGACACTCTAATAAAATTGTATTATAAGTGATACAAAACGGATTATGTATGAAGATGAGTAAAATTTGGATGTGTCCAAGTTGAATTGGTCGCGCAATATCCGATGAGACATCGCGAGACCGCACACAAGATGAACAAAAAAAAAAAAAAATAAATAAATAAATAAAATAAATAAATAAATAAATAAATAAATAATAATGATAACAATACGACGAGACAATTTAACAGAGAGGCCATTCGTATTTTTGTTTCTCTCGTTTAAAATACATTTGACTGCCGTATTATTATATAAATTTTTTTTGTTTTTTTTTTGTTTTTTTTCACACATCAGTGGTCAATGTACCCACAGTTGGCGATTCATTCGCGCATTGATCATTGTATACATATGTACGTATATTAATAAATATATAAATATAAGTATATATATATATACATATACATAATGTAGACACACATGTAAAATCATGGTAGAATATGAACTGTTGTCAAGCGCCGTGGTCGAGCATAAATTAAACCGTTGGTTAAATCTCCTACGGCCTAAATCCATCATAAATAACTCGCGGTGCAGATGCGCGTGGTATATACCAGGGATATTGCCTCCCCTAAATTATTTCGAAACGATTGTAGTAACTCCCCGAATGCAGCAGCAGCAGCCCCCCCAACAGTACCACGCGCGTATATCCACGCATTATGTCTCTCGTCACTCCCCTTCAACCCAATATACTATATACTACACACACACACACACACACATATACAGTTTATATAACAAAATGTGGTGCAATTGAGCCAGTACACCGCACAAAATATTTGTCTTCCTAGAAAAATATATATATATTTAATAATAATAATAATAGTAATAATAAAATGATGAAAAAAAAGAATTTAAGTTGACTTGGTTTTTTTTTTTTTTTTTTTTTTTTTTTTTTTCATTTATTAAATATTTAAAATAAAGTGTGTTTTTTTCCGCCCCTCGTTTTCTCATTCCCAAGGGATGTTTAATATTAATGAGCGAGTTAGCACGTAAATATCCCATAGCCCTTCTCGATATGTTTTTCTTCATCTTAGTTTTTTTTTTTTATTTTTTTATAACGCACCATCGTGTACGCTGTACGCGATCTGTTTTACGAGACGCTGGGCAGCTGCTGTTACTACTGCTACTGCTACTATTACTACTATTACTGCTGCTGCTGCTGTTGTTGTTGTTGTTGTTGTTGTTGTTGTCTCGAGAGAGTGCGGGTGGGCTTATTATATGCCGATATTATACAGATGGTTGGCTTTGTTCACCACAATATGATACGATGATGCGCTCTCTGGTAACTGCTACTGATCTAGTTTAATTCAATTTTTATATACATATAATATTATATATGTATATAAAATGTTGTTTCACCTTTTATTACAATTTATATTGTATATGTATGTATATATAATGGTGGTTCATTCTTCACTTGGTAATATAATAATATTGTATGCATTTATATGCATGAGTGATTGTCTGTCTGTTTGGATATTTTATCTCTTTGGAAAAAATAAATTTAATTCAGTTAAATATGATTGAAGGGGTAGAGGAGGAGGGTCTTTTTTTTTTTTTTTTTTTTTTCTCATGTTTTCTCATTCATTCTGTGTGTTTTCACTTCCCAGTTTTATATACTTACTCAGTATATACATAGAGGGGAAGAAAGAGAGGTGAATATATCTCTAATGTAGCTGCCATAACGAATTGTTGGAATTTTTCACGCCGATCTACCGTACAATGCAGTAAGGCGTGAACTCGTATAGTCGCCACGACGACTTTTCATCGTATATACATCACGTTGCACACTCTATTATAGTATTTCCAAGTTTTTCCTCTATTTTCGTCTACAACGACGATACTCTTACTACCCTTTTTCACTATACTCCTTCACTCAGTAATGTCCAATAATTTTTCCACAGAATATTCTACACACACACGCACACACACATACACATACTTGCACATACGAAATATAACTTGTAAGACTTGTATGTATAGACATTAATTTTTCTTTCCTTTCTTTTTTTTTTTTTTTTTCCTTTACATTTATAATCTTCAGAGTAAATGAAAAATATGTCGATTGAAAGAGAGAGAGAGAGAGAGTGAGTGAGTGAGTGAGTGAATGTAGTATAGAGAGAAAAATTGAGATTGGAAAAAAGAGTTTCATCCCTCAATTGAAAAAATTTCGACAAACAAGAAAAAAAAAAAAAATATATACAAAAACGAGGACGTTAAGTGAAGATTGCGGTAACTAGGGCAAAACTCTTGAGCTGTTCATTCTTCAATTTTTTTTTTTCTGTTTATTTATTATTATTATTATTATTATTTTTTTTTTTTTAAATCTTTTTCGTTTTCATATCGACTTTTTAGTTGCCTCGCACGACTTCATCCAAGGATAAATGAGTATGTGTACCAAAAGTTTGAGAATAAACTGAAAGAAAAAAAAAAAAAAAAAAAAGAATAAGGAAAAAAAAAAATTGATATGAAAAAATAAAAACGAGAATGTTACACTCATTAATGTATTTTTGCGAGATCCTTCTCAACTCTTCAAAAATTATATACTCATCTTTATCGTCATTGTCATCATCATCATCATCTACATATTTTTGTTGCTGTTGTTGTTTTTTTTTTTTTTTTTTTTCTCATACTCTTTAGATGGATAAGTAGGATCATCACGAGTTCGAGGAGAGACCACTCGAGTTGATGTCAAGCGTGCGCGGGGGTCGAATGCAGTTGTGCTCTCCCGTACCCGCGACACGAAATTTTACACCCAGTACCGAATAGGTACACACATAAAAATAAATATGTTTCTCCAGGCTGTGCTTGTATATATATAATCCATCTATTTCTCAGTCTATCACACACTAATCCACCACTGCATGTCCCTGTTTATTATTTTTCTCCTATACCGGGAGCTGTCAAGTACCCTCTTGTGCGCTCCACCCTACACCACCAGCAATACATACACTCTTCAAAATCCAACCCTCTTTGTGGGAGGCCAGCCAATTGGCGTACCGTATTCCAATTAAATCACGTATGTTCGTCTCGATGGAGTATCCACTCTCACTTCTTCTTCTTCTTCTTTTTCTTCTTTTTCTTCTTTTTCTTCTTCTTCATCTTTGGATTCTGTTCCTTCTTCTTATTTTTTATTTTTCTTGTATGTGTATGTGGTTTTATTTATTCATTTTTTTTTTTTCTATTTCTTTTCTATACAAATTAAGTATTTTTCATGCACTTGTTTTCTATTCTACTTTTTTTTTATTATTTATTATTATTTTTTTTTTCAAAAGACACATCTCATCCAGTGTACAGATCAATTTATTCACTGTAAAAATTTTGAAACGCAAAAAAAAAAAAGTTTATTTATATTATTTATCTCTTCAAAGTTTATTTGTAGGTGAATAAATTTATTATTGTATAATTAAATTACATCCTTTACCCTAATTCGTACTCCGACCTCTTTTGTTTTTTTTTTTTTTGTTTTTTCGTTTTTTTTTGTTTTTCTTCTTCATTCATTTTGTCTTGTTTGTTTGTATTACCATATTTTGCTTTTAGATTTAATGGATATAGAGATCGATTTCTCGTGGTAACAATGTTGAAAGGAGATCCTGTTGTACAATGTTGATGTTACTGCTATTGGTGTTGCTACTTCTTGCTGCCGCTACTTCTGCTACTGCTACTGCTACTGCTACTACTACTACTGATGTTGCTCATTATAACCACAGGAATTGCCCGAGGGTTTGTTTTGAAAATACACATCAGTCGAGCGAGATTGAAAGCCAAAGGGGAAATGTAATCGGCGAATATCTTCCTGAAAGTCAGACCTCTCGCTTGAATGATCCGCTGCAATGTATATTAATTTTCCTTCAGCAGACTTGTATTAATAACAAACAAAAAAAACGAAAAAAAAAAAAGGAAAGGAAAGGAAAGGAAAGAAGAAGAAAAAAAAAATAGAAACCGAAATGGAAATGGAAAGAAAAAGATAAAGATAAAAAATGAATATATAATTGAATGTTTTCTTCTCTATATTTTTCTGATTTTTATTTTTTATTTTTTTGTTTTTTTTGTTTTTTTTGTTTTTATGGCTGGTTATATACATATATGAGATGCATTTGCATATTTTTCGATGTTGGTCTATCTACTATCTACTATCTATTTTCTTCTCTATACCTTCATTTACATCTCCGCATATGGAAACGTTCACACAAACAAACAAACAAACAAACAAAAAAAGGTTTAGATGGGAAAGAGTTAGAAAAACAAACTGCAAACAAAAACAAGAGAATTGTCTACTGAATTTTGCAAGACTTCATATTCATTTTTGTGATTGCCTATCTGGTGGGGACGTACATTTATATAGAATCTACTTTTTTTTATTTTTATTATTATTATTATTATTTTTTTTTTCATTTTACTCTCGCACAATCTCTCCCGTTTATTTTATTTTATTTTATTTTATTTTTTTTTTCATTATTTCTTTTATTCTATATACATTTATTCTAATATTCCAAAATATTGGAATAAAAATCACCGAATTATTTTTACCTTTTCAATTACTTTACATTTTTTTCATTTTTTTTTTTTTTTTTTTTTCTTTATATTTAAAAAATAAAATGTATAATTGACCAATTGAATTTTGTTTCACTCAAAAATATCAAAAACATGAAAAAAAAAAAAAAAAAAAAAAAAAAATCAAACAAACAAACAAAAAATACGTATAAAATATATTGAAATAAATGGCCCCATTGTACACTCAGTTTGCCATTGAATTCTATATGAATATGTGATGTGTATATACATCAACTGAATGATGAACAACAACACATGACTCGACGATTCGTATTGGCCCATACAAGCTCCGCCCTTAACTAACTAACCCTCTTTACTAATTACCGCGTATGTACTTGGCCATAACACAACCCAAGTATACACAAGTTAATATATATATATATATATATATATACTTTAGAGAGAGAAAAATATTGATAGAGAGTGGGCAAACAAGTGAGATGAAGATAGACGTGTACGCGCGCCCGCCTGCGAGGGTTGTGTTGAGTGGGCCACAGCAACCCATTGTATTATTTCGCTCCCATCATCATCCAGGACGAAACGTGGAACGATGGAGCAGCTTGTTTGCTACCGGCCATATTATATACACGCCCGAGGGAGATAACAACGCTAGGAATGCTTCAACTCACATGCCATACTCACACACACACACACACACATAAATATATATATATATATTTATATGACTCTCGTTCTTTTCATTCACTCCCTTTATTTCTCTCTTACTCTCGTCTCTCTCGTCTCTCTCGTCTCTTTCCTATCTTTTCTCGCTAATTGTATCTGTTTTAATTAACCAATTATCGACAAAATGCTTCTGGCTATTATTTTACGTCAATTTACATTGCTGTCTGCATTCATCTGCTCACGATAATACCAATGTGTTGGGAGAGAAAACGCTTTCTACTCTTGCCATGGCAATCAAATAAATATACAGTCAATTTTACCATCACTTTATGTATATGTGCATTGGAATCAACCAAGATATATATATATACGGTCTTTCGTATGCTTGTATAGCGGAACTTTGTTGGAATATAAGTTGAGAGAGTAGTATAGTTGCCATCGATGTGATTCCATAGCTCGTTAGACTTCACGACAAAAATCGTGGACCAATCAACGGCATGATTGCTTTTACGCACATACACGCGCGAGTATATGCACATTACTTTTATATACTTACACGTAAATGTCTTTTATAAACAAGTGGAAGAGTGAAATGTATATATATATATATGTGTGTATGTGTGTGTAATGTAAAAATGAAAGAGGAAAGATAAGGAAAAGATTTCTCGTGCGACGGCTGGTCGTCGCACACGTTTTTATACACTAACACGGTGAAGACACCACGTAGTGTCGCAGATTACGCTGAGTGGATTCCTTGGAATTGCATTGGCTACAGATGAGAGAAGATGAGAGAATATGAGAGAATGAGAAAATGAGTGCAAGGCTATTGCCTTTTGCTCGCCGTAGCATCAATGCCAACGATGAGTTTTATTTTATTTATTTATTATTTTTCTTTTTTTTTTTTCACCAAATATTTTTTTTGTACTTTTTAATTTTTTTTTTTTGTTTTTTTCTTTTTTTCTTATATTATATTTATATTTATGAAATCTCTCACGTGTGCAGTCAAAATCTACGAAATATCCCACGTAAAATGTTACATTTAACACGATGACACAATTTTTGAAATAAAAAGAAAGTATAATTTTTTTTTTTAATACAAAAATTGTGGGTTTTATTATTATTATTATTATTATTATATATATATATGTATTTTTTTTTTTATTATTATTTGTCAGTATATACCTGCCAAAGAGATTTATTCAAGACACCCGCGTCGAAAGGCACACACTATACTCTTTCATCGTAGCGGATGATAAAATTGAAAAACTCTACTGTCACTTTTTTTTTTTTTTAATTTATACCCAAAGTATTTTGCGCTCCGTTTAACATCACGACGTAATTTTATCGGACATCACCGTCAATCATACACGGATTGTTGCGTTTTTTCTTATTTTCAATGTCGTGATGCAATCAAATTTAATCATTTCATCAATATAAAATTAATGTTGACAAAAAAAAATTATTATTTATTTTTTTTCTTCATCTTACCCAAATGTGTTTAAATAAAGATTCAAATATATATATCTATATGTATCATAATTTTTTTTAGAATCATTTTGTCATGACATTGGGTGATGATGGTAGTGGTAGTGATGATGATGATGATGATGATGATGATGATGGTGTTAAAAATTTTCAGGCAATTTGTATAGATTGCCATGTCGTTTGCCGACAAAGCCCCAAGCACAAGTGTACAATATAGTAGTATATCTATCTTTTGACTTGGTGAAAACACACACGTACCATCGCTAAATCAACATGTATTTTTGGAAAGTGGATACACAATTTTGTACGTCTATACTGACTGCACTGGGGATGAGCATTAGTTTATAGCGAAACGAAGCAATGAGGCATATAAGCTCTCTATATCATAACACTGACACAGGAAGTGTGTGGTTAATGTTGCCAAAGTATCCATGACATTTTATAAAACACTAAAATCAATTTTTATTTAAAATTGATGTGGTGCGTTGGTTGCAGCCATCGTGTGTTGACAACTACACAACTGATACAACAACGACGACAACGCCATGATAAACTCCATCTGTAAATTAAATTTATTTATAAATTTATATAATCGTCTTTCTACTTGAATATATACACACGATTTTTCCTCCATCTGCCATGTACAATAATATATTAAATTGTGCCACCTCCCATCATTCTCGTTGACTATCCTCCTAAAAACTTTCTTCTCCGCCCTCTTATATATATATATATATATATACATATATATATTTTTCATCTTCTTTATCGTCACCGTATGATTGTTACTTTGGTCAAGAAACCCAAGTTTCTCTCTGTTAAACTCTTTTTTCTTTTTTTCTTTTTTTTTCATTCCCTTCATTCTCTTCTCTCTCTTCCTTAATTTTTTTTTTCTTTACCTTTTTCTCAGTCTATTTCTCTTATTCTCCCATTCTCCAGCTCTTTTTTCTTGTACACGGAGGAAATTTAATTGAACTCACACACTCGGATGTAAATTATTACTGGGTATTGACAGAAACGACGAAGGGGCAATAGCAATACATTTGATGTTACGGTCGTCGTTAGTACGGTTAAACTAGCATTTACAGTTTTTCTTTTGCCTTTGACTGTATAAAAGCCGACAACGACACAACGATGATGATGACGCCAATAATGATAACAAGGGGGTACCGCTACCATCGTACAATCCAATAAAATAAAATTCATCATAAAACACAGTCGTGTCACTGGCAAAATTACGGCAACAACCGCCACAAACATGCATTTACACTTACACACACACACACACACACACACAAAATATATATATATATGTATTTGAATACCAAACGAATCAGCATCATGATGGCTTGTAGGACCAACGCAAGGACTAATGCGCGTCACAAATCCTTTTATAACCGACACATTCGCCGCGCTTTTTCATTTCATTGTCTGTCATAAAAATGTTAAATAAAAATAATAAAATATAAAAAAGAAAAAAATCCGTTTTTTTCCATTGTCTGATAATGAGTGTTGCCACGTTGTGTTATATGTTTCTCAAATACTCGAGTATTTTTCATAAATACAATCGTATAATCATAAAATACACTTAATAATTATATATACTTATTTATATTGTATTATACTTATACAGTGTGTTTATATTTTTATATGCTTGAGTATTTGTATCAAATGTTTGCATGTGACGTTAAAGAGTCGCGCGAGACTGTGATTCTCGAAAAAGATGTTCTTTGATGTTTTGCCGCGTGCGCACTCCGGAATTTCCTTGGAGCTAAACTAAAAGGCGTTTGGCTTTTGCTTCCATCGCCCGCTGAAAACCGGATGTCGCACAATTGACGACATCAAAGACTGCAATAAAGAAATATTACATATATATAAATAAAGAGAGTGAGAAAAATAGGGAGGATGCGCTTTCCCCCTATTATTACTTTACTACACATATTTATTCCTCCAAATAATCTGTAAATATTTAAATTTATAAATAATCAGTGATAATGATACAATATTGTATTTAAAAAATACAGTGGATATATCTGATGTACAAAAAAAAATAAAATAAAATATTTTGTACAAAGTAAAATATCCAGTTACACACTAAAGAGATAATTGCCGATGATAAAAATTCGAGAACAAGAGCGAATCTTCTATCTACGGGAAATTGAACAGTTTCCATTTAGAAGGTAGAATAGCTTTGAGCGTACATTGATGTCATTGTCACGATAAGTTTTTTCCTTATCAAAAAAAAAAAAAAAAAAAAAAAAAAGAAGAAAAAATAAATATATAAAAATGTGTAATAAAAAGAAAATGAGGGCGGGAAAACAGAGAAAAATCTAATCAGACTTTACCAAAGAGTCGGGGGAAGGAAAAATTTTTTACATTCCAGACTTTATAAAAATAAGAGAGACTCAATGATCCCCCCGAGTATCTGGTGGGTGCGTATACTGCGCTACTTACCCATTCACCCATTATATTGACTTTTTTTTTCTTTTTTTTTTTCTTCTCCATCATCTTCTTTTTCTCATTCCTTTTTTGATATTTTATTCTTGTAGCAAAAAATAAATGTGTGAATTTAAAAAAAAAAAATAAATAAATAAAACAAAAGTTGACAAATAAATTATTTAGTAATAAACCAAAAAAAAATATATATATATATATATATAATAAAAATTTAAATGACTAAAAATAAATGTAAGAATGAAGAGAATATTACAATCGAATATATGTGATTTATCGTGAGAATTATATTTCGTGAAGATACTCATCAGCACCGAGCATTCGTCGCGTGCTCCTTCTTCTCCTTCTTCTCCTTCTCCATTTGCTCCATCTCATTTTTAACACTACAACATACATTTACCGCTTTATATTTCCACTCCCGGTGAGAACAGAGAATTGTCTGATGTCATTCATTGCCACCCGGCGAGCGATTTATTGCACACGCGGCCGCCGCCGCCGCCGCCGCTACATCAGTCGTTCACTTACTCTTTTGCCCAAGCTATATAATACTACACTACTAGCTCTTAACCAAAAGAGAGCTGTTTAAGTCGCGTGGTGAAGTCTTGGCGACTTTGATCGCGCGAGTATGCTAATTGCCACTCGCGCCCACGCATCAGTGGTTTTGACACACTCGCCACATTACCACCACACATTATACTTATATATATATATTTATCAAGTAAAATACATGACACAGTCGTTTGGTTGCGTCCACAACTAAATATGTCTGTACAACATCAGTTGCAATTCTTGGATACGGAAACAATTATTTAAAGATTAAATCGTATCATTGCTAGTAAATAAAATCTACCTACATCTTGTGTTTGTGTGTGTGTGTGTGTGTGTGTATATAATAAAATGTAAAATATTAATGCAAATATATTTTTCCTTAATGAGTCGAACGATATTGAACGTTGCAGTTGTTGATCCAGGCAATGGCTATTTGTATTTCCACTCGAGCCCACCATGAAGGCGATACTTGTGTACGTAGAAATCCAGTTAACCCACACGCCCGTAGGGTTTTTCATATATAACCAGAGGACTCGAATTAATTGACAAATTAATTATAAATAAATACGTATGGGAATGAAAACATCAGTTTTATATTTTTTTTCGTGTTGCAATGCGTGTATAACTAAACAATACACATATACTCTTGGAAAATGATAATGATGATGATGATGATGATGAAAACAAAAGAAAAAAAAAATAAATAAATAAATGAAAAAAAAAAAAGGATATAAAATAAATTTAATAAATAATTGAATCAACTGATTATTTCAATGTATAAATTATAAATACAATCACAAATTTTTCTACACATGTCTACATATTTTATATATATATATATGTATGTATGTATGTATGTATGTATGTATTTATATATTTATATATAGATAAATACACGCCATCATCAACTTAAATGCACGCGGTCGTTGAGGGAGTCATTAGTAGGTGCCGCGCGCTTTGACTTAGCGCGCACGATAATCATTTTCAAGTTTCTCGAACGAGTATAAACCGAACGAAATATCACGCGGAGATGAAGAGTAAGAGAGGTAAATAAAGATTGAGAGAGAAATACTGAAACAAAATTGGTAATTATCTCAAATTGGTTTGGACTGAAAAGAACCCAAAGTTTTTCGTTGGTTTCACATCGCCGTCCGGTTTCTTTTGACGCCGGGTGGTTTCGATTATTTCCCGGAATCGCACCGACGGGCTCCAAATGAGTCGCTAAAATTGAGTGGGGTTACACACACACTTCAATACACACACACATATATATATATATATATGTGTGTGTGTGGATCTGTATTTTTGTTTATTATCATTCATTGATTTAGATAATGCATCGATATTAAAAATTATATGTAGATACGTATTCTTTGAATCCCAATACAAAGACTCGGTTTATATATGCAAATGTCCACTTGACGCTAAGTGAGAAGACAACATGAAAGTACATCAGGCACTTTGTTTTTTTTTTTTTTATATTTACTTAACGATACTTAATCCCCTCTTAATATTAATATTGAGTAAAATTTAATATAAAATCATTTGACAATAATAAATATCTGTAGAAAAAAAAAAAAAAAAAATATTGATAAGAAAAAATAAAAATAAAATTTATTAAGAACTTTGTACAGAGAACAATAGTGCACACATATCAATTTTATAATTCAAATTTAAATAAATAGAATATGGGGAAAGAGGGGAGAAAGATGAGGAGAAGGAGTAGGAGGAGAAAAAAAGTAATGAAAATACATTTGATCTTACATGACGTGAGTTTGTTTTACACATAATATTCAGAGAGATAATCAGTGAATGTAAATGAATATTTGTATACGTGTATATGGTTAAGGTATATACTCTACTTGATATCCCTTGGGTCGCCCTACTCGACTGCGATTTACATATATACCCATTTTTATTCATATGTGTTATATACTAACATATTCATATACGTGTTTGTATGAGGCCGTTTTGCTCGTTGTTACGCGTATACTCGAGGGGATAATAGAATTCTCATGGGATTCACATCATTGTCTAATTACCAAACACGTGTTTTGTCCGCATATTCATCAATCTTCCAAAAGTGATTTGTTAAATGATATATATATATATATGTTGAAGTTGATATTTATGGGATTTAAAATTTTGACAAATTGACATGTGAACATTTTTATATATACGTGTACACGTAAATTTTTATTTTTCAATATATAAAATATAAATTGAGATTTCACTTGAAAAATTTTAAAATTTACAAAATCCATTTTCATCAAATTTAACTGTAAATAAAAAAATAAAAAAATTAACAATTTATATATGGATTTTTTAACATCGTGTGTACACAATAATAGAGACATTTTACCTTCATTTACAAGCAATATCGAGTCTGCATGTCATCCACCATGACACTAACCACCAGGTAGAGCAGAGAAAAAAAAAATAAATAAAATAAGAAAAAAAAAAAGAGAGAGAGAGAGAGAGAAAACAAGAGTATTAGCCAGAGGTAATTCGATCTGTCGGTTGTCGATGGGGGGGCTTTCGATCGACCGTCCAACAACGAGAATAAAAATTTATTCGACGGCTTTCGTCCTCCTTGTGTGTGTGTGTGTGTATATGTGTGTATGTAAGTCGACTCTGTTCGCCCATTCTCACATATTCCACGACTGCAATATATACATGCAATGATTTGTGAGTTTTTTTTTTGTTTTTTTTTTTTTTTTTTACTTTGTCCAAATACATAACCGCAAAAATACCAAGTATCTAGATGAGATTATACGATGAGTCAAGTGTCATTTCTCAATCAGTTAAAATCCTTTGATATATTAATTATTTTCAATAGTTTTTTTTTTTTTTTTCTATTTATTTATTTCACTCGTTTATGATGCAATGCAATGCAATGTGTGTGTGTGTGTGTGTGTGTGTGTGTGTGTGTGTGTGTGTGTGTGTGTGTGTGTGTGTGTTTTATCTAAATTAATTTGTAGACACTAGATTTTCTCTTGCTCAAACTGAGCATTGTGAGCTTTAAAGGGATTTATCCTATTATTCATGCGCTGGTGAACGCTCGGAAGGTAAATGGGCCCTATCACTCTCGTATTAACAAAGCCCAACCACTGACATGGTTATGACGGCAATGGGATATATTCTAGTTTAAATTGTATATGGTAAATATGAAGCGCTATTTAAATTGTAATCATTATTCATGTGCAATAATAGATGGTTGGGATATTGGGTATGGAGGAGCTTGAGATTTTTCTTACACTGAATAAAAATTCTTTCACTGGTTTATTATTGCTCAAATGCATCATCGACCAATCTGAATATGATTTTTTTTTTCTTTTTTTTTTTTTTTTTATTCATTCACATGGCGCTTTGTTGACCTGTCTTCATTTTTATATGTAAACCCTACCTCCCTCCCTCTCTTCGCCTTCTTATTACTTCTCAGACAAAATAATATTCTCTCTCTACCGTTTATTCTATTTTTCTCTATATATTCACTGTATACCTGCAGACTGCGCATTTATTATTTTCTTCCTACTGCCTTTATTATTATTATTATTATTTAGTTTGTTCTTTCGTTGTATTAAAAAAAAAAATAATAAGATCTTTACATTATCAATTTTTCTCTTGTATTTTTCATTATTTACTTAAATTTTTAATTATTTATTATATATTATTTTATATTTGTTCATTTTTTTTTTTATTTTATTTATTTATTTATTTATTTATTTATTTATTTATTTATTTATTTTTTCATTGTTTACTTCTTTATTCTGTTCATTGTGTTATCCGTATAGAGTTCAATTGTAATTGAATAGATCGTGTGTTCTATAGTCATCTTGAAAATGTAGTCGATATTAAGTCGACATATTGACTTGTTGTAATATTGCATAATCCATTGGTTCCAATGGCCAATAGGAGGAGAACAGAGAAATCCATACTGTCAATAAAATGAACACGGTACAATATATTTATTATATATATATATATATATAATAAATACAAAACGAACTGTCTAATACTGATGTATATTTACCAAATACCCTATCAATATACAGTATTTTATTGAAAATGAGAAACCGCTATTGCAAGAGTTATATATACACATGTTTATTATTTATTTTTTTTATTTTTTTTTTTTTGATTGTATACAGTGAAGAAGATCGAAGTGATTTGAGAGAAAGCATATACAGTTGTGAATAAACGATACTTTCTCGCGTTTATGTACACGTTTAATCTTCTATAAGCCGATGATGTTGAAAATAAATAGCTTATCCAAAAGCCCCAGGGGCCACCAACCACATATAACCCTCAGAGAGTATATTATTATATATATATATATATATGTGTGTGTGTGGAGTACATAGTGCGGATGAAATCTCTTCTGTAAATGCGCTTGAAGAATATTGTCAATCACAACTTGTGATTGTGTATATTTCAATAATATCTTTATAAAGTCATAAAAAGAAAAGAAAAGAAAAGAAAAGAAAAAAAAAAAAAAATTAAGAAAAAATTCTTTCAATTAATAAATGACTCGATGATATTTATTGGAATTAATTACAGTCAAATACAGTTGATTCATTAAAATTCTCGAAAATTATATCATTAGCCACAAATATATACATATATTTGTATTTCAATAAGTTCATCTGAAAATATTGAAAAAAAAAAACAAAAAAACAAAAAAACTATGGAAAAATATTGGTAGAAGAAAATTTTATTTTGTGTACATCTGTCTCTCTGTATAAAGGACAAGTGGGAGATTTCATTTTTTTTTCTCCCAATTTTTTTTCTATTGTTTTTTTTTTACTCCTTTTTTTTTTCTTTGTAATCCCCCCCCCCCCCTTCCTCCCTTCCTCACCCTTTATTCATCGCCACCACCTTCATCTCTCGCCTTTCCTTTCACCCTCTGCTACACACATTTTTGTAAAGGAACCGTGCACGCGGTTACGCCTCCATTCCAACGACTTACCGACCTACCACTCTATCTTATTCTTTCTTTCTGTCGGTGCGACCTGTAATCTTTATTCAAGATGCGGTATGCTCTAATTATACAGTATAGTTTTGTGTGGCGCACTCAAAAAAAATCTGTCCTCTATCACTTTTTTTTTTTTTTTTTCTTCTTCTTTTTCTCATCTTCCTGTTTGTCCCCTCCCTCTTTACCTTTTCTACCTAATTGGTTTTTTTTTTGTTTTGTTTTCGTTTTATTTTCAAACGAGTCCAATAAAAAAATATAACAGAGTAGAAATTATAATCAAATTGATTTTTATATCTACTATCATTTTTTTTTGTCTATGTTACAGGTACTTGGGTCTTGAACAAGGACTGAGTACTGTCGAGAGTGGCGCAGGTGGCCCAGACAGCGTTGCGCCACAGATTGGCGCGGGTGTTATTGGTCCAGCAAGCGCCGAAAGGAATTGTAAGAGCTCGCACTTGACCATCAAACAGCAGGGGATATGTTCACGCTCACCTCCAATATTACAGGCTAGTATAGATTTTTATTTATTTATTTATTTATTATTATTTTTTTGTTTTTGTTTTTTTTTTTTTTCCATCTCATTCTCATTTGTTCTTTTTCTTTTTGCATTTCTCCGTTCTCTGCTATTTCTTTGACCCTCGCGACGGCTCGTGCTTGGCGTATCTGATGAAAATAAAATAAAAGAAAAAAAAGAAAAAAAAAAAAAGTAAAGGCATAACTGCACAGATGAGATACACATAGAGAGAGAAAGAGAGTGGGGCACACACATGTACATACATATACACGTGGACACGTTGATGTTGAAAAAAGGGTGCGCTGGGCGGAACGAGTTGGCGCTTCTTATTGCACCGGTGATCATTTATTGCTGTGCGCACGGTCCTCCTTATACGCACCTTTCGCACGATGTTATACAGAAAAATGAAATAAAAACAAAAAAAATTTAATAAAATAAAAGATGTAAAGAAAAATAAGAGAGTGGGGGGGGATAAATAAATAAATAAAAAAAATAACAAAAACATTAAAAGAATGTTAATCTGTGTGGTATTTAATATCGGAATAGATTTATCGATTGGCTTCTTACCTTAAAAACCTTTTTGAGTAAATCTCTCACGATATATAATATACAAAGGTAAATTCCAATGAAAAATTTTCCACATTCATGTTTTGCCTTAATGTAAAATACTCGTTGAACATGGCAATTTTACGTTAACTCCATTTAAATCCAAAATCTATAAGAATATATATGTATATAAATTGTCGTGTTTTTTTTTTTTTTTTTTCGTACGTGGTTTCATGAATATTCATCAAATAAGAGAATGCTGATATGTGTTGTATAGTTTACGGTTAAATATCGAAACACAACTAAAGGACGATGTATCTTTACGAATAATCAATTAGACGAATGAGCCTTTGATTTAAAATGACGATCAAGTAGGAGCGACTATAAAATAAAGAAGGTACACACACACACACACACACACATAAATACAAGTGGTTGTTATAAACCGGACGTGTATATAACATATATAATATTCGTTATACGTTACGCAATTTTATCCTCCATCTTCATTTCTTTATGAAACAAATTTCTTTTCAACTGTCACTCTTTTAAATTGCTCTTTTTTTTTTTTTTTCTTCTTCTTCTTCTCTTTATTTTTTTATTTCTATTGTTGCCACTACTTTTTCACTCATCCTTTTGCTTTTTATTTTATTTCTTACAAAATTTACTACCAGATCAATTCATATTTCTGTCATTTACAGGCCATCAGTGCTGGGGCTCGGTTAGCAATTGAGGAGTGCCAACATCAATTTCGTTCTGCACGATGGAATTGCTCAGTGAGCATGGAAAATCCAGAAAATATATTTGGTGGTGTAATGCTAGTCAGTGAGTAAAATTAATTTTAATATTAAATATTAAATAATTATACAATATATATAATTATAATTGATAATAATATTAAACGTTTGGTTTAATTTGTAGACAGTCGTGAAGCGGCATTCGTATACGCGATTTCAGCAGCGGGTGTCGCTTACAGTGTAACCAGAGCGTGCTCCAGGGGCGAGCTCACTGATTGCTCTTGTGACAATCGTGTCAGAACACGTCATCCAAATCATTGGCAATGGGGTGGATGTAGCGAGGTAAATATGCCCAAAAACAAAACAAAACAAAACAAAATAAATAAATAAATAAATAAATAAATAGATAAATGTGACAATTGAATATATTAAATAGATGTATTTATGTAAAACATATGTTTTTCACTGAGACTCAAACCTGTCACGTGAATAAATGTGGATATTTTGCGTAGAGCAGGTGACCCCTTGTAGACATTGAAAGCTTACTACAGGATTAACAGGGGGCTAAGCTTGTTAAGTTGCATCAACCCCCACCAATCCAAGTATATACTCATGTCCACACGTTCATACCTACACCATGTCATGTATTTATATATATATACATGTGTATGTGTGTGTGTGTGTGTGTGTGTTTGTGTTTGTGTGTGAAGATATAAATTTTGTAGACATTTCTCCATGACTTTTTTACACTCGTTGAGAGCTCTAGTGGCAATTTCTATCGTTTTTTTTTGTTTTTTTGTCTCAGTCTCAGTCTCAGTCTCAGTCTCTCTGTGTCTCTGGTAATATTTGTCTGACTAATGTCAGAGGATTCCTTGACGTTTCAACATACAGTATTGTCATCTTGAATATCCAAAGTCAAGGATAACAATGTTTGCATCTCTACCACCCGCAAGATGAATTAACGGCTTCAAAACTTCTTCATGTCTCTCATGTGTCCACGCGTTATCTCGTCTTTCAACGTTTAGCCAAATGTTATTCTTTATCCGTGTGCATACATTCGTATTTCATTTGAAATATTTGCTTATAAATTGTTTGGGGAATTTTATTTATTATTTTTTTTTTTTTGTTCGTAGGATATTCATTTTGGTGAGAAAATGTCGAGGGAGTGGTCGGATGGCGCCGAATTGCCGATGAAAGAAGGCGAACTCCATGGACCTAAAGGATTGGCAGGACAATTGATGAGAAAACATGACAGCGAAGCTGGTAGGCGCGCTGTTCGTTCACGAATGCAACGTGTATGCAAATGTCACGGTATAAAATATTTAATTAAATTAATGTTCACTGATCTTGTTGATATTTGCAAAATTAATTCATTCTTTTTCTTTAACATGATTTTTAACATATAATACCTTTTTTTTTTTTTTTTTTTTCTGTTTCCTCTTGTTTCTCCAGGCATGTCCGGTTCGTGTAGTGTACGTGTATGTTGGCGAAGACTCCCGACATTTAGAGGTGCAGGCACAGCCCTGGCGGCACTTCACGAAGGCGCGGCGCTCGTTCGTCTGGTTCAGAGAGGCGAAAGACGACCAGCAAGACTGAAGCCTGCTAGGCCAGATCTCAAGCGACCAAATAAAACCGATCTCGTTTTCTTAGAAGACAGTCCAGATTATTGTGAACGAAATCTCACGTAAGTATATTATTATAATATCAAATTTATTTACATTTATTATTTATAATAATAAATAATAAATCATTTTATAATTATTTTTTTAAATACAGATTGGGAATTCCTGGTACGCGAGGTCGAACATGTAATCGCACATCGCTCGGTCTCGATGGCTGTCGGCTTCTTTGCTGTGGCCGAGGTTATCAGACACGGGTACGCGACGTTACAGAAAAGTGCAAGTGTCGATTTGTCTGGTGTTGTCGAGTTCAGTGCGAGCTTTGTCGACACACACGCGAAGAACACGTTTGCAATTAAATACATATACATATTATATGTTTCAAGTGTATATGTAATCCATTTTCAATTTCATTCAATTGAAGAAAAAAAAAAAAACAAAACAAAACAAAACAAAACAAAAAAAAAATATTATTTCATTAAATTTTAAGAGAAAGTGATAAGAGGAGGGACACGGAGAGAACAGAGACTATTACTTTTTATTTTATATGTATGGAGTTTGTAGGCGTATTTATATCAATTAAATTCATATTATAGTACTAGTAACAAGTACAAGTGCTATATATTTGCTCCTTACTATGTATACTATATATATACAGCTCTCTCTCCAGCCCTCCTGTCCACTCTCACTCTCTCTCTCTCTTTCTTCTTCACCTTCCCTTCTTGCTCCTCCTACTCTTCATGATCACCGTCCTCCACTGTCTTCCTTTCCTATTTGTCACGGCAGATTTTGCCGGTTATGTCTATATATATATACATTGCTAATAGTCGTTTCTTTTAAATCCATATTTACAATCTCTGGATCGTATCTCGATTCAGCCAAAAAACGAAAAAAAAAATTATCGAAAGGCAAAAAAAAAAAAAAAAAAAAAAAAAAACAATAAAAATGAGTAGATTAAACAAAAAAAATTAACAACCAAGTGAATGAGCCAAACGAGACTCTGTTGTCCGATACAAACTAAAATGAGGGGGGGATACATAAAGAAAGAAAAAAAAAAAGAAAGACCGGATGGAAGAGATGAATACAAAAAAAAAATATCTGCCAATGAATGTACATATAATCCTTTTTTTCATTTTTTTTTTTACCTTATAATATCTGTTACTGATGTGTATATATTTATAAAAAATTGAGAATGGAGATTTTGCGAAAAAATTGTTCATCAAGTTTTTTTCTTTCATTACTTCTTATTCGCAGTGGATTTGTCAATGGATAAAGCATGACAATCATACGTCCACTAATCCAATCATCATTCATAAATGAGTCTCTGTAGTTTTTCCATTTTATATAGAGAATCAAAATCTCTTGAATTAAATGATAAATAAATAAATAAATAAATAAATAAATAGGTGAATATTACCTTACATACACCAATAATAGGAAAGAAAAAAGAAAAAAAAGAAAAAAAAATTGATAAAAATAGAGAAATTAAATTAGTTAATAGTAAACAAAAAAATAAAATAAAAATAATGAAAACTGCGAGCGAGAGGACGCTGCAATGATGATTTATACAAAGCGCAGTATTGACAAATTGTAATTTATTTATATACATAAACATATATATTAGCATAGCTTTTTCCAATGTGTCAAATATTTCTTATAGCAGAAAAAAAAAAGAAAAAAAAAAAAAACATTAAATATATGAAGCCTTAAGCTTCGGTATTTTTAGCTTAAACTATTTGTATTTATATGTACGCCTCCTATTGTGTATTTTTAAGTGTATTTATAAATACATAATGATCAATTGTCCATGTACTTGTGATTTCTTGCGTTGTGATATTTTCATGTTTTTCATTATAATTTTTATTTTTTATCGACTGTACTTTTTCCCTTTAATTCTACTAAATTGTTTATTACTTTTACCCTGATAATACCATGTGAGTACAGTTGTGATGACAAATAATGCACCAAATGCAACACCAATGAATAATCCATAGAAAAATTGTACATCTTCTGCAAAAGTTTTTACCACAATATCCTTATCTAATAGTAAAATATTCATATCATTATCTTTATTTCTTGCAAGATAACTGAGCCAAAACTTTAGACGATCTGATGCCGGCATAGGACGATCTCTGATTGCAAGTGATATTTGTCTTGCAGCCTCTCGATAATTGGCACTTTCATGAATTAATTGCACCGTTTTATAAACATTATCAATTGTATATTCACTATTTAACGAAACAGAAAATCCTAATTTAATTGCACGACGACCATTCATCTCTTCTTGCGGATTTCTTGGAAAACATATAATAGGTGTACGATGAAATGCTGCTTCTAAAAATTCTGTATCTGTACAATGACTCAACAACATTCGTGATCTTGCATACCCTAAAAAAAAATTATTTTTTCATTAATTAGATAATAATTTGAATATACATTAAAATTATATAATACAAACCTATAAGATCCTGTCGATCAACATTTGAATCGATAAAAATATTCTCTAATTTTTTATCCGATAATGTCATATTTTTTGATTTCCATACAACTGCTTGACCTTGTCGACCCTGGGGTAATAGTCGTGCAACATTTTCAATGACTTCCTTGAATTTATCATCTAGTGTAACAACTATTGTACCAAGTCTGTATTCAACAAGATTTTTCTGAAGTGTTACCGGTAATGGTTGAACTCCTCTGCAATGATGACATCCCACCTAAAAATCATATCATCATTCAATCAATATGTCATGATGCTTGATGAAATAATATAAAATAATGAGGAATACAATATACAAACGGACATCGACAAATTGTTGTGTGAGTATGGCAAAATTTGACCGCAATACAGAATCAGATCCTCGTAGAAAAAGTTTAACATCTGAATAAAATTCAGCTAATGAAGTTTCATGATACATGTTTAAATATTTTCTTGTCAATTTTAATGCAGCAGTAACATAATTGCTGTGTGCATTTGATATAACTCCTTGTAATTGAATATGTGACCAGAATCGTTCGAGAAAATTTTCCGTTTGAATTGGAATTGCCATTCGTAAATTGTCAATAGCATAATATTCTTCATCTAGTCCCTCAGCCCATATTACAGGAATAGATCCAATGTAACGAGTCCATGGTAAAAGACATCCATCGTGTCTGAAATAAATTTAAAGAAATATATTATATATTAAAATTATATTTTACATTCATAAAAGTGTAATATTACCGCAGTGCTGGAAAAATTATAAATGTCGGTTGTATTATTTTTATTTTACTCAATATTATTTTGTTGGTTATGAGTGCCTCACATGCATTAAGAGCATTTTCTTCTTTTTTATCATTTTTCGCGTGAGTAAAATTTAACTTTATAACATCAACTTCAATTAAATGTTCATAAATATCTTCATGATAGGAAGGAATGATAAGTAATGGATCAATGCCTTGATCTGAGAGTGTGTTAGCCAGCAAAGAAACATCATACAACTTTTCAAATCCAATCACTAAAGCTGTTTGTTGTGGTTCTATGAGAGTTGATGCACATGTAGTGCATATTAATGAACAAAAAAACCAAACTTTTAATATCATTATCACTAAAAAATTCAATTAAAATTAAACATGAAATCGAGCACTAATTTTTTTTCATAATTCTGACTCAATTGACGAAGTTGTTAAACGATAAAATCAATGTCAAAGCGCCGCGGATAAATTTTATGTGACCCAAGAACAGCCAGTGTTGCTACTACGGTTTGTTATATATTTTTACGCCGATTTGTTTCCTAATAGGTTACACAAAATGTTTAAGAGGATACAAGAGTAAAACTCATTACCACAATGAAAACATCAAAATTTAGTTTGCCAAAATATGACTGTATTTTATTATTAATTTTTTTTTTCTTTTTATCTGTAATAAATTGTCATGCAAGAATTGAAAGTTCATGCATAA
The DNA here is from genome assembly GCA_963920625.1 of Dinocampus coccinellae. Classification (NCBI taxonomy): domain Eukaryota; kingdom Metazoa; phylum Arthropoda; class Insecta; order Hymenoptera; family Braconidae; genus Dinocampus; species Dinocampus coccinellae. The sequence goes on along the minus strand of OY987188.1, from coordinate 5,621,450 downwards.
ATTTATATATTATGTGTATATATATAGTTTCATATGTATGTTCTGTTATTGTAATATTATACGGACGTTTTAACGCATTTTTTCTTCCAACAAACCTGAAAATTGAGAAAATAAAAGAATACAATTTGCAATTGGAAAATGTTTATATAACTACGATAATAATAACAATGGGAATAAATAAAAGTAAAAATAATAAATGCCTTGGATGTGTCAACTCCACCACATGGTGTTCCCTCTATCGGCAGGGGAGGAAAATTACGTTCTGAATTTAAAAAGTTATAAGAGTAATCGCATTGTAATGCGTGTTCACAATTACTACCATAGCGAAATACATTTAAAGAAGTTAATGTCTGGAATCAACAATAATTTTGATATAATAAATGATAGTTATAATTAAAATATGAATATCGATAAGAAAATGAAAATCATACATGTGATACCGGATAATATCCATAGCATAAACACTGATCTGCTGGTATTAATGACTTTAATGGAACGTCAAAAGGATATAGAGATCGCGGTGTATTTCGAAGAAAACAACGATTCCTATTTCCTCTGAAATAATGCAATCAAAAAGTTATTATACTTTTAATTTTCAGTTTTGTTTTTTTTTTCATATTTTAATGCCGTAATATTTATCAATATATTTATTATTTTCACTTATTCATACCTAAAATACGTTTTAAATTGTTTTATGCTCTTAGAGCTCCATATCAAACAATTCGGACAATGTTGACCACTTTTTTGCATAATTCCATAACATTGACCCTCTTTACACAAATCACCACACACCGAATCATCTTGAACAGTCATTCTGCAATGAATATATGGAAATATGAATTAATAAATGATACACCCCAATCACACACTTCAAATATATAATAAATGCTTACAAATGGGCGATTTGACGAGCAACATTGACATGAACCTGCCCAACCTTTGAACTATCCACTAACATTCCTAGGATTTTCCTATTTTTTTGATTAGATACAAGTTTTTTATTCTCTATCATATCATATGCTTCAGTCGAGATTCCTAACAAACAAAAAAGTGATAATGATATTAATAATAACAAAGGAATTTATTACTATAATTAGGTAAAAATTTTTGGATGAATAAATAAATATCATACCCCCTGGATTCACAGATATGTCTTGCCATGGTGTACTGAAAACAATGAATTGCGACAGTGAAATTCTCAAGACACTCTAAATATAATTTATTTGCATTAATTTATATGAAAATTATAAAATAACTTATTACATAGTCGGAATGTACATCATGTCGAACGAATCATCAGAAAGAAATGGTTCGCTTGGTTTATACACCCACGACACACTTTTTACGTATTCAGACATTACACCGAGTATTTCTCTGCCAATTAGATTGGATTTTGACACAGCTGCAGGAAAATCATTCTCCTTTACCTAAAAAGTAATTGTAAATATATAATCCTACTATAGCTCATAAGTATTACGTGATATGTTACTTCAATAATCATCCCAGCTATATTGATGTGAATTTTCATATCATGCCGTGCTAATTTGGCAAATAACATCCCGACAGAGTTTAACTGCACTAGATATGCGACTACAACGTCGATCACGCTCGATACTAAACTGCAAAAATAATAAAATGTTTGGAATATTCATACAACTTTTTATATACTTTGATACAATATTCAATCAGTTTTGTTCATCATCAACCTTGCTATCTGGTATGGAATCAAAATCAAAATTTCAGGATACACCTCTATCTTTTCTAATTTATCTGTAACAAAATATGTACATATATTTTTTTTTTTCACATAAAATTGTTCTTAAATAAAACATTTAAATAATAAAACATGAATGTTAGCATGATTATTAACATTGAATCTCAATTTCAATGCATTATGATATCATTTATGATTTTCCAAAATGATTATAAGCAGATGACTCATGTTTATCCAACTTAAATTTTTCCTCTAAATAGTAATCAACTTACGACTTCGCACTGTGAATGGTACTCTAGGATCTACGTTATTATCTATTTGCAAATAATTTCTAGAAAAATCATCTACGTCGAAAGTCAAGATATTTAATCCAGTTAAGTAATCTGGCCGATTTGTCGCTCTATTATCGTCTGATCTAGAATGTTTCTTGGAGAGATCCAGAGGTTTCATATGGGAAATATTATCATTGTCCGTTCTTTTTTCCACGTATGGACTTTCGTTTATTTTCTGATAGAAATGTAGTTGAGTTAACGGAAGGCAAATGATTTTATATCTCACGTCGACGATACCATACTAAAAATAATTTTTATTATTCATTTTTACTGTATTTTACTATATTTCATATAATACTCACTATGCAACCTAATTTTTCAAAGTACACAACGGCTGCGGATTTCTCAAGATCATGATATGTGGTAAATTTCCCAATAGCTTTCATAACCTATTAAACATAATAATTATAAAATTTTTCTTAAATATACATTATATACATTATGTTTATTTGTATAATTCATTTAATTATTCCAACTCTATGCTATTTACATCTTTATCTCGTTGAATAAGATCAACCGAAAATGTTGTCCATATTGGTAAGTTTTCATTTGCTAATAATTGCTCGGTTTTTACGAATTTGAGTGGAATTATTTCATTATTTTCGGATATTATTGTAGTTTCGAGCACATCATAAGCCCTAACTGACAGAAAACAAAATAAAAAACATTATGGATTAATATTTTTCGTCTCCAATATTTAAACGTCTAATCAATCATCCATATCAATTTGACCTATTTATATCATAATTCTGATAGAATTATCATAAATTTTAAATATAATAATCGAATAATGCTTCAATAAGTGAAGCAGGTATTATAATTAAATCACGATAAATACTTACTTTCAATGATGAAAAAACAAATTATATTCGATAATAAGAATATAATATAATTCATTTCACCGATTCGTGACATCATTTTATTAATAAAAGTATAATGTTTTTTTTTGAAATTCTGTAACGAAATGATTCTTCTTGAAAAATTAGTTGTATTTATAGTTTCGATGTTTCATATCAAACTATAATTTACAGTATAAAAAAAGCTTCAGGCATTTTAAGAAAAATATGTTCACAAGTATTAAATTCCATCGCTAATTGCAGTGTCCTATCAAAGTTTTATCTTAGTAAATCCAAGAAAATAATCTATTTTTAGTTGTAAAATGACACTTTATTGGACAATATATGTATAATTATGTCTTGCACATGATAAAAAAAGCTGATTTACAATCTCGGGATCGTATCTCGAGAAAAAACGAAAAAAAAATTTCAGAAGGCAAAAAAAAAAAAAAAACACAACAATAAGAAAGAGTAGATTAAACAGAAAAAATAACATCCAAGTAAATGAGCCAAACAGAGTGTCGTCCGATACAAACTAAAATGAGGAGAGAGGGAGGGGGGTATATGAAAAAAGGAAAAAAAATGAAAAAAAGACCAGATGGAAGAGATGAATACAAAAATAAAAATATATCTGCCAATGAATGTACATTCAATCTTTTTTTTTTCATTTTTTTTTTCACCTCATAATATCTGTTACTGATGTGTTTATATTTATGAAAAATTGAGAATGGAGATTTTGCGAAAAAATTGTGCATCAAGTTTTTTTCTTTCATTACTTCTTATTCGCAGTGGATTTGTCAATGGATAAAGCATGACAAACATACGTCCATTAATCCAATCATCATTCATAAATGAGTCTCTGAGGTTTTTCCATTTTATATAGAGGATCAAAATCTCTTGAATTAAATGATAAATAAATAAATCAATGAATAAATAGGAAAATATTACATTAGATACACCATTAATGGGAAAAAAAAAGAAAAAATTCTATGTTTCAGAAATATCATACAACTTTTCAAATCCATCCACTAAATCTGTTTGTTGTGGTTCTATGAGAGTTGATGCACATGTAGAGCACATTGATGAACAATAAATCCAAACTTTAAATATCATTATCACTAAAAAATTCAATTAAAATAAATTACGAAATTCAGCACTAGTTTTTTCCCATACTTCTTACTCAGTTGACGAAGTTGTTATACAATAAAATCAATTTCAAAGCACCGCGGATAAAATCTATGTTACCCAAGATCAGCCAGTGTTGCTACGACGGTTTGTCATATATTTTTACGCCGGTCAATTTTCTATTAGGTTCCACAAATTATTTAAGAGGATAACAGAGTAGAACTCATCACCGTAATAAAAACATCAAAATTTAGTTTACCAAAATATGGCTATATTTTATTATTGTTATTGATATTGAAATATTTTTTTCCTTTTTTCTTATCTGTAATAAATTGTCATACAAGAATTAAAAATTCATGCAGAAATTTATATTATATATGTATATATATAATTTCATATGTATGTATCTATTATTGTGATATTAGACTAGCGTTGAAACGCATTTTCTCTCCCAGCAAACCTGTAAATTGGAAAGAAAAGAATACAATTTGCAATTGGAAAATCTTTATATAACTATGTTAATAATTACAATGGAATTAATTGAAAGAAAAAATAATAAATACCTTGGATGAATCAACTGTATTACATGGTGTTCCCTCTATTGGCAGTGGACGAGAATTACGTTTTGAATTCAAAAAGTTATAAGAGTAATCGCATTGTAGTACCCTTCCACAAATTCCACGTTTGCGATGTCTATTTAAAACAGTCAATGCCTGAAATCAGCAATAATTTTGATAAAATGAATGATAGTTATTAATAAAATATGAATATCGATAAGAAAATAAAAATCATACATGTGATACCGGATAATATCCATAGCATAAACACTGATCTGCTGGTATTAATGATTTTAATGGAACGTCAAAAGGATATAGAGATCGCGGTGTATTTCGAAGAAAACAACGGTTCCTATTCTCGCTGAAATAATAGAATCAAAAATTTTTATACTTTTTTTATTTTTTTTTTTCTATTTCATATCTGAATGCCGTAATATTTATTTATATTCTCATTATTTTCACTTATTCATACCTAAAATACGTTGCGAATTGTTTTATGCTCTTAGAGCTCCATATTAAACAATTTGGACAATGTTGATCACTTTTTTGCATAATTCCATAGCATTGACCCTCTTTACACAAATCACCACACACCGAATCATCTTGAACAGTCATTCTGCAATGAATATATGGAAATATGAATTAATAAATGATACACCCCAATTACACACTTCAAATATATAATATATGCTTACAAATGAGCGATTTGACGAGCAACATTAACATGAACCTGCCAAACCTCTGAACCATCCACTAACATTCCTAGGATTTTCCTATTTTTTTGATTAGATACAAATCTTTTATTCTCTATCATATCATATGCTTCAGTCGAGATTCCTGACCAAAAAAAATAGGAAAAAAAAAAAATTATAATAAAGAAATTTATTACTAATATTATGTAAAAATTTATGAATATATAAATAAATATCATACCCCCTGGATTCACAGATATGTCTTGCCATGGTGTACTGAAAACAATAAATTGCGACAGTAAAATTTCTCGAGATACTCCAAATATAATTTAGCTGCATTAATATATATGTAAATTATAAAATCACTCATTACATAGTCGGAATGTACATCATGTCGAACGAATCAGCAGAAAATAATTTTCTGGATGGTTCATACAAATACGACACTTTTTTTACGTATTTCGACATTGCGTCGAGTATTTCTTTGCCAAGTAGATTGGAATCTGACACAGCTGCAGGGAAATCATTCTCCTGTACCTGAAAAGTGATTGTTAATAAATAATCTCACTATAGCTCATGAGTATTACGTGATATGTTACTTCAATAATTATCCCAGCTATATTGATGTGAATTTTCATATCATGCCGTGCTAATTTGGCAAATAACATCCCGACAGAGTTTAACTGCACTAGACACGCGACTACAACGTCGCTCACGCTCGTTACTGTACTACAAAAATAATAAAATGTTTGGAATATTCATACAACTTTTTATATACTTCGATAAAATATTTCAATCAGTTCTGTTCATCATTAACCTTGCCATCCGGTATGGAATCAACATTAAAATTTCAGGATACACCTCTATCTTTTCTAATTTATCTGTAACAAAATATGTACATATATTTTTTTTTTTCACATAAAATTGTTCTTGAATAAAACATTTAAATAATAAAACATGAATGTTAGCATGATTATTAACATTGAATCTCAATTTCAATGCATTATGATATCATTTATGATTTTCCAAAATGATTATAAGCAGATGACTCATGTTTATCCAACTTAAATTCTTTCTTTGAATGGTAATCAACTCACAACTTCGCATTGTAAATGGTGCACCAATATTTATGTCATTATCTAAGTGCAAATATGTTCTAGAAAAATCATCTACGTCAAAAGTCAAGATATTTAATCCAGTTAAGTAATCTAGCTGATTTGTCGCTCTATTATCGTCTGATCTAGAATGTTCTTCGGAAAGATCCAGAGGTTTCATATGGGGAATATTATCATTGTCCGTTCTCTTTTCCACGTATGGACTTTCGTTTATCTTCTGATAGAAATGTAGTTGAGTTAACGGAAGGCAAATGATTTTATATCTCACGTCGACGGTACCATACTAAAAATAATTTTTATTATTCATTTTTACTGTATTTTACTATATTTCATATAATACTCACTATGCAACCTAATTTTTCAAAGTACACAACGGCTGCGGATTTCTCAAGATCATGATATGTGGTAAATTTCCCAATATCTTTCATAACCTATTAAACATAATAATTATAAAATTTTTCTTAAATATACATTATATATATTATATTTATTTGTATAATTCATTTAATTATTCCAACTTCATGCCACTTACATATTCATCTCGTTGAATAAGATCAAACGAAAATGTTGTCCATATTGGTAAGTTTTCATTTGCTAATAATTGCTCGGTTTTTACGAATTTGAGTGGAATTATTTCATTATTTTCGGATATTATTGTAGTTTCGAGCACATCATAAGCCCTAACTGGAAGAAAACAAAATAAAAAACATTATGGATTAATATTTTTCGTCTCCAATATTTAAACGTTTAATCAATCATCCATATCAATATGACCTATTTATATCATAATTCTGTTAGAATTATCATAAATTTTAAATATAATAATCGAATAATGATTCAATAAGTGAAGCAGGTATTATAACTAAATCACGATAAATACTTACTTTCAATGATGAAAAAACAAATTATATTCAATAATAGGAATATAATATAATTCATTTCACCGATTCGTGACATCATTTTATTAATAAAAGTATAATGTTTTTTTTTGAAATTCTGTAACGAAATGATTCTTCTTGAAAAATTAGTTGTATTTATAGTTTCGATGTTTCATATCAAACTATAATTTACAGTACGAAAAAAGGCTCCAGGCATTTTCAGAATAATATGTTCACAAGTATCGAATTCCATCGCTAATTGCAATGTCCTATCAAAGTTTTATCTTCGTGAATCCAAGAAAATAATCAATTTTTAGTTATAAACTAGCACTCTATTGAACAATTAATGTATAATTATGACTTGCAGATAATGAAAAAGGCTAATTTACGATCTCTGGATAGTGTTTCGATTCAGCCGAAGAACGAAAAAAAAATTTCGAAAGGCAAACAAAAAAAATAAAAACAATACGAATGAGTAGATTGAACAGAAAAAATTAAGATCCAAGTGGATGAGCCAAACAAGACTCTGTCGTCCGATACAAACTAAGATGAGAGAAGGAGTGGCGACGAGGGGGGAGGGAGGGGGGGGGGGAGGTATATGATGAAAGAAAAGAAAAATTAAAAAGAGACCAAATGGAAAAGATGAATACACGAAAAATAATATATCTGCCAATGAATGTACATTCAATTTTTTTTTTTGTTTCATTTTTTTTTTCACCTTATAATATACGTTACTGATGTGTTTATATTTATAAAAAATTGAGAATGGAGATTTTGCGAAAAAATTGTGCATCAAGTTTTTTTCTTTCATTACTTCTTATTCGCAGTGGATTTGTCAATGGATAAAGCATGACAAACATACGTCCATTAATCCAATCATCATTCATAAATGAGTCTCTGAGGTTTTTTCATTTTATATAGAGAATCAAAATCTCTTGAATTAAATGATAAATATATAAATCAATAAATAAATAGGTGAATATTACATTGGATACACCATTAATGGGAAAAAAAAAGAAAAAATTCTATGTTTCAGAAATATCATACAACTTTTCAAATCCATCCACTAAATCTGTTTGTTGTGGTTCTATGAGAGTTGATGCACATGTAAAGCACATTAATAAACAATAAATCCAAACCTTTAATATCATCATCACTAGAAAGTTCAATTAAAATTAAACACGAAATCCAGCACTAGTTTTTTTCCATAGTTCTAACCCAGTTGACGAAGTTGTTATACAATAAAATCAATTTCAAAGCACCGCGGATAAAGTCTATGTTACCCAAGATCAGCCAGTGTTGCTACGACGGTTTGTCATATATTTTTACGCCGGTCAATTTTCTATTAGGTTCCACAAATTATTTAAGAGGATAGCAGAGTAGAACTCATTACCGCAATAAAAACGTCGATATTTAGTTTGCCGAAATATGACTGTATATCATTATTATTATTTTTTTTTTTCTCTTTATCTGTAAGAAATTGTCATGCAAAAATTAAAAGTTCATGCATAAATTTATATTATATATGTATATATATAGTTTCATATGTATTTTCTGTTATTGTAATATTATACAGACGCTTTAACGCATCTTCTCCTCCAGCAAACCTGAAAATTGGAAAAAAAAAAAAAATACAATTTGCAATTGGGAAATATTGATATAACTATGATAATGATGACAATGAAATTAGTTGGAAGAAAAAATAATAAATACCTTGGATGAATCAACTGTATCACATGGTGTTCCCTCTATTGGCAGTGGATGAATCTTACGTATTGTATGTAAAAAGTTATAGGAGTAATCGCATTGTAGTACCCTTCCACAAATTCCATGTTTGCGATGTCTATTTAAAACAGTCAATGCCTGAAATCAGCAATAATTTTGATAAAATGAATGATAGTTATTAATAAAATATGAATATCGATAAGAAAATAAAAATCATACATGTGATACCGGATAATATCCATAGCATAAACACTGATCTGCTGGTATTAATGATTTTAATGGAACGTCAAAAGGATATAGAGATCGCGGTGTATTTCGAAGAAAACAACGGTTCCTATTCTCGCTGAAATAATAGAATCAAAAATTTTTATACTTTTTTTATTTTTTTTTTTCTATCTCATATCTGAATGCCGTAATATTTATTTATATTCTCATTATTTTCACTTATTCATACCTGAAATACGTTGCGAATTGTTTTATGCTCTCAGAGCTCCATATTAAACAATTTGGACAATGTTGATCACTTTTTTGCATAATTCCATAGCATTGACCCTCTTTACACAAATCACCACACACCGAATCATCTTGAACAGTCATTCTGCAATGAATATATGGAAATATGAATTAATAAATGATACACCCCAATTACACACTTCAAATATATAATATATGCTTACAAATGAGCGATTTGACGAGCAACATTAACATGAACCTGCCAAACCTCTGAACCATCCACTAACATTCCTAGGATTTTCCTATTTTTTTGATTAGATACATATCTTTTATTCTTTATCATATCATATGCTCTAGTCGAGATTCCTGACCAAAAAAAATAGGAAAAAAAAAAAATTATAATAAAGAAATTTATTACTAATATTATGTAAAAATTTATGAATATATAAATAAATATCATACCCCCTGGATTCACAGATATGTCTTGCCATGGTGTACTGAAAACAATAAATTGCGACAGTAAAATTTCTCGAGATACTCCAAATATAATTTAGCTGCATTAATATATATGTAAATTATAAAATCACTCATTACATAGTCGGAATGTACATCATGTCGAACGAATCATCAGAAAAAAATGGTTTGCTTGGTTTATTCATCCACGACACACTTTTTACGTAATCAGACATTGCACCGAGTATTTCTCTGCCAAATAGATTGGATTTTGACATAGCTGTGGGGAAATCATTCTCCTTTACCTAAAAAGTAATTTACAATATATAATCTTACTATAGCTCATAAGTATTACGTGATATGTTACTTCAATAATTATCCCAGCTATATTGATGTGAATTTTCATATCATGCCGTGCTAATTTGGCAAATAACATCCCGACAGAGTTTAACTGCACTAGATATGCGACTACAACGTCGATCACGCTCGATACTAAACTGCAAAAATAATAAAATGTTTGGAATATTCATACAACTTTTTATATACTTTGATACAATATTCAATCAGTTTTGTTCATCATCAACCTTGCTATCTGGTATGGAATCAAAATCAAAATTTCAGGATACACCTCCATCTTTTTTAATTTAACTGTAACAAAATATATATATATATATTTTTTTTTATTTTCTCATATAAAATTATTATTGAATAAAACATTTAAATAATAAAACATGAATGTTAGTATGATTTTCAACAATGAATCTCAATTATAATACATAATGATATCATTCATAATTTTCTAAAATGATTATAAACAGATGACTCATGTCTATTCAACTTAAATTTTTCCTCTAAATAGTAATCAACTTACGACTTCGCACTGTGAATGGTACTCTAGGATCTACGTTATTATCTATTTGCAAATAATTTCTAGAAAAATCATCTACGTCGAAAGTCAAGATATTTAATCCAGTTAAGTAATCTGGCCGATTTGTCGCTCTATTATCGTCTGATCTAGAATGTTTCTTGGAGAGATCCAGAGGTTTCATATGGAGAATATTATCATTGTCCGTTCTTTTTTCCACGTATGGACTTCCGTTTATCTTCTGATAGAAATGTAGTTGAGTTAACGGAAGGCAAATGATTTTATATCTCACGTCGACGATACCATACTAAAAGTAATTTCTATTATTTATCATCACTGTATTTTACTGTATTTTACTATATTACATATAATACTCACTATGCAACCTAATTTTTCAAAGTACACAACGGCTGCGGATTTCTCATTATCATGATATGTGGTAAATTTCCCAATAGCTTCCATAACCTATTAAACATAATAATTATAAAATTTTTCTTAAATATACATTATATACATTATATTTATTTGTATAATTCATTTAATTATTCCAACTTCATGCCATTTACATCTATATCTCGTTGAATAAGATCAAACGAAAATGTTGTCTATATTGGTAAGTTTTCATTTGCTAATAATTGCTCGGTTTTTACGAACTTGAGTGGAATTATTTCATTATTTTCGGATATTATTGTAGTTTCGAGCACATCATAAGCCCTAACTGAAAGAAAACAAAATAAAAAACATTATGGATTAATATTTTTCATCTCTAATATTCAAACGTTTAATCAATCATCCATATCAATATGACCTCTTTATATCATAATTCTGTTAGAATTATCATAAATTTCAAATATAATAATCGAATAATGCTTCAATAAGTGAAGCAGGTATTATAATTAAATCACGATAAATACTTACTTTCAATGATGAAAAAACAAATTATATTCAATAATAGGAATATAATATAATTCATTTCACCGATTCGTGACATTATTTTATTAATAAAAGTATGATGTTTTTTCCGAAAGTTTGTAACTAAATGATTTTTCCTGAAAAATCAGCGGTATTTATAGTTCCGATGTTTCATATAAAATTACAATTTATAGTTTGAAAAATGCTTCAAGCATTCTACAAATAATATGTTCACAAGTATAAAATTCCATCTCTAATTGCAATGTCCTATCACAGTTTTATCTCAATAAATCCAAAAAAATAATTCATTCTCAGTTGTAAACTGACGCTTTGTTGAACAATATATGTGTAATTATTTCTTGCAGATAATAAAAAAGCTGATTAGAACAATTATAAACCATTGTATTTTTTTTTTTTCTTTCAATTTTTATTTTAAAAAAATCTAAAATTTCGTAACGACTATTTTTGTCATCGGTAAATATATCACCATCATAATGACAGTTTCTTTTCATATATATATAAATTTTTTTATTTTTTTCATTTTTATTGCAGGATTAACTAATTAAATCGGCTTGATTAAGGGACAAATATTTTACTTTATACAATGATTCATGTAAAATACAATTTCTTCAATTTGCACTTAAGGTATTTCGATAAAAATAAACCAAGTTTAATAAGGGGATCCCCACCTGATGATCTTTTGAAAATTCATAATTGAATAAAATTCAACATATAAATAGGATGGTATAGAGAAAAAAGTTGAATATTGTGTGAAATGACCTCTATCGTGCACGCAGCTGTACTATTATCTGCCATGGCGGCTGTGGGGTTATCTACTTTGCTTCACGTTTGTCCCAATTGTGAGCTTCTATTCATATCACATCACAATTCATTGACACAGCCAAGCTCAACTTTGAGAGAGTAATAAGTACCATAGAATTTCCCCATCTAACCTTAAAAAAAAATTTTTTTTTTTTTTTTTTGTTTCTTTTATATACAAAAGTGTGCAAATAGTCATCTTCGTGAAATTTCGACAATGAATTTTTCATTTGATCCCAACAAGGCTCAAGCCACAACCCCAACAACATCTGCACAAGCAGGTAATGAGAATTCAAATGCCTCTGTAGAACATGAAAATTGATTTCGAATTAATTTATGTGTATTTTCAGCTCCAACTGGATTTACTTTTGGTAATATTGCTGCGGGTGATGCAGGAAAAACCATGCCAACTTTGGCAGCCATGCAATCGCAACCAAAACCTGGTGGCTTCTTTGCACCTACACTAACGGGCACGGCAACATCAACATTTGGATCAGGTATGAATATGGGTACTGTTTCACAATTAAATACAACCCCAGGAACAGGACTCACGTTTAGCAGCGGTGCTGTAACGACAGCATCATCGGGATTAAATTTCGGTATGACAACCAGTACACCAATAAGTGGATTTGGAGCCCAAAATACTCGTATGCCTGGCAGTGTTAATTTCGCAACTCCATTAACAACTGGAGGAACTACATCGACGCCAGCACTTACATTTGGTAATCCCAATACAACTTTATCAACAACTGGTTTTACTTTGAGTGGTGCAGCAGCAACAGCAGCAGCAACAACAACAACAACAACAACCACAACAACAACAACAACAACAAGCGCCAGCGCTCCAAGTTTAACGTTTGGTGTAACATCAACAACAACACCAGCATCAACGGGATTCAATCTTGGTGGAAATGTTGCGACTACATCCGCACCATCAACACAAATGACATTTGGATCAATGCCAACTCCGGTATCATTATTTACATCATCAACTTCATCAGGACTTACAATTAGTGGTACTAGTAGTGGTACTGGTGCACCAGCTCCTGCCACTGGATTCAATGTTGCATCAACAACAGGTGCACCTTCTTCAATACCGAATTTTACGTTGAGCGCTGCAACTACCGCAACCACTTCATCACTTGGTAATTTTTCTCTGCCCAGTACAACTACATCGTCAACAACTACAGGATTTAATATTGCCAATACGGCTACGACAAATATAACGGGATTTTCATTGAATAAAACAACAACAGCGGCAACAACTACTGCTATACCAACGAGTTCTACACCACGAACAACATTGGGAACAGTTACGACTGTTAGTGCGTCATCGAGTAGTGGGCAAACAACTGGTACAATGAATTTTTGTCAATTGGAAGAATCGATAAATAAATGGACATTAGAATTGGAAGAGCAAGAAAAAGTATTTATGAATCAAGCAACTCAGGTTAATGCTTGGGACAAATTACTCATTGCAAATGGGGAAAAAATTGTTACTCTCAATCAAGAAGTTGAAAGAGTTAAGCTTGAACAACAACAATTGGAGCATGAACTTGATTATGTTGTTGGTCAACAAAAAGAATTGCAAGATTGTTTAGTTCCGTTGGAAAAAGAGCTCGTCTCACTATCGGTTTCGGATCCTGAACGTGAATACACATATAGACTAGCAGAAAAATTGGATACGCAATTTAAACAAATGTCGGAAGATTTGAAGGAAATCATTGAACACTTGAATGAAGCTAATCGTGCACAAGACTCGAGTGATCCAATTGTACAAATTGGAAAAATTCTAAATGCACATATGAATAGTCTCCAATGGTTAGATCAAAGAACAACAATACTTGGACAAAGAATACAACAAATAGATCAAATGCATCAGAATTTCCGTCAAGAAAATGAGAGAAGTTTCAGTTTAGCTTACAATTAATTTTATAATTATTGTATTATTTCAATTTGATATATGTATTTTTTTTTTTTCTTTTTTTTTTAAATTAATATTATATAATTTTGCCCAATTAATAATTGTAGAAAATATACGAATTAAATTAATTCTAATAATTTGATTATTTATTTTGCATTAATTTGTTCAAATTGCAACCGCCGGTACAAAATAATGAATATTAATACTATTATTTAATTTCAAATGTAAATATACAATTTTGTCATGGAGCATATTGCATTGTACACAATCAGGATGTACAGAATCCCATGTGTGAACATTAAGTAATCTACGTATATCAACAGTTGCTGATACTTCATCGCTATTATCAGCCTCAATTCTCTTATATACTTGAAGATCTTTAAAGTGTGTTGCAACACTTGCAGAATCAGTGTCAACTTTTAGAATAAATGTACCATTATTATTTGCTACGCAAGTTAAATGTGAACTCATATTTTTCATTTTTTCAACGACATTTCGAATGTGTTTAAGTGGTGGTAGATCAATTGTTATCTGAAACACACAAATAAAATTATTACATCAAATTTTGATGGATTTTATTTTTTATTTTTTTTTTTTGTTTTTTTTTTTTTTGCATAATAATAAATTATATTAACATCAAAATCTGGAATGCTTGGTGCTTGATACGCTGCCCATTCTTTTCGTGGAATAACTCGGATTGGTACATCATGAACGCATTGCCAATCAGTTGTAAGTGACAATAATTCAATTTCCAATGTAAGACATGGCTGTTGTTTATTAGTTAACTTTATCTTTACACTTTTAGCGGATGCTTTAAGTGACGCGAGACTTTTTGACAACATAAGTGCATCAAATTCAAGGTATATCCTATTTTGTTCTTCACAAACACCGACCATCAAGTATTCATTGAAAAAGTGGTCGCGAGACAATTCAGCCCAAACCATGGGCATTCTATCATCCAGTATAGTAAAACAAACTTTATCAGGTGTCAATTGCAATACACATAATTTAGACATTTTTGAAATGGCATTAACGATATCTGCAGACAAAAATTATATATTAATTAATCATTATTGACAATATCAAGTCACATTTTATTTTCATGACAAAAATGCCGATATACCCAAGAAGGTTATGGTATTTATGAACTTACTTGTAAAATCGCGCATAGCCAATGCATCCGTCATTTTACACCTGAATCTCATCTTAACTATCGCATTTTTTTTTTTTTTTTTTTTTCAAAAAAATTTAAACAATAAATTAATAATATTCACCTACATAAATATATATAATAATAATAAACACTGTTAGTCAAAACATTGTAATTATAAAAGTAACCGTGTACATTATTTTTGGCGCGAAAATCTCAACGACATTATCGACTGTGTAGTACTAATAAATAACCAAAGTGGCGCAAGATCGCGTGACAATTCCCAAATAAAATAATAATAAAATTGTATTTCATACGAAATATCTAAATGAATAACGAAAATACGTCGTTCACTCATTGTAAACATAGTGTAGAATTGATTGGGAATCTGTTAATCAATTGTTTTTGTCAGAGGATATAAATGCAAGTGGAAAATTACAGCTAAATATATTAAGAAGTTATTCAGTAATTGATTGAGGTGTTTAATATGTGCGGGCAATTATCAATGATATTATATATGAATCAATTGATAAATTAAATAATAGATGATAGCGCTGTACTCCATTGTATTAATAGCAACACCAAAAATAATTGACACACGAGTCAATTAACAGTGGAGTATTTCAGATTAACAATGGAACAACAACAATCAGTACCTGTTTTTAATATTCACACCAAGAATCACATCATGAGAAAACGATATAAAAGGTATAAATTCTATTTAAATCATATTAAATATATTAAATAACGAAAAGAGCGATAATACTATTACTACTCATGTATTGTCTGGTTTTTTTTTTTTTTTTTTTTTTTTTTTCTTTCATTGATGACAAATAGGTATGTGAAGATTTTCAATAATTCCATTATCGAATTCATTAAATTTCATAGTATATATAATTGATTAATTGAATTTATTGAAATAAAAATAATGGAATGGCCCTGAGAAAGAAGAAAAAAAAAATGTCGTGTTGCACACACACACACACACATACTAAATTCATTGGAAAATTATTGAAAATAATGGTAACATGAAATGAATAATAAATTATTAACCACGTGCATGGTGGTATTAATCTACGTGATTCTTCTGTTATGGTAATAACATTGCGATGAAGATCAATTTTTTTTTTTTTTTTTTTTTCTTCACATTAATATTACACAGTTGTCATTGAACATGAGACATAGCCGGGTGTTTCTCAAAAAGTTTCTTCTTTCTTACACCAATCATTTTTTTTCTTTTTTTTTTTTTCTACTCCTGTTATCGAATGCTTAGATGAAAGACAGGTGGGAGAAACACGTGGCACGCAAACCATCATATGCGTAATGGGGTATTCTATACGTGTGCCATTTTTCCTCATTTACTTCCATATTTTTATACATTTATTTATAATTGTTATTATCATGATTCCTCCCTCATTTTTCATCGAGACATTACATTTGCATCCGGTTAGGTGCGATTTAACAATCACCTTCATGTTATAGGGGAAAAAAATGAAAAAAATAAATAAAAAAGGAAACAGTGAGTGGATGGGTGTGGTTTGTGACAACGAAGGACATGGAGATCCTTGAATAAATTACATCAACAGATCAGTCTACATATATATTTATATAGTTATATGTAAAGAACAGCTGCTTAATATTAATATAAACGAATAGAAAAATTTTTCAAGACTAAATATTTTTATGTGACGGCTGCTGTACTGTTGTCATCGTCATCATCATCATCATCATCATCATCGTCGTCATCATTGCCTGATCTCTTTCTCTTTCTCTCTCACTTTGCATTGGTCCCATTTCAATTATGAATACATATATATATATATATATAAATATTATATAAAGACACTCTCCGCCTCATGTCGCACGTGAGTATTAATCTTTATGGGGGAGTAGATACTTCCGTTTTAGTAATTCGCTTGATTTTATTTCATTTATTTTTATTATTTCATCTTTCTTTTTCGTTTTTCGTTTTTTTTTTTTTTTTTTTTTATATAGTATCCAATATCGTATATTAAAGATTGAGAAGCGTAAAAGAGACGTATAGGATATCCAGGTGGTGGTTCAACTTTCGTCCAGCAGGACAACATAGGGGTAAAAAGTACCTCCCTCCCTGTTTATCATCAAAGTGCTTTTTTTCATTTTTTTTTCTACTCGTAAGACTCGAATGAATATAAAATCCTGATGTGATGAGTAACAAAATATCGATGGAATTAGGTTTCATATTTGTCAAATTGGCCTTGGCCATGTTTGTTAATAATTAATAAACTAAAGTGTATCCTTAATTTTATGTGCAAAATATATTCCACAAATAAAATTTAAAAAAAAACAAAAAAAAAAATTAATTAATTAATTAATTAATTAATAAATAAGAAGAAGAAGAAGAAATAGGAGGAATGACGATATGTTGATGAGGTGAAAATTAACATGAAAAAATAAAAAATAATAAAATTTATTATACATAAAAATTCAAAGACAAAATTAAAATCAACATCCAAAATGTGTAGATAGATCATGGGACACTTTATACTCGTTGGTATATCGTCAATCTAACGCTTCTCCACTTATCAATATTAAATTGCCCCTTTGGAAGAGTGAGATACAAAAACAAGCTGACGTCACGTGGCCGTGAGTCCCGCATAGCAACCGCGAAGGCGAGAGAGGACGGAAGGACAAGCGAAAACAAGCTGATGTGTTTGGCGCGCACGAACAAGCACATGGACCTCGGACAGTCTGAAATCGTGTTCATATATTATATCATGAATGTGTGTGAGACAAACACTATCATTATGACGTGCTTTACACATTGCATCAATGACAATGATGGTGGTATGATGATGATGATGATGATGATGATAATGATAATGATGATGATACGTAGTCCAACAACAATGCAAACACACCAGCTGCATTAATACATATATGTACACTCGTTTTATGGGTTTGTATAATACAAGCCTAGTGAAACAGCCTTCAATCAACAATGGCAATATGGATATTTATATACTGATGGGTATTAAGAAAGACCGGAACGAAGTACACACGTATATATATATATATATCAGATAGATACGATATTCTCTCCTCTATGGACATTCATCACTCTATACATGGACGTAGTGCAGCCTCATCAAAATCACCAGCCGGACTCTTTTCATCAATACGATCATAAAATAATACACAGTGCGTATGCAACTAATACATGAACCAGATGAGAAAAAAAACAAAAAAAAAAAAAAGAAAAAGAGAGAAAAAAATAAACGTGCAAAGCCCGCGTGACCATAATGGCATGCAGGAATTTCGCGGGACTTTTATTTTTTATTTATTTATTATTATTATTTTTATTATTATTATTTTTTTTTTTTCCTTTTTGGTCGTTCTCTCTAGCTAAGCGCCGACCCTTTTCTCTCTCATTCAGAGTGTGTTACTTACATATATATATATGTATACGAAAGGCAACCGCGGGACTCTTGTCGATTTCGCGCTCGTTCCAAGAACTCGCCCGCTCGCTTGAATGGCCTCTTCTGTGTACATTTATATGTGTAAGTTGAACTTCAGACATAATCCTCACATATACATATATGCGTATATGTAAGAAGAAGAGAAAAAAAAAAAAAAAAAAAAAAATTAAATTAAGTAATGTGTTTATGCTGGGCTATGGTGGTACACGCCTTCAAGATCACCAATCTTGAATTCTTTCGTTACGTATATATGTATATATGTAATATTTTAATAAATGTATTGTTGTATTTGTGGGTGGGTTTTTTTTTTTTTTTTTTTTTTTTCCATGTCACATTTTCTCACGTGCACAGTGTGGCAAAAACGTGAAAGTGGGAGAACACTGAGACGTTAGATTTTTCTCTTGTAATTCAAAACACCAAGCCCTTTTTTCGTAATTCGATCACATATTTCACCTTTGTTCTAGGGATATTTCTCTTGTATTTTTTTTTTTTTTTTTTTCTCTCATTCTTATGTGATATTATTTGTTGTGCTTCGTCACACTAATTTATACAACTAAACGCGAGACATCTGTTCATCATGTAGAGGAGTGAGGGATTTTTAAATAAATAAATAAATAAATAAATAAATACAATTATCTCGGTTTTATATCAATTAGTAAATAAAAAGTGTCGCGGCCATTTTAATTGTTTGTTAATTCTAAAAAAATTTTAATTCACACTTGTCATGTTATTTTTCTTACATTTATTCCAATATAAATGGTAAAATGCGTTGAATAAATTTACGAGTGCAATTCACATACTCAAAAACTATTTATGGACATTGCATTTCGAGTTGTGTGTTTTATTTGTACAATTATAAATAGATAGAAAAAAAAAAAAAAGAGAGAATTAGCTTGGCATGGGATATTTCAAACTCACTCGTATTTCAATATATACGGACACTAGGTAAAGTTGTAAAGTCAAAAAATAAAAAAAAAAAGTTCAAACTATAGAATAAATATTAAATTTAAGAGGAAAATGATAAAAATGCCAGTGGTGCAATTGAAAATGGAGTTTGGCGCGCATTTTGCGAGAGAATCGAGACCCGCCATTGAGTTGCCAGGACAACAATGAACACAATGGATACGAGAAAAAGCGTGAAAGAGAGAATAGTGTAGTCGTTTTACAATCTTCAAGATTATTTTGCTCTTTAATATATTTCACATTTTTTTTTTTTTTTCCCCTCTTCATCTCATATTTGCATGTGTAAAAAGAAAAATCCTGTTTTCTATATCATACAAATTTAAATATGCACAAAATGATTTAAAAATATTTTTTTTTTTTGTTTATTTATTATTATTATTTTTCGTTAGTCTAAATTACACATTTCCTGTTCAAATTTAATATTGGGGTACGGTAGTATCTCTATACATGATAGCAAATAATTAAAATTATTTGATGATGAGTTTCCTGCTCAACTCTCTTAGGGGGTGAAACAAAAAAAAAAAAAAAAAATGAAAAAAAATGAAAAAAAAAAAAAAACATACGCACGCACGCACAGATAAAGCACATGGCGTTGTCGTTTCAATAATTCCCAATAAGCGTGTGCTGATAGTGCTATATGTAATGGGACATTACTGCTATTTTCGCCCCCTTCGTTTGTTTGTTTCGTGGGTACAAAAGTATCCCTCCAGAACTTCGGTAGATTTCGGGACTTTTCGTATGTATATTCTCTCTTTTATTCTTGGCCAATACATATAATTCCATCTTCGTTTGTCCTGTATTGTAATCTAAACTATACACAACGATTCCTATATATATATCTCTGTTATTCACACTAGTTTTGATATTTTTCTGTCTTTCAACTTGGGTGTACGCGCCGCGGTTGGTCGAGACCTTATCCCTCGTACCCGCTCGGCTTTTAGATCCCAACACAAGCCGCACAACGATGACGATATAGGGACGCCAACTGATCTGTGCTGTGTGTGTGTGTGTGTGTGTGCATGTTTGTATGTATGCGTTTCTTGCCGACTTTCGTCGTTGACTACTGCTTCGAATCCATTGCCACTATACCCTTAGTTTAAAACGAGCGAGCGTCCACTCTCCACGCGCGCGCGCGTGGTTTTTTTTTTTTTTTCCCCCCGTCATTTTGCTTCCATTCGTATTTCCTCGACAATTTAGTTTGCCGAGATCATGGAGGCAAAAATTATTTATCCAAAGAACAATTTTATATAATAATAATTGTAAAAAAAAAAAAAAAAAAAAAAACTTACATTTTTGTGATTGAGTTTAAGTGTTGTTATTATATTTAAAAAAAAAAAGTTTTTTTTTTTTTTCTTTAAATCGTTTTCAATTTTTTGTGTTTTGTGTTTGATTCGGACCATAAAAAAAAAAAAAAAAAAAAAATTCCATTGACATTTTTACAAATAATTTTTCACATATTTTTTTAATTCAACGTTTTGTTTATTCTTTATTCACACCATATTGTTTATTTATTTATATATATGTATTTTTTTTTTTTTTTTTTTTTTTATATATATATATATATCTATATCACACACGTTGTGTTTAAAAATTCATCGTGCACTCGAGTCTCATAGACATTCTTGCACGCGCGTGTGTGCCTCTGCGCCTTCTCGATTGCGCATCTGAAAACTATACACTATATACACGATGTATGTTTGTATATGAGTGTATATTGAGTTTAGTTCCACACGCAAACGCGCATTTGCTGTGTTGAGATTGGGTGAAACTACGTACGGAGATCGATAAATTTTCTTAGAAAACATTAGGGTCCAGTACAAAATACAATAACAAATTAGTTTGCTTGTTATATATTTAATTATTGTCCTGAGCCAAGTACAGTTTGAAAAAAAAAAAAAATAATAATAATATATATATATATATATATAATAAATAAATACATAATAATAATAACAGCAATTAATTAATATCATATGCTTTAATAATAGTCGGAAAAGTAGCAAAACAAGAAAACAAGTGATGAAACGTTTGAATAGAAAAAGGATGGGGGGGGATTATTATTATTCATCTTCACAACGGATCAACCAAGTTAAATGAGCATTATTGCTGTGTCTCCACTGTCGTTATATTGTCATCAGTGGATTAGAACATTTATTTTACACATTATCTTAGGTTAGTGATTGTTCTATTACGTTGAGTGATAAATATCACGTTAAAATGTGTGGAGAAGAAAAAAAAAATAATAATATATGTTTAAATTGAAGATTAAAAAAAAAAAACAACAACAACACGTGTGATGTTTTTCAATTTGATTTTTTATAAGGTTATCATCTGTGTGATAGGTAACTGTATCGTGAATGTTGTGTTAATAAAAAAATAAAATATAAAAGTGAAATGAGACTGTGTGAAATTTATAAATACAATAAAAATATTTTGATATATTTTTTTTATCTATAAAAACAATGCAACGTCTACCTAGTGAACTACTTGTGCCGTCCAAAAATGTGGATATTGTCACTTATCATTCATCATTTTATTCACCACCACCAACTGAAGCGTAAGTAAAAGAAAAAATTTAAAAAAAAAATGTATTTTAATCTTTTTATTCTATATTTTTTTGTAATATTTTTATTTTACATTTTCTACTATTTTTTTATTTATTTATTTATTTATTTATTTATTTTTTTTTCTTCTCTCTTTCTCTCTCTGTTTCTCTTCGCTTTCGTAGTTGAACTAAACAGTTCAAGGTAGTAAAGAACAATTTGACCGGAAGCAAGCGAAAACTGATATCAATATCAAAGGAAGCGGCGTGTAGTTTTATCAACACACGCCGTTGACTGTAGCAAAACTATTTGATATTCTTCAAAGCACACCATTGTCCAATCATGAATCAGACAGAGCAAGAAAAATGAAGAAAAGTTTTTTAATTCATTTTTAAAAAACACACGCACCGTGGAATATGTGTATTATTTATTCTTGGAAAAAATTGAAGGACACGCGAGATTGTTGAGGAAAGAGGAGGAGGAGAGAGATCGTATATTGTGGGAGACTTTTACAAATACAAATGAATGAATGGAAAATACAATGAGACAGACTTGTTCAAACGAAGATCAAGTATAAAAAAAAGAAAATGAAATTGGGTAGGTATAAGTATTTACATTTCGTGAAGACTTCAAGAGAACCATCTACTGTAGTTGGGTCTGTCTTGTGTGTGTGTGTGTGTGTGTATATATATACATCAACCAAAAAATTTTTTGAACCAACTCAAAAGAAATATTTCCCGCTGGGAAAAACTTTAAATCTCTCTTTCTCTTTTCTTTTTTACAAATAATCGTTCTATACGAGTGTTCTCTCATCGTCAATCCGGTTTGGCAACGTTTTTTTTTTTCTTTTTTTTTTTCTCTCATTTGTTCTATCTTTCTTTATTTCTTTCTATCTCACCTGTCAGAATTTTTAAAAACGTAATCGCAATGGTCAATGTCGACAACTCTTTCTCCCTTATCGTAATATTTTTTTTTTTTTTTTTTGAAATTTATTTTCGATAATTTTTTTTATTTTATTATTTTTATAGACACCAATGAATAACTTGTATTAAATAATATTTAGGTAAATCATTTTGATAGAGAACCACTGGTTACAGTTTGTTTCATCAGTTAGGATTTGTGAAAAATTAACATAATTTTGCGAAAGCGCACGAGCTTGCTCAACATCTCAATATGAAAATTGTCTTTTTTTTTTTGACATCTATGAAATTTATTAAATCTTACTAATGCCACTTGTTGGCATATATCTTTTTAATTTTTCATTATTTCATTATAATTTATTTGTATGAAAAATAGAGATAATTATAGAGATAATTTAAAAAAAAAAGTGAAATTTAATATTGCAAGCAATAAATAATAGAAAAAAATAAAAAATAAAACGTAAACAAAACTTGTCAGAAAAATTAAATGTCAAATTGCAAATTTTTATTGCAAGTAAATAAAGAGAGAGAGAGAGAGAGAGAAAAAAAACCGAAGGGATTGTTATAATCTCTGCTGGTATTGATCGTCTCGAGTACGATGAGAAAGAGAGAAAATCGAGATTTCCAAATGAGAATAGAGGGGGGGAACAAAGTGAAAAGAGAAATATGACGGTGTGTGACGACGATACCATAGAAATATCGCCCCCCTCGTTCGTGCACCAACTCGTCGAATTATTTCCGATCTCTCGTCACGGCCCTAGGGGTTGTATCGCCTTGCATGGCACACATATACAATAATATACGTGTGTATTATGTGAATATAAAATACACAACTATCCTGTGATTTTACACATCTGCTACTACTATTTATTGACAATTGTCAGCGATAAATTTTCCAAAACAAAAACAAAAAAAAAAAAAAAACTCAAATTATTATTTTCTTTCAAACGTTTTAGACTTTTTTATTTTATTTTATTTTTCATTGATTAGAATAAGAGAGAATAAATTACGATAAATTAAAAGATCACACACGAAGTTGAAGAAAAATAATAATGAAATAAATAAAACAGTTGTGGCCATTTATTCGCATGATAAAATATTCCCACGGCTGAATTATAGATTCACACGGAAAATACCATCGCATTTATATTCACATATACTTTTACATATATAACATATACACACTTGTCATGGGAACATGAACAGAGGAATAGTCTGTACAGACGATGGTAACCATAAGGTGAGGTGTAATACCTAAAAGAGGGGGATGAAACCCAGGGCTTTTGCACCCCTCGATACTTTTTTTTTCTTTCTTCTTTACCTTCACATTTTATCTCACTCTCACTCGTTGTTTTTAACCTTTTTCGGCCTTCCTTCTCATACAATAATCTTCCAATACGCACCACCACTACCATCACTACCATCAACATCAACAACCCCTCTGACGTCTGATTAAAATTGTAGACAAACGTTACCCACGGTGTCGACGTCGCCAGAAGGTTCATATTATTATAGGTCGATGCACTAAATAAGTGTGTGTGTGTGTACGTGAACATTTAAAACACGACTCCAATGATAGTTTGGGTGTGTTGTATTTAATGCCGGTGAGCTTGGAACTTTTTTTTTTTTTTTATTCATGTATATTGAAGAAGTTAAATAAGAGAGTGAGAAAGAGAGTTAGAACATTGAGGCAGGTGGTGACCAGATGTCTCATAAGGGCTTCTCTTCTACACCCTGTGTCCCACTCTCGTCAATATACACGTATCAACTTGTCTGCGTGCAACTGCGACATACCTTTTTTTTTTTTCTATTCTTTATAAGTTAATATCAAAATTTCTTTATATATTCTTAGAATATGATTAAATAAAAAAAAAAATTAATATCAATTATATTTTTTCAAATTTATAATATCCAACACACGTATAAATTATATTTTAGCATCAATTATTAAAGTCCACGTTGGTTCAATTATTAATATTATTATTTATTTATTTATTATTTTTTTTTTTTCTTTGAGATAAGCACGTGTGGTCTCAATGAAGTGACGATGAATCAAGTCCACATACTGTTCTTCCTTTCTCTCCTGACTGGAGGTGGAGGAGTTGAAGTTGAATGAAAAAAATTTTTTATTCATTTTTATTTTTATTCTGTTCATTCACAAGAAAGGCCGCGTGTGTGTGTGTGTGTGTGTGTGTACGTATTCGAATGCGTCACAGCAGATAAATTCAATCAATTGATGGTGCATACACATATATATTAATGATATAAATGAAAAATATAATGTATATCACATAAGGACAATGAGTGACATTGAAAAAAAAAAAAAAAAAAAAAAAATCGAATCAATAGTCAATGTATATGAAAATAAACGTATAATATTAGATGACAATACATTCGACAGGGATATTATTTATACGGTATTGTGCAACCAAAACTTCTGGAAGAAGAAACAGAAAGGTCGCGCTAAGGGGGAACGGAAGAAACCAGGAGGATATGGCGCGATGCGGAAAGAAAGGAAGGAAGGAAGGAAGGAAGGACGATAAAGAGGGTGAAGACCAGCGGTATATAGGATACGAGGGGAGAAAAAAAAAAAAGAAAGGAAAAGAAAAAGACGAAGAAGAAAGAAAATAAAAGAGGGGAAAAAAACACAACTGACTCTTTCTCTCCTTCTTATACTTATTCACTTCCTAAGTATATATATATGTATATCCACGTGATGGCAAAAGACGCAGGGTCTCCTGACGTGAGTATATGTATATTGAAGAAGAAAAAAAAATTTATATATATATATATATGGAGAGAGGGGGAAAGTCGACAAACGCGTCAGGACATGTATGGCACATATAACGCAGAT
This sequence comes from Dinocampus coccinellae, assembly GCA_963920625.1. NCBI lineage: Eukaryota > Metazoa > Arthropoda > Insecta > Hymenoptera > Braconidae > Dinocampus > Dinocampus coccinellae. The sequence goes on along the minus strand of OY987188.1, from coordinate 5,595,162 downwards.
GGCTGTTAACATTTTTATATTTTTCATCCATGAGGGGTGGATAGGCGCCATAATATACTATTTCTCTATGATCCTTGTGTGTCATATAAACGTATGACCTTCATAACGATTATTTATTTATTTTTTTTTTTTTAAATTATGCACATCCAATGACGCAATACAATATAATACAATCGATTGAATTACAAATAGTCCATGAAAAATTTAAAGATACATATCAATGTATGAATTAATTTTTTTTTTTTTTTTTTTTTGTTTAAATTGTGATGATGCAAATATCACGGCCATATGCCAAGATCAATTGTCTAAGGTCAAATATATTGTATACATAAAATTTGTATATAATAGTAATAAAATTTTTTGTGGATTTGAGGAAATTCCAGAACTTCATAAACGGTGATATTAAAGGGATTTGGAGAAAGCGGTAACATTAAAATGGAGAGGAAGTAAAAGATGATGGCAAAAAAAAGAGGTGGAAGAGAAGAAGAAGAAAAAGGAGATGAGATAGAGGTAGGAAACTCAGCTGACCAGCCCTGAAGCATTGAAATTTAAAGGGCCCAGGTACATTGACAAAATAAGGAGGAAAAAATTTCTTGGGCATTTGATGAAAAGCCACTTGGATCCGGTTCTGCAAAAGATTTATCATTGTAAAATGTCAATTTTCAATTCACTTTATTAGTAACACGTGAAAGTATTGAAATATTTACAAATACATCACTCGTTAATATTGTAAAATTGTGTAGTGATGTTTGAAAAAAAAAAAATAAATAAATAAATAATAATAAAATAAAACTTTTGTATTTATATTGATTCAATTGTTATCGGTAATCTCATGATAATTAAAATACCATTTCTTATTTCTATATTATTTATTTTGGATTTTATGAGTATTAATATGTTCGAAGGTAATTCACAGCAGGACAACGTATTTTTCCACTTGAATTTACCGGATTGATCCCAAGATAATCGAAGCAAATGTATTAATATAATTAAATGATACCCAATAAATTGTAGTATAAAAGTGGGTATTTCAAAGAGGATATAAAATAATTTACGAGGATTTAGTATTCACATCTAACTACTATAGATATTTAGGAAATTTTCAAATAAGAAAATGAATGTATTTCAAAATAATTTTTATGACATGTCACTGTTAAAACCATGAGTAATCAAGTAAAATTATTTATACCTGAATAACATTTAAATAAATAGTAAGAGATTTTTTTTTTTTCTTTTTTTTTTTCCCCCTCTGTCTTTCTTTTTTCAATATTGAGACAAAATTTATATTTATATCATCAATGTAAATATATATATATTATTGTATAAGTGAAATCGATAAAGAAAAAAATTGTGGGTGACTTTATCGGGATTGAACAGAAATTTTTGGCGCGCGCCAACGTCTTTTATCCTTACCGCAGTGTGTGTCCAAGTCATATGTAATAACGCACCATCTGCTCATAAAGGAAAAGTCTTTACGAGAGAGGGAGAGAGATCTTGTACGATCGACAATCGACAATATTACAGTGCGTGGCTTTTGCAACTTACACATACACACACACATAGACACGAGTGAGAAAGAAACAGCTGTCGACTCAAGCACCTGCCCCACGGTGTCTTTACAATTCCTAAGGTACACCTCCATTACCTACATACATGCATACATACATACATACATACATACATACATACATACATACATACATACATACATATATACATAAATAAATAATATATACATAATTTAAGGCTTTTATTGTTTTATAAAAATTTACATTATGATACTATAAAATTATAATCTCTCGTTCTCATTAAAAGTCATTTATAAAGAGAATAATTAATATTAGATTTGTGGCCATGGCCTTCGGTATGGAGTTAATGATGAGGGACAAGGCTCAATGTGATGGAGGAGGAGCAAATATTCTTTTGAATATCCTTACGTTTCTATATATATATATATATATCTAATGACATTGATACATTATCGCTCAACTTGTATCACTTTCATGACCGAGATCTCTCTTTATCCACGTGGCAACGCTACAAAAATTCAAATCCAAGGATACCAACGACCGTTGAGGCATTTAAAACACACACACACACACACACACAAAAATATATACATATATACATGTGTGATGAAAGAGAAAGAAATTTTACATAAACCACGCGATTGCGTATTTTTCACTATGTTCAACACAACAAAATACTATTGAAAAAATATTTTTTTTTATTTTATATTGTTCAATTGTTTTACCAACAAAAAATTGAGATCATTGAGAAAAATAGACAGAATCAATTGATTAATATCCAATCAATATTGATTTTTTAAACTTTCAATTCTTCGTGTGTTCATGTACGTATGAATATTATATATATATATGATTGCAGTGTGTGTGTGTGTGTGTGTGTGTGCTTATGGTTTTTATATATCGTTTCGCCCCCCTGCACAGACAGCTGTGTCTGCAACCCCCATATACACTTTTCGTTTATTCTTTATCTTTCATTCTCTCACTCTTTATCGTTATGTCTCATTGCTTGTTGTCCCGCGTTACTTTTTTTTTTTTTTTTTTTTTTTTTTTTGGGGGGAGGCTAATAACAATGAATATACTCTTATATATATGTATGTGTGAGTGTGGGGACTCCAAGTGTGCACATGCCGTGGGCATATGCCATGAGCTCACACACAGACTCACATATTCACACAGATGGTCACACAGGAACAAAGACAGTAGTAAGTAGGGGGATAAAGGGGGTGATAAAACTCATCGTATTTTGTTTTTCGTACATTCAAAAAATAAAAAAAATTATGATTACGATTAAATTAATATTTTAAACTGTTTTTCTATGTACTTAAATTAATATTTTTTTTTTTTTTTCTCACCAATTTGATTTATTGATTTGAATATTCTGTTGAAATGTGTATATGGTTATATATAGACAAATTTAATAATTACTCATCCATTTTTTTTTTTTTTTTAAATTAACTAAAAAAATATCAATTTTTATCATCTGACTAACCTTTAAATTTGATCAACCGTTAATTATTTGAAAATGTATTTAATTTATTCGCATGGTTAATAAAAAACGGAATTTGTTATATTAATTTATGTGATAGTCAAGGCAATATTAAAAACATATTTCTATCACTTTAATGCAAATTTAAAATTATCTGAGAAAAAAAAAAAAATACTAGAAGATTTTGCATAATTTTTATCTAATTTGGACTCGCAATAATTTTAATATCGTCTTTATTTCAAGCTGGTGATGAATAAAAATAAACGTGATAAATTAATTTACTTATATTTAATTAATATATAAATCATGTATTTGAATTTAGTGTTTATTTTTGAATGATATCATACAGTGGGGAAAATAATGAAAAAGAAATAAGAGAAGTGTGGAATGTGTATGTATACACGTATACATGAAATTATCAATGTAATAAAGATGTGTAGGTACATGTTGATGTATAGAATAGTTGTGGATTATCGATGTGAGACGGGAGAAGTTCGTAGAAAAGTTTGTCGTCGAGTCGACTGTTGATATGACCCGAGAAGTTCTCGCGTCATCTTCACGAGATAGAAATGTGAAAATAATGAATGGGAATGAGAGATGAGGCATTTATGTGTGAGTGAGATTTTGTGGGAACGTGAATCTTTGCCACGGGATTTCTTCGTGTCCTTGTATAATTACCAGTTAGAAAAAAAAAAAAAGACAAGAAAAAATATTATAATAACCAACTAATTTGGTAATTCTATTTTCTCTTTTATTTATTTACGAATTCAAGATAAAGAGAGATGTGTAGTGCGAGTTTCACTATTAAAATTCCCACATTCAATTAAATAAATAAATAAATAAATAAATAAAGTAATGTCGTTGTCTTATGTAATATTTCATAGTCAAAAATGAAAAAAATAATAATAAATAAATAAATAAATTTTATCAGTGACATAAAAGAATAAACGGAAAGGAAGTTGTTCCATAAAGTGTAGCAATAATTTAAGTTTACAGGAAATTAATTAGATGACAAGGAGACTTACGTGCACATACACTTATTTTCTGCGTTACAACTTTTCACCCTTTAGCGACAGGATGTGGTGTCGTGAAGTATCCGGAGATTCAGGCACTGAAACCATATCAGTTAATAAATAAAAAAAACTTTTTTTTTTTTTTTTTTCTTGAGACAAGTCGAGACAAGACAAAATATAAAATGATGGAAGAAGAAAAAAAAAAAAAAACGAACAAATTCGATATAACAAAAGAATTGAAACGACAACTACAGGAAGGATGTTCACCCAACCGTGTGATATCAGTCGTACAAAAATTAGGGTTCTTCCTTATTTACCCCCTTGTTCTATAAGATCTATCACCACCTCTAATATTTTTTATTTTTTTTTTACTTCCGTCAATTATTGCTTTTCTAATAGGTTTTTTTTTTTATTTATTTATTTATTTTTTTTTCTTCAATAATTTATATTTCAATCATTGATAATATTATTTTTTATTTTAGATCAAGATCTGGTTATGATTCAAGCAGTGGCGATGAATCAGAAAGTGAATACAATGTTGAATCTTATCCAACAACTTCACATTCAACAAATTCAACCCCAACACCAACCACCACCACTACAAGTAGCACAAGTACATCTCATGGGAAACATATAAATAAAGGAAGATGGACCAAAGACGAGGTAAAATAATAAAATATCAAATTATTCAAATCAATCGCAATTATCAATAAACAATATCAAATTCAATGATACGAATGAATTAATTTAAATCAAATCTATTTCACATCTTGTGCGTATGAGTGTGTGTGTGTGTGAGTCTTTGTCCAATTCAGAATTTGTCTCAAAAAATTGTGGGAATATTCATATGTTAAAGGGGGTAGTAGTTTTTTTTTTGTAATCCAAATGTGATGCAATCATGAATAAGTGAGAACAGATGGGGATGATCCTGTTGTTACCTGTCTTTTTTTGCTACATTATTATTATTATTATTATTATTATTATTATTATTATTGTTCCCTTACTTTTTGTCGCACGTGCGTAAGGTAAAGTGTCAATAATACCAAGTGTGGTATTGGTATACAATTTCCCATGGGAAAGTTGGCGAGACTCAATCCCACGTGTCTCGTTCGATATAAATTCTCGTGTCAAATTAAAAAAATAAAAAAGAGGGGGGGGGGGGGAGAGGATAAAATTCTTTTATACTCTTTATTATCCTATATCAAATGATTTATTAAGATTAATTGATTGGTTAATCGATTTATTTATTTTCCCCTGTTGAATTGATATAAATAATTTTTGGATTATTTAATGAAATATTATATGTATATATATTTTTTTTTTGTTTATTTAGGACACTTTGCTGAAGCAATTGGTGAGCAATTCGGAAAAACATGGTACGGGTTTGAGATGGGAGACAGTTGCCGCACATTTTCCCGACCGGAGTGATGTACAATGTCAGCAACGTTGGGCAAAGGTCGTTAATCCAGAACTCGTCAAAGGCCCATGGACCAAGGAGGTAAAAAGACAGAGAGGAGAAGAGAAGAAAAAAAAGAAACAAATGTAAAGAATTAAAAGCAAGGAAAGAAAAAAAAAAAAAAAAACTTGTCTTTTAGTGGATGAACAAGAGCATGTGAAGAATACAAATTATTTTCTTCTTTCAATACATCAATAATACAATCAACGCCACGATATCCGGGAAGGGCCTTTAACCCTTATGTGTTTTCATGAGCACATTCTTCACGCAACTGCGTGTTAAGAGATGTGGTTGAGAGAAAGGGATAGGACTTTTGGCAATAATGAGACGTTTCGTCGCCGCGTAGTACGTTCATACCAAGGAACCACAACGAAACCGGTTTACGTTTGAAAATTTTCCGACACTAAAGAACCCAAAATCTTTGCAAGATCATTTATGTTTGGGTTGGACCGAGTATTATTTCGTGTATTGCATCAACATCTTCTCTATTTACATCAAAATATATTCAAAGTCTTGTAGAATTGCATAATGATCGTTGAATGAACAAAGATAAAAATCTTGAAAAATTATATACAATAGAATTTATTGAAATTTTGATAATGAAAATTAATAATGAGAAAATAATAATAATAAATAGAATAATAAGTTAATCTTTTATCTAATCCGTTTTATCAGTTAGAAATATTTTTGATATTTTTCATTATAATAATGATTGTCAGCATGAGTTGGCAGCAGCCAAAAATTTCTTTGTTCAATCGTGCGGTCGCGCCTCAATAAGAGAATGAAACCCCCTAAACCCAAAACTATATAACACAATGTATATATATATATATATATATTTTTTTTTTAAACTGAGCGCGAAATCTTCGCTATACTTATACACGTAGAGTTGGGACACTGGGAGCAACTTCAAAAAAAAAAAATAACCTTCTCACAGACATGTACCTTTAGGTCTCTGTATACCTGACCAGTATATTTCTTTTCCATTTCTACTCTTGAGAACGATGCAAGATATAAGTTGGGCACTCGTGTTGTTTTTCACTGAAGTGATGTTGTAGTGAACTGTTGCGCTCTTCAGTACCAATGCACTTGGTAACAGCCAAGGGCATAGAATACGAGATCTGACTTCTTCTTCTTCTTCTTCTTCTTCTTCATCATCATCATCGTCATCGTCGTCGTCGTCGTCGTCGTCGTCGTCGTCGTTTCTTCGTTCTCTTTTCTTCTTGTTTGAACGTTGCTATAAATGTTTGCGTGGGGCCCTCAACTCCATAGCTCGTTTTTTTTTTCCTTTCCCTCTCTCTTTCTCTACGATACCTTCGCACGTCTGGATTTCACGTTTTCTTCTCGTCTTATTCTTCTTTGATTCTCTTATCCCTCATTGGCATGGCCATAAGCGGCGTCCAAACAATTCAACAGAGGTATCCTGCAAAATTTCAAGTTACATTGACTTGGCACAACCGGTGGTCCACTTTGCACCGGTATCTTTACATTTTTCTCACGCTCCAACGCATCAATACACCAATATCAAATATATACGTGTACACCAAATGTCCAATTGTATCTTGTAAAATTGATGAACTATTTAATTTCCTGGTATCATTTATTTATTTATTTCATTTATATATATATATATATATTTTTTTGTTTGTTTCAATGCTTTAGGAGGATGAAAAAGTTGTGGAACTTGTGGAGCGTTATGGCCCAAAAAAGTGGACACTGATCGCACGACATTTAAAGGGGAGAATTGGCAAACAATGTAGAGAGCGGTGGCACAATCACCTGAATCCTGGTATTAAAAAAACTGCGTGGACCGATGCGGAAGACAAAATTATTGTCGATGCACATCGACGTGTTGGTAATCAGTGGGCAAAAATTGCCAAATTACTTCCTGGCAGGACTGATAATGCTATTAAAAATCATTGGAATAGCACAATGCGTCGTAAATATGAAACAGAAGAAGGCAGAAATAGTGGCACACGAGGTAAAAATATTCAATGTTTATATTTTATTTTTATTATGTTTAATATTTATAATTTTATTTTGAAATAAAATGTTTTTTTTTTTTTATTCAACAGGTCGTGGGCGACGAAAAACAACTGAATCAACTGCAACGATAAAGAAAGAATCCATTGTTGGTGTGCAGGAAGAATTATCTGGTAATGATCATCCGTTAAAAGATCTTGCACTCAAAGATGACAATTGCGAAACAACATTATCTACACAAAGTTTAGAAATTAATTCATTGGAATGGACGAGTAGTGGACAATGGGGTCAATCACATCATCAACATCATTCACATTTGCAACAACAACAGCAAACAACAACACCGTATCATCAGACTATTATTCAAATGAATGAAGGGACTAATGAAAATCAATTCAAACATTCTGGAATTCGAATAAAACGTGAAACCTCGCCATTTTCCAAGTATGTATTTAAAAAATTTTTTTGATTACTTTATGGTAGGAAAAATTTAATTTTAAAAAACTGAAAAAAAATGAGCGATCACAGATAATAATAATAATTATAATAATAATATGATATTTCAGATATTTTCAATTGGATTTGGCTACAGAAGCTAGTGGTTCGAATACGTCAGATATTCGTTTAATGCCAATGCCTGATCTTGAAGATGATGATGATCGAAAACCAAGTAGTCCACCACCAATTTTACGGCGTCGTCGCGGTAACCATCAGCAGCACACTATCAAACACGAAACTGTTGATGACAATGAGCGCCATCCAGTTGATTATTTACTTAATGAACAGTCACAAATAACAACAACTGCCCCATCAACACCAATTAAACAATTACCATTCAGCCCATCACAATTTTTAAATAGTCTTGCGAGTCCTGAGACGTCTTGGCCACGTGCAAGTACCCCAAAAGGTAGTCCTGGAACACTCACGACTCCTCAACCGTCAGGATTACGTCGCAATCAAAACGATGGACATACACCACGTACCCCAACACCATTCAAAGATGCATTGGCTGAGATTGAACGACGTAGCGGTGCAACTACACATTTACCTGCAACTCCTAGTCGATTGGATGCTTTGACAGAAATCATCAAACAAGAAACAGATCGTGAAAGTCTTGCGGGTAGCAGTAGTATTCTTCAGGATTCGGGTTATGGAACAGGAAGACGACGTGGAAAAGAAAATAGTGCGCCCGGTGGTAAACGTGCACGAAAAGCACTTTGTCAAGCTTGGGCCACCAGTACCACTGACAATTCAGATATGAGCTTTGCCATTGAAACCCCAGTAAGTTTGATTGATTTGCTTTTGCAATATTTTATATTATATATATATTTTTTTTTGTTCTTTTTTATATTAAATTTTTTTTTTGTTTTTTTTTTTTTCTTTTCATCTTTCAGAGCAAAAGTATAGATACGTCAGTGCTATTTTCACCAGCCTCAATGGCCTTAGAGGACAGCTTCCTGGCAACAGGACCAAGTCCATTGAAGGTAGAGCATCAATCCCAAAGTCAAAATCAAATCCAAAGTCAACCTGCCCTATCCTGGTTTTATTCTCGTACCAACCGCCTGTAGACACGCTAGCCGGCCTTTTTTTTTTCTTTTTTTTTTTTTTTTTAATTTTATTTATTATTATTTTTTAATCTTCTATCAATTTTTTCTTTTTCTCTTTATCCCTCTTATCTTCTCTTTCACTTATTTAATATTTTCTTTACATTGTGAATGTCATTCTATTCTTGTTTATTGTTGAATTAACCGGGTAACACTTAATTACTCCAAAATTTATTTAATGTACCGTTTTACGTGTGGAATTTTTCTTATTTTTACGGTTTAAAGTGCACCTATAATTTCAAAAAAAATGAAAAATTCTTCCGTAACGATACATATATTTATTATTATTCTTTTTCCTCGGTGTAAAAAGGAAAAACAAAAAAAAAAAAGCAAAAAACAATTGCTTCACCGTTAATTATATTTTTTTCTTCCTTGTGAAGGAAATTCCTAAATCCTTTCCCCCCAAAGATTTTTTTTTTTTTTTTTTTTCTGTGAATGCTTATTTAATATATCTATAACAAATATTGATGTACAAAAAAAAAAAGAAGAAAAAAAAGAAATGAAGTAAGAAAATACGTGTTGAGATTTGATCAGGATCTATTTTATATCAATTCATTCCAAACATCTTAGTGAAATCATAATGATTCATGTTAATTATATTTATAGAAGTGGGAAATTTAATTTATTGAGAAACGAAAAGAAAAAGATGATGAATAATTTAAGACAGAAATAGTAGATTTGAATTTTTCCTATTATTATTATTATTATTATTATTATTATTATTATTATTAAAATATTATCATTCGGTTATAATTCATTTCAGGTCCAAGACTTTTGAATACTTATTTATTTTTTATTCGTACTTAAATTATTTTTGAAAAAAAAAAAAATAAAAAATCCAATATGTTCGTAATTGAATTGGATATTTTTGTTGAGCGTGAATTTATTTTAGTTTCAATTAGCACTATTAAATTGACATAAAACAATAAGAGAATTACGCGCGTATAACATGTTGTATTATGTTTTCTTTTGTAAAAGTTATTTCCATATTTATATATTCTTTATAAGTGTTTTTTTTTTTTAATTATTATTATTATTTATTTATCTTTGCGTTGGGTTGCCGCATGTCTGCACTAACAATTGAAACAAAATAAAATAAAAAATTGACCGAAACAAATAGATCATTTGTATAAAAAGAAAAAAAAAAAAAAAAAAAAAATTAATATTAATAATAAAACATAGGCCTGGCCTAGCGTACCAAAGTACCTTAGCTACTCCCTTTACCCCTGCCTCTACCCTTACCCTTACCCTTACCCTTATGCCCCCTCTTTCCAAAATATCATTCACAAATTTATAATGCCAAAGTGTGCACTTTTGATAATAAAAAAGATAATCGAAATCGAACAAGCAAAAAACCCAAAGAATCATTTAAGCGTGACTGCTTTTATTTATTTATTACTATTTTTTTTTTTTTTTCTTTTTTTTTTCCACCCTCTTTTTATAAGCAGTCACGGTAGAAAAAAAAAGCAGCCTTGCGGTAATTAATATGAATTCAACGAATAGTGCACTTAACCAAATACAGAGGCTCGCCTAGTCAACGCAGCTAAAAAAAAATTTTTTTTTTTTTCTTAAATTCAAAAAAAAAAAAACCAATTACCCTTTATAATCAACAAAAAGTATCGTTACTATATCTGCATTACTCTGATATTATTTTCCTGTATCAGTCCTCTTTGCACACTTTTCATCTGTTCATCTCTTTGTGAAAATTTAAAAAATTTAAACAAATAAAAAAATAAAATATATTGCATCAAGAGCTATATTCATATAAAGTTCTTTTTCATAGAAAAAAAAAGAAAAGAAAAACAAAAAAGAAAAAAGAAAGGAGAAAAATGAAAAAAAAAAAAAAAAAAAAAAGATATTGAAAATTCTTGTAAGTTTACAATTCTTTAAATACTTGCCGGCTGTAGCTAGTGTGTCTATCCTTTCCAGACTCCCCACGACTTACTGTATGCACAACGGAAGCCTACCGCCAAGAGGGCAATCTCGTTTGATGCATTCGACAGCCCATTATGTCTCAGCCCTCTACTTCTTAGGCCATTTAAACGCGCAAAGGTAAGTGTCTATCAAGAATTTCCTCTTTATCTATAAATAAATTGACAATTATTTAATTACTAATAGTTGAAAATTATTATTTTGGTAATTAATTGACAATATAAATATTACAGATACAACTTGAAGCTCAATGGACAATGGTCGCGTGTGGACGAACGCAAGATCAATTGGAGATGACACGTGCCGCACGAAATTTCCTTGATGCATATGGTATTCCTGCATTGCGACCACGTTCATTAAATTTTTGAAATAATATATCACAATATTAAATTGTAAAATATATATATATATATATATATATATATATATATATTTTTTTTTTCGCATTTACATTGCTGAGACAGGAGGCTGATCTTTACATGCATGTTCAAAAAATATTGTAAAATACGAGATGATGCCGATATCGAAACTAGTCGAAGCACGTTTAATATTTTTATCGTGTTTTTAATCTTCTTTTAATCTTCAGTATAACAAAAAAAAAATGATAATTAAAATTTAGTTAACTGGACTTTCTTTAGCTGCATATAAAACAGTTTATTGTGGAAGTCATGGCAAAGATAGAGAAAAATTTATTACATGTTTAATACCTAATTCATCTCATTCAAATTAGTCAGTATCATCTTTTTTTTTTTTTTTTTTTCTCTCGAGGTATTTATTATATATTCTCGAATCAGTATTTTCAAGCAAATAAATTTGTTACCTATATAAACAAAAAAAAAAAAAAAAGAAAAAAGAAGAATTGTATGTTTATTCTACATATACATTTTTTGATGCTAAAAAATTGAAAGCCATATATATATTTTATATTGGAAAGGTAGTAGGGGTTCTCGAAAATACAAATGAGAGAATTTGTATGAAAAAAGAAAAAAAAAAAGTAAATAAATAAATTAAAACCATAGGCGGTTTATTTGATAGAATACTATATATTATATAATACAAAACACTATTGCAGCCGTTACGTACAAAGAGCCTTTGTAATTGGTATTTATCTTACATTTCAATAATAAAAATTGCACAAAAACAAATAAACGTATAATATAAAATTGAAATGATTTTACACATATTTATTGTTATTAATTTTTGTTTTTTTTTCTTTTTTTCAAGTTTTCAGAAATAGAATATACCAAATATATGTATATTTTTCATTTAGGACTAGAAATTGGAGCATGCAAAGTTAGCCTAAACACTATAAATAAAATTATTTATCTCTTTTTCAGGTCAGATGAAAGGATTTTTTTTTTGAAATTTCTTGTGCAATCAACGCAAACTTCTGGTGCACTTTTTTTTTTTTTTTCTCTTCCTACATATTTATTTATTCAAATCAATATATCTCTATAAATTATTATTAATATTGCAAATGAGCTTTTGCTATCTTTTAAATTTTTTAATTTTGGAATGACGTAATCATTCGTGGAATGATAATTGAAATGATTATGTTTGTAGTTTCAAGGCAAGATTATTTCCCTACATTTAATTGCAACAGTTTTGTTTGAGCCCTTTTTATAATTGACGTGAACGTGCAGTAATAATAAAAATAATGGCAATAAAAATATAAAATAATAGAAATAACATTTTACTTTTAGTGACTCATTAAAATAAAATGATTCTTCTATAACTGTTGTTATAAATGCAAATTGAATTATATATGTATATAACAATTCGTTTCATGATTTCACTTTAAATAAACAAAAAAAGTTCATCTATTATAGATTAACATGTGATAATAACAATAATAATAATAATAATAACAAAAAAAAAGTACAAAGATTCAACAATAACTAAAGGCTTATAACAATAAGCACTAATTCATCTTTAAAGTGTTTAATAACATTTCAAAAATTTCGAAGGAAAACCTGTGCGCACACGTGAAATAGCAACAAATTGCATTTAAATGCAAATCTATAATATAATATAATATAATCCTATGACTGTGAAACCATTAAAAATCAATAATCACAATATTTTCTATTGTGTTTCGTGCTGTACCAACAATCATACCACGTACAAGATCGTGTTAATGGATTAATTTAGTTCATTATCTTTTTTTTTTTTTTTTTTTTTTTTGTTTCTCGCTCCATTTTCATTTTACTCAAACGTAAAATTCTACTAATTTATTATTTAAATTGAATAATGGATTTCTTGTCCCTTTTACCATATATCCAAGAAAAAAATTGTCCAAAAATATTTTTCTGGTTTTATTTTTATTATCTTTTATTGAGATCCATTTTCTTCTGACTGTGTTTGATCACCTGTCCCACTACCTCCAGCTGCACCATCCAAAGTGTCCGGATCTAAGATTATAAAAAATTAATTCGATTAAAAGGAAAATTACTTTTATACATATGCAAAATTTTTTTATATTCCACCTGGACAGGGAGATCCTTTAATTCTACACGTATTGTAGCTGCCGCAGTTCAAACATTTAAGACCAACTACATGAAATTTAACAGTTGACTCCTAAAATTAAGAAAAAATTGAATTGATTTCAATAATTTTTTTTTTTTTTCAAAAATATTTGATTTACTCAATTTAATAATAATATTCAATTGCTCATATTATGATTTATATTTACCTCATGACAGTCTTTACACAATATTTCAGCTTTATAATCTTTATATTCAGGTGGCATAGGTTTGTGTGACACTTCAACATCTAAAAATCTCCAAACTTCCGTCATATCTAAAAGAGAAACTTGACACGTAGGACACGCATAATGTCCGGAATGCAAAAGTTGTTCAAAACAGGTACGATGAAGCAAATGCCCACAATGAGGAATATGACAAGGAATACGACTCGTGTGAATATCTTCTAGGCACACAGGACAATTGGCATGCGAAACATTTTCCACGCACTAAAGAAAAAAAAAAAATAATAAAATTATCAATTTATTAGCAAATGAACAATTTAAATTCTAAATTTATAATATTTTATGTATAATTACCGTGTGGCCATTTTGTAATTGCACCGGCAAACACATATTACATTTAGCACAATGAAAGAATCTATCTCTTCCACCAGCTCTACATATTCCACATCCATCACAATGATACTGATTTTTATCTTCATCATCAAATAAATTGCACTCCAAGCATGTGTATTTACCAAATCGACAGTGACAATTTTGACACGTGGCTTGTACCGGTTGACGTGTATCACATAAAACACAAATTAATTCTGTCACTTCTTTTCGATTTACTGTATGACCTTCCTGTTCATCATGGCAAAATCTACATGTGTACACTTTGTTGCAGCATGGTGTCTGTAAAAGTGTAATAAATTAATAGTATCAATTTCAAAATTTTTTTCTTAATTCATTGAATTATACATACAACTAGAATTTTCATATCATTCAAAAAATAAACATTGTAAATGTTCTTTTTTTGAATAATTTAGAAAAGACAAAAAAAAAAAAAAAAAAAAAGTGAGAAATACAAGGTAAGAGTATATTTTTATAAAATTTTAATAATCTTACCACAAATTTAGATTTTCTTTTGTAATGATTACAGCCATAATGTTCTTCAGAATTATCATCATCATTAGAATTTTTTTGGATTTTATTGATATCATCAATATTCATATCAGGTGAAGATGTTTCTTTGCTCTTTTCCATGATTTTCTCTTCAATTTAACTTTCACGTTTGCCTCGTTTCACTTTATTTTTTTGTCGTATCCTGGCTTCAAATGATTGACGTTATTCTCCTTAAACCGATTTGTTCGATCAATTAACACCAATACCGTGTCATCAAAAATATATCAGTTTAGAGAGCGTATGTGACCTTCTACGCATATAAGTACGTACAGCTACAGAGATGTCAGTTAATGGAGACACTGTACATCTTCACAATAATATCTTCCTCTTTTTTAATTTTTGTTCAAACAATCTTACCCATTCAATTACAATAAAAAATTAAGATGATTTTTTTTTTCTTGAAACAAAAATGAATAATATCAACGTCGATATATCGTAGAATATGAAATATATCATCTCCAACGCTTTATATTTATGGTATATCTCAGTGCCAGTTGAATTTTTATATTAAATCTTTTGATATACACTGAATTATCTGTACCTGATTTCAATCTTTTCTTCCAGACATTTGTTTTTTTTTATCAGTCCTATTGCTAATTTTTTATGAGCACGCAACTTTCACAAGTATTTATTTTGTAAGTAAACAATTGTATACATTCATGGATAATACTTTATTCAACACCTTTAATTACACTTACAAGTGATTTGCGTGAATTTTGCGATAATTTTGATTGCAATTCACGAAAGTATATCGTCAATGCCTCTTGATGTCTCTACTCTTCAATCTATGGCGGAGATGATGAATAACGACGTATTGCGCGCGCATATATGCTCAATTTCGCCGTAAGATGTCGGCAATTTCGCTCTCGATATACGCACAATTATACCGCGTATGTCGGATGAAAAAAAAAAAAAAAAATTAATTAATTAAATTAAAAAAAAGATATACTTTGATTTATAGGCTCGAAGCTGTTGTGTTATATAATAATTTGTTAATATAATCGTGGAAATCAATTATTCCCAAATTTTTATATCATGTATTGAAAGTGGCAGTAAACATATAATAGTAAAATAGTAATAAACACATTTATTCGTAGTTCAGTAAACTTATTGAATTTCGATACTTGATAATGATTGATAATATTTCTAAATAGTCATAAAAATTTCTATGTAAACATGAGATGGCGTAATTTTAGCGGGAACTTTTAAAAAGTATTACAACAGCGCCACTGATATGGTTCTACAAAATATACGTATAACTCGTAATTCCGGGGAAAAATCGATTGTATTCTCTGTGTATGGAATACATAGAATAGTAGGTATTGTTATATTATTCAAAATACAAGTTTATCAACAATCTAGTTGAATTTTTTTAATTATTTAGTGATTGAAATAGTGGTTGATTATTATATTGATTTGCTTCTATAACAAATTATTATATTATAGTGGAAATATTAAATATTATTTATCCGTTGTGGCAATATGACAAAATGGTGGTTCGTAAAAGTGTATTGGTGAATGTCAAAGTCATTTAATAAAATTTTGAAAACACTTCAAGCATATTTAATTGCTAATAAATAAATATATAAGATATAATTAAATAATACTGTCAAATAACCGTGATAATATTATATTGTGAGTAAAATTTCTCATGTTGAAATGAAGCACTGGGGCGTCATTTATGGCGCCGCGAGGAAACTACGCGGTAAAATATCGCAGCCCGCCCATCACGGGCCTTGTTCTCACAGTGATTGATAATCAATGGCTTTATTCGAGAAGAAACATACGAATAAAGTGTCGTTAGATGATACTGAAACATTAATCAGCGTTATTGAAAATGCAAGAACAATCAATAATCATACGGTATACATTATTTATATATATAAATATTTATTAATAACAATTATTCATTTAATTTGCTCAATTTTCAATATATTCAATTAATATATTGATATAATTATTATAATATATATATGTATATATATATATATATATTGTTTTTAGGAATATGTGATCCGAACACAACGAGGCCCTTTACCTGAAAAATCGTGGCGTGTAAGCAGACGATACAATGACTTTGTTCAACTCAATGCAGCTCTTTCTGTGTCAGGTTTGGAGTTACCTTTACCACCCAAAAAAATTATTGGTAATATGGATGCAGAATTTATAGCTCAACGCCAAGTCGCTTTACAACATTATTTAAACGTGGTACTAATGAATCCCATATTAGCTTCATCTCTGTCTATGAAACATTTTCTTGATCCTAATAATTATGCAGCACCGTTGCATGGTAAGTTTATAATAAAAAAACAAAAAAAAAAACGAATAAGATTAGATAGAGCATACGGAATTAATATAAATATTTATAATAATTTTTTAAAATATTCTATATACGTAGAAATTGCACTGCAACAAGTGTCATTGGCACTGAGAAGTGATGCAAACTTTGAAATTGGCAAGCCCATTGTGGATATGGGATGGAGGTTAAGAAAACATTATTATACAGTGAAAAATCGACAAAATCCCAAACAAGAATTATTATTGGCATGGGTAGAATTTGGACCGGATAAACATTTACAAGACAAGGATATGCAAGGTGTTTTTAAAAGTCTTGGAACACTCAGACACGCTCATATTGAGCGTATTGTTCATCAGCATGTAACAGAAAATGGTGCATTAACAATACGTAATTTTTACACAAACGGTACATTACGTGATGTTTTATGTAATACAAAACCAAAGCAACCATTTATTAAAAAATATGGAAATCCAAAGCAAACAAAGTCATTAACGACATCGGAAATTGCGACGTATGCATATGAAATATTAGAAGCATTGGGGTATCTTGCAGAAAAAGGATTACCCTATGGTCATTTACACACAGGAAATGTATTATTAACACCAAATGGTGCTAAATTATTGGATATAGAAAATGGATTATTAGGTTTACCTACATTCTATCGTCCATATGTTGTTCAACGACGGAAACTTCATGCCACGACACAAGTTGATGTCTATGCATTTGGCCATGTACTGTATGAAATGACTTTTGGTCGACCACTCCTTGAAGCAACATGCACAGATCTTCCTCACTGCGATCCACATCTAAAAAATTTACTAGAAGTAATTCTTTCGCCAGAAGCATTAAAACAAGATTTACCATCATTTACTCGATTGCTAGAACATCCATTTTTTGATAGTGCTAGACATGCTGCAGCATTAGCTGCAGGCGCTATTGAAAAACCACATTTTAAATTGAGCAGCCATTTAAAAGAGGCACTTCTCGATGCTGCCAATAAAGCAGAACAGCGATTAAGGAGTGAACAAAAAAATGCACGACACCAGAAACGACTTGTTAGAGTCCAAGAAATGATGAGCTCTGAGGAGGAGATGAAAAAACGCAAGCAAATACTAGTAATGATAACTTACTTATATTTATAACTGTCCAGATTATTATGATAGTCAAAACAAAACAAAAAAATTAATGCAAAAAAAATGGTTTTTACAGAAAAAGGAATCAAAGCTGGCACAAGAGCAACGCTCATCGAGCCAACTTGGTGCAAATGGCGTAAAACAAATCAATGGAAAAAGTCCCGAGAGATCTGATAGTCCTACAAGTACATCAACGACAACTAGCGTGGGAACTCTTACGCCACCATCACAGAGTTTGTATTTCCTTTTTTTTTTTTTTCATCCGCTATTCTAAAATTAATTTTTACACTCATAAATTCCTATGTAATATTTTACAAGTGTATTGTAATCATTGTTAATAATTAGCTGGACACAAAAGTTGATGGCGTATACGACGTTCAGTCATTTCACGTAGGTTCACTGAACTTTTCTCTCAACGACTAGTTACTTTTTTGTTGTTGTTATTGTTGTTGTTTTATTTCTCTCGTACGCATGAATAATTGATTGAAGGTGTCTCAATTATTTTAAATTACAGTGAAAAATATTTACAATTAAAATAACTTATGATTTTAGGATCTATGGATACACCGAGTAATAGTGCGACTCCTGGCAAAAACAATTGCAGTATCGATCGTCGGCCGTCATCTGTGCCATTATCATTGGCACCAATCATTGATGCAACTCCTCCACCAAATCCACCAAAAATTCATGATACGAATAATCGCTCGGCATTATTGGGCAGTATATGTAATTTCAATAAGTCAAAACTCCGCAAAGTCACAAACGGAAATCATTAAAGTATGTAAGTTATTGCATAATAAATAAGACAGAGATAAAAACATTGGTGTTTGTGCGTGAACATAAAATATCATAAGAAATACAATAAGCAAAGAAAAATTATGGTTCAATTCATGATTATCTCATTTGCTGAATTTAAGTAAAAGCAGAGCAAAATAAAAAAGATTCCAAACACCGAACATGTATTATTATAAGTGCGTAATTTCTGATAATTCACAATTATAGTACAATAGTAAATAATAAAAAATAATAAAAAAAGATGGAATGAAAAAAGATAGCACGTGGAAAGTACATTAAGTTATCTAGTTGAGAAATTTTATGGTTATGAGAAGTATACGAGAGAAAATTTTTTTTTGCTTTTGTTGTTATTTATTATTTTTTTTTTTTTTCTTCTTTCCGTAAAAGATTATAAATATATATATATGAATACAGAAATATGTACGCATATAACAGAGCTATAGATAATTTAAATATAATTCGCAATGCGCCATATGTAAAAGTTTTAAATTTTACTCCATATTCATAACCACAATGAGTCTTTTCAAAATATTTAAAATTATTCTATTGAAAATTTTGTAAATTATCCGAGTAAACGTACGTATATTTATATGACAGTAAGATGAAATGTTCTTGGCTTAACACCGACATGACATTATGATTAATAAAATTGTTTTTTTGTGATACTGGTCCACATGTCACACAAATACTAATGTCAAACTTTATCTTGATTGGATAAGTATTTATTCATGCAGCTGTTTATAGTAGACATGTATGTGTCTATCGCGTTGAAATGAATAGATTGTAATATCGTGCTGTCTTGACCAGTTAAATGAAAATATTTGTGCAATCAAGCCGGGATTGCAAAACAAAAAAAAAAATCTTCCATTAGGACAATGCATCAATCCATAAAGGTACTTGGGCAATGAAAAAATTAATGGATTTGACGTATGAATTATTGGAACATCCACCCAATTCACCAGATTTGACTTCCTCTGACTTTCATCTATTTCCAATTCTAAAGAAATTTGTGACTGGAAAATGTTATGAATTAAATGAAGTGATGATAGCAGTGGACAAAAAGTGCATTGAACTTCTTTTACTACCAGGCCGAGAATTTTTCATCTTACCTTCGTATATATATTATTTTAGCTCTTCATCGCATTTTCTTGGAGTCCATAAATATAGATAATAATATCTGTCATCACGTTCCTCCTGGATTTAATAAAAAGATGAAAAGCCGTAAAACAAATGTGCTTTGTTGTTTAAAAATTAGGGCCCAATTCGTGTGATCGTCGTAAAAAAAGAAATCATTGATTTCATATATATATATAAATCCACAGATTATATTATATGTATATAATGTGCCAATAAGCACGAGTTAATTATCTCCAATACATCTTTAATGAATCAAAATGTTAAACATATTGAGGTTAATGTATGTGCCGCCTGAGCTGTGAATATAAAATAACATGAAGAAGAAATCATAATATATTACAATCGTTTTTGCATTTATCCAATAATTATTCAAATGAATCATGGCAAATTCCTCTATAATTCCCTCGATATGAAAAAAAAAAAAAAAAAAAAAAAAAAACAATAAATAATAATATACATTTGTAGGTATGTAATTTTGAAATTTGCTAACAATATTTTAATAGTTCACATATACATATAACAATGTTATTATTTACAGGGTAAAAAGGGAAAGGTGGGATAAAATTGTTGATGCTTAGATACATCAGTTACAACTTGGTACGAATCTATTCAAAAATACACACGTATTTTGTGTGTACGAAACACTATGATACCATTATTCAATTGAGAATAATCAATCGAATACTGTTCCCATCCTATTTTCATCTTTTTTTTATGTCTTAACCGATTACTTTGCTAAGTTATTGCATTTATCCACTCAAGCCAATTTATACTTGTAAATTTTTCTAATGTTCCATGTTATAACTCCTTTCTTCTGATAATAGCAATGAACACATTGATACACATATGCCAATTGCTTATCGCTGTATACTCAGGGATCACTAGTCGTTTAGTCATATTTAATGATCTCGCCATTTAAGTTTCATTTGAATTGATCCAAATTGAATGCTAAACAGAGCTACAGTGTCTACTGCTGGTTTAATGTCAAAGCTTAAAGTGTAATTTTTCTGTTACAGCTTTTAATCTATAAAAAAAAAAAAAAAATTATATACATTCATAAAATACCGATATAACTGAAGATAAAATAATTTCAAAAGTTTATAATTGGCATGAAGGAATAAAAAATTATATATATATATATATATATATTACCCAACAAGTTCTTCATCTATACGATCAGTTATTGCTTTTCTTGCTTCAATCTCACTGGCATTCGATGCTCTCAACTGCGCTAGCATTCCTTCAAATTCTATTGGTTCTCCATAGTACGTTGTTACTCGTTTACCTATTTTGAGCATATATGGTGGTTCATTAGGTAATACTTCATCCATTCCAAGATGAAAGATTGGTATTACAATTGGAGGTACTGGTGACTCTAATATTAACCTTCCAACTCCCCATTTTAATCTAGAAATTTTATCTAATCTGATTCATAATGTTTAGCTAATTTATATTTATTAGGAGGAAATTGATTGTCATTATATAAATTATTTAAATGATCTAAAAAACTAAATCAAACCTCATATGTTCCTTTATCATATTTACTTTTCCTTCTGGAAAAACGTGAACCCAATCGCCACATCCGAGTTTTTCAATACAAAAATTCATTGCATCTTGATAAACTCCATCACCTCTCACTATTGGTATACATTTACCAAACATAAAAAAAAATGAATGCCAAACATTGGTAAAACATATATCGTGAGCTGCCAATGACCATCTCATTTTTCGTCTACTGCATATGTGTCGCCAGTCCAAAGTTGCTGTAAAATTAAAATAAAATAATTGATTTATTGAATATTCATGATAATATTGCATTTCAAATTAAACGAAAAGTGGTTTTAAAAGTTAAAATATTATCAAAAAAAAAAAAATTTTTTTTTTTTTTTTTCTAATTTGCGACATGACATCGCAAAATAATATTATTCACATTTCATTATTTTTTACAGGCTTAGTATCATTTTCTTTTTAATCACATTTACGATAAAAAAAATATCAAAATTATCAAAAATTTAACGATGTAAACTCAATTAAAGTATTATATTTTATTATTTTTTTCCCCTCCCTCTGATTTTTTTATTGATAAAGACGTTGAAAATTATTCTAGAAAAAATATATATTTTTTATAAATTAAAAAAATAATAATTTCAAATAATTTTAATTGTGTATCAAATATGAATTGTGTGACGTCAAGAATAATTAATCAGTATAACTGAAAGTGACGTTTCAATTTCTTTGTCAATTTTATTATTCAAAAAAAAAAAAAAAAAAAAAATTCATTTGATTTGCGTGATTAAAACTATAAAGCAAGTCATGTCTTGTTCTCGCACAATTTTTTTTTTTTTTTTTTCTTTTTGTATACATTATCGTTTAACTTTTAATTACCACTATAGCGTCAGCAACGTTTTCTACGAGGAGCAAGTAAGAATCACATGATTATAGGGTCTGGTTTTCTTGTACCAGATCGTAAACCCACCCCATATTCCAGGATCATCAAAACAGCTGTAATGATTGGAGACAGTAATAAGTGGTACATTTTTGGGCCGTGTGTCCAATGCTTTGGATAGGACATGTTTATTATACACTGTAGTTCTATTTAACCAATCTGCAAAAAAAAAAAAAAAAAAAAAAAAAATTAAATAAATAAATAATAGTAAATAATATTGTTAAATCGTCTAATAATTTATAATGATTTTGCCATAAAAAATTATAAAAAACAAATTTTTATATATAATTGATCATTGTGTAAATAATACAAGGACTCACTTATGATTATTTTAGAAAAAATTCCGACTGCGGCAAATGTAATGCTACTCGCAAACTTCCATAGTGCTGTTGAATCTTTTAATTTTGGTATAATCCATTTGATATCATAAGCCATGGTTCGTTGATTAGTGTATACACACGATAACAGCAAACAAATGGTACGATGTTTCCGCGCGAGCAGAGTGGCCCTGGTCTTAAAATTACCCCGGGAAATAACTTCAATTCTTTCGTAATTCGAGTCGGCCATTGTCACGCCATTTTTCATGATATATGAGTAGACCACGTGACACTTGCACTCCACCTACCATCTAACCATACTTCTACACATCTCGCTGTTTGGCAAGCGAAATTGTACGGAAATGACTCGGAGCCTTTCGTCAATATTTCAAGTTGGATTTTTTTTATCGCTTTTCTATGTGTTTTATAATTTTTTTTTTTTTTTTTGTTTCCTTAATTAAATTATATTACAATGTATTAAGTAATTTTATTCACTACCAGTGATTTAATATTAATTAATTTCATGAATTTTTATATTTTAGTAGATAAAATATTCTTGTAATATTGGACTTTGTCGAATGATTTAATCCACGGGGATATTGAATTTTTTTGCAACACCGTTTGTAAATACAATAAAAAATTTTTTAATTGGCGCTAGAAATATTTGAAAACCTACGTTATCGATATGAGGAGCGCTGCAGTTGTTTAGTTCGCATGAGATCGGAAAACTTCGGTAGTATTCGTCACTTTTAAAAGCTCCACAATAATTAACGAAAAACCAACAATTAAAATGGCTGCGGTATTTTACGCGCGTGTATTAAATTTTTTCACTGTAGTGTTATAATTTTCCAAGAAAGATATGAAGGTATGTAAGTTATGTATCTTTTGTTGGGTTTAAATCATGTTTTTATTAAATAAATATATATATATATTTATATACATGTGCAAAAATAATTTAATTCGTGTACTTACATTTTAGGATATTCTAATGAATAATTATTGTTATTGAATGCAAAGAAAATATTGTAGAATTATGTATTATAAAACAGTCTTGGATTTGATGTATATAGCTGATGAAAAAAGAGAAGAAAACAAGAATAAATAAATAATCACGTTGATATTTGTGCAAAAATGGATCATATGCTGTACTGAGTGTTTGTAAACAAAAAAAACTTGAAAGTATCAAACATCAACATGGAGTGAAAAATATCGGATTTCCATATTTTCGTTGTATCACGTTACAAAAATCAGTCAAGGTAAATAAAAAAAATAATTATTGAGAAAACTTAAAGTATATAGATACAGTGAGAAGCGTAAATGGAGGTAAAAATGTAAAGTGTCAATTTATATCAAGATATAGATCATCAACAAATTTAAAATGTCTACATATAAATAAAATTACCATTAAATCCTTATAAATTTTATTATGCCATGGGCTTAGCGTGGAATATGCAACCTGTCTCGTTGTCGCGCGGTGGCATGTGAGAAGGGGAATTGCGATGGGTCCGTCTTGGGCCGGTACGCGCGACGGCAGGTGGAGATGGTAGTGGTAGTAGACGCCAACGTGGAAGGAGAAATGAGGGGGCCTCATCTTGAGAACTCAGTTCAAGTTTTCCATGCGGTGGTGAACGTTCTTCGCGGTGTCTATAATCAGACCCTTAAATTTTAATATGTACGTATCTAAGTATAAAAACTTGTGTTTTATCTTTTTATTATACATTCAGTGAATATATTGTCAAAAGCAATTGTTTTATGTATTATATGTGATGTTATAGGTTTTATTTTCATGAGATGGCGATGAAAGAATGAGAATTTACGTTTGATATTAAAATATACATGTGAAATATACTAATCGTGGAGTTTGTGTATGTTTGGTATATACATAATAAGAAACTACCAACTCTTTCAGTGTGCGTGGAATGCACGATGTGTTTTAATACTCCTGCTAGATCGTCACGATAAAGTAGCCACTCATTCCATTCGTTCGCGACCGCCGCCGTTCTCTTGCAAACAGCTCGCGAGGAAGACGCGCGGCGCCGAGAAGACCCGCCGGCTGAAGACGAGAGTTTACTGGAACAATTGTTCCCAGTAAGCAAAATAGAAAATAAAAAATTTAAAAAAAAAAAATAATAAATCCACACATATGAATAAAATAAAGCGATGGTAAAATAAAAATGAAAAAAAAATAAACAAATAAACTCTGATTGGTGAGTGATACTCGTATGTGGAGTGCGTTCGGTTTACTTTCAACGGTTCAGTGACACCGATCCGATTCTCGTGTTCTTCTCCTTCGTCTTCGTCTTCGTCTTCTCTTTCTTCATCTTCATCTTCATCTTCATCTTCATCTTCATCCATTTCGTCTTTTTATTTATTTTTTCTCTTTCTATTCTACAGCTTTCGTCTTCGTGAGCGAGATTGATGCTGAAAGGATATGCGACAGTATAAAACAAGTGTGCGTGTGTATATATTTACCGCACACTTCACGCAAAAGTAAACGCCCGTGAGAGGAGAGGAGAGAAAGAGCAATAACAATGTCGGTGAAAACGTCGACGCTCGGTCGCGGTTACGATCCGCGACGTCCTGATCGAATACCGCAGCTCCTTGCGGCTGCAATAAATGCCCGTGACACACGTTCACTCGTGAGTTCTTCGTCAGATTTCGCGGGTGCTGTGTACTAAAAATAAATAAATATATATATATACATATATTTTGCACATCAGTGATAAAATAGAAAAAAAGTGTTTGTATATATAAATACATATCATATATGTTTAAATTATTGTACGATAATTTTTCCAAGCATATAGATTTATTTTAAAATTGATCAATGCATTTGTGGACAAATAGTTTTATTGGAATTACTGTGTGTTATTGCACTTTCTTGTTGGACAAGAAAATGATCAAAGTGAAAGTTAAATAAGAAAACGAAGAAGAAGAAGAAGCAGCAGCAGCAGCAAAAAAAAAAAAAAAGGAAAATATAAATAAAAGTTATAAAGGAAATAACAAGAAAAAAAAGAAAAAAAAAAAAGTAAGAAATATTTTATTTTTATTATTCTTTTTATTTATTTCACATTTATTTTATATACCTACGATAGATTATGCGAAACCCGACGACATTTTTATAATATATGTTCCCATAGAGAATTCATTTAAAATATTCAAGTAATGAATATAATCCGGTGACACACAGGGAGACGAGTGGATTTCTTAGCGGCTTTTTCTTTTATTTTTTTATTCTCAGATGGCATATATAAGCCACTGTTAAAATGATACAGCGAAATATTCAATATTCATTTCGTCCGCAACGATGAACCTGTGTGTGCCTACCGCTTGGTAACTTAAACATATCAAGATGCACTCGTCTTTGGCGGGATAACCGGAATTTCATCTATGGACGAATCCAAAAGTATAAAATGAATTGGATTGCATTCTGATAGTGGCGGTGGTCTCCTCGACTGAAGTAGTTTCGCACGTTAAGATAAAATGTGATTGTAATTTTGTGTGTGTGTGTGTGTGTGTGCATGTGTGTGTATGATGTGTCTCCGCCTTTTGTCAATTACATCAATTTATTCCAAGAGATTAAACATCTTTTCACAAATACATAAATACATATTCAAACAAATATTAAACGATATAGACATTTTCACATCTAAACATGGTAAGAGGATTGAGTAAACTTATTAATTAATGCCACGAAATATATATAAAATCGAGTGATCTGTTCAATGTTCATGTCTTACCCATACAGAGAGTTGAAGGAGGTGGGATACAGAAGTAAAGACTGTTGTGATGCTGCTGGTTGATGGCAATTACGAAAGATCGACTGCACGGAAGAAGCTTCTGTGTGTACTGGCAAAGGTATATAAGAAGCTTATTCCTTTCTGGGAATGTTAATTGGTCGTTTCTCGAATTACTAACACACGTATATACAAATATATATATATATATATATTCGTGTGGTGTATGTGTATATGAAGAGAAACAGAAAGAGAGCGTCATATCACAACCATTAACATACCGAGAATAAAGAAAGAGGGAGAAAGGAGGAGAATGGAGGGCCATCAGCTTTCTATCTCTAACTCCAAGAAATCAACGAACCGACACAAACGTTTGACAAAAAAAAAAAAAAAAATGCCCACTAATTACACAAGCACGCAGTAACTTTTACTGGCGCATTTTGTACGCGCGCGCCCTCCCGATGTGGTATAAGCGCGCACGAGCGTCCATGTATTAATCGGATTCAGAGATGAGTGCGCTCTGCACGCAAGCTCAAACGCGTGGGTATAAAATGTACCCGACACGGCGCATATATGAGGATAGATATCGTCGTTTATTCTTTTGCATTATCTTGTTTTTTTTTTTTTTTTTTTTCTTTTTACTCCCCATTCATTTTGATATTTTATTTATTTATTTTTATTGTTTCACGGGGGGGATTGCAATGGAATGATGTATATAAACGCATATCTTAACGCTCGATTGATGAATTTCTACGTTAATACATCAGGACACCAACATCGTTCTCATCGTGGTCATCATCGGTGTTGGCATGATTGGCAAAAGGAATATCAAAACTGATATTTTCACTTTATAATTGTTCAAACGTGGGCTGAGATTTATATGAGAATTTATTCATGATGAATTTAAAAAAAAAAAAATCTGCATTATTACCTGTAAGATTTTTTAAAATTTAATTTATTTTTTTTATTTTTTCCTTTTATTAATTATATTAATTTATATATATTTTATGAATATAAATTGATCAAATTATTTATATATTAAGATGAGTATTTTTAAAAAAATAAGAAATAAAGAGAAAAATTCACGTTTCATCATAGATTTTGTCGGCACGCACGCGATTCCGATTTACAAACACAGAGACGATTATCAAGCGTGGGTTTTACAAGCCTGTAAAAAAGTTCACAGTTGCAGTTTGTAAAATCGTTAAGAGATTTTATTTATTACGTGCGTCTTTACTCTTCCTGATCTTTGTGGTCTTTGAAAAAAAAAACAAAACAAAAAAAAAAATAGAAAACAACAACAACAACAACAACAACAAAAAGTATGAAAAAAAAAAAAAATTGAAAAATCCCTTACTCCTGTCTCTTCAACGACCATTCATTTTTATCTCTTGGTTACACACTCTCTCTTTCTCTCTCTCTCTCCTTCACACTATAAACAAGCAGTGGCAATATCATCTATATCTCTATATGTACATGTATGTACTACACAACGACAGAAGAACAAATTTATCGCAATGCCTTTGGGCTCGTATTTCATTGTCGGTGAATAACTGAACGATGGATCGATATATGCATCAGGCATCACTGCACCACCACCATCACCATCACCAGCAGCAGCAAAGCAGTTGAATATAGACAATGAACTTTACACATGAATTATATCTTTGTCAAGAGAGAAAAAGAGAGAGAGTATATACTAGTGAATAACGTTAACGGAGACAAGAGAAAAGATACATTCAATGATGGGATATCATGGACGTAAACACAAATACACAAGTAAATTTCTGTTTTACTCTGGCTTTCTTGTCTTGATCCATCAGTATACAGAAAAAGAGTGGATAGAAGGAGAAGTAGGTGTAGATAGGAATCGCAAGTGTGCAGACAGACTTGGACGTTTTTCCATCAGTAGAAAAATCGTGAGGGTAAGATCGAAGGACGTGTCGTGAGGGAGGAGAAGGATAATTGCTATGGTGGCAGGGCAGTTAGCTCGTATATCTACTTATTCTCGGCTAATCGAGCACGATCGAAGGCCGTCGCCTCTGTTACTACTGCCGTTGTTGGTTAGGTGTCTTGGTGGTGGCTTGATGTTGGTACGCGGCATCGCCTCTCAGAGTGGCTGAACACCACGGGAGAAACGTGTGGCCGTTAATTATGCACTTTGGTTATTAATTCGCGAGCCACGCGCAATTGCCGTCACTTTCCCTTCGTTATACACTATATATATATATATATATATTTTATACTATACTATAATACATAACAATCTGTATATTTACTCATTCATTCACCGTGATCTTAATTAATTTACGTCTCCTTCCGGTCAATTTTTTTTTTTTTTTTTTTTTTTTTTTTTTTTCACTTTTAATTAATGTATTCACTCCTTTATAATTATTTACCTGCTAATATACGTTCAATGAATTTTTTTTATACGTCTATTTATTTTATTTTATTTCATTTATTTTTTTTTACTTATGGAGATGTGTTTTTTTTTACGTTTTTTTTTATTTCTTCCGTTCTTTTTTTTTTTTTTGTTTTTTTTTTTTTTGTTTTATAGAATGCTGACCACCAAAGAAAACAGTGGTCAGTGGCCAAATTCACCGACAACAGTTCAGGGTGCACCGTGTACTCAGTGCAGAGAACTCTGTTCTACTGGTTATGTACCACATTTTTGGCGGTAAGTCTATTATTCCCCATCTTATAAAATATATTGAATCAGACTGTAAAATACTACAACATCAAATAAAAAGAAATAACAAAAAAAAAAAGGGGGGGGGGGAATATATAAAAATAATGAGCTTGAAATAGCACAATAATAAAAATAATATTGTGCGATCGTAAATTGACAATTGGCAATTTTTTTCTTTTTTTTTTCCTTTAACAAAAAATATTTTTCATGTATTTGATTAATGTTAAACGATTACTGTTTGTATGTATATATATATATATGAAAATATGTGTTATGGCAATGGGTTTAGTGTGTGGATAATGTGTGAATGAAATTATAGGACATGCCACGTGCGAGTGTTGAGAACCGAGTGCGGTTATTCGCATTGAGTAAAGCCACAAGACTATTCGCGAGACACTCGCGCACATTGGGATGCACGCAAAACATGCGCATCGTAAGAGTTTTAAAAGACCATGTGTTTTATATTTGTATGTGTGTGTGTATGTTGTGAAATGGCGACAAGTAACTCTTGCATTTTTACACACTTGCTCGACCATTTTGTGTCGTGATGATTGCATACCTACATACGTGTACGCGAATATAAACATACCATATACCAGTTTTATTTTATTTTATTTCAGTTTATGTACGATAACACTTTATATATATATATATATATGCAATGTACGAGTGAATAATCGTTAGTTAAATGACTCATAAAATGTATTATTTCAAGTAGCTGTATTTTAAATCGTCTATTACACACACACACACACACACACACACGTTTATACATGAATTTATTCCAATTATTCTCTTAAAATCTCATTTCCAGACTTATCGATTACTAATAGTAATATATATTTTTCTCATATAATTCATTTCTCTTTGATGCCTGTTAATTTGCGATGAAAACAAAAAAAAAAAAAAGAAATAATAATAAACGAACAAATAAGTAAATAAGTAAATAAGTATATAAATAAAAAAAAACAAATAAAAATTACTCGTTTATATACAGAGAATTGGCAGAAAAAAAAAAAAAAAAATTTGAAAAAAATTAAAAAATAAATAAAAAATAGTGAAAAATAAGAGAAGGAGATATAGGATAAAAGCCAAGGTGAAGATTATTGTAATAAACGATCAGGATATTTCTCTACTTCTCATCTTTCTCACTCATTCTCTTGCTCATTCTTCTTCTTCTCCTTCATCTTTTTCTTCTTAGCAAGGCGTACACGGTTCCTTCTTTTCATATTGGAGGCTCCACTCTGTGTAATCGTTGGCGAGGCCGCGCGTGCAACCTGCAACTATCACGTCGCCCTTTTCTCTTCTGTGCTCGTACTCACGCGCGCGCGCGCGCGCGTGAATCAAGAAAATAGAGAGAGAGAGAGGACATATAAAGATTCACAGAGGAGTAAAGAGTAAGGTGAGATTTATATTTAAACATTCTCTACCAGAATTGCAGGCAAGAGCGCGCAAACTGATGTTCAAGTTTGAGGAACGATCCGAGAGACGGATTAAAAAATAAATACAAAAAGTGAGAGGATCCACTCTTGAGAAAAAAAAAAAGAGAAAGAGGGAAGGAGAAAAGTGTGTGTGTGTGTATGTGTGTGTGTATTTATATATAAGGATGATCGTTTCCCAGGAGGTCGTAAGGTCGTCAGTGGAGTTGGGTATCACGCAAACTCTGTGTGTATGCGTGCAACAAAGATGAATGATTACATATATATATGTGTGTGTGTGTGTGTGTAAATGTGTATAATATGAGTATAGGTTAAGAGTACGAGAGAGAGAGAAAGTGAACAAAAATGGAAAAAAAATTTTTTTTTTTAAAAAAATAGAGAGTGCAAGAGCTTGTGGGCTTCTTTCTCTCTGCATCAGGCCGCACACTCAGTCCACGACGAATCGCGACTCAACTTCACATGTTTATCCGAGAGAGAAAATAAGAGAGAGCAAGAAAGTGAAGAAGATCCAGACGGAGCCAACTCGCGTTGCTCTGTAATTAACATACCAAACCTCCCCGGCGTGATGCTCCATTCTCTTTTATTCTCGTTCTCTATGTGAATTTTTTATTTTTTATTATTACTTTGTTTTTCATTAATTTTTTTTTTTTTTTCTTCTTCAATTTTATATACGATGTAGAAGAAGAAAAATGACTTTTCACGCAAATTTATATGTGCATCCTTACACACACATGTACATATGTCCTGAGCTTTTTTTCTGCTCTTTTTTTTATTTATTTTTTATTTTTATTTATTTATTTTTTTTTTGTTTATTTTTATGATAGAGAACAAAAAAAAAAAACTTTATTGTATACTACAGGCGCTATTGTCTCTGGATGTTTTATGATTCTATGTGAATTGAGTAGAAGCTGAAATCCCTGTCGTTTTTTTCTATCTTTCGTCTTCTCTTTCTTCGTTTTAACTATTGTCTTGAGTTCTCTTCTATCACACACGTGGGATTATACACTTTAATAGTCATATATATTTATATATTTTAGTATTTTAATCTTCGATATCTCATAGAGAACACGTATATGTGAACAAGTCGAGTGGTTAACTAGAGTGCTCTACCTATATATTTTACGACCCTTTTTTTTTTTCTTTTTTTTTTTTTACTCACAAATACTTCGATGGTGGTCCTTGATGAAGTCTCAAGTGATAGACCCCTTCGATTTTATATTTTACTCCTTCAATATATACATATACGAATACAATGCAATTTTATCTGACAGCAGATTTTAATTTACAAATTTTTTCTGTCTATTCTCGGATATGGATTTAATTTCGTTGGGAGAAAATTGCATAAGGTATTGAAGAGTATAGAATGTAAAAGAAAGAAGAACAACTGGAACAAACTTATACAGTGGTATCATCATCGTTGCTTTGTATCCAATATATATATATATATATAATGATATTTAGTTCAACATTGTCGTCATTCGTGGCGTGTTGTCCAGTGGCCAGAAAGAGATTGGCAAAGACCAAGAGAAAGAAAGAATGTCGTTTGTATTTCATCCGACAAAAACCAGAACCCCCTTTAATTCTGCTCCGGGCACTCTTTGATCCAGAAAGAAAAGGGAGCAAGGAGAAAAGATGAAGAAAAAAGAAGGGAACAGTGGACCGTGAAGTTGTATAGAAAGGAGAGCACAAGAGCACATCACTGCACGTACCTTCTCTCACTCTATTTTATATATATCGGGTGTGTAACAAATAAAAGTATCAATTTTAAATTGAACAATTTATATATATATATATATATATATACATATATAAAATCAAATTTGTATAATTTAAAAAATAATAATATTATTTATTTGTATAATCTTCATATGGATCTTTGATAAATAAAATACATGAACCTCAACCCTGAGAACCAGCCGCGCTATTTTACCTCAATGGAATTCAGTGTTTATTGGAAATAAATTCCGGCTTGGAAGAAGGTCGAACTTGACGTTTGGATTATATGGTAGGAGAGAGAGAAAGAGAGAGAGGGGGAGTAAGCACTTACACACACATACACATATAAATATTCGAGGGGCCCAAGAGTTTTGTAGTTTCAGTTTGTGAACGCGTGTATTTATGTATGCAATAATCGTGTGTATTCTCTCATACCATCTTATATATACGTGTGTATATATATAATGTACATTGACGAAACTCTTTGGAAGAGGTTCAAACCCTTTCTCGCACACTACGCGTTCCTCACAACGCTTTACGAGACATCAGCTCCGCCTTGGAGCTTGTTAATTAGCCCTTGGCGAATTATTTGTTTCTTCCTCTCACTTTTTTGTTTTTTTTTTTATTATTCTTTTTTCTTGTATCTTTCACTCAATTGTTCATCACTTTAATATTAAAGATTATCGTGATTGTTAAGAAAAAAATAAATAAATAAAAAAATAAATAAAAAAATTGAATCCGGATGCTAAAAGGTGATGAGTATACAGAATCAAAAATAAAAATACATTTGTACACACACACACATATACATACACACGCGCGCGTAGGTAAATAAAAATAGATGGAAAGTGACGAAGGTGGATCATTGAACGAAGAAGATCCACTGCTATATAGTAGATAGGGATCGTAAATTTTATTGATGCCCAAGAGCACAGGTTTCTCTAGTGGGACATTCCACAATCATTGGAACCAAAGAACGTGAAGAGAGATCCTGTGTATATTGGCTGCAACAAGTGTAAGCATGTTGAATGACACTCTTTCATTCTCTCCAGAGACTGGTTGGATAAAAATAAAAATAAAATAATACAAATGGAAAAAAAAAAAATTTTTTTTTTTTTTTTTTTTCCGATCAAAGGAACTTACCGCTGTGTGATGTTTGATGTACATATTAAGTTGTACGTGGGCTTTTTTTAAAATTTTTTAAATATACACAATTTTATTTAAAAAATTATATATATATATATGAATGTGATAACAAGAGAATCTAGAATAAAGTGATACATTACATTATAAATTAATTAATTATTAGAAAAAATAATCGAAAAAAAAAAAAAAAATTTACGGATAATAAAATTCTTCTAGTTTTTTTTTTTTTTTTTTTTTCCTTTCGTCATGGTATTTTGCTTGGATCTTTTGTACAACTAACTCGCAATACGTGCTGATGGCCGTACTGTGTCAATGAAACCCCCCAATCACAATGAATAAGGGGGGTTAGAAATATTGGAGGGAGAATAAGAGAGACAAATGAAACAAAGGGAAAAAAAAAAAAAAAAAAAAAATACAACTGAGAAAATTAACTGCGTGTGATGATGTGTCTCAGGTTCTAGCCAATGCTCATTTACTCATTTATTTTATCTATTTACTCACAGTTTATTGAGGAGCGTGAACACACTCTAGACGATGATTAAATTTTTATATATTGAAAAAAAAAACAAAAAAAAAAAAAGAGTGTGAGGAAATGGATAAAAAGAGTAAAAAGAATATATTGTATTTTTCTGACTATACACCACGATGCGGCTAATGGCGAGATTTATATGATATTTTTTTAACCAATTCAAATATAAAAAAAAAAAAAATTCAACTTGGTACAGGCGGTACTATATAACACACTGGTGCTATGGGTTATATTATATGGTGTTACGTTGGTGAGACACAACTCCCTGTTTACGCACGACATGTATGTACAACATATACCTATATAATGTGCTCGTTTGTCAAGCGTTAAATACTGTGACCATAGTTTCTCTTCCTCTTTTACTCGGCTCTGCTGTGTATTCATACTCTCACACACTTCCCCTCACTCAAGTCCCTCACACCCGGGGGGTACTTTCAGCCCCGTGGTGTTGGCCGATACCGCGTCTCTCTTGATTAACGAGACAAGCCATACATATCCGCGACAGGGGGTTTTCCACCAAACCCACTATACCACCCTCTCAATTCTCTGTATATTCTCTATCCCGCATTGTTGCAATCTCATGCTTTACTGCATATTGGTAGTAGATTTTTTTTTCTCAAAATCGCCAACAAATCTACACATTTATAATGATGAAGAAAAAAAAAAAAAACAAAAAAAAATGTCAAAATAATTTCATACAGTCAAATTTAGTTTATTTTTATTATCATTATATATATATATCCATATGTTGGTATATCGATAATTCTAGGATTATTCAAGTTCAGGTTGAAAGGTTTGAGGCCAACAGGTCAAAAGCAGCTACGGTTAATACATTGAATAGTCGATCGCGCAAGGTGGGGCTGCATATATTTACATAAAATCATTCGTAACAAATTAACGACCGAGTCTATTCGATTCATCTCGATTTTTATTTTTATTTTTCATATATATATTCATTTGTCTAATTGATATCTGGTATTTATATTATAAAATATAAATATAAATCAAATACTCGTAAAAATCTTTTTTTTTTTTTTTTTTCTTTTTTTTTTATCATCAATATGGAAAACATGATCACTAATGTAATCATTATATACAATAATAATAAAAGATGAAATTCAGATTCAACAACTTTACATCCAAACTTTATCGAGAAAAATCACATCACACGATGATGATGATAATGATGAGGATGAGAAAGCTCAAAATATATCCTTCACAATCCGTTGATTGAGAACTAGTGTGAGATGTCAAAGGGAGTAGTAGTAATAGTAGTAGTAGTAGTAGTATAAAAGCTTTGCAAAGCTTAAATCCAGCCATACATCGAGAGGAGGTAGAACCGCGCAAACTATGGACCAATCGATCGTTACTATTTGCCCAAACCCTCATTGATATATACAGATTCATCGGTTTAATACCATCGACAACGAGACACTGAAGTAAACCAGACCTCTTGCTATGTATA
This sequence comes from Dinocampus coccinellae, assembly GCA_963920625.1. NCBI lineage: Eukaryota > Metazoa > Arthropoda > Insecta > Hymenoptera > Braconidae > Dinocampus > Dinocampus coccinellae. The sequence goes on along the minus strand of OY987188.1, from coordinate 5,559,662 downwards.
TATATATATATATACATATCCATTTACAGCTACACCTATAAACTTATACACGTGTGTGTATTAGTTATGCCTGTGCTCTCCCACGGTAATTGATGGCATGCGATAATCCTAGTGAGCTTATTTACACTTCTATATCCATTTAAACGTGAAAATGGCTTTGAATTTTATCGATTGACACATTATATGTACATTGAAATTGTATTAAATAACTTTTGTATATTTATTTATTTATATTGAAAAAGAAAAATAAAGTGTAAAATATTTATGCAATAAAAAAAATAGAGATAGAGAGGACACACTGAGTAAAGATGATGACTCTATCCACACGGTTCAATGAGTCGTTCAAGTCTTTATTGAAGAACGAAAGAAAGACTAGGAATAAGAAGCCACGATGAGCCATGAGAAAAGTGGTATAGACATAAATATATATTATGGCACGGGATGAGGTACAAATAAGTCACGGACACAACGTCATTATCCGCTACGTTAATCTTCAACGATGGAGCCGTTCACAGTGGGTATGCTGATGGTTGATTCGTTGTCATCTTCTCTTTGCGGCACAAATGTTGCCTATAATGTCTCTCACTCTGTGTTAAATATTGTTGGAAGTGATGAAGGTACATTTGGCCAAAGAAATTAACCTCTTCAACATCACGATCAGCATAATGAGTGTGTGGAGAAATTTTCATTTATTTCAATAATATAAATTATAATTATCATTTAATATAAATGTGAAGAATTAAAGTGTGTGTTTATATATTTTGGTTATATTTTAAATAATTTAATACATTATATAATAATATTTTACAAATTAATAATTGTATAAAATTTTATAATTATAAATATTTTATTTTTTTTAATTGTAGTAAAGTAATATATTACAGTATATTACAACTCTCTAGTCACGTACACGTGTATTACTATACTCTTTATATTCTTTATACTCTCTCAGCTCTTCTCACGTCTATAGACACATATAAGTGATGTTTGTTACCGGTTTTTCGTTTAATAAACCAAGACGAGTTTGTGGTTAAAGAAGCGATGATGGAGGATAAAGAATACGACGAAGAAGAAAGAAAAAAAAATAATAAATAAATAAATAAATAAATAAATAAATAAGAAAGATAAAGAGGTTTATGTGAGTTGGATGGTTGTATCGATATAATGAGAGAAGTACATCTACAAAATTCCATTCCAGGTGCACCATACTCAGCACCTCATGACAAACGTGGATTGAAGAATTAACAAATAAAAAATAGCAAAAAAAAAAAAAAAATAAATAAATAAAATTAAAAAAAAAAAGAGAATATGACATACAGTACAGAAAAGCAAAAGTGAATCGTGTGGATAGTGAAAGTAGTGGGGAACACAGAGGAGGCGAGTTGAGCTGCGATGATACAAACACGAGGGTGGAAAATTAAATAGGGCGGACTCTTGATTAGTTTGGCGATCCATCCCTCCTTCCCTTCTCTTCCCTCCCCTCTTTGATAGAATATATATATATATATATATATATATAACCTCTAGTACTGCCACTGAGAGAATGTACTCCCACGTTTAATCCAACATTATGAATATTTTCTCATTCATCCGTTGCTCGAGGGAATCTATTCCACTTGACTCTTTTCCACTTTCTTCTATTACTTTTACTATCTCACTTGTACTTTACGCTACTCAACATTATCATTTTAATTTATATATATTTTATTTTATTATTATTAAATTTTTTTTTTTTTTTTTTTTTTTTTCCAGTTAAAATTTGAAAAGTTCATTTTATTATTGGACAAATTCAAGCTCCAATATTATATAAGATAAAGTAACTGTCTTGAAATTATTTTGCGATTGGTATTGAATTTTTTTCTTCTTGTAATTTCATGAAATTAGATGAAAATAGAGAAAAGTGAATGGGCCGAGAGAATGAAACTGAACAGAGATGAAAGGTATACTATCCCTATTGCCATTGGTACACGCTTGTGCAAAGACATTTATGACGGGACTGCGTCTGAGTTATGATCTCAATACTGCAATAAGTGCTCTCAGTGAGACTATACCACAACCATCTTTTACTTTATTGATTATTTCTGCCTCGTATTTTTTTTTTTTTTTTTTTTTTATCTTTAGGTATAAAGTGTGTGGCTTTTATTATTGCATTTATATTTTCTTTATTTATCACGCAAATGTCACTTATCATTAATTTACGTTGATACTGTTAAATATAAGACACTGAATGACAGATAAATATTATTTAATTAACTATATCTGAGAGTACATCCTATATTACTATTGCGATGGGTAAATAATGCGTCGCAAGACATTGGAATCAGTATAATCATGAATTTATGGCAATTATAAATAAAAAAATAGGTATATGCCCTTTATAACCTTTAATTTAACATATTTTTTCCCCTTTTTTTTTTTTTTTTTATGTTTTCTCTATTTTTATATGGCTACATTTTTTTTTGTGGTTATATCTTTCATGGAAAATTATTTCCGCTAGGAATCCACAATGCCCATACTCTTCACTTTGGCACTGGTCGATTAGTCCCTGCGGTGAATTTAAGTTTCATTCGAATTACGAATCGTTCTCTCCGTTTATTTCCACTGATTCTCCACTCTCAATGTTTCTCACTCTACTCAAGAATTTCCTCCTTTAATTGTTCATCTACCTATATCCATTCAAAAGGGGGAGGAATAAAATGAGAGAGATGAAGTTAAAAGTACCAAAAATTGAGATAAACAGAGAGAGGAAGAATGGAAGAAAACGGGGCTTAAACGACTCCGGAAAGTAATCTGCCTAATTACCCTGCAAGAGATTCATTCCTGCCCGCGCATATTTTTGGCCAGGGAATGTGACATATATATATATATATATATATATATATATATAGAGTAATGTCGTACATGATGTGGAGAGTCTTATGCGAAATCGTTCTGGCCCTCGTTTCTTCCAAAAATATTATTACTATTTAAATTTAAAGTGGTAAAAGTTTTTACAAAGTAATAATGTTGAATTTAAAACTATTCGCCCAACTGTTTGATGAATTTTCAGTGAAGGAAAAAATGTAATAAGAAATGAAATTCAGGTGGATGGTTTGAGTTATGAATATAGGTAAAAAAAAAAAAAAAAAAAAATATGATAAATAGGAAAAATAAAAAATAAGAGAATGAAACCGGAGAGACAGACGTGATAGGTAGCGGTGGAGTTTAATAATCAAAACCACGCGCCGTGATATTAGTCTGTCACCGAATAACCTTTTCCCCTGCAAAATATTATTTATATTCACTGCTATCTTCTTTTTTTTTTTTTTTTACACCCTCACGTTGCATCACATCAAAGGATGATGGAAAAAAAGAAAAAAAAAAAAAACAATTTATACAAATATTCTCAGTGCAAAGACAGAAATTTTATTTCAATTGTTTTTTATTTTATTTTATTTTCAATTCTTTTTATATAAAATCATTGAAAATACCAAAACTATTTTTGATGTTATCCTCTCTCTTTCATTATAAATATATATATATATATGTATATCATCTCCGGGGCATTGTCCCAGTATAGTTGTCTAGCATTACCGGCGCCGGACGTCGCGTCGCCAGACTCTCTCATACCAACATCCATTCTGGAGCCAACTTTACTAGCTAAATTCAAGTAAATTCAATTCACACACAGTCTAGACTCTTTCTCCATCTTGTACATATATCTATGATAGAGAGAGAGAGAGAGAGAGAGAGAAAGAAAAACGAGAAGAAAAAAGAGTTAGGTTATGTATTAATGTTCAATATGGCCGTAAAGACAAACACAAGAGATAAATGTGTTTTAAGGTTAAACATGTGAGTGGAAAGTCTTTAAAATATTTTTTTATTTTTTTTTTATTTTTTCGAAGGGTGCCAGTGCTGTGTATGTAGTAAATTAATTACCGTTCAAAATATCGTTAAGTCTAGGAGGGGTTGGTATTCGGTTATTAACGCAGTACATCATACTTGTGGGCTTACTCTCATTCCCTGCCATATATGTACCGTACATGCAACTATATATATGGCTTTTTGTATTACGTTTATGTGACTAAACACTTTTGTATCACACTTTTCCTGCTTTCTCACACCCACACACGTTATTAAACACAGATTATCTCTACCGTACTATTAATAAATACATGTGTGTGGGCTGAAAATTGTAAGATATAGTATTGATATATTTATATAACAGTATCACTAAATAAAAAAAAAAGAAAAAAAAAGAAAGAAAATAGTTCTAGTTCAATAGTGTGTTTTTAAACGACATTTAATAATAATTGGTAAATAATTATTCACAAATCATTCACTTCACCAGTGATATCTTCCGGGATAATTTAGGTTTTACTCATCGTGACGAATCATTATTTGCAGATATTCAACTGTGACTGTGCCCTTTCAGCTTTGGCAAAGTATTTTGTTCAACCCTTTCTTCTCTAGCACCAGTTAAAAGGTATTTTAGCATCTGGATATCGATCTTCAAGCGAGTTATATTGCTTTCTCGATTGAATTCATCTTTGCAGTTGTAATATCCAACTTGGTCAAGTTATAAAGCACGGAGAATATAAGGAGGAAGTAATGGTGAAACAAGGCAATGAAAAAGAAAGAAAAAAAAAAAGAGATAAAAAGTTAAAATAAATAAATAAATAGATAAATGACTAAGAGAATGTTTATGATGTGGTTATTGGGCGATGTACATTGAAGCCATGAAATAGGATGGCAATCTCTTATTTAATTTTTATTTTTTAATTTTATTTTTGCTCCTTTCGATCTGGTCGATCGATCATCGCAATGGAGAAGGCTCCTCTTCTTCATTTAATCCTGTTCATTCTAAATAAGGAAACACCGCAGATGCTATTCTGAATCGAAAGGAACGAACACAAGGGACATACCACGATCATTTCGATGTATATACGGTATGCAATGGCGAGCGCAAAATGGTGTAATGTTCAGTGCTTGTGTATATTTCGATTCGAAACTCAACACATATAGAAAATGATTTATTAGCAACTATTGTGGAATTTAAGTGAAGTATATACATATATATTCAATGGGAATATATAGAATCCATGGAATTTATTTACATCTCTCTTTCCCTCTCAAACTGCACATGGAGAGTTTTGATTGTCTTTTTCACTGACAACTCTTGGTAGCAGAGTTTGCGTGTTTTACTCTGACACTCATCGTGCACTCTTCTTCCATCTTCTTCTCTCCACCCTCTCAACTGTAGAAATAATATGGGTATTGTGGCACGTTGCTGTAGAATTTCAGATATAACTTTCAACTTCGTTTCTCATTGTTATCTGTATGAATATTCTGAAGTGGCTGATTTACATTTGGTAGATCTACGAGAAAACCTGAATTGAATTGAAATGTAAATGTAAATGGCTATACACTAATAAGGCAATATAAATATTTAATTATTTCATATCAACATTAACATTAATTTTTCGATAATAATAATAATAATAATGATAATTAATCGTTGGATGCTTTTAGTGAAATGTTTGGTATATCGGATGGATGAGACTCAATTGTACACGTATAAAGGAAGAGTAAGGCGTAGAGGTGGAAATGCAGGAGGATCCATTAGTGCAAGGAGAAGTCGTCGAGGATGGGTTTCTTCATGGATCCTTCCGGCCTTTCAAGCTTCTCAACTTTTATATATATATATATATATATATATATTTATTGCTATGGCAGATAGTCAAGCGATAATGGGCTGCAACGTGTACGTTTGGCGAGTCCTGAGTTTGCTCGCGGGTTCAGCGTAGGAAGAGAAAGAGAAAGAAGAATATAAAAAGGAAAGAAACAAAGGGAAGCGAAGAGAAAGAGGAATATGAAAGGAGTAAAGCAAGAAGAAAAAATATATATATATATATATATATATGAGGCGCATACGCAGCCTGCAGCAATGCCGGTTATGTGGCAGCAGTGGCTCCCAATCACCACCAATATATAATCTCTCGTCTTGTCTCTTTTATAAATAGTCGATTTACCACGTAAAGGCGAGAGCTTTGTGCAGATAATACTTCAATGGTCTTATATATATATATATATATATAAATGGTGAATGATAAATTTTGTAACGGATAAGAGGAATACAGTCAGTGAATCGTAGACGGAAGTGAATCCTAACATGACACTATTGAGTGAAATAGCCTCAAGTATTTTATTATATTTTCTAAGGATGTGTCAACTATTTATTGATCTGTACCTATGAGGTTTTTCTTCTTATATATATATATATATATATATAATTATTTTTTCTTTTTTTTTTTCTTTATTCAGAATTCCATTGAGTTTTCTCTTGGGAGGACAACAGAGAAACATTTGCGTTCTCTAACTCGTGTCGTCTTTGTTGGTTTCTTTTCACGTCACACAAATGCCGCACCCTGGAATTAAGTTTGTTAGACAGATATATATATTGGTAAAAGAAAGTCCCGTAGGACAAAGTTACCCTCTCAGTGTTGGAGAATTTCACGTGGAGAGTTGTTGACTTCGTTACCTTCATCTCTATCTTATTCGTCTCTTATTTTAGTGAACATAAAATAATACGACGAAAGGTGTACACACGTCTCACAGAATTTCCACTTTATTTCATAAATCAAAATGTGATAATAATAGTGAATAAAAAAAAAATAATAAAAATAAAAATTATATTTATACATGTAAAATTAAAAAGTGACATTTTGAAATATTTAATGATTTTGATGAACTTGATTTGGCCTTGGTTACAAAAATTATTTGGCCTTTCACTTGTCACAACACATGTAAAGGGATTTAGGTCATGTATTTATATACTCGTTAACATGAAATTTATATAAATTCATTTACTTTTATGTTAGATAAAAAATGAATATATTTAAAAATAGTAAATTGTTGGAGTCATGTTATATATAAAGACGATGGAATATCCTGGAACGTGTCGAATGGATGATAGAGCATCAGCCACGACCAATGTTGTTATGTAGTTGGAAAAGTTCACTTATGCCGGAGATGTATGTGTATTTATATATATAAATACGATGGTATTAAGTGAGAGGGGAAACACATCGAATACTACTACCACCACCACCACCACCACCACCACCACCATCATCATCACGGGCATCCCGTGGTAATATAATAAATGCGATAGCCTATGGAGTGTAACACACAAGCAACAGCAGGAGCAGCCGGTGCCCGTGCCCTCGACTCACGCGGCACGTCCTGAGTAAAAGAAGAGAATAAAAGGAGGGAAGGTTAACGCGCTGCGAGAGCCCAAGTCGAATGAACGGAGAAAATAGTGTAGAGCATGTATGTATGTGTGTATACGTATATTTATATACAATATGTATATAGTACATAGTATATAGAGAGAGGCTCAAATTGCTCTCATTTCCCCGCGTGCTCTTGACTCTCCTCTGATGCGCTCTACAGACTATTAAATCAAAGAAAAGACAAGAGGAGAGAAATTGAAGTCGCGTACTCACACACACGAACACTCACAAATGAAATGAAAAAAATGAAAATTCAAGAGTTAAAGAAAAAAAAAATATATATATATATATTTTTTTTTTTTCAAGATAATTCGCTGTTACACACATATTTTTAGTATATACATAATATTAATACTCTTGTGATGTTCAATATTACCTCAGCATGAGGTACTTACACTTGAATGTGTAGAATAAAAAGAGAATGGTAGTTAAGACACGTTGAAAATGATAAGCAGGTTCTTGATGCTTGTATTTATATATTGAGTCAACTTTATGTGACATTATACAGACAAATCCACAATAGATGACACTATAGATTTGCCTTTCTATCGGCTTACACTCTATAAAAGTCATCATATATAGAGGATGTTATACAACCAAGTACCAATTTCAACCAACGCACAGCAATCACACTCGTTGGGATGATTTTTATTATTTTTTTTTTTATCCAAAATAGAAATAAACAAATAAATAAATACGAACGAAAGAACTAAAGAACTCTCTCTCTCTCTCCCTCTCATTCTTATGTGTATTAACTTGGAAAATAATAAAGATGATGATAATGATGATGATGATGATGATGATGATGTGGATTATTTATATTTTTATTTATTTTTTATTTTTTGATGGGGATGGAGATAGTAGAAACTTCGTGGGAAGAATATACGTGTCGAATCGATTCACACGCGAGAATTCAGGTAGCAATAATATACACCGTGGCAAGTGAGGATATGAATCGATATATGTGCTTGCAATATGTGTGTGTGTGTGTGTGTGTGTTAGTAGCAAGGTAAAAGTATTTGCACTAGTGAAAAGGGAGTTTTTGGCAAGTCTGAGTGAAAAATGTCTGGTAATTTGACAATAACGGAAAAAAAAAAAATAATAATAATAAATAAATAAATAAATAAAAATAAAAGAGAAAGGTTGAGTGCTATAACTTTTTGGGGAGTGCTATATATCAACGCGACGACACGCGGCTGGTGGCAAAACTTTTGCGTTTAATAAGTTGCTACGATTTTTCACCCTCTCTCTAGTACAGTGGCAATGTATAGTTTTTAGGGGGTGTACAGTGGAGCGGCATTTTACGTTTGAGAGCGCTCGTCGTTCTTTGTAAATGTCCAAATTTGTTAAAGTTACTTTTTGAAAGTTCTTTAACAAGGTCGAAGACTTGATGACTTATATATATATATATATAAATGTCTTTATGTGATGTATGCATGTTTGGAATGTTGGGTAATATAAATTTATTTATGTCTCTCTTACTTTAATCTCTATAGATATATCTATATATATTTTTAACTGTCATATTTTTTTATATCTAAAGTGAAACGCAACAGAGAACTGGATTGAAATGAATTCTTATATTCTACGTCTTTGTAGATCGCGTATATGGCTCTGGTTTTTCTCCTCTTTCTCTGGCTGCTGTCTCTCTATCGATTTCGTCGAATTTAACATCACAGCAAAAGATGATACATGGAATTAAATGAACCACAGAAGAAAGAAAGAAAAAAAAAAAAAAAAGATGAACTCACTTATACGTATGTACATACGTGAGAAGATAAAAAGTATATAATATTGACTGAAGTAACGAATCGAAAGAGGAAGATGTCAAAATACAAGAGGTAGGAAAAGCCGGATGGAACAAAGGCGGATGTGATCGGGAAGCAAAGTGGAACACGCATTTCAACATTTTAGTGAGATAGAGTGAGAAAAATATATAGGATAGCATGCGAAACTTGGATAGAAATGGAAAGCAAAATTCGTGGTGAATTTCAATGCGATGAATTCGTGCCTGGAAAACTCTGTCATACTCTCACTCTTAATATTATTCCTTTTGCGATCATCTCATACTCTAATATTTTTTTTTTTTATCATAAAAAAAAAAAAAAAAAAGAAAAAAGAAAAAAATAATAATAAATTTTGCCTGGTTTACCTCTCACTATTTTTTTATAATTTTTCCATTTGTAACACAAAAATTTTTTTTTTTTTTAAACTGACATTTTACAGATGTGCATTGTACATGTCGACAAAGTTTTCACACATTGGAAATCAATGAATGGGTAAAACAGAAAAAAAAAAAAAATAGGTAGAAAGAGAAAAAACAAGAGTGAGAATAAAAAAGGGATTGAAATAAGCAAGACCTCCTACATATATATATATACATGAACGTATCTGTGTGTCTGTGTGCGCCTGATATGGAATTTAGTTGTCCTGGGGCATCGACGGAATACACATAACGTTCTCTTTCCCTCTTTCTCTTCTCTGTTGAATAGGGATCTCGTTTACCTTGGATCCTTATATATAGAAGAAGAAGAAGAAGAATAAAAAGATGGAGGTGTGTACTGTTTGCGTGTCTTCTCATGTACTTTTTCTCTCTTAATCTATCTAATACACATATATATTGTCTTTAAATTTTCCCTACAGTTACACGTCAATTGATACATTTTACTTTATGTTAATTATTGGAGAATTAATGGAGAAAATGAAGGAATTCTCATGAATACACACGTGATAATTATTCTAAAGGGTATAATTAAATTGAAATTGATATGTTTTATTTTGCAATGTCAATCAAAAATTATAATATTATAATTAAATATGATTGAGTTGTGTTACACGCAATTCTTGAATTTTTCATGAAAATAATCAGTTGAATTGAGAGAATATAGAAGATGTAAAGTGTAAATGAAGCTGAAGAAATGAAATATATATATATATATACTATCTTGAGTATCACGGATTTACCATAAGAATAGCTGCTATTATTCCATAGATTCAAGCTGGTAGATAGCGCCAAGTTGAAAATGGCCAAAAGCTGGCTAAAGGGGCCTGGTGACAGATGCTCTGTATGCAAATTCACGCTCAAGACTTACTACACTGAGTGTGTGTGTGTGTGTGTGTGTGTGTGAGCACGTACACACTGTGGAAAAACGTCTTGGTGTACTCTAACCCCTCACTTTGGCAATAGTGTCGGTCCTCCTTCAGAAGAGTCTTCGTCTCTTCTTGCGCTATCCCCGGGGTTCAGAGTAGTGATAAAGACCTTTCTCTCATACTCTCAATTCACTACCTCTTCGTTCCTTACTCTTTGTCTGTGCCTCTTTCTCGTACTCACACCTTCTGTTTTAACCAAGGAAAATGAAATAAAGGAAGAAGGTGTATTTGGCAAGGGCGTTAATTGAAACGAAAGCTTGCGCCAGAGAGACGCTCCCCCACCTCATCATTATCATCATCATCATCATCATCATCATCGTCATCGTCAATGACAATAAAAACAAAAAAAAAACTATGAATTTTCTTGACTTTAGTCAAGTATGATACATAAATTTTTATTGTATTATTTTCGTTTTTTTTTTTTTTTTCTCTGTCATTCCTTATTTGCGTTATTGTGACGAAATAATTTTCTTCACCCTGTGCACACACACACACACACACACACGCCGATGATGGGGCAACGACTCGTCATTGATATGAGAGGGTTGAAGAAATTAATTTAATTAGCGGTTGTTCTACACAGTCCCGCCTTTGACTTGGGTTAAATACTCATTCGTGACACCTGTCGCTCTGTCCTCAGTCTTGACATTGATTTCTACACACTGTTCATAAATTTTTATTGTATAAAATATATATACACACACACACACACACATACATACAGAAACAGATATGTTGATTATATGTATTTGTTATTTGCATACAGTGATATGAAATATTTTATACGTGTTGTTGGTAGATATTGAAGTTCATCTTTTCTAACAATTTTTCTCTCCTGTCACATACCCTTATATTGACGCGTGTGCGATAGCACGTTGTTCCCAAGAGGGTTCAACGAAATATCTCTTTTGGTATATAAACGACAACCGCATACACGATCTTTATTTTTCGCATATATGAATATGCCATGGCAGTAGTGAAAAACATCAAGAGTAGAGACAACACGTGTGGATTACCGTGTATTTTCTATTTTTTTCTTTTTTTCCTCTTCTTCACTCACTCTCTCTTGGAGAACAAGCGCTGAGAGGGTGAAACGATAAAAAAAAATAAATATATAAAAATAAAAAATAATATTCAAAAAAATAACTCTGATCATTCGTAGGAGTGGTTTTTTTTTTTTTTTCTTATATTTTTATTATCTGAAATAAAAAAGAAAAAAATATAAAGAATAAAATCAAATAAAAAAAGTATACGTAGAAAGATTCGACAAAGGGGTTGAGCTTGATGAAATTCCCGACGTGATACAGATTAGTGTGAAAAGAGAGGGGCAAACGAGGAACGAATGTTTCAATTAAAAATAATACGGTGAATTTAAAAATAAAATAGTACTCGAAGAAAAATCCCTTAGTGTGGAGTTTTTTTTTTTTTTTTTTTAATTTTAGTTAAAACCAGTGAAGTAAATGATAATTATTTATTTTAAGGATAAAATATTATTATTATTATTATTATTATTATTATTATTATTTATATCCCCTGGTTAATATCGTTAAAGGGATCGAATGTAAATAAAGTGGTATGAGTTTTAGTCTCGTAAATTTCACATTTGGAAAACAACGCAGGGAAATTCGATCGAAATCGTTTGGATTCCATGTCCCATTGGGAGATGAATAGTCGGTACGATTTTGGAATGCTAATGCATGTGCCATCAACTTTATATGTGTATAGTCTTAGGGCACAATTCTATTCGTTCAATTTTCTCATGAAGGATGAAGGGTAGTGTGGCGTAGTTGGTTTGGTATAGACTACCACTCCTTATTTATATATATATTTCGCGTTTGCTTTTACTTCTTTGCGACACACGATCGCGAAAAAAAAAAAATAAATAAAAATAAAAAACACACAAAGTTGAGTATCAACCATAGGGATATTTTAAAATGTCCCGGTGAAATTTACGAGGCGTTGCGCGCCATGCGCTTACCGAAAAAGTCCTCAAGGGAATTGAGAGATTTTTCTCTGTGCGTTCTCGACTTTTATTATACTTTTTTCTTTTTTTTTTTAAACATTCGTTGGTATATACAATTCAAAGAAAAACTTGAACACATTCCAGGGTGAATAGTAAAAAAAAGAAGAAAAGAAAGTATATTTACAATTAATGAGAATTTTATTTATTTATTTATTTTTTTTTGTTTTTTCTTTTTTGTTGTTTATTCTCCATGAACTTTATACTATCTCATAGTGATTTCCTCCTTTTTTATTCGTCCCCTGTCCCGTTCTCCACACGTTCATCCTATCAAAGAAATCTATTCGTTTAAATGCACACTTGACATTCGATTTTCCTATCGGCTTTATCGCCATCCAGAATACCAATATCCTACTTGGCCAAACATGGATAAAAACACCGGTATACAGAACGAAATATCACAGAGTAAAAAACGATGTTTCTTTGCAGTGAACATCAAGAAATATATGTGTATATATATATATTTTGTGATAGGAGTTCATGAGCAAAGAAAAGAAATAAATGGTAACGAGTAACCATCTAGTCAACTGGTGAATGTGGGAAATGAAAGTCTTTTGTCCGATGAGTACACAGAGAGTAAATAGGTAAAAATAAAAATAAAAAAAAAACCAACTGAGAGAGTTTGAGTTACAATTGGCAAGATGATTTTTTTTTTTGTTTTCGCTACATTTTCCTTTCTTTCTTTATATATTATTTTATCTTTTTTTTTTTTTTTTTTTTTTTTTTCTGTGTCTGCCATCGTGAAAATTTTACTTCTATTTCCCCTTTCTCAAAACCCACAACACTTTCACAGTTCCATTAGATGTGTCGAGTGAGGGTTCGAGAGTGAATGTGTGTACGTGTGTATTTATGTGTGGGTTTGTATTTTCCACACGCGACTACCAAATAGAATTTGTGGTTGTAAAGCCCACCATCATCCACCGGTGCGTACAATCTCTTGCGCAATACTATCAATATACATATATTCCTTTCTATTTTGCCAACCCTCTGTGGTTGCATGTTCAGCGATATTCCTCCTTCGTCGCCAGAAGTGTGCACCATGTCAAGACGAATAAATAGAAAGGGCACAATTGCTTTTAAACTTTTTTTTTATTTATTTATTTATTTTTTCGTTTTTATCTTCGATGAAATAAAAAAAAAAAATAAATAAATAAATAAATAAAAGGTCCAATAGTTTTTGAGTAAAGCCCAGGTGTTGTCCCATCGTATTTTACATTTGGTCACCAAAGGCCAGTATGAAGTGCGTCGTTTACATTTGAATCGCTCATTGGGGAACGGCCCCAAAATGTTTGGGATAAACTCTCACCCATGATTTTACTAAAACTGAAATAGAACGAGTGAACAAAACCAATAAAATAAGTTTACTTTCTATATCCTGTTGGATGAATCAGAGATTTATATAAAATTTAAAATCCACTTATCTATTTTCAAAATCCTTTTTCCCTCATTTATTTATCCACTTTGGTAAATTTCAAAAACTCCACCTCTACTCACCATCATCAGGATAAAGAATAAAAATTGACATTGTATATATACACACACCCATGTATTTGTGTGTGTGTGTGTGTGTGTATATATATCTATTGTTATTTGTTTCCCCTAATCATTTTCCTCAATGAGAGAAAATGGAAAAGATGCAACGAATAGCCAGTGGTTTTTATTAGTTTCTATCTTTTTTTCTCTCTTTGTCAGGACGTGTGGCAGCTTCTGTCCCTCACGACAATTGAAACGATATATCAATGCCTCTATAGACCTGCTTGGGGACGAGGTGCTGGAGTGTCCCATCTTTATATATATATTTCGTGTACACACACGGTCTTATCTAGGGACACAAATCAAGGTGCAAGTGGACGAGCCATCGTCAGGGTGCGAGTACGAATAACCAACAAAGACAGATAGAATAAAAGTGCCGAGTGTGTATCTTGGGGATGCTATGGGCGATTCGAAAAGCGCCTGGGACCTTCTTAATTGAACGGATCTTTCGGTTGGCTTCATGTTGCCTTCTATTCGTGACTGTAATCCTCAAAATCCTAAACACCATTGCCTGGGTGTTGTCTTCAATCCTTTGAATCCTCGTAATTTTAATTTCTTTCTATACATCATAAAAAAAAGTAGAAAGAGAAAAATAAGTCAATAAATAAACAAGTAAAATGTAATTAAATAATTATATGAAATAGAATAGAATAATTTGGATTAATTGAGTAGATTATTTAAGGTTAATACACATAAATTTTATATATATGTAAATATATATGCGTATATACATACCCTTGATATGATGGTCCATTCGGACAACATAACCCGAGCTAGAAATCCGCTGAGAATGCTCTGTGGTTTCTATATACAACCACATAGTCATAATTATATATTCCATAGCACGCTCAGTCGCAGTTTATTCCCGTGATCATATATATATATATATATATATAAATATACACAATGGCGTGGCCGCACTTCGTTACTCTGGATATATCCAGAGGGTGCGTTGAATCGTCCGATTATCGACGTTATCTCACTTTAGGGGCTCGTGAGCGAGCGTGAGAGAAAGTCACATCAGTTTAATCCTCTCTCTCTCTCTCTCTCTCTCTCTCCATCTATCTATATATATTTATAATATAAATTATATCGAGAGACTTTGGTAAAAATTAAAAGAATAATTATCAATAAATAAATTAATTTAAAAAATTTCAATTGTGAAAAGTAAAAATACGATAGGAATTTTTATACTTTTTTTTTCTGAACTATTTATTTTTTTTTTTTTTCCAGCCTCCCAATCTTATAATTTATTATTATTATTTTTTTTTTCTTCGATTTAGAATTTCTACATCAATGACATCACGTATTTTGTGAAAATACAGTGTGGGGGTGTGGGAAAATATACGTCAGACAGGGCTCATCAAGCGTAGACTGAAGCTCTCACTGAATACCAATTTTGTGGTCGCAACGCCCCGGCAAAGTCACCAAACTCCACTTTCACATTGTCCCTTTCACAATATTTGTTGCTCTCATTTTCTATATATACATACATACATACCATACATACATCTAAACTATATCTATAAATATACAGGGAAAAAAAAAAAAAAAAAAAAGTCATTGAGTCTTATTAAACACGAAGTGAATGAAAAATAGGGGAGTAAATAAAGAAATTTAATATAAATTTATTTTAACCCTAATGTGTTTGAGAATAAATTATACAATGAGCACAATACATCAATTGAATAATACACTCAATCTTTTTTTTTTTTTTTCCATCATCTTATTTATATTATTATTTTTTATTTTTATTTTATCAACAACATCAATCAATCACTGTCTTATGGCGCAATATAAATAATATTATATCAACCAAATCTATTTCTCTTTTAAAATCTCACTTTTTATATTTATGTGTGAATAAAGGGGAAAAAAAAAAAACAAACAAAATTTGAAATACACATGTGGCTTTGAGACTTTATCTTTATATATACGATATATAAATCGTTTATTATTATCCATTTGTCGTTAATGCAATGTTAAATGTAGACAATAAAACGCAGTTGGAAAACGAGTGAATGGACGTGTATTGGATAAAGAGAAGGTGAGAGTAAAATATTGTGGATATGTATTGGTTATAATTTACGTGAGGGCAAGTAAAAGTAAGCGTGAATAAAAGGGAGGAAGGAGAGATAGAAATAGAGAGAGAGTGAGTGGCGGGTGGTCCACGCGACTTCCGCGGGAACGGCAAATTTGACACGAGTAGAGACACCCTCGAGCTTTTACAGGGTTGGTTATTACTCCACGTGCTTTCTACCGAACATTCACGAGTACAAACGACAAGACACGAGTCAATGTGATTTCGAGTCGCAAGCCAGACTGTGAAGGAATCCTCTCAGTTCACTACTCGCGTGCGATCGTATCGTGTACGATTCTTTCACTTTCTTCATTAAATTTTCTCTTATTATATACATACATATATATATATATATATATATATATATATATATTATTTTTTCATTAGTGATATATGTAAATAAAAGACTTGTTATATTCACAACTGTGAACGAAGGTAAATTTATTATTTTTTAAAAATTTATATATAAATATTTTTTATTTTTTGTCTATTTTTTAAATTTGATATTGACATAATATTGTCTAGCCACAATTTTATTTTATTTCTATTGTTTATCAATACATAGATAAAAAGTTATTTTGTGAAACAACAATGAGAGGAGAGTGAAATTTCTGGTGCAATCTATATCGAGTGTAGGCGCGCACACAAATACTAACTCAGTGTATGAAGAGAGAATTTGGTGGCGTCCGTTCCCGACGTGGTACCAATAGCAATGGGATTCCAAACGCGAAATGCCTGTCTACCAGCTGTGTGCACGCTCTCGCGTGACAACTCACCGTTAGCGACTCTCTATACACTACATATACAATATATTTCCCTCTAACTCGATATTCATATATATATATAGTTGTATAAATTGTCGTGCCTACAACCAAATTTGTCCTAAAATACATATTTCACTCTGCGGGTGAATAATAACAATAATAATAACGATAATATGAATGAATATATAAATAAAAATTTAGATGAGTGTGTGCGTATGTCCGAATTATACAAGAAAAAAAAAAAAAAAAAAAAAAAAAAAATTTTTTAAAAAAATGGTATTTATCAGTATTAATTATCTCGTCAATAAGCATGAAAAGGTGTTCATTATTTCTAACAGTTTGTATTATTTAAATGAGAAAGCAGTTAATTATTAACGTTTGCGAGCACGTTAATAATCTGTAGTAGTGAAATATATTCTCCGACTAATGAAAGACGAGATTTATATGTTTGAATTTTTTGTTTTTTTTTTTTTTTTTTTTGGAGGAGAGTGGTGGACTACAGTGTCCCTTCTCAGCCACTCCTTCAATTCAAATTCCCAATAAAGATAAGTTTATTTTTCTTATATACACATAAATATATTGATATATACGTAATTCACATACGAATAAGACGATATCGATAAAGTTAAATATTATATTCTATCCTCGTACATTGTGTATTCTTGTTTTTTTTTTTTTCTCTTTTTTCTTCTCATCCACATCGTCATTGATAGACAGAAAACCAGATTCCCCGAATTCCAATGTCAAAAACTGTATTTCTCGCCTTATCTGTCGATAAACATATATATCTCTGTTATATAGATTGCTATCTTTTATGTGGATTCTCAAACACGCATATATATATATATATGTATGTATATATTATATACTCATAAATATATATATATATATATATATTGTATATTACTCATATACGATGTAGCCCGAGGGTGGCTTTTAACTCGACGGGAATCGAAAGCTTCGTTAATTTCACCAGTACCAGCACCAATTAGCCTTCATTTATTCATCTCCATCTCACTCATTTTGCATTTATCTATCTCTTTTTCTCAATATCTCTTTACTTATTTTTATTTTATTATATTTATTTATTTTATTTTTTCCAGGTCGCACGTTATATGCATTCATAAATTAAAACTATTGCGGTTTTAATTAGAAACATCCCTTTGCCAGTTATATCAAAAAGCTCATCCAAATAATTCAAATACTCATATATTCATATGTGTGTGTGTGTGTGTGTGTGTGTATTTATTTGTAAAGTGTATAATACACATGGCCACACATCTTAATTAATCCTTTATGTATGTGCTTTGACGTTTATAGTCACAAGATGAGTGTACATCAGTGTAATTTCTACACCAGCATTTATTAGGATTTGTATTATTACCTGACATGGAAACTCTGAAGAAAAAAAAAAAATAAATAAATAATAGAAGAAGAAGAAAAAGAAGAAACGAGTAATGATAGTGGTGTTGTAATCAGGATAATCAGTATGAAATGTTTGTGATAAATTGACGTTTGACGTATACGAATAATCCCCTGCATGACCATTTTGTCGTTTTACTTGAAGGAAAATAAAAACATTGCAGAGAATCTTCCAAGTACACTCTGGTGCTTCTCTCTTATCTCAACTCAGTATCCATTGGTGAACAACCTCCCCTGCTCAATGTTGCTCCAATATATACTGTCTTATGTCGGCCTCTCGTGTGTCCACTATCCGTCGAGGGATTACTTTCCCATTAGGATCTTGTCTCTACCTCTCTTTCTCTCTTACTATTTTTTTTTTTTTCTTGTTCTCTCTTTTCTTCATTGACAAATCGTTGGAACGCCCGCGTGTTGTTGCACAAGTTGAACTCTTAAGACATCGGCAAAACTTGGAAAACCATTCCTGGCTATCTTTTCTCTTCTCACTATATACACGTGTGTGTATGTGTGTTTGTTTCTTTTGTAGTGTGCGCACACGCTTTTACTTGTGTATTTTGTCCGAAGATCCGTCGTGAATTACGAGGGATTTACAGAACTACTATACGCCAAGCGGCACTTTTTAATACTCCACACTGCAACATTCATTCTTATGCAGTTGAAAAGTGCCGATAATATATTTTTTTTTTTTTTTTTTTGTTTATTATTTTTATTTTTCCACATTTTATTATTGCGCGTGAATTATTTTTATTTTTATTATGACCATAAATTGAATGTGCAATGTCTTTACTACGAAATCCATCAATGTCTCTGATGTTTATTTTATATTTTCTTCTTCAATATTTTTTCTCAATTGATTTACCCTAGAAAAAAAAAAAAAAAATGATTATATTATATTTCTGATACAAATAATTTTTTTTTTTATATACATTAATTTTAAAAAAACAAAAAATTAATAAATAAATTTATATTCTCGACACCTGAATCGAATTAATCAAAATTCACGTATGCCACTGGGGGATGCATCCACATATACATACAAACACACGCGTCTGTCCAATGTGCGTGCTCGAGTTATGAATATTAAACGGGTGAAGACCGCGCGCGGCCACTTTATTTTCATGATTATCCCCCTTTTCATCCGGGAGGATAGCAAGTTACGCGTCCACATCTATATATATATATGTATATGAATGTGTACATAGAGGTTTCGACGCTCTCTGGAGGACAACCTGGCCCCCGACAGCGTTAACGACACGCATTTGTAACGTACCCATTCGTATACGCCGAAGACAAAGGCGCGACGTTACACTCAGCAAGGTCTTGGTCTTTAAAAAAAAAAAAAGTAAAAAAATCGAATCATTTGTATCTTTTATTCTCACCATCCAAAAGTCCATGCCGCTTCTCTTTTACGCCTCAATATTTCAAAGGTCATACCAGTCTCTCATTTTACATTTAAAAAACGTGTTGCATTTAATAATATATTAAAAATACAACCAGACTGTGCACGTGCAAGTTATAAACCGGAAATAGAGTTGAGTGTGTCGTGTGAGTTTGCGCGTTGGGGTGTGATATAAGTATAAGCATCTGCACATTTATACTAGGAAGTATAATTTAAATATATCTGTTCTCTTGGCAAACAGACAAGTACAGATATTCACAACAAATATATATATATATATATATATATATATATATATATTTGTGTATGGTAATATATAAAATGATTCCCATTTTCGACTATTGCCAGTGATCGAGTCACCCTCAACACACCTGTGGTCTCCCCTCAATCGTCTGCAACAAAAAAGAAAAATGTATAAGAATAGTACGACAATTTCGAAATACACATTGGTGTGTATGTATAAAAAACGTCTGGGACAAAAAAAAAAAAAAAAAAAAAAAAAAAAAAAACGTTGATAGTTTTATAAAATAATAATTGAATTGATAATAATAAAATAATTAATAAAAATTTAATAATTTAATAACAAAAATTTACCTACTTGATATTTTATCCTGTCTTTTTTTTTTTTTTTTTTTTTTTTTTTCGAAATATTTGATGAATCATCGAGTATTGATTATCGAATACCAAAAATTTTTTTTGTTTTTTTCTTTTCTTTACTTTTTTTTTTTTTTTTTTTTTTCCTTAATATATATTCACTCACTGTGAAATGAAGTTTAGAGTGCCGCATCACGTATTGCAAAATTTTTCTCGACTGTCTCGAAATTAAATTTGCGGTCTCCTCATACCATATATTTTTCGTCGAAAAAGAGACATATATAAATATAACATCAGTAGTAGTAGTAGTAGTAGTAGTAGTAGTAGTGTATACGTGTGTCACTCTTTGACACGCACCTTGTCTTTTTCCTTTCACAATACAAAACAGAAAAAAAAAAAAAAAATTAATAATAATAATAAACGTCCTCGTCACGCCTTAAAATTGGTTTTTGCTTGATTGTCGACAAAGCTCCACACCGCTATCGAAATTGTCGCAAAAATTATATATTTGTCAGTTTCAACGAAAAAAAAAAAAAAAAAAGAAAAAAAAAATCATTAAAAACGAAAAAAATATTAAAGGTGAAATAAAACACAAAATACTTTATTTTGTCTGTAGATAAAACGAAAATTATTAAAAAAACAAAAAAAAATATATGTTCTATATTATTATTGTATAGTTGGAAACAGTAGACCTCCCTGAACCTCTTGTACTTTCGTTCCCCTTTCATTTTAATTGAGCGTGGAAGGGTTTGAGGGTGGACAAAGCGCATGGAGGGATGCACCTATACATGCACCTATACATACACACATACATACAATATATGAGACAACGGCATTGAACGTGGATCGGTTCTCTACTTCGTGTGACATGTGCCATGAATTCTTAGTCATAGAACTATGGATCGAAGTGTGTATATGAGCGTAAAGCAACACCCCCTGTACTCCTCTCTCTCTCACTTTCTCTTTCTCTTATTTTCTCTTTACACAATATTCTATCCCACTTACTTGTTCATATTCCTTCTCATCGGACAGACAAAAAGGGCGAATCCACTACGTTGTTGAATGTGTCCGTGTACTTTCATATATATATGGGGGGGCTCGAGTTGCTTTACGAGGGGTTGTGCCCCTTCAGTGACGCCGCGCACTAGTCTTCCAACTAACGCGGTTTCGTTACCATCGTCCACAAAAATATACCAGTGTTTAGTGTATTTCAACAATATACACAAATAATTAAAGTCACAAAATACAATTTTGAGAAAAAAATCATGTATCCATGTGTGTTTATTGTATTGATCAATTCTTTATATTGTGCCAATTAATTTAATTGACGTATTGTATATGATTATGGGGTGCGACGTGGATGATACCATGGAATATCTTTTATAAAGTGTGTGTGTATGTGTATGTGTGTATGTGTGTGTTTATTGTGTTTTCTCTTGATAAATATATCCACAATGCGTCAAACAACACCGCATTATTTTTCTAATTGTCCACGATGGCAGATGACCAATGTTTATCGTCCTCAAATCAAATTTGCTACCATCAGGTATATACAATTATGAATATTCAAATATATTTAAACTTGAAGAAATATTTTAATATCAGCAAATATACTTTCTCACATACATTAATATTCTTTTTTTTTCTTCATTTAAGCGCTTCTGTATGTTTTATATATTACATACATTGAAATAAAAGCAGCCGCTTTCTTAAATGTCTATATGTATATGAACATAAATGAGAATATTATCTTGTTAACACAGGATAAAAGATTATCCGGTACGTTTGAAAATTTTTCATTCTGTCCGTGTTAATGGACTCAATTAAATATCCACGAAGTGATAATTAATATTTCTACGAATAATCCAGAATAATAAACACACAACCTTTTTAATATTTTATATATATATATTTTTTTTTTTTCTTATTTATCAATTGTGTGTTGAAAGAAATAATATCTAAAGTATCAAAAATTCTACCAAATAAAATCACCCTCGTTCTCTTGAGACTTTTAAATCGTTTGTATAGCAAAATCCATTCTGGTTTTTGTATATATATATTATTATACATAAATATGGGTGTACACACACTCCACTACTTCAATGTGGAATTCGGTATTCAGATGGTGAAGTCCTATCAAAACTTATGCGGTCAGAGTGTCGGTGGGATCGCTAACGCCTTCTTATTGGATTTCTCTGGCTAAGCCATATCACCAAGAGTTACGTAAGCACCTTAAAACACCCTGAAAGTACCAATTATACGTCTCTGCTGTTGATTTTACTTGTGAAATACATAAAGCTCCTGGTCTTTACTCATCTTCCTGCTGTATATAACAGCCCAAGCGATGTCTCCTCGTCCTCGTCGTCGTTGTCGTTATATTCTTCAACCCCCGCGCACATGAAATTTTGTCATTTGCTTTTATCAAAATTTTCTCGTGAATGACAAAAGCGTCTCCCATACACAACGACCCTATCTACTTGCTCGCTTTCTTCTTTCTATTTTTTTTCTCTCTCTCACTACAATATTTTTACTAGTAAAAAAAAAAAAAAAAAAAAAAAAAGAACAAAAAGAGAGAGAAAATATAAGAATGAGCGGAAATAAAAAAGCACGCCTGAAGGCGCGTCTCTCGACGGGACACACTGACAAACTTTTCGCATATTAAAACTCTCCTTTTCTCCAATATTAAAACATTCTTCAGCGGTCATTTTTTTTTTTCCTTTTTTTTTTTCATCTTTTTTTTTTCTCTCTCTCTCTCGTTCTCTCACTGCGAATAGTACATTCCTTTTCACTGTTCGAAAATATACCAGAAAGAGAGAGTATTCGTCGTATATTATTTATCTGGGTGACGTTGTGCGAAAAAAAGAATAAAGAAAGATAAAAAATATTTCTTATCGTTGAAAAAATATGCGGGCGTTCATATAAATTCTTTGGTATAAAAAAATTAAAAAAAAAAAAAAAAACGGAATATTCCGATCAAAGATTTTAATCTGTGCTCGCTGTTGGGCATCATTAAAATTTATATTTTTTTTCTCTTTGTCCCATATTTTCTGGTTTTTTTTTTTCTTTTTTTTTTTTCATTTGGCTATTTTTTGTGCTTATGTCAATTGTTACTTTCTGATGTGTGGGTAATTATCAATTGACGCAAAAATAACACAGACAATACTGATGGTATATAATAAATAAAACCTGTAAAATAAAAAATAATATTAGAATAATTGACGAAAAATGTGTACTGAATGTTAACTTGAAGGTTGCACGCACGTTTACATACTCGTACACACAAACACACGTGAAAAAATTATACCCAGAGAAGATAAGGTCAAGTCAGGCAACATGAAAATTAATGACTAATTATACGAAAAAAAGAATTGAGAAAAGTAAAAAAAAAATAATAATAATAAATAAATAAATGAAATAAATTCCAGTATGGGAATTAAAGGAGTGGCTATGCGTTCTCATTTGGACATTGATAAATGTCAAAAAGTTAAGGAGAAACGAAAAGAAAAAAAAAAAAAAACAAAAAAAATTAAAAATTAGAATGTGTGTCGCACACGTTTGTACAACGTAAATGCAATGGCTTCACGTCGGACGTGTCCTTTATTAATACTCACCGACAGTGATGTCGTTGGTTGGGTTTATGTTGTCGTATTGCTGTCGTGTGGCTGCTTTAATTACACGAAAATCCAATTCATGGCAATTTTGTATTCAAGGCCACACAGTGTCGTGCTCGCGCGAACGCGCCTGGTCCTATGAATTAATTTTCAAGCTCTCCAGGGCTTTACCATAGAGAGTAGATTGAGAACGTGTTTGCACTTTTGCATATCGACAATATACTCTGCCTCCTCTTTATTATCCTCGTATTCTATAATGTTCATACTTCATTTCACTTCATTGAACTTGAAAGTTTATGATAAAATATAAAAGGCAATAAAAAAAAAACAAATTTGATGTATGACGTACTTGAACAGAAGAGTCGATCGAGGTAAATCCAGATTTAATAAAGAGAATATATTCTCACATACAAGCGCGAATCATCATCTCGTCCCCTTTTTAACACACTCTTCATATATATATATATATATTCTTTACGTCAGCATATTACATTATATCCTCAACTTATGATATTCCGTATTCAATATGGCAGATTTCCTCGTTGTAGAACCATTGGAGTTCCAATAAAAAATCCACTCAATCATATAAATCATGAAAAGTCTGAGAAAAAAAAAAGAAAATGTATATATACATTAAATTTATTATTTCATTAAATTCTCGAGTATAAGAGAAAAAAAAAAAAAATTCCCCACGTATCTCAAAACGATTTATCCTTATTTTTATTCTATGTATATATATATATATGAAATAATTCTTGTCACGATTAGAATCATTCATTCTCGCTTTCTCTTATTCATGTATATATGTATATAAATCGAGAAAGGATTTTTTGTGTTTTTTGTTTGAAACACAGGACCAATAGGCAACATTGCATTTAACAACATCACTACTTGGTATTCTCTACGTGAAGCTTGGACGGTCTTAGGGAACGTTATATGTATATAAAGTCACAACCTTTTGGGTGTGTATGTGCGTGTGTATATATATACACGTTCATCGGTGAGAAATTGTGAGAGAGGGTGAGAAATTGTGATTGAATCTATATGGGGGTGACGATAGGTCAAAAAAAAAAAAAAAAAAAAAACCGCCCTCCTCTTTTCTCGCGCTTTACTCAGCACGTATACACCATCGTCCATTTATTTCTGGCCATGTGTATGCGATCAGCAACACACTCGTTTGGGTCTCGCCCAATAGTTTTATTATAGCCACGCGCGGTCACTTGCTATGAAAATGTTCGATGTGACGTCCCACTGTGTAGTTTTATATGTTTATGGTCATTGCACGATACGGATTAGTGAGAAAAAAAAAACCTCAATCTTTCTGGAAAAACAAAAAAAAAAAAAAAATGGATGAATTCATTTTTTATTCAATTTTTTTTTAAACGAGAATAAATGGTTATTGTACGTACTATTGCCACCATATGCTGTCAATTGACTGTATTTTTTAGGCATTGAATGAAACCCAAAAAGGCACTTGATATACATCATGTCCGCACATGCTTGAAATCATTGAATGAAAAAAAAAAAAAAAAATGGCAAAGAGGGTGAGATAGAGAGGATTGAGTCCGCCCACTACCTTCGTCAACCAGATCCTTCATGTTTTCATACAAGGGATATAAAGGTCATTTTTTTTTTCTTTTTTTATTTTTTATTATCGAATAAGCTGTGCGTGTACTGTATTTACTCTTCACGAATCGTGTGCATCGAGTGTAGTTGACACATCTGGATGTATATAACTAAAATGAAATAAAGAAAAATGAGTAATGACTTTTTAAGGTAACAAAAACAATGATAAAGCGGAGAAGGTATATAAGCAAGCTGACGTTTTTATACATACTTGGAAAGTCCAGACGCATCTTCGAGACTGATGAAAGTTCCTCAGGGGAGTGTGTGTGTGTGTGTGTGTGTGTGTGTGTGTACACGAGTGTAGCCTCCCAATTAATTTAGGGCGGGATGTTTAACTTGAGATCGTAAAAGATCTCTTGACCCCCTTGGACTTCGAATTGTAGATGTTTTTGTTTCCTCGTTTTTTTTTTTTTATCCTCTTTCTCTTGCTCTTTCTACTTTTTCCTCATTCCCCTATGTCGTTCACTTGGCAATACTTCTTTCTTTCTTCTTCTTAATCACCTTTCCCAGCTAGCTCTCGACTTGGCTTTACTTCAACGCCAAATTTTCTGGCTCCACTCAAACACTTAAGTATATGTATATAGCGTATATATACGGGAATCTTGCGACCGTTCAAATACAATTGCGTTAAACACTCCAAACCCCCACTGTACCATTCTACGGCAGTAAATCTATCTCACTTTTTATTTTTTTTTACGATTTCCTCTTGATATTTCTATTCAATACTTTTCCTCCCTTCACTTTCATTTATTCCAAATTATTCTGTGAAAATCGATAAAAAACAAAAAAAAAAAAAAGCAAAAAGCAAAGAAAACTTTAGCTATAAATTCTTTTTCGGATTAGTATAAACGATAGAAAAGATTTTATGATTTTTTTATTTTTACATTGGCGATACTTTTACCATAATCCTCTTGTTCAATTTGATAACAATCAGCAGCAAATTCGTTGGGATTCGAGTTTGGTTTTTGTTTTTTTTTTATCCTCAGAGTGAACGTACCTTATCTCTAGTCCGAGTTTGGAATGAAAGAGTGCGACAAGGAAAGACAGAACAAGCGGTGAGGATGCGATAATATTTTAGTTTAAATTTAACCGGCCGCGGGCGTTACTCCCTCTGATTTAGGGGCTCGACATTTTCAGTTGTGGCCCCGCTGTGTATATATATATATGTGTGTGTGTGCGGGGGTGTAGGAACAGTTTTACGCCTAGAGAGGGGAAGAACAGTATGCTCGTCGTACAGATGGTCCACAAGCGATAAGCTAAACGCTTTTGGCTTCTCTACATTACATCTATTTAGAAACAACCAGATATACATGTTTATACATATATTTACTCATTTATATGTACATGTGTATAGTGTCTAGATGTCGTAACGTTAACCAGCCTCAAGCAATGTCACTCCTAAACACATATATCGTTTCGATCTATCTTTTGTCCTTCCTTGTATCTTTCTCGTTCTTTCAGTCGTTGGGTTCCATTCATCTCAATATATATATATATACATGAACACTGTAACTTATTATGCAAACTTGTATGTAAGATTGAACAAAGTTTTGGTATTATTAGATAAATTTAATCAATCAAAACACGTCTAATGCAGAAACAGTTTGACCATAAGAAAATAGATGGTAAACTTACGTTCTCCTGTCAAGAGAATATCTCAGATAGATTCATTGGTTGGTTGAGGATGAGATGCCTGGCTCAATTTCCGTCGTGTGGCTTCAGGGCGGATGCATCCCTAAATTTAAGATAAAGATCACCAACTTGTCGTGAATTTCCTGGGGTGATTTCTCCTCAATCCTTGTATATTCACGTAGGTATACGCGAATCTCTCCCTTGTCATTCGTGCAGTCTTATTCCTATCATGTGGCCAAGAAAAATAGATAAACTCTCTACCAGTTTCTCGACAAGTATCCTATATATACTTTGATGATGATGATGATGATGATGATGACGATGATAATATCACTGTGTAGGGTCGGATTTACACTGGGATTTCACATTACCATATGTCATTCTACCCTAGACTTTTCATGAGATCAACAAGACTCTTTGTGTTTTACGATTTCTCATCAAACGTTGATTTTGCTTTATGCTTTATCATCAAACGTGCAATATTTCTTCTTGTTTTTCATTTTTTTATTTGTTTTTTTCATGTTTTTTATCATTTTAATTGACAGCAATGTGTTGAAATCTAAAAAAAAAAAATATATTTGTTGATAAATGTCCGTTTGATGAAGAAGTCACTGAAGACAGATAGAGGTTAATGATTGTATATCGAGATGGCGCCAGTTACTATGAAACATACCGATCATGAAGAGTGAATGTTTTTCAACACTGCTGATGATTGAACCGACGGGAAAACCGGTTTTGCTGTTAGACAACCCAGTGAAGTTCATTCAAGTTACAACTGATTCAGTTTATACCTTACCGAACGCTGGCGCACTCTTGTGCACAATTCACCAAACTCTTCTCCACCAGTGGGATATTATGAAAGATTTATGCGTGTTATATACATTTAGATTTTGTTTGTTAATTATCTATGTGATTAAATTACCACTGAAGAAGTGAAAGAGCTCGTTAGTATCATGACTAAAAAGGTCAAAAGATCATGAAACCGCCATTAACATTTTTTAAACAAAGCGGCTTTAAGGATTTAATCTCACTCGTTCATTCACTTACTCTATATATTATGGTCCTACGTAGGTTTACGTCGCACGTTGTATATTTTTTTTGTTTCTTTCTCTTTTTCCACCGTTAACTCAATTACACGACCTACTTCCGGCATCAATAAATTCAATTTAAAATTCATTTAAATGTCTTGAGAGGAGTCGCATACTTCATCATTACAATTTATCGATTATTCTTTATTATTATTATTATTTTTATTTTTTTATTTTTTTCAAGTATATATTTTATATATTTATATATACACGAAAAACTTCAAGATATGACTGGTAACTCAGTTATAATATTTTTCCTCTCGGGTGCACGAGAAAATATGCAACATGAAAAATAGTTTCTAAAATCTGATGTCTCTCTGCGATCCGTGTCCATAAAAAGAAAAAAAAAAAAAAAAAGTAGGATGGGAAGTAGTATAAGAGTGAAAGAGAGAGAAAAATACCGTGGATTTCCGTAAATGTCGCCCACGGCAGAAAAAGCGCTTCTCCATTCTTGAGTTTACGGGACTTTTTTATGCATTCATAACGTTATATAGCCATTGGGGAAAACTCTCTCCTTCTTATTCCCTCCCTCGTTCAGTATATTTTGATTTTTCACAAGTTTTTTTTTTTTTTTTCTTCTTCTTTTTCACCTCGCACTCTTGGCCGTCATTGAGTCTAGAGCTAGAAAAAAGAAAAAAAAAAAAACAAGTTGTGGATTTATATATGTATATATATAAAACGAAAATGACTTTAAAGAGTATATACTTACACTTTCGTTTAGGAGCTTTACATCCCCTCGACACCCTCACTTTTAAATGTTCACGATGAATAAAGGTGATTCGCTTTACTCTCACCTCATCTTGCTTTTCGCTTTTATTTTCGTTCCATTTTCATCCTCCACTTTTATATAAGCTAAAATTTTTTTTTTCATATTATCTCACACGTATTAACGATTACACGATATAATTATTTCTCAAATCGTTGAAACAAGTTTATACTACATTTATTTTTATTTTCATTCCAATCTTTTTCTTCTTTTTTTTTTTTTTTTTTTTTTTTTATCTGTAAAACATAAATATAATCAAGTAAAATAATAAAATGCTAAACTATTTATATATGTATAATGATTAATCACGTGGAATTGTAATTAATATTCTCACCAAGCTTGACCCGAAATACGAAACAGCCAAACGTTCAGTTCAGTGCCAACGAGCACCGGGGGAGCCATTCTCGTGTTCTATCCCTCATATACCAGAGTTTCGCTTGGTCCTGCTTACTCTCCTGCCTCATTTATTCCATCACTTTTTACCACACTATACATATATATGTGCGTGATCAGTAAATTTTCATTGGCACATTGTATGCATTCACATGGTATGAGTCTGCTTTCTATATTTAAATGATGTACTTGTTTTTTTTTATATTGCTTTTTCACATTCATCAAATTGTCATTGTGATGTATTTCTTTCATTTTAAATTGAGAATCAAAACACGCAAAACATATATCCCCACGATTAATTCTTTCCTTTCTCTATGTGTTTGCGTTACTTAATAATTCTTAAAAAAGCTCAGTTATTTCTTTTACCATTTAGAAATTCCATTACGTAGGAACAAGACTGAGAGAAAGCAATAAGGGATCAGTCTTGAATCTTTACGATTAATTAACAAAGACATTTCTACTGTGTGTGGTTTTACGAACATTAAAGGGTTCCAATGTCTCATGTATTTGCATGTTTACGACTATTCAGTAATAGTTTGATCGTACCGTACACCCAATACCACATTGAACTCTATAAAAATACCATACAACCTGAGAATTTTACTCATAAAATTCCCGTTAATCTTGCTCTATTCCTATCTTGATTATTTAAATGTTAACAACAAAAGATGAAAAATTTCTTGTAGATGAAAATAAATATAGTGTGCTGTGCAATCTGAGTTGATTGCATAAATCGTTGCACAAAGCTTAACTTTTCCGGGATAAACGATAAATCAATCGGTGTGTATACATATATATATATATGTGAATACGTAAGAAAAAAAAAAAAAAGGGCATGAAAGTAAAGATGCTAAATCAAGATCGTAGACAGGAGCCCTCCTCCTCCTCGTCGTCGTCGTCGTTGTCGTCGTGGCTGTTGTAGATGCTCCTCGTTTTTCCTCTAGTTCCCATCCTTTATTTTCTTCCTTTTCCTTTCCTTCTTGTTCCATTTCTTCCACTAAACCTCCATGGCTGTTATATATCTCCTCTCTTATATCCAAAACTCCGCGCTGCCACGACATTGTGAGATATGATTTAGTGTTTCTGACAGGATTAATAATTTCAAGCGCAGTCTCTCTCACTCACTGTGGTAGCAGATGTTGGGACATTTTCACGCATTGCGTCTTAACCTCTACGTTATTTCTCATTCCACCACCATTTCCTTCTTCTTCTTCTTCTTCCTCTTCCTCTTCATCATCACAATCATCATCTTTCCCTCTTTTTCACCTTGACTAGTGCATATAGTAATGTACAGTTTCAATAGCCCTACGGCGACTGTACTCCACGGAGATCACGATGAGATATCTCACGGGAGGTGAACAAACGATGCAAACAGCGAACCAGAGCGGTAGTAATACCTACACGATGAAACGGTTGATAATCAAGAAATTAGCATCGCCCTTGACGACCCCACAAGGACGGTGGCTGCTTGCTCTCTCGAACTTTTAATTCTCCTTTCCAAAAACATTGGCACGGAAAGAGGAAGATATGAGAAAGAGACTGGGACCGAGAAACAAGCAAAATGTTTGGTGGGTTAAATAGTTAATAGTAGTATGATATTACTTGGAAACTTGAACTAAACAACACACAATTATCCAGGATGAAAGTTGAAAATATTAAGAGCCCACAATACAGAGTGTTAGTTGCGTGATGATTAATCTCCTATTCTCATGGAGATTATTTAATTCAAATGGTTACACTACAGTGCGTACAATTACAATTTCCTTTTGGCGAATAGAACATGGTACTGATCCGTAATAATATAAAACAATATATGTTTATTTGAGAGTTGGACTTGGCTACAATGATATTAGCCGTACAATGGCGAAATAGAGTCATTATGTTAAATTAACGTTCGCATCTCATTCTCAAACGAGATCTCCAACGTGTACTGTAACCCTTTTTGGACCATAACATAGGATTACTAATACCGGTCGCTAAGCCGCTTCAGGATTCTCTTGTTCAACGCTCGTACAAATTTATTCTCTTTCTTCGTTTCTCTGTTTCTCTCTATCTTTTTCAATATACGCAAATTAAACTCTGTGTGTGTGTGTGTGTGTGTGTGCAAGTTAAATTTTCTCTCTTACTCTCACCTATACCAATAGACTAATGTTGCGTTGCGCATTTAATTGATAGTAATGCGTCTGGCTTTTAGACTATCTCACTTAATCTCCACTTGGAAATCTTGTTGTGTCTTGTTATGTATCAACTGTAACAAGTTCCAGATAGATTTCAATGTTAGTAAGTATATAAACCTATTGGCTTTTCTCATTCCTCTACATCACTCTTTCTCTACTTTGCTTTTTCATTTTATTATTATTATATATATATAGATTTTTTTTTTTTTTTTTTCATTCTCCTTTATTTCTATATCCATCCTCGATTCGCATCGTATGTCTACCCCTCATGGCCATAATTCACTTGTACACCATACGGGATGCTGTGCGCTTTTGCTACCAGCCTACACAACGCTATATGGCGCGTGTGATTCTCTCCGACCATTCTTGTCTTCTTTCTTTTTTACATGCTCTCACTATCACATTTTCTCTTTTGCTTCCTCTCTGTGTGTTGTGTCGTATATGTCCGCATTAATTTTCCACGGATTGTATGGGAGCAGAAAGCAGATATGTATATGAACGAGCGCCCCGCGGCCGCCACTTTACTTTCATATTCACCGTCTCCCTTACTCTATCCAGGTAAATTGGAGTACAAGTCACATGCTCTTTGCCTCAGTGTATATTTCAGTTATAACTATAGTTATATATAATATAATATATATGAGAATACTTATATAAGTATTTATGTATTTAAATATACACCCATACACCCAACATTTAAAGTCAGGCCTTGTTTTGATTCAGACGAACCCTTTATTTTTATTTATTTATTTTTATTTTTATTTTTTTCATTTGTTGGCTTCTTTGCGAGACACGAAACAAATTGGAAATGGCTATGGACACGATGATCAAATCATTTCTACTCCACCTCCTTCTTCCTTTACTTCCCTTGTCTTGTTATTCTTATTATTTTCTTCTTCCTCTTGTTCTTCATCACTACTTGCCGCATCTTCTTTCTTTACATCGACATCCGCTGGACCACCGTCGTAGCAAAGTATAGCGTAATTCGGCACGACGAAAGGGGAACTCTTGGAGTGCAAAGCTAGCCAACCGTAACACACAAGCCTGCGGAAAGAAGAAAAAATGTAGAAGAAAAAGATGGATACAGAAAGTAGGAGAGAAAATAATCAGAATGAAAATATATATATATATAATAATAAACTGAAGGAGGGGGGCGTTAAATTCCAAGAGTTTCTTTATTGAAACTTGGTTTAATATACTTACTTCTCACCATCGTCCATCGTGATTATTAGATTTTATACAGATATATATATATATATTAGTATACCAATATTTTTTCTTAATATAATTATTATTATTATATTTTTTTTTTCTTCTCAATAATTTGTACATTCGACGCCGCGTATCTGAAAGAACGCAACAAAAAAACAAAAAAAAAAATCCTATTCGTGTTTTAAAATCATTAAAAAGATGAGTTGAACGCCGTTAAGTCAAAAGAAGAGAAGAAAGAATTCAAGTCTCTGTGAGTTAACATTAGTTATTTTTTGGATGTTGCCACGGTTGATGATTTGACTCTCATAAAACATCTCGCTTCACCGGGGCGTCCATGACTCGCATTATGGTGATATTGGATTCAATACGAAAATACCAGTGAGACAGTGAGTAAGAGAGAAAACAAATGAGTATAGAGCGAGAGAAAAATTAAAGAGTCCAGAGACGAGTTTACGTAATAGAGGGTAGCTCGAAAAGTGGGGCCCTCGGGTTATTCTTTCTCCCTTCTTCTCCCGCCTTCCATTACTACGAAAATTACAGTCTCGATCTCTCTACCTGGAAAACAACACTGTCGAGTGTGTTTGCGCGGTTTCCTCCACACACCCAACACTACCTTAACACACCCAACCCTGTGGTAAAGTACAAAAAAAAAAAAATAACATCATCATAGAGGGAAAGAAACAATTCTTCAAAAATTATTACTATACATATATACTCAATTGTGTATATTTTACCTTACTAATCTCAGATCAACCATTAATTTAATATATACAATTGTTCTTTTTTTCTCCTCTTCTTCCATATATTTTTTTTTTTTCCTTTTTTATTCTCCAAATAACCGGATTGATTCTCTTCACAATACCCACAATACACATCTCATTCGCGTGCTACTAATTGGCTAAGGATGAGTTTATAACCTAGAACAAGAGAATGAAATTGGCTCTCAATAAACGAGTGATCGTGGAACGCAATCACCGTTGGTTATATACGACTAGATAGTATATATATATATTGTATTTACCTTGTTATTCAATTTGTCGTGTACTTACTCGCTTTCTTCCCTTCAGGTAATTACGTCCACGGGCAAACTGGAGTACATGCTCGCACATACATGATCGACGTTGT
The DNA here is from genome assembly GCA_963920625.1 of Dinocampus coccinellae. Taxonomy (NCBI): domain Eukaryota; kingdom Metazoa; phylum Arthropoda; class Insecta; order Hymenoptera; family Braconidae; genus Dinocampus; species Dinocampus coccinellae. The sequence continues at coordinate 5,525,796 of OY987188.1, read as the reverse complement.
CGCACTCTACCTCTTCACTCACACATGTGTGTGTATGACATATATCCATCTTCAATCTTGCATGTATATGTACATTATGAAATTGTAATCTTGTGATTTTATTTCATCCAACGTAGGGACAAATTACTGAACAAAATTTCGATTCAAGTAAAGTTAAATATAAAATTTAATCGTTGCATCCTCATTATAATGATTTGTGAGGTTAGAAAACAAACAAAAAAATTAAAATTGTAAAGAAAAACAAAAACATCATGTTACATATAATATATACTATAGATTAATATGTTTATATACCTACCAGCTATTAAGTATAAATAAATATACGTGTGTATGTGGGTATATGTGTGAATTTAAGACAGAAACTTGCAAAGTATAAGTTTCAATTCTCTTATAACCGACATTCTACTGGATCTACTAGAACTTGACCAGTTTATTGCGAGATATAGGATGTCAACCAAGTTCCTTAGTTCTCGTGTGGTTACTTGTGTGCACAAAATTGTAACGCTTTGCGCGCACGTGGGACATTCCTGTCGATATACAATCCCGCGTGCCTTTTACTTGGTACAAACTCAGCGGGGTATGTCTTATATACATATACTGAACTACACCTCTGTACAATCACACTTTTATGATTTACACCATCACGTCCCGTAAATCCTGATGACTCGTAGCTTTCTCACTCTATTTTTCTCTGCTACGTCTTATTTTATATATACTTTGGCGACGTTGCATCTTACACGACTTTGATGCTCTTGATGCTGTGGTGATGTCGATGAGAGAAAGAGAATAAGAGAGTAGTGTGTAACACACACAAACGGGTGGATGTTTTCAAAATGGCGTCGAAGATCTCCATCGTAAAAACGTAATTACCCATCTTCGCGTGGAGTCACCGGCCGGGCCGACGTCCGGCGGAACGTGCATTCCTATGTGCGCCTTTTGCTGAATATATAACTTCTTACTTGATGATACCACTGCGTCATCAAATGATGTGCAGATATATTGAAAAAAAAATTGAAGAAAGTAAATTTCAAGAGAAGAAAAAACAAAAAAATTTTTTTTTTTTTTTTTCAATTTTATAAAACTATATAAAATTATCAACGAATAACGGACTGAATACAAACTTCTCAATTGGATATGTTGCTCTTGATGATGCTCAATCTTGAAGTATCACCGTAGAATGTGCTTACCACCTGGAGTGTATGATAATCATCATCGTTTTACGGTTAAGACGTGTATTCAAAGATGCCAATGTCCTCTCTCAAGCCACTCGTCAAGGACTTGTTGCACCGCCTGTTGTTATCACCAGTGATCATTTTTTTTTCTTCTATTAATTTATGTATATTTAATTCCATCACATCAATCCATCAAATGATTTCGTTAATAAATTTAGTATTATATATTCACAGACGGAAAATATCGACCCCAAGTTAAAATCTTCAATGGCATTAACATCGTTTTCAAGATGGTGTTTGGTGTTTATTGGACGACATAGGTAAACCGGATCGAGAACGTCGTGTATACCTATATGAGAAAAGAAAACGAAGAGAGAGAGAGAGAGAGAAAATATGCGTGTAAATGCAAACCTGAAATAACAACGCAAATGTGAAACGAGAAAAGATTCATCTCAATGGAATGAAAATGAAAGAGAAAATGTACAAATGAAGGTGATGGTGCACTGGACCACTGTTGAAAAAAAAAAAAAAAAGAAAATTGCAAAGTGAATATGAAGAAAATAAGTCGAATTTTAAAATATTATTTTGCCTCTATTTGCACTACTTTCATCATCCTCACTGATATATATTTTCATCAATTCACAATGACAATATGAATTTTATACAATAATCAAAGTATGAAAGATGAAAAAAATTTTAAATTACAACTTGATATTCATTTTGATGGTTGATAGTGTATTCATTTTCAAAATGATCTCAAATCAAATTTTATTCATACAAATATCCGTGTATACAATTCGCTTGATCGTCGAGGATACGAATATATGCTTGGCACGTCGCAGTAGGATCACGTAGGCCCGAGCCCCATCAAGACCCATCAGAGCCGAGGCTGCAATCTGCATAATTCCCTTCTAAATCTCTCATCCTTACCGTTCGCATCTTCTGTACCTATATAAGTCTTGCAACTTATATCTATATGTATATATATATATATACACACCTGAAGGAGAGAACGCATTTACTCCTGAACCTTTCAGCTTCTTTCTTTGCCAACCCTCAAGAATGGAAACGAAGCCCTTGGGCACTTTTCCCCATCCACAGCGAAAGATTCGCCTTTTATTTCGCTCTCAGCTTCTGGATGTTGATGTGGCTGTTGTTGATGCTTCTACATCTACAGCTACTTCTCACATGCTTGGTTATAGTATTCTACTTGGCACATACTTCATACATTCCATCAAAAAAATAACAAACTTATATTTTTCAAGGTTGCCTGCCACCACCACCATCTACACCATTCTACAAACTACAAAACTCCTTGGCTTAGTTGAGTGCAAAACACTTCAAACTTTGTGTAGAAGTCAAACGAATGACAAGTACAATAACGACGAAAACACGGTATGCGTTTATGTCAACAATCTTCATCGTGTCTGTTTGTCAAACCGTTAAAAATACCCATGGAAAAACAAAAAAAAACAAAAAATCTCTCTTTGTATTATATTCATATATCAACAACGATAGTTGACAAATATTACAGTGGAGATTTTTACAAAATCCACCTAAATATACACACTGATGATATATATATATAAAAAAAAAGTATTGCTCAATTTCTTTATATATATATATTTTTTTTTACTATTTATTATTTTAAATTTTACTCTTCCATTTTATTTATTTTATTCTATTATATTATTATTATTATTTATTTATTTTTTATTTTTTCTCTCTTTTACAATATTACAATTTTTTTTTTTTTTTTTTTTTCTTGTGTGATATGTACTGCAGGATTTTCGATGTACACCTTTTGTGGTTTTCCCCTGCACGCTCAGGAAGTAATAATAAGTGTGTATATGTACAGTGGTACAATTGAGCTCTGTGGGAAGAGACCAGACAACGTTCTGTTCTTACACTTTTTCATACTCAACTATTCCAACACTCGTACACAATTATTCAAAGTCTATATAAAATTAATAAATTAACTCATGCGAATTTTTACAATTCTAATTCAATTGATTTACGTATATAAATTAATTTTATTTATATATTTTCGTATGCATGTATTCTCCAAAGTTAGTGAGAGTAGAATCAAAATGAGAATATGATTACAAAAAATTCACGCACACGTGTATTCGTGTATGTATAGATGAATTCAACTTCCTCTTATATTTATAACCATCACACACACACATATATATACTTGCGTTGCGTGCACCTGTTTTTAATCTCTTGAATCACAAATATATATGGATATGCGACATCATCGACCTCTTCACGGTCATGATCTTTGACCCTGACAAAGAAAAGAAGCAGAGATAAACAGACCCCGTGCAATTTATGTGTGTCTTTTTTTTTTTTTTATTTTTTTTTTTTTTTATACTGACTTGCAACGAACCTTCGATTTCCATGCACAGGGAGGAATGTAACAGAGCTCACGGCTTTTGCCAATGGGGTCCAAGGAGACACACGACGCGCGCGCGAACACGCATCTCGCGCGCCTTTGGAGTTTACATCGCCTGAGGCGTTGGAACTCCAACACGCCACACGTATTAGAAACGAATATATAAATATATCGGTTGGGTATACAGTTGATACTAGTGGTGGTGGTGGTGGTGGTGATGGTGGTAATGGTGTAGCGGGAATGAGAGTGTAAGCGTAAGCGCCTGGTCCCCACATACACAGATAAATGTACATACGTGCGAATAGGCTTGGTACATATACATATGTCTTTGGTATTCTGACGGTGTGTTCGTGTGTCCTTTTCCTTCTTTCTTCAAGTTGTCTGATGGGGACTCCCTTCCTCTGAGAGGCCCAGAGGCCTCTGCGCCGCGCTCAGGCCCCACCAACTCTTAGGGCTGAAAGACGACGACGGTACACTCAGTGTCCGTGCGACCGTACGCGACCGTGCAACTCTTTCTCTCTCTCTCTCTCTCTCTCTTTCTTTCTTTTTATCATTACATTTTAACTTGTCACATGAATCGTCATATTATATTTCAAGTGTCTAAAGTGCAATTAATATTTTTTTTGTGATGAAAAGAAAAATTTTTTAAAAAATTAAAAATTGTGATTGATGTCTTGGATAATAAGTAGAAAAAAATTATTCAACACTTTTGTGTGTGTGTGTGTGTTTTTACAAATGAGTTTTTAATCACTTGCAATAACTATTTTATAATTTAAAACACTTGTTATTGAAATGTAGAATAAGGATAAATAAGAACGAGAGAGAGAGAGATAAAAAAATAAAAAAAAGTGGAGGAAAACAAATTAAATATAAAATGAAGAAATTACGAGTAATATTCAGACACTTTTGAACTAACAATTAAGCCGCACTTGTGAAGAGTGTGAGAGACATACAATTGCGACTTGTTTTTATTTAAACGTAAAAGATAAAATAAAAATAAAAATAGAGTAAAGCAATAATAAAAAGACGAGTGTCTGAGGGAAGAATAAGAAGAAGAATAAAGAAGAAGAAAAAGAAAAAGAAAAAAAAAATATGTTTCTCAGATGAGAAACGACGCGCGAGGCAATCGTAAGAAAGCAATCGCCTGGTGATTCGCGATGTGAGTGGATTGGAAATAACAGAGCATATACATACAGTCTGTGTGTTGAATGCGGGCAATCGCCAACTCTCCAAGTGGCTTGTCTTTCGTATTGAAGATACACGGCGCTCGCACGCTCGCGACTTGTATTAAAACGTTAATCTCCGCTCCACTACCGGTTATATATACATATATACATGTACTAAACTTCTTATTTCATTCCGACTCTTTTGTATATCATAAAGACCAACTTATCCACTGTCGCTTTCTCTCTTTTACTCTCCACTCCCTTCCACTACCTTCCATCTTATCTACCTATTTGAAGTGTCGTGATATGTAATAATAAAAACTAACTTATTTCACCAGTTATTCTGTCTTGTCCTCGCTTCCAATGCAGTTAATACAATCTGAAAATCTTGTGTCTATACTTTTCTCTGTTTTCTCATCTTTTTCGTTTTCTCATTTGCTCATATAATAATTTTGTTCATCAATACGGACAGATTTTTTTTGGTTTTGGTTTCCTGATTACACTAAAAAAAGGAAAGAAAAAATAAATAAATCAATCAATAAATGACGAGAGAGGAGAGATAATACAAGAAAAGTTGTAGGTGTGTTGTGTTGTGTGTGTGTGTGTGTGTGTGTTGTATGTGTGTGTCGTCTGTGTTTGAGACGAGAAAGAAGGATGCGGTCATTGGATTATCCAAAAACGAGAAGTGTATCGAGATGTCAAGTTTGGCAAGAAGGAGACACACGAGTTTGTTATTTGGCTCAAAACGTTGGTGGGCAACTGGATGTTGGGCAACGCGTAGCCATCAAGAGGCTTATTTACGCAAGCTCTACGGTAGAAAAAATGTTGAAGGGAGTATCAATGTTGCATTGGATCTTCATGAACCAACATCGTGGCAGGCATCATCACCAAATAATATTAATTATGATTCTAATGGTGTTGATCCAAGTCAATATCTTGATGATTTTTTAAGAGGTAGACGTGGTGACGCAAGCGATGAAGTTGCTGGACGTCCGGTATTACCACGTGCAAGTCCAACAGAAAAATGCGTTGAATTTTTAACTGGTGCACGTGCGTGTGGTGGTTTTGATAATAATTTATTGGATAATCAACGAAAACAGACAAATAAAAATGTTAATCGATGTATTGAAATTAATGAACACAATTTTGATGATTTGTTTCATTCAAATCATCGTGATGAGTAAGTTATTATTATTATTTCTCTATTATTATTTTTCCGTCGGTAGAATATACATATGATTTTTCAATACTTAAAAATAAATTAGTTATGACATTAATGTGCTTATAAGAGGCGTGTTATAATAAATTTGTACACATATATAAATGTATATACATGAAGTAAAGCAAATTTAAAACAACGGGACCGTGACGCCCCTCACTATTTCCCCTCTTCCTCCTCCTCCTCCTCATTTTTTCCCCCTGCCCCTCGCGTGAGAACATCTTCTTTTTGACTTCAAGGTCTTTGTCGTTGAATAAAACTATAATCATCACCATCATCATTCGTTTTTTCCCACCTTATCCCCACTCCCTTAATCATTTTTTTTTTTTTATTATTTATTATTATTATTTTTTTATTTTGACAAATATATTCCACAGACCGTCGATTGACGTGGGGCTATTAATTTTCTAAAAGTTTAAAGTTTCTAAAGTTCCCCCTCTCCAAAAACCCTCTTTACTTTATTGCTCTTCGTCCTCCCTTCCCCTACTACCCTCCACCTTTTTTCCTCACTCTTTCTTATTCTCAACGGAATACATAACGAGTTTGATTGTGGATAATCGTTAGGATGCGCGCACCCGGCGGGGCCTCATCGGCGGCCCATGATTTAATTTTATGACAGGTCTCATATCCATTCGCTTGGTTACGCTCTTATTTGCCAAGTTAATTCATTTCTCCGCAGCCGTTCAATAGTTTTTTTTTGTTTTTTTTTTTTTTTTAAATCATTATCATCATCATCATCGTCGTGGTATAAAAGCTTAACGGGGTGGGAAGGTTAAGAGAAAAATAAAGTAAGAAATGAGTCTCAATTTCATTAAATTCGATCCGCACGCGTGTTTTTACATTGGCTTGCGATAATTCCAACATTGATTTACCGGTGGCAAATAACGCCTGTGGCGTTTGTATAAAAACAGAATGAAATAAAGAGATAAACTGAGAGAGAGAATGAGTGAGTGAGTAGATATTCTACACTTTAATTGGTACGCCTTACGACGATATCACTAATTAGTGTTCAATGTCCTGCAGCAGTAAAATCAACGATAATAAACAAATTATATCAATGCATTTGTCTTAATATATATTATTATAATAATAATTGTAAAAATAATATGAATTATAAATTATAATATACTTAATGTTTGTGTCATGTTGTAGAAAAGTGTGCAGGAGTTGCAGGTGCCCGCGAGAGGATCATCATCGTCCAAGTGTCAAAGCATCAGGTTCATCAAGTCTTGCACTTACTCCTGGTACTTCTATGGCGATGGCAATGGCATTCCAAGGCACTGGTGCGTCAACACCGAGTGGTGCCGCTGGCATTCCACCTCATCAGGAACCATACAAGAGTCCAATTGATCCACCGCCAGTACTTCAAGATCCTCTGATTCATCATCATCAACGACTATCACAAAGTGATGATGACAGTGGCTGTGCATTGGAGGAATACACGTGGGTACCACCGGGACTTAGGCCTGACCAAGTAAGTGTGTAGCAGGTGTAATTTACTATACTTTACTCATCCCTCAAGCAATTATTTTAATAACTCTCTATCAACTTTCAGGTTCACCTGTACTTTAGTTCCTTACCTGAAGAGAAAATACCTTATGTTGGAAGTGCTGGTGAACGTGAACGAGTAAAACAGCTGCTACAACAATTGCCACCGCATGACAATGAAGCAAGATATTGTAGTGGTCTTAGTGAAGAAGAGAAGCGAGAACTTCGTGTATTCGCTGGTCAAAGAAAACGTGAGGCACTCGGTCGTGGACACGCGAGTCAACTAGAACGACCTCATGGTAGCGGGTGTCGAGAATGCGGCAGGCCAATCACGACTGGGGAAATGGCTGTGGGTGCAAGTCGAGCTGGCCCCACAGCATTGTGGCATCCTGCATGTTTTGTTTGTTGTGTTTGTAGACAATTGCTCGTTGATCTCATTTATTTTTGGCGTGATGGTCGACTCTATTGCGGTCGTCACCATGCAGAAACTTTAAAACCGAGATGTTGCGCCTGTGATGAAATCATTCTCGCTGATGAATGCACGGAGGCGGAAGGTAGAGCTTGGCATATGAGGCACTTTGCCTGTCTCGAGTGTGATCGACAGGTAAACATTAAGATAATGTAGAGATTAAAAAAAAAAAAAAAAAATACAATCGAGTATGTTAATCAATTCTTTGATTTGTTGTTTCAGCTTGGTGGACAGCGCTATGTTATGCGTGAAGGTCGACCATACTGTCTTCACTGTTTTGACGCGTCATTTGCCGAGTACTGCGATAGCTGTGGTGAACCCATTGGTGTTGATCAGGGCCAAATGTCCCACGAGGGACAGCACTGGCATGCCACTGAAGCGTGCTTTTGTTGTGCGACATGTCGAACATCATTATTGGGTCGTCCTTTTTTACCACGACGTGGTGCAATCTATTGTAGTATTGCGTGCAGTAAAGGTGAACCGCCCACAACACCGAGTGATTCATCTGCTGGTCCACCATTGGCACCACCACCACCACCTTCCTTTCCCCGGTTGGTATTACGACACATTATTATTATTATTATTATTATTATTATTATTATTATTATTATTATTATTATTATTATGTCCAACAGTTCTATATATTGTAAGTTAACTGTGTTGATATTTTTTTCTTTTTAAAAGACAAAGAAAACCGCCACCACCCACACCAAGTGAAGGTAGTTCTAGTCCACCACCGCCATTGTCGTCAACAACAACAACAATGACAATGTCAACGAGACACACATTATATAGCAATTCAGCAAGAAATTCACCACGTGTTTCAAGAAAATATTATCAGGGCTCAGCATCACTTGCAACAACACCCACACAAATTTCATCAAATGTTGATTTTGGTAGTGAAACATTACCGAGCAATGGTTCAAGACCTGGCGGTTTGGATCGAGTAATTCTAGAGCGTAATCTTGAAAAATTACTCCAAGATCGTAATACTCATACAGAAGAAAATAATCCAACAGAATTAGGAAGGTAAAAATGAATATACAAATAAACTAAATAATTATTTTTAATATTTTCATTTTCATTATTTATTTATTCATTTATTTATTTTTTTATTTCAATTAATTACTCAACATTAGAAGAATAATTGTGTATTGAAATATATGTGATATAATTATTTGAAAGGTTGATGCAAGCAAGAGACAGAGAGCCATTACGTTGTGTTCAAAATTCAACACCAACTCATGCGTCCAGTATGCCGGAATTGCCACCACCACCGCATTTAGTAACGCATCATTCAGTCCCAACTCCACCGCGAACACCACCACCGCCACCACCACCACCACCACCTCCTCCTCCACCTTCATCATCACATTTAATGATGAATATACAGACAGATACAACAGATCTCTGTGACAATATTTCACCTACTGATCCATCTACACCAACATCCAGGCGTGTAAGATTTCAGGGTGATGACAGACATGGTGGTAGAAATACCAATGTGCCACTGGTAAATACCACATGCAATCCAATATCACCATCATCTCGACGATCGCATGTTCCACGGTCAAGGAGTTTACAGCCTGAAGAAGTTGCCAGCACATCCTGGGGTATATAATATTCATTCAATCATTTTAGTAGAATAGAAATAAAATGTGAATGGAATAAAATAAAATAAAAAATTATTTATTATTTTATACAGATAATGTTGGACCATCTACAAGGCATGATGACAACGAGAGTTGTTGCTCAACATGTAGTTCTTCAAGCAGCTCAGATGAAGCCGCAGCTTATGCACTACCACCAAGACGTGCATACGGAGGTGTACGAATATCTTATGTACCTAATGATGCAGTTGCATGTGCACGAAGACGTGGACAATCAACGTCACATTCACAAAAGGACGCAGACAAATGTATTTTGTCATGATTATCAATCATCGTTTTGCTATGTGGCTTTTGAATTTATATATGTATATATGAAGAATGTTTATTGAAATTTAATTCTAAATAATCTTCGTACATAACACAAACACACATAATAGCACATACGTACGTTACCTGCTCACTTGTATTTATATATATTATTTTTTTCTGCCTCTATAAATCAAACATTGTATATATACAGCTTATCTTTTAATTGCCGTATTTACTTATGCGTATAAACAATTTAGAGAAAAAAAAAAAAAAAAAAAAAAAAATTGTGAAAGTAATTTTTGTTAAAATCGTATAGTAGAATTTGTCGTTGTTGTAAATAATATTACCGTTGGAAATATTAGAAAAATCCATGAAACCTATATATATATATATATAATGTATTAATATGAAAAAAAAAAAGAACAAGAAACTTTGCTACTTATACGTGTATGTTATTTCATTTTTTTGTTTTGTTTTTTAATATAATTTTCTACTATGAAATAATATTATATGCATACGGTGCTTGTGCACAATCATTATCTTAGAGATGTTTATGCGATAGTAAACTCAAATTTGAACTCTATATCACTGTACACTATATGCTCACGCTGATTATCAGTTGTAAAACAACATCATTTTATTTTACGACTCGTTACTTTAATTTTCTTATATTTTATCATTTACCATCTGCATATAATTACTATTGGTATTAGCAAAATAGTTTATGAGATATTAGTAAAAAAGAAGATTTAAAAAAATTTATATATAGTGTGTGTGTATGTGTGTGTGTGGATATATCTCACATATGGTTAATATTTCACTGTTGGTAAGATAGATAGTAACTAGTTCACGTCTAGTGGCAGTTGTTAATAGAATGAAAATAATTCAAACTGCATTGGGAAAAAGAGAAAATCATTCTCGTTGATATCAACTGAAGTTCATTAATTTTCAAACAATAAATAGATGATAATTTCAAAAATTTACACAGTACAAAATTTCTATGATAATCGTATTGTATTAAATATGAATTAATATTATAAAAATACTGATAATTGAAATTGAACAAATTTTGATAATTATCACAAGATGAAGATGGAAACGAATTGGCCCAGTACACTATCATTCAGTTCAGTTCTGTAAAAATAAAATGTGGGATTGGCCAAAGTGGAATCTACTCAAGAAATATCTTTGTCTCTTAGTGGGCGATGAAATTTCTTTGAAAAATTTTTGTCCCGCCTCTGGGCCGTCCCAAATCTCCGCCCAATGACTAATTTTCCACATATTCTTTTTTTTGCTCCGATATTTCTATTTTTTTTCTTTATTTTTTTCTTCATTCAGTCGTCATCCACTTCACGCTCTTCACCATCCACTTAACACTACTAACAATTAGTTCCGCGTGATCAGTGAAACCTCGAGTATCTTGATTTTTCATACTTAAAAAGTTAATTACCTACCTCTAAAAAGAGGAGAAAAAAAAAAAAAAAAAAAACCCAATATTAATTCTCAAATCCATTTCGTCCAATTAAATATTATTATCAAATAAAAAAATAGAAAATAGTGCGTCATGCCACGTAAAAGACGAACATCAACCATTTCTTCTTTTGACGACGATGATTTTTCACCATCTGATGAAAAATACAGCAAGGACGAATTGGAGGAACGTGCACCGAGAAATGCAGCAAATGCACGAGAGCGCGCAAGAATGAGAGTACTGAGTAAAGCATTTTGTAGATTAAAAACAACATTACCGTGGGTTCCGGCAGACACAAAGCTCAGTAAATTGGACACATTGCGATTAGCTGCAACATATATCGCTCATTTACGTGCAGTTTTGCAAGAAGATAGAGATGGTCATTCAGAATCGGCACGATCATTGTCCTTAACATTGGTAAGTCCTGAAAATTCATCATGATTTAAAATTAAATTTCACCCTTAGTATATACAAAATAGTAATGCCACATACCAGGTGGATCCAATCGTCTCAGTTTAAAGGCGCCTTGATGCTTCTGTTTATGTCTCACCAGGTGGATTGAATCACTGCGTGTTCTTTTCTCTCATGTATTTTCCGTTGTTCATACATACAGACTTCCGTTACCACTAGCTATTAAAATTATTAAAATAACAAAACGCAAAAATTAAAGAACGCACCCACTCAGTTTAAAAATATTATTTCATGTTTTCATTATCACATTTTCTTTTCTTTTTTTTTTTTTTTTTTTTTTTTTTTTTTGTTCATTTCAGTCGTGGCCATTTGCACTCCAAAATACCTCGACTTCATCGATGTTTCTCAATAACAGTTGCAGCATGTCATCAACATCAGGAATCACAAATACTAATCAGTATTATCATCGAGCACATCAACATGACGATGAGATTAACGATGTCCAGTGTCATCATTCTGAAACACATCAAAATTTTATCAACCGTTATCACAATCATGAGTCTCACCAGATGTATTATTGATGGTTCACACGCATATGGCACATCCACACTTAACATACCCTAATATATATTCAATATTGTATTATTTAATTTATTAAATTTATTTGCTACATTATATATTGTTATATAATAATTGAAACTAGTCGGTGGTGCTCGTCACATCACAATTTTTTCATTGTTTTCTTTTATCTTTTTTCAATTTATTTTAACGAAATATTATTGAACATCCGGTTCAACTAAAACGGAAATACGGAAGGATCCAATACGTATAAGATGACGCACTTTAGAGAGGATGATGTAGGCCCATATTAAATAAACATAACGAAGGACCCTTTGTATAATAAAGCTAAAGCTAAAAACAATATATCATCTTCCATAAACAATAAGCATACGGTAAAAATGATGAGTAGTTTGAAGTATCTTATTTGACAGTTTGTGTGTCTATTCATATCTGGAAAAATATACATTAGAATTTTTCTATTATAATATATAAACATTTGTATACGTTGTAATCCGAATTGATTCATTTAATTCATACATTTCTTTTTCTTTGACTCCTACTGTTTTTTTTTTTTTTTTTTCATATTAATCATTGTCAATAAGTTCAAAACCAAAATTAATAATGTTTCAATTTAATTATAATTAAATAAAAAAATTTATAAATTCTAAATAAATAAATAAATATATATATATACATATAAGTATGTATCATGTACTTACATGATCATTAATTGTATAGATGGATTACAATTTGACTGACATTTTAATCCCTTTAAACCTCGACGACGTGACCCTGGATTAGTAAAACATAATTTTTCATGGTCAACAGATCCTGTAATTGGACCATAACCAACCTAAAATATCTTGCTTCCTAAAATTGGGATATATATAATAAAAAGCCTCAAGAGGAGTTATATGATAAAATTCTAGGAATACACTCAATTGTTTCTCCTCTCTTTGGATTCTACTCACTGATTTTTATTTTTTATTTATTTTTTTTTTTCATCAAGATACATCAATTTTGATGTATTTAAAAATATTTAATAATTTTTCATAAATACCTCGTTCAAATCGTAATTCATTTAATTCATATTTAAATATATATATATATATGTTAATTGAATTAAATAAACTTTATAAATTTTGCATTAATTAAAAATTGTACTTTTGATATATTTAATTTTGGAAAATATTGTATTTAATGGACATAAATATAAATTTTTAATCTACTGTAGTTTATAAAATTTTTACTGAATATGCTTTCAAACAACAAAACTTTTCTTCATTAATCGGCGCCATTTTGATTGCTATACTACTGATGGTTGGTAATAATACGAGATACGAATTTATGTTTATTTTATATCAACGTCAGGTGACGCGATACATTCAATTCCGAGAATTTTCTCCTCAAATCTTACAGACAGTAATAATATCAGCTAAGTTACGGTCGTGATACGGGCACTAATCTCCAACAAAGTAGTTAAATGTGTATAATATAATTTTTCAACTACTTATCAATTATTATTGATGCATCGCTTCAATCATCAATTTTGATAAGCAATAATTAAGAGTAAATACGCATATTAATGGACGCGTCATCAAATGAGTATTTATTTTTTTGTATTATTACATAGTAATATCATATCTTATACATATTATTTATCATCCATTTGTGTCTGAACACGATAAACTAAAAAAAAAAAAGCCTATAATTATTTTTACGTAAAGACAAATCATATATGCATAATATCTTACAATTTCTCTTTCACTATTCTCTTATTTTTCAAAATATCACATATATTATTTCGGATGTAATTTGACAATCGAGTGAACTGGAGTGAGAGACAAATTGTTCCGCCATATTTAGTAACTTGTGACGTTTCAGTGAAAGAGAAGAGGAAGTAATTTGTGCAAATAACCAAACTTTGTCTACTGTAAAAAAAATTTTTCACACATACTTACATTTTTTATTCAATATATTACATATATTATTGTCAATTAATGTGTAAACGATGATGCCTTGGGGTAATTTAAAAATTTAGTTGATATACAAGCTATTTAATTTGTCACCGGCTATTTACTTGATTCATTGCATCATCAAGTGCTATTTGACACCACTTAAAAATGGTACGTATTGATTGATATATAATTCATATTTATAATGCCAATATTTTCATAATTGTTCATGTTTACATATGTATGTAGAGTTTTTTCGGATTTGGACAATCTGCTGGATTGGAGATAACTCTTAATGGAGCTGAGACACGTAAAACAGCTGAAATAAAATCCGAAGATGGAAAAAAGGAACGTCATTTATTGTATTACGATGGAGAAACAGTATCGGGAAAAGTATAAAATTAAAAATTAAAAATAACAATTATTCAAAATTAAATATTTTATTTACATACTCTCTAATTTATATTATTCATATTAAATTTTGTATTTTTATAGATTACAGTTAGTTTAAGAAAAGCAGGCAAATTGGAGCATCAGGGTGTTAAGGTCGAATTTATTGGGCAAATAGAATTATATTATGATAGGGGAAATCATCATGAATTTACCAGTTTGGTTAAAGAATTAGCGAGGCCAGGTGAATTAGCTCACAATGCTGAATATACATTCGAATTTGCAAATGTAGAAAAACCATTTGAAAGTTATACTGGTTCAAATGTGCGCCTGAGATATTTTTTACGCGTAACAATCGTTAGAAGATTGAGTGATTTTGTAAAAGAATTAGAACTTGTTGTGCATACTTTAAGTTCTTATCCTGATATGAATAATCCTATAAAAATGGAAGTTGGAATCGAAGATTGCCTACATATTGAATTTGAGTACAATAAGAGCAAGTGAGCATTACCAATTTATTTTTATTCACTATTATTATTATTATTTTTTTTAATATATGAAAAATTCGTTATTGTATTATCATATAATATTTCCACTGTTTTAGATATCACTTGAAGGATGTTATTGTTGGAAAAATTTATTTTCTATTAGTGAGAATAAAAATAAAACACATGGAAATTGCAATAATAAAACGAGAAACAACAGGTTCGGGTAAGAAATGGTTCAGAGAAATAGAAAACTTTTCGAAGTAATAATAAACATCAATTATTACATTGTTCTGTGAATAAATTTTTAATTTACAGAGTATTTTTTTTTTTTTTTTTTTTTTTTTTTTCAAGCCATGACGCGTGAATTTAATACAAAATATGTATTTTTTCAGGTCCGCACACATTCACCGAAAACGAAACAATAGCGAAATATGAAATAATGGACGGTGCACCAGTCAAAGGTGAATCAATTCCAATACGAGTTTTTTTAGCTGGTTACGATCTTACACCAACGATGCGTGATATAAATAAAAAATTCAGTGTTAGATATTACTTGAATCTCGTCTTAATGGATGAGGAGGATCGTCGTTATTTCAAACAGCAGGTAATGGAAATATAATTAATTGAAATATGAATAGAAGACAGCAATAAATATGTAATTATTCAATATTAGGAAATAACACTGTGGAGAAAAGGTGAAAAAAGCAGAAAATCTCAAACAGCATCGCCCCATTTACCATCGCATCTTGTATCAGCTGAAACTGGATTTCCACAAGGTGCATCAATGAATGGTCCACCATTTTTAACCGCATCGAATTCTGAAGAAGAAACTGGTAATGATAACCCATCGGTTTACGATCATGCATCACCACCTATTGAAGGAATGACACGTGAAGAAGGTGATGGTGAAGGTGAAAAAGAGGTTAGTTCTGAAAGCCAATGAATGCGCATAATTCAGTTTGATACAAAGTAATAAAAGGAAAAAGTCATTTGACAACTTTATCGGCTCATTTTTTATATTTACGAGAAAGGCAGACGAGAATGAAGAAACAAAAATATTAAAAAATTATATATATATACAATGAGTGATTTTATGCAATTGCAGAGAGATATGTAATGATCAAATTTGCCTGATAAGAAAATAATACACAATTACCTTGTAAATATTGCCGTCATGATCAGAATAATAACTAATAACTAATAATAGTAATAATGAGAGCAACTAATTCATCATTTTATAATGACACTGTATACGTTAATTATATTAAGAGTAGACATTGTCGATTAAATTTGAATTACAGTTGAAATGAACTAATGAAAACAGGCTCTTTTACAACTTTTTGATGTACATAAACGTGTATATATACAGTAATTATCCGGATATAAAGCGGCTATTATTATTAACGTATACGTATCTTCCAATATTTGGGAATCAGAATGAAAAATCAGGTCACGAATTTCAATCATCATTTACCGACATTGTCGCTTTGTACTTCGGATAAATACAGTGTACACCAACGTCTATTTTCTACAATTAGTTATCAATAATAATAAAAATTGCTATTTAACATCTAAAGGCAGACATCTGCGTCTTCATTTTTTTCACTATGTCCACAAAATATTTAATTTGAAAACGAATATATTCATACGTAAATTTCAAAATAAATTATTAAAAATAAAAGTATTCATGTTGAGCATGGATCAAAAAAAATTAACAAATTGTAACTTTTCTTTATAATTTTATAATTGGCAAAAAAAAAAAATTCTAAGATCTTTTATTATTGAATTCAATCACGATCTATCCATGACGTTAAAAGTTGTTGAGTTTATCAATTCCAAATGTGAAATGAATATTTCGATGGAAATATATATATGAAGGATTTAAAATAGAGAGAAAACATCGTGCTTTTTTTGTTTATAATATTACGGAAAACCAAAATAAAAATTGCATCATACAATGTGATGAAAATATTAATGCATTCTATCATTTATTGAGGAATATACAAAATATACAATTTCATGGCAAAATAAATGTGCGTAAACAAAAACAAAAAAAATAAATGCTACATGATAAACAGAATTTTACAAATACATTATTTATATTACTGAATAAATATTAGCGATACAGATTCACATAAAAAGTCATAGACATAGCCACATTCACGTAATATTAATGATCCTATGTTTCATATTTCTTTGTAGAATTTGATTTTTAACCAATTTACTTTTTAATCAACGAGAGTGATGGCAATAACAGTATCGCATACAGCTATTTAAGTTAATCTTTGACCCACAATGTCCTTTTTTTTTTTTGTTTTTTTTTTTCTTTTGTCCGAAAATATTTCAAATAATGCATAAACGAATTGGCGTGATAAATATAGATAAAATTATATACACATATATATATATATATATATTCATATTTTTTTTTTTCTAATTTCTATTATTGGTCTAAATGATAAAAATATGATGATGCGATGATGATGTTAAATGTATTATTGCGCGAATGAAATTATTATTTTAATTACATGTCAAATATTGTATATATGCAATTTGTTGTATATTCTAGAATCTTAAATATTGAATTACAAAAAATATATTACGTGCTTGATGATTTATAAAAATATTTTCATCAACAACCAATACATATATATTTAAATTTGATTATTATTTTATATATATAAAGATTATGTGAAATGTTAATGAGTTTGAGTTTTGTGTTTTTAGCTGTTGTTCATATTGAACATCATATTTAAGTTGTTTGAACAAATCAATGTACAAAGATGGACGAATATTAATTGATACCTTGGATTGTTCGATTTTTATTGATATAAGTATTGGCACTCCTATTCCTGATATTATTTATAAAATTATCATTTTTCATTTAAATTGAATTGGGAAATATTTTTTTTTCTTCATCTAGAAAAATAAATGGACACCTAATAAAAAACATGTATTATTAAAGTCAAACATAAAAATTATTCTGAGCACGCTCATGTATTTGGCACGTCTTTTCATACATCGCCGGGCAATTTTTTTTTTGTTTTTTTTTTTCAAAATTTCACAAGTACGAAGAAGTAGTGACGAAAGCTTACAAAAGTTAGTGAGTTTTTAATTTATCAGATTGTCCATTTTTTTTCTACCCAAAAAAAAAAAACCTACAGAATTTCAATCGGTATAGACGTAAGTTTCCAAATGTTCACTGTATATAGTTTTTAAACTTATCGACGGAGAAATTATTTTATTTGGTGATAAATTTTTTGTTTATACGTGAAATTCGTGAGATGCAAATGGAAAGTCTCATGAATTTATTATATTTACAAAATGTGCAGTGATAATAGCGTAATATAAATCACTATTTTCACTCGGCTTTTAATTGTATATAGTGCGACGAGGTGAGTAACTAATTGAGGCCATATCGACTGAGTTATCAAAATACATACAAATTATACACGACAAATTTTTAATAGCTGTGCCGGAATCGAGTGAATAAATAAATAAATCCAACATGCAAGCTAACAAAATAAGCGGTACTTCTACCTCTGAGGTCAGTAATTTATCAAATATATATATATATATAAATCTCTACAGTACAATGTTATATGTAATATATGAATATTAATTGTAACTAATTTATTCTAGGCTCAACAAGTCGCTGCTTCATCAGTACAAGAATTCAGTATTCGTGTCCCCAAGTAAGTGATCATTATCCTTAACCATTTATTTACTTATTAACAAAAAATAAATACTATGGTGTTTTTTTTTTTAATTTTTATATAAATGAAATATTGCATTAATTTTGGTAGAAACTCGAAGAAAAAACATAATGTAATGCGCTTCAATGCCACATTAAATGTTGATTTTAAAAAATGGACGCAAATCAAAATGGAAAGAGAAAATAATGCAAGAGAATATAAAGGTATAGAAGAAGAAATGCCAAAATTTGGCGCAGGCTCAGAATTTGGTCGAGATGCTCGAGAGGAAGCTCGGCGAAAAAAATTTGGTATAACCCGTAAAAAATATAAACCTGAAGATCAACCATGGATTTTGAAGGTTGGTGGAAAGGGTGGGAAAAAATTTAAAGGTACTCGTGAGGGAGGCATCAGCGAAAATGCCGCTTATTATGTATTTACCCATGCTCCTGATGGTGCAATTGAAGCATTTTCACTTCATGAATGGTATAATTTTCAACCAATCCAAAGATATAAAGCCCTAAGTGCTGAAGAAGCCGAACAAGAATTTTCTCGACGTAATAAGGTTATGAATTATTTTTCTCTTATGTTGCGAAAACGTTTGAGAAATGATGAAGAAGGTGCAGATGAAGATGGTGAACTTGGTGAAAGTGGACGAATTAAAAAGCCAACAAAAAAAGACAAAGAGTTAAAAATATCGGAGATAGACGAATGGATGGAAAGTGGGGATGATGATTCGGATAGTGAAGAAGAAAAGCCAAAGAATAATTCTGAAGCCGAGAGTGATTCTGAAAAAAATACAAAACAAAAAAAAGATAAAGAAGGGGAAAAAAAGAAAAAGAAGAAAAAAAATACATCGGACGATGAAGCATTTGAGGAGAGTGATGATGGCGATGAAGAAGGTAGAGAATGCGATTATATCTCTGACTCCACGAATTCTGAAACTGAAAACGATCAACATGCTCAAATTCGATCGGTTGCGGAAGAAGATGGCCTGCGAAAATTATTAGATTCTGAGGAGGAAGATGAGGATGAGGATAAAGAAAAGAAAGATGCTGAGGATGAAAATGATGATGATGATGAAAATAAAGAAAAAGATGAAAAGGTAATGAATAATAATCTCCTTTGCCGTTCACATATCATTTATTGTTTTTAATTTAAATATAATTCATTTTAACAGGACAAGGGTACAAAAGATTCAGATAAAAAAAAAGATAAGAAGAAAAAGAAGAAACAGGTGAAGAAAAAAGATGTAAAAAAATCAAATGGAAAGGATTCATCCAGTGATTTTTCAAGTGATTCCGGAAGTGATTCTGATATACCGAAAGAAAAAGATTCCAAGGATATTAAAAAATCAAATAGTGCACACAGTTCACGTTCAGCGACACCAACACAGGCAATATCAGCCACATCATCGGATACACTCAAGCGAAAACAAACAGCTTCTCCTGATTTATCTCAAGCTAAAAAACTCAAATTAGATAACTTCAATTCAGTTCCATCAACGTCTTACATAGCCGGATCCAGGTAATCATATTTATATTTATTAATATTATATTAGAAAGAAAACAATATAATATAGTAAACAATGCCAATAATATTTATTCTATTTTAGTGAATCTGGCATTACGGAGGACGCAGTTAGGCGATATCTGGTACGGAAACCAATGACAACCACAGAATTATTACAAAAATTCAAATCAAAGAAAACAGGTCTTACATCAGAACAATTGGTAAATGTTATGACACAAATATTGAAAAAAATCAATCCAGTAAGGCAAACAATCAAAAACAAAATGTATCTTTCGATAAAGCCACCACGTTAATTAAATTCATCATTATTTTTATATTGGTTGTCAATCAAGTTTCTATGTTTATTTGCAATAAACTCCTCCGTTTTATTGGAAAAAAATAAAAAAATTTCGACAAGTGCTGGACTGGTCCTTTATTATTCATTATATTGTAGTGATTCGCACAAAATACAAACAAACATCGCTGTAAAATATATTTTTCATATTGAGTCACGCTCAAAATATTGATCAGTGGCAACGAATAATGAAAAGAAAGTAATCAATGCGAATGAATGTAATAATAATAAACAATCCTGGCTATCATGAAGATAAGGGTCGAGTTTTTTAAACATATTAAAATAAAATAACTGCTTATGTAATATGATAAAAGAAGAGGTCAAGTCGCTTAAAAATAGATAGGTTTCACGATGGAGAGACAGCAATCATTCCGTTAGATTTTTGTTTTATATTTTTATTGTATCATTGGCTAACTCACATAAATTTAAATACATATTAATTTTGATGTGAAAGTCGTGATTGATTTTTCAATTGCAATCATCATGCATCTATTGCAATTATCAGCATCCAGATATTATCGTATCTCACTAGTTTTATCAAATATACGTCATGACAGTGTAAGTAATATTGAAATAATTTATTTATTAATATAAAATTTTTTCGATAATTATCAAGTGATTGAAAGATATATTTTGTTTAGAGTCTGAAGGGAAAAGTAATAGCAATAAGAAGAGAGGATCAATCAGTATGGGAGCGTCGTGCACCTTTAGCACCATCAAATGTTCGTCGATTACTTCGTGCTGGTGTCAAAATAATTGTACAACCAAGTAATCGACGAGCTTATCCGGCGCAAGCTTATTTAACTGCTGGTGCTCACTTACAAGAAGATATCAGTGAAGCTTCTGTAATATTTGGTGTCAAGCAAGTTCCAATTGATCATCTTATTCCAAATAAAACCTACTGTTTTTTCTCCCATACCATTAAAGCACAAGAAAGCAATATGCCACTGTTGGACGCTATCCTTGAAAAAAATATTCGACTGCTCGATTATGAAAAACTCACTGACAAAAATGGCCAACGTGTTGTTGCTTTTGGCAAATATGCAGGAGTTGCAGGAATGGTTAATATTCTACATGGATTAGGTTTACGTCTTCTTGCGCTTGGTCATCACACCCCATTTATGCATATTGGACCTGCACATAATTATCGTGATTCTGCTATGGCAAGACAGGCAATACGTGATGCTGGTTATGAACTGGCACTTGGCGCAATGCCAAAATCTATTGGACCATTGACATTTGTATTTACTGGTAGTGGAAATGTTAGTCAGGGTGGTCAAGAGGTTTTTCAAGAATTACCACATGAATATGTGGATCCAAAGAGTCTGAGAAAAGTAGCTGAACATGGCGGTAATTACATAATTTTATAATTTAATATTAAATCTGTATAATAATATTATAACAATTATTAATATTATTGTTATTATTATTATATACTTTTTTTTTTTTTCAATTACTTTTTGTATGATAAAGACCAATGATAGCGTGTATAATGACCCGTGTAAACTATCACTCACTCACAATTGAATTGTTTTATCTAATAAAAATAAATTTTCAATTTTATTTTTAGATACAAATAAAATATACAGTTGTGAAATACGTCGACGACATCATTTAGAACGAAAAGACGGTGGTGGTTTTGATCCTGAAGAGTATGACAAACATCCAGAACTTTATATCTCAACATTTAGTAAAAAAATTGCACCATATGCATCAGTAATTATTAATGGTATTTACTGGGCTGTTGATTCACCAAAATTATTGACTATTCCTGATGCTAAGTATCTTTTGAGACCAGCACATACTCCATGGCTACCAATAAGTGTCGGTGCGCCAGCACTGCCACATCGCATGCTTGCTATTTGTGATATATCGGCGGATCCTGGTGGCAGTATTGAATTCATGAATGAATGCACGACAATTGATACACCATTCTGTCTCTATGACGCTGATCGTAATAAAGACACTAAATCTTTTAAAGGTCCAGGAGTTTTAGTGTGTTCAATTGACAATATGCCAACACAATTACCCAAAGAATCAACGGATTTTTTCGGTGATTTACTGTATCCCTATGCAATAGATTTAATTGCAAAATCTGATGCTAAAAAACCGCTTGAAGAACATAATTTTAGTGATGAAGTGAGTGGTGCTATAATCGCATCAAATGGTAAATTAACACCGAATTTTGAATATATACAAGAAATGAGACAGGTAAATGTGAAAAGTAAACATAAAGCAGATAGTGGTGAATCTCAATCAAAGAGTGTGGTGGTTCTAGGTGCAGGTTATGTCTCATCGCCTCTTGTTGAATATTTATATAGAGATAAAAATATTAAAATTGTCGTGTGTTCTCATTTAAAAGATGAAGCAGATGCTTTAGCTAACAAATATCCTGGTATTCAACCAATTTTTTTAAATGTTATGGAACGTTCAGATACTTTGAGAGATGTCATTGGCGCCGCTGATGTTGCTGTATCATTATTACCTTATGCATTACATCATGTTATTGCTAAAACATGTATAGAAACCAAAACTCATCTTGTTACAGCGAGTTACATTAATGAGAATATCCAAGCCCTTCATTCCGAGTAAGTGTAACCACCTTATATATTATAAATTAATTTATTTTATTTTATAATAATAATTTATTTCAATGTAATTTATAATTGACAGAGCTGAATGTGCAGGTGTCACTATATTAAATGAAATGGGTTTGGATCCAGGATTAGATCATTTATTAGCGCTCGAATGTTTTGATGGTGTCAAACAAGCGGGTGGAAAAATTGAATCGTTTGTATCTTGGTGTGGTGGTTTACCAGCACCTGAATGCTCATATAATCCATTGAGATATAAATTTAGTTGGTCACCACGTGGTGCTTTGATAAATACACTGTCACCCGCAAAATATTATCATAATGGTCAAGAGGTGGAAATTGCTGGTGGTGGTGATCTTATGTCAGCAGTTCAAAGTTTAAATTTTCTCCCAGGTTTTGCATTAGAAGGTTTTCCAAATCGTGATAGTACCATCTATCGTGATTTGTATGGTATTCAAGGGGCAACAACAATTTTACGCGGTACTTTGAGATTCAGAGGATTTACTGATACCATTCAAGGACTTCAAATTTTAGGTCTTATTGATCCTAATCCACATCCAATTCTTCATCCAAATGGACCTGATATAACTTGGGTATAATTTTATATTATTTCTTTAAGTATACTATTTTTATTATATTTTTATTATATTATATTTTTTTATTATAGCGATCACTTATTTGTCATTTACTTGGATTCATAAATGACAATATATTCTATGAGAATCTCAAACGTAAATTATTAGAGCGCGTAGACTCGTCCCAACGTGTCCAAGCAATTGAAAATTTGGGATTGTTAGCCGATGATTTAGTTTTTAAATTAAATACACCCTTAGACACATTAGCACATTATTTATCAAAAAAATTATATTACGAAAATAATGAACGTGATTTAATTATTTTGAGACATGACATTGGTATTTTATGGCCGGATAATAGCAGAGAAGAGCGTGGAATCAATTTAGTAATTTATGGTAATTCAAAAGGGTATTCAGCAATGTCCCTTACGGTTGGTTATCCAGTTGCTTTAGCTACTAAAATGATTCTTGATGGTGAAATTCAACAGCGGGGCGTTATTTTACCATTTACACCAGACATATATCGTCCACTCCTTCACAGATTACGTTTAGAAGGTATTGAATCATTTGAAACTTCAACGTGGCATTGAAAATATTTCCCAATTTATTTTAATTTCAATTTTTTTTTTTTTTTTTTTTTTTTTTTGAACAAATATATTTTATTATTTCAATTATCTGGTATTAGCTTATACGACATTGTTATAATAAAATATTCAATAGACTAACCATTTATGAAAAAAAAAAAAAAAAAAAATTTCCTAAAAAATATTTACATATGTACAAATATAAAAATTATTTTATATATAATTTTTCATATAATTCTCCACGATTAATGTAATTCTAGTGGTTCTTTCTTTATATTCTGTTGGAATCCGTGCGCATTAATATCAATTATTCTATTTTTCGGTATTTTTCCCGGTCTCAAATAAGGATTATCAATTATATCCTGTTGCGTTGAGACTTCTTCATTCTGTTCCGTAGATTCTGTATTTGTTATTTTTGTACCATTATCTTCTTTGATATCATCAGTTGATTTTTGTTCTTTTCGTTTTTTTACTGGAGATGGTACAAAATTGAATTCCGGTTCTGGCTCAAATATTTGATCTTGTGGAAGTAGAGCTGATAAATAAGATGGGAATTGTGGTTTACATGCAATTACTGTAACAATAAAAATAATTTTAATTAATTGTCGTTGAATTAATCAAAGATAATATTATGAAAAATAATTTATAATAGAAAAAACTAACATGGAAATGCGCTATTGTCATCGGTAAGAAATAAACTGTGAGTTTCACCGGTTTTAGCTATAAATCTCGTTAATGCTCTTTCAATATCTCGTTTTTGCGATGCAGTTTTTTCTCTAATGGCTTCATATTCAGTGACAGGTTGTTTGTGTGTCTGAAATAAAAATTGATATTAAAATTAACAATATAATTATATTTGTATTTGTTTAATAATTAAATAGTTTTGAATTCTTACTGGTGTTCGTATATACGCATGAGGATCTGGAAATGATGGTAAATAATTTGGAATATGAGACGGATGTGGATATTTTACACCAGCCTGTAAAATATTCAATTGTTTTGATTGAGTTTGCTGTTGTAACGCTGGTAATACTGTTTTATTTAGTCTTCTTGCGTATATTTCAAGATCATCCATAGAAATACCCATATTTATTAATGATAAAATTATATCTGCTATGAGTGGTTCAGTTCTGCCAGCAAGCTCACAATAATTTCTCGCTGATTCTCCAATCGCCACGAGAACTGTGTAAATAAAAATTATAAAATTAATAAATATATAATAAGAATGTAATGAAAAAAAAATAATAATAATAATAAATAATAAATAAAAAAACCTAGACTTACATGATTGTAACATTTCTGTTAATGTTTCAAATACATCTTTTTCACAACTTTCAAACCCATTTTCCATCAATATATTTCCTACAACATGATTTAAAATTTTTCTTCTTGAATTAGTTACTTGATATTCCATATTTATGTATATATCCTCAGTTTGGAAAATTTTATATATTATGAATTGTTGTGGTTGCCGCCAGTATAACCATATAACCTCTCTATTGATAATTTCACAATTGTCAATTTCAATAAATAACTGAGTAGTGAACTACAATGTCAAAATTGGACTCGATAAAAAAAATAAACCGTGTATTTTTATTACTTAAATTAAATTCTGAATATAGATGGCCTAAAACACCCTATTACCCTTTGTCGGCAATGATCACTGTACAAAATTTTTTTGTACTTGACATAATTGTAACTTTATAAACAGAATGAAAATCAATATACTATTCTTGAAGACACACCTTTATATCTATTATACATAATATATATATTATTTAATTATATACGAAGTAGTAGTATACTGATACGTGTATATTTATCAGTGATGGTAATACAGCAAATATCAACTCATCTGTCATAACGTTCTAATAATTCTTATCTAAACCAGAAAATCCTGATATATATAGGTTAAATTTAATAAAACACAATTGCTACAATGTCTAGTCCCGACGATGATAGTGTGTCAACATCAAAAACAAAAAAACCTTCGGGTAAACGACATCATAATTTTTATTATATACAAAAAAAAAAAAAAAAAAAAAAATTTAATGTAAAATAATGGTAACCTTTAATTTAATATAATTTTTATTTTATTGACGATATTAATCGTCTTTCTTCTCAACAGACAGTGCCTTTAAGCAGCAACGTCTTCCTGCATGGCAACCAATTCTTACAGCAGGAACAGTTCTCCCAACATTTTTTGTAATTGGAATAGCCTTCATACCTGTTGGCATTAGTCTCCTACATTTTTCTAAAGAAGTACATGAACATACGCATGATTACACTAATTGTAAATCAAAGGATCCACCAAACACTAAATGTTCAGAAATAATTGCAAATAATCCGAATGTCACTTGTGTTTGTCAAGAAAATATTACGCTAAGCGAAAATTTTTATGGTGACGTTTACATGTATTATGGTCTCACGAATTTTTATCAAAATCATCGCCGATATGTAAAGTCACGAGATGATAATCAGCTTTTAGGACGATTGGATGAGACAGTGTCAAGTGATTGTGAGCCATTTGCTTATAACGAAATATCTGGGAAGAAAAAAACAATTGCACCATGCGGTGCAATTGCAAATTCGTTATTTAGTGATCAATTGACACTTCGTGCATTAGATCTTGAATCAATTAATGGCGAGCCACCAATCGTACCACTCATTAAAACTGGTATTGCATGGCCATCAGATAAAAATATCAAATTTCACAATCCCGAAGGTGATCTTAAAACTGTTTTTGCTAATTATGACAAACCACGCAATTGGACAAAAAAAATATGGGAATTAGATTTGGAGGATGAGAGTAATAATGGATTTCAGAATGAGGATTTAATTGTATGGATGAGAACTGCTGCACTACCAACATTTAGAAAACTTTATCGTCGAGTTAATCACTCAGAATCCATGTTTTCAAGAGGCTTAAAGGCAGGACATTACCGACTCGATATTGATTATAGTAAGTAAAATATCCAAAATAAAAATGTATAGAAATTAGTTTATCAAATAGTATTTGAATAATATTCATAATAAATCAAATATTTTTAGAGTATTATGTATCATCATTTGAGGGAACTAAAAGAATGATTCTCAGTACTACATCACTACTGGGTGGTAAAAATCCATTCCTAGGTATTGCTTATATTGTTGTCGGATGTGTATGTTTAGTACTGGGTATGGCCTTATTAGTTATTCACATCAAATGTTCCAAGAGGTAATGTCAATAGTTTATAATATATATTAATTCACAAATCGAAAAATTAATTGATTGATTGATTGATTTTATATTTTGTGTATGTTTTCAGCACAAATGAAATGATTAATGTAAATCAAAATACGCCATATCAATGAATTTAATTGTGAATCCACCAATGTATTACTTATTCAATTAATTCAAAAGAATTATAATTTTATGGCTTACACCTCCACACTAAACATTTTCATATTCATTAATTATTTCAAATCACAGAGACAAGTACTTCTTTTCACATAGTCAAAATGATTTCTGTTGAGCAGATTTTATTTATAGATTTAAGTCTATATTCCTCGTATCGCTTAATTGTATCTGTAATATATAAAAATATATCTATTTTATAACTAATATATATTTATGTTACAAAAATTCAATTGAAGGAAGATAATATGTGCAATGTGATTGTAGAAAATCGTATATAATTCATAAATCTTTTTGTTTTTTCTTGTGTATGTACACTTTTGACAGCAAAATTACAACGGACATCTCATTATAATTTACACAAGTACACTATAGAATTTTAATTTTGCAAACATAAATTCCACGAAACAAAGTCGAATTTCGAAAAGTTTTATTTTTACCTGTATTCACTTTTATTTTCGGTCTCACTTGTGTCCTCATATTTTAACGTTCTATTTTTGATAATGCCTGACAGGCAAAAATATTAAATTAATGCACAATAAAACAAATACTATTACCCGAATCACAATAACAAATTCGTTATTATTGATACCGACTTCATTGTTTTTAAGAAGAACGGGTTACTACTTTATATGGATATAATCGTCACATTGATAACATTCACTTGAAAAAAAAAAGAAGAAAAAAAAAATTCGAAACAAATAAAGAAAAAGTAATTGATAAAAAAAAAAAAAAACTTAATACGTAGATGAATTAATTCACTGACTCTATAATCACAATAATCAATTGTCAAATCAGTGAATAATTTCCATTCAACTGTATGTCGGCTATTGATAATCATCTTTTGAGTTTTATTAACTGCAAAAAAAAAAAGTAAAACTTCAATTGACATACAATTTCACATAACCTCCATGCTATTTTGTGGATTTTCACTGAAGCTTAATGACGAAGAGGCAACTTCCTCTTGAGTATTTTCTTCCATCGTATGTGATTCTATTTCGTCTGTGGTACCATTTGTCGTGGAGCCTACACCATCATCCCAATTTATTTTAAATCTTGTAACACGTGGTTTATCACCAAGGATATTGCGTTGTACTTTGTCGAATTGTGGCTGTGGTGGTGGATTTTCACGTAATTCTGGGTCTGTATATTCATTATTTATAAAATAACCAACTCGAACAAATTCACAACCCCGATAAGAACAGGTAAGAAGGACAACTGTGACACCTAATGCATCATTTACAGGAATTCTACTGACATCCGGTGGATCAGCCTGGAAAAAAATAAACGATTATATATAAATTTATAAATGTTCAAACAAGTACAATCGTCAGAACTATAAAAAGTATTATTATTCTATATTTTTCTACTTACTTGAAAGACAAACATATGTCTCCCTTCTGGAATAGGACCAACATAAATAGTATCTAAAACCTGATCAAATTCTTCCGACTCAGCACTCCCAACATAAATCATCTTCCATTCTAAATCTGTATTAATAAAAAATTTTACTATAATATAATTGAGCGATGGATGATTATTTTGAAAGAAAAGAAAAGAGGGCAAACAGAATAATCTAGAAATTTATACACAGATTAAATCTATATAACCTCATTAATTTATTATTTGCTGTATAACAAGCAACTTTAATTTTTTTTTTTTTTTTTTTTTTCGGTCATTTCATCAACTATACCTTCTTTCAATTCTTCAATACATTCAAAAGTAACTTCAAATTGAAACGGATTAAGGAATGGTGATGGATTATCAAGCACTGCGACATTGGATAATTGTACTTTAGCCATTTTTTACTGGTGTGTTGCTTACCTACAAATAAGAAAAGACTACGTGAAATTTATTCAATGTTCAATTAGCACGATTACACCTATATACAACACCATTAATTTCAACTATATAAAACATACATACAACAACAACAATACTACAATAAAATTTGTATAAACCAAATATTCGATCGGTTAATTTTACTAATGAAAAATTTATTCTTTATTCAACGCTCAAGTGATAGAAAAAAAAAAAAAAATGTGTTCACTTTGGATCAACAGACTATTGCTATTGTAAACGGTTGATCTTTGTGGTGTACTGACGGTTCAGCAGCTTTGGCGGGCTGGCAACCCTCGGCTGGCGGGCAAATATTCGCTGTGAAATCCAGCGAAAGTACAATCTTCACAGATATCCAACTTATATTGAAATTCAATCATAAACTTTCACATATTACGCTATCTGTATTTGTAAAAACAAAATTATATTTCATATGCACGCATCCAATCACCGTGCAATACATAAAATGGCGGCATACAGCAGCAGCCAATATTTTATGAGAAAATCACATATCATAATTAATAACTAACTGGGGATTAATTTATTTTGATAAAATTAAAAGTCTATAAATTATTCTATGGCAATTGGTTCAGTGAAAGGTGCAATATTTCTCTCATATGTGTTTTGAAAAAATTGAAAAAGTTTCAAATATTGTCATCAGGAACCTCTAGTTGTTTATTACAAAAATTAATGGTATGCCTATCTACATAAAATTTTTTTTTGTGAACACGCGGCCACGCCGATTCCCGCCACCCAAGCCATCACAAGAATATTTCGGCGCCAAACACACTCTTGTGTATCGTAAAATGAGAGCAAGATACGCGAATCGGTAGCTCTCACTCAGTTAATATATCATATATAAAACATATTTTAAAATAAATACTTATTTATTTCATGAAGCTTGATGCTTTTACAATTAGTTAGCTTTTTGTTGTGTATTGTATGTCAACATCAGTCAATGCAAGATTTCCAATCTTGCTCTGGTAAATACTGCATAACTAATATCTTCAATTATTATTAAAGTGTTGGAGAAATTTTTATATTGTATTAAAGAAAAATTTTTTTTTATCAAAATGTTGAGTGTAACAAGTGCTACGGTTCATCAAACTATGTGCACGAGTGCACCAAAACCACATTCCAGTCCAGTACGATTGGGTGAGTATGTTATGATTGACATTATTGAATTTTTTATTGATATTTATTTTTATATTCGTAAAAGCAATATAATAGCTACATTTTCATTCATTACTCTTTTATAATTTATTTTAGGAAGAAAAGAAAAATTATGGAACCAATATCAATCCTCATCCGAAAATAGATATGGAAGTATTACAACAAACAATGACAACCAAATAGCTATTTCTTCAGAATCAACACTGAATGATGTGCCAAAACAATTAAAAAATGTCTCAATAAAAGTTGTTGCTGCATCTACTTCAAGAACTTCTGAAAGAAATGTTGTTTCGATACCATTATCTTTTAACGAGAATGTCGTGTCATATATTGATGAGGACAATCCTATTATTACTAGTGATTTAGAGAGTGAGGATCATGCTGATACGTTTAATCTGGAGGAAAATAATTTGAGGAAAAAAGTGATTTTAGAAAGAAAAAGAAAAGGCGGAGTGCAAAGTCGTATGAATAATGCAGTGAAATTTCTAAAAATATCAGATAGTATTGCCAGTGATTCACTGTCACACAGTGTTCAACCAGATTCAATATTCAATGAATTGAATCATGATCCTTCAAATGATACATCTATTCCAGTACAAAATGATGAAATTACCACTTGGAATAATATCAAGGATGTTGATGAAATGGATTCGGATGAATTATTGCAAACAGATAATAATATTAGTCAAGAAGAACCATATTACATGACAGGTTTTCCAAATCCACCAGGTGAAAATCGTTGTTGGCTCAATGCAACTCTTCAGGCTTTATTTATTCTTCCATTAATTGAATATCTCGATTGTTTGGATAAAAATGAATGCTCGCTTTTGACAAAAACTTTTGTTGCTCTGCAACAATTTTGGAAACAAGGCGCAACTGAAAAATCCAAAATATATCAAGTAATTAAGAAGTTTAAAGAAGAATTGAAAATTCTTGATGAAACTTATCCATCACAAAAACAACAAGATGTATCTGAATTTTTAATGATATTTTTGAATTATATAAAAACTGAATGTAAACAATTAGCAATGACAAAATCTTCGGAAAAAACAAGTGATGAAATTGAAAATGTACCGGAAAATGGTCAAGTTGTTAATAATATATCACATATTCAAATAGCACAAAAAAAACGATTACCACTCACTGCAATATCACCATCAAAGCAGAATAATAATTCAAATGAAACGATGGAAAGACGTATTGATGTATCTAGTCCAAAAAAAATTGATATTGAATTGATTGAGACATCAAAAATGAACAATCCAATAGACGAATTTTTTTTGTTGCATATGCTGGAACATTATACTTGTAAAGGATGTTCGCAACATCGACAAAAAAATATCGATAATTTAATGTTATATGTGGACATTCCGGACAAAGATACAAGTGCAATTGATTTGACAGACGCAATTATTAAAACTATGGAACCCGAAGAGCGAAATTTGACATGTGCAAAATGTAAGCACGCTCTACATGATGTATCAACGACATTTGGCAGTAGTCCAAGTGTGCTTATTGTCCAAATAAATCGTTATGGAATGACGAATGAAGGGATTGTCGAAAAAATTAATACCGCCGTGAATATTCCCGAAGAATTAGAATTAAATACTAATGACGGTGATATTAATCGATTTAAACCAGTTAGTATAATTGCTCATGTTGGTAGTGCTATGGATTGTGGACATTATACCAGTTATGTTATCCATGACGATCAATGGTTTCATTATAATGATATGGATGTTACACCGATGTTAAAAAACGAGGCACTTACAGCTGCTCAAACGACGGCTTATCTTGTGTTTTTTGTTAATGTTAAATTATTTTCGAAGAACAGTGATACGAGTAATATATTAGAAAGTCCATTACGATAACGGCAATGAAAACCAAAAAATTCGTTGCATCATTATTAATCAGTTTACTCGATATTTTTTTGTATATTCGGGATATTGAGGTTAAATGCGCTCTGAAATGAGATTTATGTACGCGTTCAATGTTGTATGCAGCACCAGAATTCATGTACAATGATGCCTTTTTATATATTATAAAAATAATAAAGTTATTGCCTTGGGTTGCAGAGTATACTTAAATACATACATACATACATACAGATATATATATATATATATAAATAAATGAAATAGAGTATTTTTCTATCTGTCCATGAATAATAATGGTAATGTGTAAAAATAATTTTTTCTTATATTGTGAGATTGTTATAATTACATATGAGGTAATAAATAATCGATTAAAGACCGTGGATAACAGGTATATTTATAAATTTAGGGTTTTATGTAAAAATTGTAAGAAGTATGAATAAAAATATCATTTATTATAAATCAGAATATCAACGGTTGTGGGTAATACAGTGTACTCTAAATATCCTTAAACCATACAATTATTTTGGCGGTAAATTTGATTATAAACAACAGAATTAACCTCGGACATATTATTGTAAGAAATAATGCATTTAAGTATATTTATATATATAATTCTATGTAATATTCTTTATTATAGAAAAAATTAATTTTTTTTATAAATAATAATGCTCATCAATAAAGACATTTTTGTATTGAGGAATCCACCATTTTTAGGGTGGAATACGACATCCGTTTCTGCGTCAGATTGAATGCGCAACATATTTTAGAACGGGGGGGCACTACTTCGGACATATAAAAATTTCCCAGTCAAGAAAAGATTATTGTAGTGAAAAAGTAGAGACGTAAGTAAACAACGGGCGTCATTTGGTATTTTAAATAGGCCATTTTTATCATCAAAATCAACGTGGGATTTTGAAGATACAGCAACTCAGATATTCTTTTATAATAGTGATACAGCCAGTTATAGTTCATTGTTGTTCAAAAAATTAAGGTTACAAATCGAAAAGAATATAAACGGCCTGTCGCGGAGTTCTAAACTCGTCATTTTTTTATGTGTGGCCTAGACAATTTTCCATTGGCTATACACGTACATTTTTATATTTTCACCATTAATTTCAATTATGTCGTGAAAAATAGGGAAAGTCGATGACCTATCCTCGCATTAAGCTGCCAAGAATCCTTGAAAAGAGAGAGAAACATTGCTTTCTCTCTCATCTCGTCTCTTTCTTCCCCTCTCTTTTATCCCGTGTGCCTAGCCTTGTTCAGAGTAAGAGAGAATCATACTGACGTGCGAACAACTAAGGACGGAATGGGCAAGTGAAAGAGAAAGAACGAAATAGAGAGAAAAAAAAAGAGTGAGAGAGAGAGAGAGAGGGAGTGAGTGAATGAGTGAGTAAAGAACGTGAGAAAGAGAGCAAGAGTAAATTGTCTGGACTGGCTAAGTGCCGAGTGTGAAAGACAAAGATACCATCTACAAAACTACATATAGTATAATCACGGTGCGTTGGTTTTGTTTCGTTTTTGCGGCTTGCACCGTCAAGAGTTTTGTACTCAAATACAATGACACCTTTTCATTTATACACATACAATCCACACATTACATACAATCATTTGTGAAAGATTAATTTAATATGCCATAAGGTCGCATCCACGAATACAATTTTACTCAAATGGATAGTAGGAGTAATAGTAATTTTTAGTGATATAAGTGAGGCTGTGTATATTTGTAGTATTCGTATGTATGTGCGCGTGTCATAACCCAGTACGAAGCTTTTTACCACGCTTAGTGTATGACTGCTCCAGGTCCTGATTATTCATGTCGGGGAAACAAAAAAAAAAAATATATATATATATATATAAAATAAACGAAATCGAAAAAAAAAAGTGTATTTTCGCTCACGCTCTGACGTTTACTCTCCCTCTTTCTTTCTCTTACTCTTTCTCTTTCTCTTTCTCTTTCTCTATGCTCGGGGAGTTCCAAACTCACCAACAGCTGTTTCATCCGTTATTCCTTATATACACATACACGGATATTTTTCTATAGTTTGATTGCTTTGTCTTTTGTAGTTACGTTATATGACAGATTCTGTCAAAATTGACATGCGTATACACGTTTTTTCGCTCTTTTTACACATTTATGTATTATGTTAATCGATATCAAAAATTTTTCTTTTTTTTTTTTTTTTTTTTTTTTTTCATACACATTACTGAACATTGTATTGCTGCAGTTTATATAGACGTATATATAATAATTATATATAAATGCGATTAAACAGTTTACGAGTGGTATTACTATTTTTTTTTTTATATATATATATATATCTGATTCGGATAGTATCGAAAGTTACATAAATAAAACATTGATGAAAAAATATTTAATTATTTTTTTTTTGTTTTCTTCTTCTATTTTTTCAGGCTGTTGGAACTATCAACAAGATCTGGATTAGAATTCACTCAAAAACTTTTTCTGTGAGTGTTACAATAGAATTTTAATATTATTCAAGTTTAAATTTTTCCTCGTTTTTTATTTTATTATTATCATTATTTGTTTTTTCCCCCTTTAATCTGAAGATATTAATTATGTTTAAAAAAAAAAAAAAATTATCGTGATTATGTATAAGTATATCGTAGAAATATTAATAGATTATATTTTTTTTTTTACAGGGATTTTTTTCGTGCACAAAAAGAAAGTTAAAAGGAACTTATGTAATAACGTCTTTGAATTTGGTAAAGGTGGATAATTGAAAAAGATTTAAAAAAAAAAAAAAAAAAAAAATGTCGGTTTTAAATCAAAGTGGTGATGATGCTGTCGAATGTCCATTGTGTATGGAACCATTGGAGGTTGATGATCTCAATTTTTTTCCATGTACATGTGGCTATCAAATATGTCGTTTTTGTTGGCATCGAATTCGTACGGATGAGAATGGCCTGTGTCCTGCGTGTAGAAAAGCCTATTCGGAAAATCCCGCTGACTTTAAGCCCCTTTCGAAAGAAGAAATTTCGAGGTTTGCAAATTCGTCATTTATTTATCAATAATTAAATACCGTAGAGTAAATGAATATATATATATATATATATTTTTTTTTTTTCATAAATAACACATAATATATTCATAAAAAAATAGGTTAAAAGCTGAGAAGAGGCTGAAAGATCAACAGCGAAAACAACGAGTTACTGAAAACCGTAAACATTTAGCTAATGTTCGTGTAGTTCAAAAAAATCTTGTATTTGTCGTTGGTTTGCCGATGCGATTGGCGGACGCAGATGTAAGTAAAATAAAATACTAGTAAAAATGAATCATTCTTAAATATTATTGAAATATTTGAGAAAAATTTGGGTATACTAGATGTATGTTTGGAATTAGTTTTATAAATTTCCTCATCATTCAACTCCGATTAAGGCCCTTGAATCATAATATTACTGACGAAAAGTATTCCAGGTTCTCAAAAGACATGAATATTTTGGCAAATTCGGAAAGATTCATAAAGTTGTAATAAATCAAAGTACCTCGTATGCGGGATCACAAGGTCCAAGTGCATCGGCATATGTCACCTATCAGGTATGTCATTAATCACTTATGTTAGAAAGTTTTATTACTCAAAGTTTCCCCCCTTTCATCTTAAAAACTATTACATTATTTATGATTTATTCAATGTGTAGCGACAAGAGGACGCGTTACGTGCAATTGAAGCCGTTAATAATATCATTGTTGACGGTCGAACGATAAAAACATCGCTCGGTACAACCAAGTATTGTTCGCATTTTATGCGCAATCAGGCTTGTCCAAAGCCCGATTGTATGTATTTACATGATTTGGGTGACCAGGAAGCATCATTTACCAAGGAAGAAATGCATCAGGGTAAACATCAAGAGTATGAACGTAAACTCGTTCAATCTCTACATGCTCATGCGTCCACAACATTGAATCGGTATAAATAATTATTATTTGCATTCATTATCGTGATAATTTTTTATTGGTGAATATTTTTGAGCATCACTATATTAAGAATAATTTCAGGAAACCAACGGTTTCACCACCGGTTGGTAACAATTCTATTCGAGAAAACGGCGTCTTACCAGGATCGCAAATTAAAGAAGCATGGCCATCGTTAAATCCTGCTCAACCGAATGTGACATTGACAATTTGTAAAGACATAACGACACAATCATCAACACAAATTCCAATTCAACAACAGTTAACTGATTCAGAAATCACCGTTACAACTAACATCAATTCGACCACAAACAATTTGGCAACTTCGTCATCGAATATAAGCGCGTCTCTACAGCAAAATAACAACAATAAGGGTGAAGAAATTTCTGGTAATGTGTCAAATATACGTCGTGGAAAAAGTAATAGCGAAAGTAAGGCCCAAGCAGCTCGGAACAAACATAAAAATATTCAGAATAAAGAACAACATGGTAATACTCGCACTACATCACGATCAGAGTCTAGTTCTAGTGGTAATGGCACACAATCAATTGAACGTCCACAAATAAATGGACAAAAATTAGTTAGAAATTATACAAATGACACTACGATAAGCAGCAGCAGCAGTAGCAGCAGCAGTAGCAGTAGTAGTAGTAGTAGCAGTAGCAGTAGTAGTAGTAGTAGCAGCAGCAGTAATGATTCAACGAATCATCAACAAACAACAGTAACAACAGTAACAACAACAACAACAACAACAACAAATGGTAGATGTAAAAATGAACAGTATCAACTAAAAAATCATCACAATAATCATCAAAATCAATGTCAAGTTAATGAAACAGCAACAAAAGAAATTGAACAATCTATTCAAGATATTAAATTCAATGGTATTACGCGTAATAGTGATCAATGTAATTCAGAGAGTGAAGGTGAACAACAAAGAGATGGTAGTACTCCAGCTAGCTCGGCCTCAAGCAGTGGTTCTGAAGATTTTACCAGTAACAACGCTGCTGAAAATTTTGACGATGTATCTGAAGAACATTGCGATTCTTTAGATATGTTGGGATCATCGTCAATAACTGAGACAAATTTAGCGTCAATCAATAATGCAGAGCAAATCGCACCACCTGGACTTCATATAATTAATGGTACACAGACACAAGTTAATCATCGGTCTATCTTTCAAGCGGACAACAATAGTTTCTTTAGTTCAAATACATTTCAAAAAATTTCAAGTGTAATGACATTACCATCAACATCGCAGTCAATTAATACCAATTCTGATTGGACAACAACATGCCTAGCAACAATACCAGATTCATTACCATCAGTACATTCAAGTGAAGATTGGCAAGCGGCGTTTGGTTTTCAACCAGAAAAATATCGCTCAAATCATCATGCAACATTGAGT
The DNA here is from genome assembly GCA_963920625.1 of Dinocampus coccinellae. Taxonomy (NCBI): domain Eukaryota; kingdom Metazoa; phylum Arthropoda; class Insecta; order Hymenoptera; family Braconidae; genus Dinocampus; species Dinocampus coccinellae. The sequence goes on along the minus strand of OY987188.1, from coordinate 5,487,749 downwards.
CCAACACCACCGTCACCTAGTAATCCATTTAATGCTGAGACATTTCTTAACGATGATGATTATTTGGATTCCCAATATGGTACACCACCATCAAAGCTTCGCAGTGCCTTTGATCCTAATGTACACATTAATAATACACCAGCGTCAAAATTTATGGCGGATTTTCAACAACATTCACGTCAACAGCGACTTATATTACAGGTAAATAATGAATTGTAGATTCTTAATTGAATAATTTCCAAGATAGATTTTGTTTATCAACATAATATCAATTTAATTTGATTCAGGCACAACGAAATCACGAAAATTGTGAATATATAAAACAAAATGGCCATGGGCCACTGGATATCCCAGTGAAACAAGATTCGGCGGATATAAAACCAGATGATGATTTAGGTTTTGATCCATTTCATGAAACTCAAAAAGCATTAGCTGAATTAATGGAGAATGAAATGCAGCTGCAGCAACAACGGCTATTTCAACAACAGCAACAGCAACAACAACAACAACAACAACAACAACAACAACAACAACAACAAATACATCAACGAAATCGCGAAGAACACAATAGATCGCAATCACATCAAGGATATGCGCCTACACTTGGTCCACAGCATTTTTCACAGGTGAGTTGAATCTTTGTACATTTCATCATTTCTGTATTATTATTATATTCATATTAATTATCGTGATTTAATATAATTATAAATAAATAGACAAGTAAATTTTTTTTTTTTGTTCAGGTTGCTCATTTGGCGCATATACAACAAGCGCATCATTTGCAAAATTTGCAAGTTTTACAACAATCGCACACGATATTATCTCGTCTTCCACAAAATATGCTGCAACAAACAAGTGTCCAAAGTCCAATACAGCCATCACTCATGTCTGTTGGTGGCAATATTGGACAACGTAGCCGATTACCACCACCGGGATTTCCAAGTTCAACGCCTAATCACATGAATTCATTCGGTCTTGGTATACCGCGTGCTGCACCAACAAATAATACAATTACAGGTAGTCAACCACCTCAACAATCATCTTATCTTCCGAATGGTAATCCTCTTATCACGCAGCAAGGTACATATATATATATTTTTTTATAATTTATTTCTGTAAATTATAATAGGAATGGTTTTTTTATTTTTATATAATTTTTTTTATCTACTATTCGGCAATTCTCCATTTAGGTACGACTAATTGTGCAAATGACACGGTATATGGTTTAAAAGATTGGTGCGATATTGGTGGACCACAGCAACAAACGCCTTCGCAGCAGCAACAACAACCGCAACAAACACAACAGCAACAGCAAGAAGCAGCGCAACCGTTTCATCGTCAATCATTACATCAGAAAAGTGGATGGAATAATTTTGGACCAGTTAATGATTGGACTTCAATTGATCCAGCAATTGTTAGTTCGTCTAGACCTCTTCCGTTTCAAGCGACAAGTACGTGGCAATTTTCACGATTTCATCCGACAATTCATGTGCCACACAATACCCAACAGGTAAATTTAAATCGTTATGTGCTTCGTTGAATACGCAGAATTTTCAATAAATCAATTTAATGCATCATTTTTTATTCTTATTTTATTTAATTTAGGAACAAACCGCACCGGCACAGCATTGGGCCATGCAGCCACCACCCGGTTTTGGTGGTCCAGCATCAAATGTGCAATTAAATGGCCAACAGACGAGTACAACTACACAGTCGCACAGTAAACTCATCTCGGCAGGGCCGGAAATAGAAAGTTGGTAGATTAAAAATATATATATATACCAAATGAGTTCTTATTAATTAAATTAATATTAATTTTTAGATTGCTGAATTAATTTGTCGTTTGCAAAATGTGCAGTGGCGGCTAATACGTTGATCAAGAAGTGACACCGAATTATTTAATAATAGATATAGATATTTTATCAAAAGATGGAAAGAAAAAGAAAATATTTCGGTTATTGCTAAATCGTTCGAAATAATTTTTTGGCAATAGAATTTTGAGTAGACAAAAGAAAAAAAAAAATAGAAAGAGCAAATTTTATTAATGCAAGTTTCTTTTCTTTTATTTGCTTCAATTAATATTTAAATATAAAATGAAAACAGTGATTTACTTCACAATCCCCTTTCATTTCTCACCAATTTTTTCATGAAATTATACTTTCGCTGCGTGATTGTTCGGGTTTGTCTCTGTTAATTTTAATTGTATTTGAATTTCTTTCCTGAATATTCTTTTACGTGCCATTAATCAATCACTTAATGCTCATGATAAATAATGACGAATTTAAAAAAAAATTAATAATTAGGTTGAATTTAGAACTAACCAGAAAAAATTATTTTGAAATCAAATGCGCATTAATTACAAATTTCAAGAATTTTATCAAATTTTGAATCTATTTTTTAATTACGTGGCGAATTTATTATGAGCGATAATAAAAGAGCGATAGAAAATAAAAGGAAAAAAATTAATAAATTAATAACAATTTAACTTAGAGAAAATAAAAACACCGAGTAAAAAAAATAATTCGGTAACTGCTTGCAACGATGGTCAAGTGAATGAATAAGAGAGGATGTAATTGCAAAATAACTTCTTTTCGATAAGAAGGAAGTAGATACAAGGATACAGATGTGACTTTGTATAAAATTGAAATAAAACGACGGCGAGAATGAATAAATGAAATATATAAATTTAAATGAAATATAATTTGCGACATAAGTGTTGCTATTTCGTACACCATGAAAAAAATGAATGAATAAAAAAAATAAAATCGCCTTACTCGCGTGAATTAATTTGATGCGATATACACACACATAATGCATAAAGTGCATCTAACCTCGTAGCGATTAAACGATGGTTCCACTTGTGCATTGTAAAATTAAAGCAGCGATAATGTTGTTAAAAACATAGGTTTAATTATTATATATATACATACATATATATATATATATATATATATATATATAAAGTAAATTATCCATAAGGTGGTCGATGAAAATATACGATATATGGATGCAAGATAATATATGGAATTTTTTTTCTGCCTTTATATTTCTAATATTCATAAAAATAATATTGATGATTCTGTGTAAGATTCCTGAACAGAAAAAAAGAAATTAGTTTAATTTGTAGGAATTTTAATACAAATGGGTGCTACATATACATAATTTCACACAATATGAAAACATTTAAATATAAATAAAAATAATTCGATAATTTCTCATTCTTCAAAACTAATTTGAGAACGATGGATTTTCAGATAAAAAAAATGTATAAAAATTTCACTCATCATAATAGTTGTGTTTAATCTGTCTCCCATGTTAGAGCTGCACGTCTCAAACCCCAGAATATTCGAAGTTTTAAATCACTTTGTGTTGCAGTAAATCTCCAACCCAAGTGAAGACCACAAAAGACACACGCTACTATTGTCCAGGCATATCTGAAAAAAAAATTTAGAGAAATTACGAAATATAAATTTCGTTAAAAAGTCTCTGTTATTGTAATATCAATGAATTTAATGAAAGTACCCAGGGAACCAACTGCAATCAGTTGAGGGACGCTCGGCACTTATAAGGACTGATTGAACTTCTAAAAGCGTCACAGTTTCATGTATTGCTCCATGTGAATTGACATAGGCACTCTGTATACCCTCTTGATTCATAGGAAAAACATCAGTTTGTTTTGCGATTTGTATATGGCATTGCTTGCAAAGAAGAACTTGATCGGTCAACTGTATACAACAATGAATAAATATGAAAAAGTCAATTTAAAAAATGGCAATATGAAGAAATAAAAATTTTAAAAACTAGTGCATAGCGGACATTTAAACCTTAGAAAGAAGTTTTGCTTCTATTTGCAAACGTGAAATTGCGCAATCCTGTTTTAACAATGCCTTTACATCTTTTGGCGTGATTAGTACATTTTGCGCTACCCAAAATGAAAGATTAGTTGGATCTGTTGGTATACTGCTACCCCCAGCAATGAATCCTTGAAAAAAAAAAAAAAAAAAAAAATTATTATTTCAATACGAGAAATCAATAACGAAATAATTAATGAAATAATTAATGAAATAATTGACGTTACTCGTTTGTACAAATTGTAGATATTTATGTATTTTCATTGATAATAATCTAGAATCATACTGATCATAGACCCATGACGGCCACGGTGTTATAATTGATTCTTTTTTTACTAATTTACGATATTTTTTGGCAGATTCTTCATTAGTTGGTATGACACGGAGATGATCGAAAGAAACCAAACGGTTCTCAGAGAATAGTGATGGAAGTGTGATTTCAGGCAATATTTTTACATCAGCAACAATCGTAAATCTTGACGATGTCTACACACATATTTAATGCACCCAATAAAATTTAATATATTATATTTGAATTATGATCATTCGAACTCACATTTCTCAATTTTAATATTTTAAAACGTTGTCTTCCTTTTGCTTTTACACGAATTTCACTAATATTTGGATTTTCCGAATATTCATAAATTTCAGCTGTTGTTCCAATACAATTTACATCAATTTCACACGCCACCCCAAATGTTCGGTCTCTTGTAATACATTTACGAAACATTTCTATTAAATGAGGATTATGCTCTATTATTGGCAATGTTTGACCAGGAAACAATACGATTTCATTTGACCAAGACATAGCAGACAACCAAAGTGGTAAATTAACATAAATTCCATTATCCAAGAATGTTCGGCCGTGCAGTATTTCTAAATCATTTCCTAAATACTAAATATATTAATTAACATTATAAATAATCACATAAGTATGAAAAAAATATTATTTGATTAATTTTTATATACTTACTGCATGTGATGTAGCTAAATCCATATCGAAAGTATTGTTTGATACTGATTGTTCGTCTATAAACAATAAATATCCTACTTGTTATTGCCTAAATCCTATCATCTTATTTTTATTTGTTATCTTCAAATCATTATATTTTTATTACCATTATCCTCGTCAACATTTTCATCCACACGGTAAATTTCTTCATTTTCATTTTCGTCTTGATTATCAATGTGTATGTCATTATTATTTATTGATTCATCAGCTTGATCGGCTTCTTCCATAATTAAAATGTTGTTTGAGGTTATTTATTATCTGTTATTAGAATGAATAACAATTAAAAAATGAATGAAATAATTGTGAATTAAGGTGAATCTAGAAGTAGCGACACGAACACAACTTAAATGTAAATCTATGTGTATGATTGGTTTTTCATAAAAAAAAAATTTTTTTTTAAATAAAAAAAAAACAAATGAAATAGACTTTCTTAATTGAATGATTGCTCAATATACTTGTAGTATTTTTTTCTACTACTGTATACTTATATTTTCAATATAATTCATATAAAAATTGCTGACAGTGTTTACAAAAGTATAAAAATAATAAAAAATCAAAAATCAAAAAAGAAAAAAATGATATATAATATTATATTGTGTAGATTGGATTTAATATAATTGAAAGGTGACTGCACTATTGCAATCAAATTGAATACATGAAAAAACGTAAACTCTATTGATAATGTAGTGTTTGAAATAATTTAGAGTATATAAACGAGATATATAGTATAAATATATGAAGTGGGGATGATATGGGCGCAGAAATGATGCGCAAATGGTGAGCGAAGATAGCCGAGTATTGTCGAAATTCGAGTGAGAGAGAGTGAGAGAACGTCAGGGACACAAACGATACAGCGGCAAACTGCTAGGAGGCACTCGGGAGGCAGGGAGGACACGCGAGCTAACACGGAGGCGCACAGCAGTTCGGTCGTCGCCATTGCACTCAGTGCGTTCTCGCCCTCGCATTCGTGAGGCTCGTGTGCGGCGTGGAGACGGCTCACAAATTATCCACTGACCCAAACTCTCCCCGAAGTGGGCCTTCCTGAGCGCCCTACCGATGCAGAGATATTGTACCGAGCTTACCGATAGATTGTTGAAATCCCTTGACAAGGAATACAATGTAAGTAAGGAGGTTAAAGGCGATTACAGTCGCCTACCCGATGGGTATGGACACAATCCCGACGCTCGGACCCCGTCATCCACCGTCCGCTCAGGCAAACGGCTATCGGGCCACTCTCGCTCCTCTGTGCGCCGTGTGCCTGTAGCCGTGGCGTGCGACTATACCAATACATAGATATATATATATTTTTTTTTGTTTATGTGTGTATTTATATATGTATGCGTGAGTATATATGTGCCTGTGCATGACCGTGGCTATGAAGACGACGTGCAACTGTGTAACTATACCATGACGGCCACGAACACCACTCATGTTCAAAGCAAAAAGAAATAAGAACAGAAAACGAACAAAAATTATATGATAAATTATGATGATTAATTCGGTGACGATGCCAAATGACAAATTATTATTATTATTGTTTTTACAATAAAATACATTTTTGTATTTTCGTGTTATTATTATTATTATTATTATTATTTTTTTCTTTTTCTTTTTCTTTCTTTTTTACGTAATGTGTATAGCAGCAATATTTATCGTGTGTATCAATTCGTTTCGATTCGAGCAAAATATTTCATAGCATATCACGTTATGTGTGTGTGTATATATATATGTATAATATGTCGATGTTGTGTCTGTGTCTGTGTCTGTGTATATGATTGGAAGTCAATCTCACATTGCCTCATGCTCCCTTGCCAATCGCATCCAGACCATTTGCACACACGACACACATTTCATAATTTATTTATCCTAAATATTATTCATATAGTATAATTGAATTCATTAATTAATAATCGTATTCATTATTTTAATGAGAAATATTATTGAATTTCGGTGATAGACATAAGTATCATGAGTCTTTTGGGACGCATTATGTTACTCTGGCCATATTATACATGCTCATATATATATACACACACACACGATGTACACACTCACAAAAAAATATATATAGATACATACATCTAACTATATCGATGTATATATTTGAAAAAAAAAAAAAAAAAACTATAAGAAAATAGTGCCCTGCATTCAAATCCTGGCTGTCCTCGCAAAACTTGAAATATTTTTATTGATATTAAGTAAGTGGATTTAACCTATATTATTAATGTTATATTTTATTTTTTTAGGTCGTCGATATGGGAGCCGTCGTGGATGTCATCACGGCCTTGGAGAAGACGACAATCACCAAAGAAGTCCTCGAGGTAGAGAAATGAATAAATTTTTTTTGTATACTATCGAGAAAATAAAATAATAAAAAGTTATAATTATTTTTGAATATTAAAAAAAAAAAAAAAAAAAAATTTTCTTTCTACTTGTAGATTACACGATTGGGTAAATATATCAATGAACTTAGACGGAAAACGAACAATGATGCATTGGCAAAACGTGCAAAAGACCTGGTACGCAAATGGCGGGACATGGTATTACCACCCAGTCATACGACGACAACTTCGCATATACCACCACCGCCACTACAACCAACATCACACGAATCGACATCGCATCAAACCATAAATGGTACAACAAAACCATTGAGTCCAGCCACACGTATTGTTAAACCACGTAGTCCAAATGCGACAAGAATTATGAAGCCACAGAGTCCGTTATTGCGTGATGTAGTACCGCCAATAAAAATTCTTAGTCCAGCATTATCAATGAACAGCGATCATTCACGTTCTCCAAATCTTACACCTATGAAACAATTACCGGCATCAATGGTAATAAGTAATAGCCGTATAAATTCATCTGTATCACCAAAATTAAGTGGTACAAATCAAAATCATACAATTGAAGCAGTGCCGAGAACACACAGTTCAAATAAACGTCTGCGAAAAGATGAAAATCCATCAATATTATCACCATTACTGCATCAACAGGGCGATGTAGGTTCAACATTGAGAGATGAACCGGCAATCGCTAAAAAACCACGTGTCAATGGCGATAATGTGAACATTAGCATAAACTCGCAAGTGCCTAGTAGTCCGTCGTCAACTCTAAGGGACCGAAATTCATTAGAATTAATTAACAATCCAGAGATTGACACGGGCCCAAAGAAACGTGGACGTAAAAAAGGCAGTAAATCATTAAAAAATCAACCATTGCCTGAGGATCGTGTTAAAGAAAAATTGGCGAGTATATCGCGTAATCCAAAGTTAAAAACGACACAAGAATTGCTGGCTGATCTACAAGCACGCGGTTCAAATATTGTAGGTGTCGGTGGTGTTGGTAGTGTTGGTGGTGTTGTCAATGCTATTAGTAGACGGACAACAACCGAACCACCAACAACTGAAGAAATTCTCAGGAATACAACCGACGTAAATAATCACGGGCTTGGTGGACGTAATACTGGAGTTGTTGGTGAACAAATAAATCGTTCGAAAAATGCACAGTCAAATAGTAGTAAACGTAGTGGTGAATCTCGTGTTCCTGATACGGAAATAATTGAACCTGAGAATGCATCATCTGCAAATTCAACGATTGAAGAAATTTTGGCTAAATTACCACCGTTAGATTTGGATTCAATTAGGTGGAGTGATGATGATGATGGTGATGAAAAAGCAGCAGCAGCAGTAGCAATAAATGGCGATGATTTAAGTGGTATAACTATAAATTCAGATGGTGTTGAATGTCTAAGGCGGCAAATAAATGATCATGATATCGATAGATTACATCAAGATTGTATAGAAGGTCTAAATGGTAATTATCAATTAATAGAACTGAGTACAGATAAGAAAGAAGATGATGTTGAAACGTCAATGGAGTTAAGTCAAAATACAACGGGCACGGTAAAAAAAGTTATGGGTGTGTATAAACGACGGATTAATGATGATGGGACAAATCGTAAATTTCAAGAGTGGCATGAGATGCTTGCGAGGCCAAGTTATGATGGCCAAATTCTCCACATATTGCCTTACGTTATCATTGATTAATTATTTTTTCATTCTCTTTTTCTCACATCACTTTTCTCCTTCCTTTATGTATACGCACTACAGGGGTACAACAAACCAATGATATTAATCACTCATTCACTTTCCTTCAACACAAAATTTTAATTGAACATGTTTTTTTTTTTATATTTATTTATTATTATTATATTTTTTTGTTTTTCATCCATCTGAGTTGTCCCTTTTTTTCCTTTCCTTTCCTTTTCATTTTTTCATTTAATTTCTTCTCGTTTTGTTTTTTAAAAAAAACATTTTCTCTGTTATAAGTTGCTAGTTCATCCATCTGCCTTGCATCTCTTGTGTCTTCCTTGAATTATCATCGACATCACCACCATCATCTTTACCATCGTATTATTGTCATAATGTCATTTGATTGTTTGACATCCGGAAAAATGTAATTCTGGCGGATATCATTTATTACCATTGCCACAGGCACGTTATTGTATCATTCTATTATTATTTTCTGATAAATATGATGTTAAATAATATATGATTCAACTGAAAACAAAAACAAAAAAAGGCACGCGGACGATTGTTTAATTGATCTAGAAATTTTTGTTAGCAGTTTGTTAGCTTATAAACTTTTTTTTTTTTTTTTTTTTTTTTTTTTCTTCTCATTACATATTATTTGATTTTTTATTAATTATATTAATTATTAGTTATTAAATAATGTCATTACCTTTTTCTTGTATAACCATGTTGTACATAGTAGCTTGTAAAAAAAATAAAGAAAAGAAACAACGTTGTCCCGGACGATGAACATCAATTCCGAGAGAGTTCTGCAATTTTATATTGAAGTGAAAAAAAAAAAAAAAAAAAAAAAAAATTAATAATAAATAATATAATAAAATAATGTAAATCTCTATTCAAAAACGTCGTCGATCACTCTGAGACTGAATGAAAAAAATGTAACAACTAATTTTGGCTGGTGGGACAATACGTTAAATGAAAAATGCGAAAGAAAAAAAAATAATTAAATAAAAATAAATAACAAAAACAAACAGAAAAAAAAAATTATACATATATATATATATAATATATAAATATAAAAATGAAAAAAAGATATGTGTACGCAAAGTGGTGACACAAATTGAGTCATTTGTTTACAAATTTATCACAAATGTTCATTTGATTTGTGTATATATTCTTGCGTATATATATAATCTATGTATAAATTGGATAACATGCGTTTATCATAAGCGGACATAAAAGCAAACAAACAAAACACGTGGAGTGAATAATATCGAATTAAAGACTTGTGTGTGTGTATATGCGTATTACCGATTATATATATATATATTCGTGAAAAAATGGAAAACGCATATATACCAAATCCAAAAACTGAGAAAAAAAGCCTATATATATATATATACTTTGTATTTGAATTCGAGGTGCCTTTTCATTGTTTTTTTTTTATTTTTCTTGCGATATATTATCGTGTCATTTGCAATAAATGTGATGATAATTAATTATTTAAAAAAAAAAAATTACGAAATGAAAATGAAAATTAATATGATTATGGATACTGATTTTTCTCCTACGACAATTTTTTTATCATCAAGTGTTGTATAATTCTTCATACCTTTTCACAACAAACAAATGCCACAATATGTCCGTTTATAATAAGGAATTAGTGTATAAACGCCCATGTCCTTTTATGCTATTAAATATATCCAATTGGAATCTGAATGTGGTTCCATACCACGTTAGGTTACTCGGATAAACGAAACAAACAATAAAATATTTGTATTTCTCACATGATGTGGTGTACACTATTTTACATTATTTATATTTGAATTTCATATTTTTTTCCCGCTAATGAATGCGCGCGCATACAACAGCTGATTATCCACATCGCCGTATTCATATTGTTCAATTAAATATCTTATTAACCTCATTTGAACCGATAATTTAACGATTAAATAATATAAACAACGTTGAATATTTATTATCGAAACGTCATAATGAATAATCAAAAGAGAAAATGGCATAATTCAAATTATGGGACACAAAAAAAATATAAACAATTTTCACTGGAATGTGGAATGCGTGGTTTTTTGTGTACATGTAATTTCAAGGAAAAAGATTGTATCAGAGAAGCTTACAGACTTCTCGAAGAGTATGATACTGAAATTGATGAATCTATAAAAAAAGAATATGATCAAGTGGATTCCGCAGTTGAAATTGAAAATGCGGAAGAGCCTGAACAGGTAAATGACGAAGATGATGAAGATATTTCCGATGCTTTAAACAAAGAAATTAAAGAACTCAATGCTCAAGCAAAAAAATCACCTACAGAAAAAAAATTCCAGGTAAAAAAAATCCTCATTATATATTTTTTTATTCACATATGTGCAATATAATAATAATGGTATATGATATTTCAGTACATCAATACAGGAGCAAAAAATGTCATTTTTATAAATACAACAATCTCAAATCCATTGGAATTGACTTTGAAAATTATTAAAGATTTAGACGAAACGAAAAAACAACGTAGCAGATTTATTTTACGTCTCATTCCAATACAAATTGTTTGTAAAGCTAGTATGAGTGAAATAAAATCAAAAGCTAGTGCCATGTGTGAAAAATATTTTTCACAAGAACCCAAAACATTTTCCATTGTTTTCAAGTAAGAATTTTTATTTTCATATCAACATGTTTATAAATTAAATTATCTCAAACATTTAAAATTCACATGATATATTATTTTGATTTCAGTCGTCATTATAATAATACAATTCAGAGGGACGATATTATTGAAACATTGGCTGCTGTAATATCCGAAAAAAATCCAGGAAATAAAGCGAATTTGAAAAATCCAGAGATCGCAGTTATTGTTGAAGTTATAAAGAGTTTTTGTTTGTTATCTATTGCACCAGAATATTTCAAGTATAAAAAATACAATTTACTTGAGCTTTGCAATGCTACACAGGAAAAAAAATTCCAAGAAGAAACCAAAGTACCTAAAACAAATGTCGAAGAAAATATATTGTCAAAAGTCGAGTAAGATAGATCCTAACACTCATCGCTTGGTATGGTAAAAACGATTGATTATCTTATTTATTCTCAGAAATAAAACGAATTGTTTTGTTTTTTGATACACATAACCTAAAATAAATAATAGTATTATTTTGTATGTTAAGTGTATATAAAAATATATGCACATTCTCAATATGATGTAGATTTATAAACAATTCCTAATCATTCGGATATAAATATAAAAATTAATATTATTCATCAATTGAAATTGTATCCTTGAAGTAAATCAGAAACTTATATCAAAAAAGGGTTCCATGGTGTAATGGTTAGCACTCTGGACTCTGAATCCAGCGATCCGAGTTCAAATCTCGGTGGGACCTATAATTTTTTTTTCATCTCACCTCTGCATATTTATTTTTATTATATTTTTATTAATAAATAATACGAAGTCGTACATGATGTTTTTTTTTTCGAAGTAACGTAAAATCGCGTTAAGATAAATATTATGTCATTATTTGTGATAAAATTTTCAAGTATAAGCGCCATTTACGGTCGATATACGAACTCAGCGCCATTATAAATTGCAAGCAGTTCAAGTAAAGAAGTAAAAAAAAAAACATAAATAACGATCCTGTAAAAAAGTTGGTTTTTCAATTATTTAGTGGTTATAATCAAAATTTTCTCGGTATAGATTGCAAATTAATGCATAGAACAGTAGAAACAATAGACATTCTATCATTATTGATAAATCAAATAAATTGACAGTAATCTTCAATAATCCAAAGTAAACTCTGGATTACATTCAAGCTTTCTCAATTTGAGTTGCAATCTATAACCTTCATTGTGTTCTCGTTCATTTGTGTTTTCAATTGTATATTTTAAATGCAAGTGTAAATAATTTTATATAAAATAATATAAAGCGAAAAGTAGAAAAATGGGTGCACGACTATTAAAAGACCCATCAACAGCGAATTGTCGTATATTTGTCGGCCATTTACAAACGGATGACACAAATAAAATTGAACTTGAACAGCACTTTTCCAAATATGGAACAATAATTGGATCATTGATTAATCGTGGTTTTGGTTTTGTTCAATTTGAAAATGAACAATCCGCACAAGTAGCGATTAAACAAGAGAATGGTCAAATATTTAAAGGTAGAAGAATTGATGTGCGACCAGCTAAAAAAGATACGTATGGCCACAGTGGCAGTGGCAGTGGCGGCGGTGGTAGTGGTGGTAGTGATGGAAATGATAAATCAAAGTTACAGGGCAATCAACAATTTGGTCAAAAAAATAATTCGTTTCAGCAACGAAATAATTCATTTGGTAATAATGGAAATGGAGGTGGTGGAGGTATTGGGAGCGGTAATACTCCCAGTAATACCAGTGGAATTCAAAATTTTAATTCCCAAAGGCAAAATTTCGGCAGTGGAAATCAAAGTAGTAATTCTGATTTGCCATTTGATAATGAATCAATGCCTCAAAATAATCCATCACAACCTCAACCTCAAACTCAACCTCAACCTCAACACCAACAACAACAACAACAACAACAACACAAAAAGGAAGAACAATTTAATTCCAATATAAATGAAAATCAAAGTGAGAATGATTTTCAACAATTTGATAATAGTAACAGGGAGACAATTAATAATTCCAATCAAAATCGTGATAATTCTGATCAAAATGATAAATTCAATTCGGGAAATCACAATCAGAATCGTGGACCGAATAATAATCAATTTGATGGAAATAATCAGAATCACGTTGAAGATTCCAATCATTTGAGTGGTCCCAGTGGTCCTAACGGTTCCAGTGGCTCCACTATTGCTTCCAGTGGCAATCAAGGTGACGTTGTTGATCTTCAAAATAACCAAAATCGCTCTAATCAAGGCAATCACAATCGAATTGGCAATAATCAACATCGCAATCAGAATAATCAATCTGGAAATCAAAATGCTAATCAAGGATCCGGGAGTGGTGGAGGTGGTGGAGGTGGAGGATCTCGTCCACGTGGTAATCGTGGAGGAAAAAATAAAAATAAAAATCGTAATGATAATTCCGGTGGTGGAAATAATTTTCGTGATCGTAGTCCATTAAATCGTGGACCACGTGGTGGTAATGATGGTAAAAGTGGTGGACCACGTGATTGGGATCATGGCATGATGCCACGAAATAATAATTTTGGACGAGATTCATTCAATGATAATGGTCGATTTGATGATCGTTTTAAAGATCTACCAATGGGCGGAACTAATTTTGATCGTATAAATGACTATCCACCATCTATTCCAGATAAAAATGATTGTGAAATAATTGTTGTTAATAAAAGTTTAACAGAGTACGCTGAGGCAATTGAGGGCCGTTTGAAAAAAATGGGCCTTACCGTTGATCTTTTATTTCCAAATGAAGAAGTACCACTTAGTAGAGTATTAGGCAACATTGCCAATCGTGGCTGTCTTTATGCAGTTGTTGTAACTCCCATTAATATGGAACATCGTTCGATGACATTAAATATTCTCCATGGTCTTCCGCAAGGTAAAATAATATTCTGTTATTATTGTTAATTTTTTTTTTTTTTTCATTTATAAATTTTCATTTTTTATATTTATTTTTCAGAACATAGAAATATGCCGGTAGAAGATGCATTGGGTTTGATAAATCGTGATTTTAGCAATTACAAATCTGGTGGTCGTGCTGTACCATTTAACACACCATTCGCGAACGATCGTCATCCTGATGCTATTCAAGTTTTATTAAATATGTTGGCAGATAATCATCAATTAACGGTGTTACAGTTTGATCGTGTTTTGAAATATTTGGAGATAAAACGTGAGGAACAGGTACAAGCTGAATTGGGTGATACAAAGGATCTGGCGCCAACTACGATTGCTATTAATGATCCAAAACAAGCAGAGTTGCAATCAAGAATTTTGAATATTTTGAATAGTAATAAATCAGCTAATACAACTGCGGTTTCACAGCCAAGTCCTGTGCCAGCTCCAAATCCAGTTACCGTACCGTCCGCTGTTTGGGCAGCAGGTAAAAATTTATTGAATAATTTCATTTCCACATCAAGGTCCGGCCGAAGCTGTGTTTTATAACTAGAATAAGCACTGAATTTCAATTGGAACAATGACGTCGTCAATAATGGATAATTGAGCTTTATTTTGATTAGAATAACTTGAAAAAATTATCAAATTTTCCATTATTAATAACGTGATCATCCAATTAAAATTCAATATTTATCTTAGTTATCAAATAGTTTTGAAAGGATCTCAATGATGGTATGTAATTACATTACAATTTATTAATCATCTTTTTTATTTCGTGATGGTCGTGATTCAAAATTGTGTCATCTCAGTAACATTTCGTTTTTTAATTATTTACTCATTATTTAATTATTTGCTCATTAAACCGTCACATATTCATATATTTATCTATGACAGTTGAGAGCTATTCCGGATTTTTTATTTTTATTTTTTGTTTGCTGCAAAAGTTACGGTATCAATTTCAAAAGATCAATTGGTGCGCCAAGCGCCCACTGCGAATTTTATTGAATAAAGCACTTGGCCCGCGATTCTTGAAACTCTTATTATCGTCACATTTCATTTTTATTATTGTAATTATCATTATTTATTATTTTTCTTACAATTTATCCTGTCACCGTGATATTTTCGTTGCTTTTAGCACATTTTTATTTATTAATCACGATTCGTTGAGTGACTTGAAATAAAAGTTCTTTTCTCACATATGCATTTTTTTGTTTTCATACGAATTAAAAGGCCAAGATGCTGTTTCGATCTTTTTTGACCTTATGCGCATTTATTTGCATATTTTCAAAGGTCCACTTTTATCGACACTCGAGTAGTGATATAATTCAATCATAAATAAATATTAATTCAAGTGGTGAAATAAAAACTGAGAGGAAAAACAAAAAAATTACTCATTAATTATATTACTGTATCATTTATTGATTTTCTTGCGGTTATTTTGAATTTCTGTAAAAAAGAAAAACAAAAAAAAATGTGATTTTCAAGTTTATGAAATGAAAAAAAAAAAAAAAAAAAAAAAAAAAACGTGGTATTGTGTGCCTAGCAGTGTCAACGACAACACCACAAGCATCAACAACCATAACGACTGTCACACCATCACCTCTATTAAATGATCCAACGGTGCAGAAGGCCCTTGACAGTCTATTACAAGGAAATTTACTCAAAAATATTGGCGATTCAACACAGACAACATCAACATCGGCAGCATCTCAACCACTATTCGCTGCTTTTCCAAATATTGATCGTTTTTAATTATCATAAAATTATCAAGTATGAAACAATTGTCTCTATTTTTAATTTTTCATAAATTTATTATTATTCCAATACCACAATAGGTTTTTTTGTCTGTACTAATATCAAGAAATATAAATGAATTATCACTTGTAATGAGTCAGATAATTTTTTTGTTTTTTTGTTTTTCATTAAATAATTAATATTAAAGATTTACTCTATTATATCGTATGTCTACTGTATTTTTGACATTTATAGAATGTATATTTACGCATTCCTATTATTTAAATAATTTACCAATGTTTTTTTTTCTTTTTTTTTCTTTTTTTTTCTTCATTTTTACAATAAATTGTAATTCATTGAAATCAATTTGATGATGAGTTTCTACAGTCACATACACAAATATGATATACATATAAAAATATCTAATCCCATTGTGAAAATAATGATAAATAACTTTGAAATTAATTAAGAACAATACATTTATAATCACCTTATATTATTAGTGTTGATATTTACTGCGACACTATTTAAATTGGGTGCGCATATTTTAAGGATCTAAAAAATAAAGAGGAAAAAAAAAAGAAGAATATTCAATTTATTGTCTATATTAATATATATTTGAAAAAAAAAAAAAAAAAAAAAAAAAAAACAAATTAGTTATTGAAGGTAATAGGAATGACAGGACGCAATAGCAAATCAAGCATCTACAACTATCAATGTTCCTTCATAGAAACAAATTAACAAACACAATAGCAATAAAAGCACTAAATAATAAAAGCAAGTAGGTGATGAAGCGATTTTTCTATTATTTTACAAATGCTTGTGCAATTTACCCAAATAAAAACTCCTAAGGTAATGAACCGCATGTAATATTTCCTCGCATGGTTTCTTCACTTGTTTATGAAGTAAATCCAATACTTTTTTCACCGCTTCAATATCATATTTATTTTCCAATAATCGTTTTTTATATGGTTTTAGTTGTGCCACTAATTGTTTATTCTTTGAAATAGAACCAATATGATGTTCTAAAATATACGAATACGTTGGCCAATCATCAACACAAGCTGAACATTGACAATCAAAAAAATATTCCTCCAACAATTTTTGTTTTCTCTTTGCTCTAGGCATATATGAATAATCAGCACCGTAACCTGTAAAAATTTGATCACCAGGATAAATTGGTTCCATTGCACGCGTAATCATTGTAGTGCCTTCAAAATGCCTGAATGTGTTTGGTGCACAGGAGTGATTATACAAACTGTGTGCGACATACAAACCCGATCCAGATTTAATTCCAGGTTCAGGTTGTATCTATCAATAAAAAAATTATATTAATTTTATAATATTATTTGTATTATTTTTTTGATTAAATTACCGAAAAACAGTTTGATGCAGTGATTACACCAGCTCGTAACATTATACTTCCTGATAATTTAATATTTGGAAGTGCACTAAGGTCTTGCAATTCAAATAATTGATACTTCCGTCCAAATAATTTGCTTTGAGTTGCCAAGAGCATTGTCGTGAGCGCGGAAACACACGCAAAAGCGCTTATACCAATTAGAGGACGGGTCATCATATTTGTTGCAAGACTCATAGCTGATCGTGCAGCTGAACTATCCAAAATTCCATCGTCAGTAAAACCTGCTGTTCTATCATCTAAAAATATAATTGGGAAAAGAGAGAAAAAAAAAAGAATAAAAAAGGATATTTATTAATATTATATTGTAGATAAATCAATAATATAAATTTTTTAATATTTTCATTTACCAGGATTTGATTCAGCAATTTTCAAGTCTTCCCGTAATTCATCAAATTTCGTTCCATTATCTGATATTATAACCATTAGACGCATTATTTTTAAAACCATGTCCATTTTTACTTTATCATCTGTGATATTCAAAAGATTAACGAGCACAGCAATGACTCGACACTCGGTACGATGAGCCAAATTCCAACTGAGTGTTCGACATTTTTCCGAACAATATTGAACAATGGGACAGTGAAGACAAGGAATTAAACAACCACACCTTACCAAACAGTGATGACAATGAGTATAAAATTTATCACGATATAAAACCCAAAAATACGGTTTTTCAATTGTCAAAATATCACCAGGTTTGAATTCTTTAGAAGCCACTAAATGCCTTCCATAATCTTCTGAAAATGTAATATCAATTCCTTTACTGTGCGCAGGTGATTCATCACTGGGTCCATAAGGTTGTGACATTATCTCTGGATTTCCGAGATATCTTGGTTTAATTGATTTATCAATATCCTCACAAACAATTTTTTTTTGTGTAATTTTTTTTTCCATTTCATCATCTTCCTTAATTTGTGGTATTAAAGGAAATTTTTTCCATCCACTGTCCGCACTATCGAATGGACATGTATTTAATATTTCATTATTATTATTAATATTCAACAATTCATTCAATTTTTCCAGTGTTTTTATTCCACGTTCTTTTAGTTTTTGTTGTTTATCCATTGGATAATCGAGTTCTAATGCCATTTGAACGTCTATTAAACATTCTTTGTACATTTGCTTTCGGTATAGTGCCGCTGAACGATTCGCATGAGCATATGCCATCAATTCTTTTGAATTTGCATACGCCAATGAACGAGTATAATACTCAATTGCTTCTGTATCATCACCACTGACAAATAATTGATTTCCTAATTGTTAATTATATATTAATTATTGTGTAATTAATTTATATAATATTCATTTAAATATTTCAAATATTATTATATTATTATTCAATTTACCTTCTTCACGATAATTAATAGAATCCTCTTCATTTTTTATCTCTGCTTTTAATGGTGGCATTGGTGATTTTGCCATATTTTGCAATATATGTCCAACAAGAGCTGCACATTCAGCTTGCAAACCATATCCAACATGAGATTTATTTTTTCGTTTCATTTGCAGTATTAATTCTTTAGCAATATCCATTTTTTTTTTTAATTTTCTTATTACAATTTCAATAGTTGGATTTATTGGACGGATTAAGTACGTCGTGAGCGCATAGACTAAATTAAGTTCGTGAACTGAGAGAAGAGTGAAGCCACGGGGTGAAACCAAAATTACCTCAACGGAGAAAAGAAGTTGGTAGAGAAGAAGAAAGATAATCATGAATTGAAAGTACTGAGTGTCAATAAATTTTGTTAATTCACGCTTATTTTTTATATTTATCTAAAATACTCATGAGTCAATAGCTAATATTTTATTGCATTATAGAATTATTTTTTTTCTTTTCTATTTAAACATTTTTCGAATGGTAGTTGATACATTAATAATAAATTCAAACTACTTATAGTTGTGATTTCTATTAATAATTATACTCTAGTGTCAGTACCCTGTGGTTTGTTACTTTTTTTTTTGTTTCTTTTTTCCTTTCAGCAGTCCGAGTAGCCGACTTTAATTTGGCATACACTCAAATATCCAACCGGACTTTTCATTTTGTACACTGATATTATAAAAGGTATATAATGTATCGTATTGTTTAAATAAAATAATAATAACAATTATAATAAATTAGTACAATATTTAAATAAAATGATTAAATGTTTTATATTTCATTATTATTATTATCAATATTAATTATCTGAACAAAAGACTTCAGATTTTTACTTAGAATAAATTTTTAATAAATGCGAAATAATTATTTTTTAATTAATTCATTAATGATAATGTAATTGCAAATAAATATTTAATCTTCTTCAGCTTCTAAATTAATATGATTACCAAATTTCGCGTACAATTGTGCTTTCATATCAGTCATAATATTTTTTAAATCGCTGCATTTACTTTCCAACTCAGCGATTTCCACTAATTTTTTTTTCTTTGCGTCATCTAAGCATTTCTATAAAAAAAAAGTATGATATTGAATTTTTTGCAATCATGAAAATTTTTGAAACGCAGAAATTTGAAATTTGAAAAGCAGAAAAAAATTATTGAAAAAAAAAAAAAAATTATAATTATTATTATATATATTTACATACTTGAGTTTTTTCGAGATCTTGATTGACAAATAAATCCCCAATACGATATGGAATTTTAGCATCATCGTCCATTAATATTAATTCTTCACAAGCATCTTCCAGACTTTTCAGGTCATTCTGCATGTTACAAAAATATTTTCGAAGAATAAGTATGACTAATTATGGTAGCAAGTCGTGTTTTTATCATAAGATATACTTGTTATTATATATAATTTATACCTGTCGCATTTTCAATTCTTCCTTCAAGTCATCCATTTGGGCACTTTGTTTAGCAAATTTATTTATTTTTTGTTGATCCTCAAACGAAATATGAATATCAGAATCCTGAAATGAAAATAGAAAATGATTGATTGAGGTTAGCAAGAATGAAGTAAACGTAATAAGTTAAAAAATCAACAATAATTAATTATTACTGGTTGAAAAGTTCCCTGTATATTTTTACCGCCTGCCATTTTTATTGAGAAAAAATTTTTTAATTTTTACAAACTTTTTCAAACAATTTAATATTTTTAATACAATATGTATTATAAAATATGAATATGTATGTAGAATTATTGAAACCTAACCTCAATTCCGCGCGTCACATAAATTTATGAATACAGCATAAGATGGCGGTAAATTTCAATTCCATATCTCCCACTGTATCGTACTACTTCAAATATATGTATGTACATACATATGTAAAATCGAAAAAGTTACGTCGTGTATTTGACAAATGAAATATACATAATTGTCAATCAATTTACCAACTTGCGCATATGCAAGAAGAAATTATTCATTAATATGTAAGTAACATCTGTTCATATAATTATTGATGTATAACAATTTTTTTTTTTTTTTTTTTTTTTGAATCATTAAGTTGAATGTGTTTTTTTTTTTTTGGCAGAAAATCAATTGCAAAATTGTATTTTTTAGATGTATTATTCCTGTAAAATGTGACTATCAAGTATACAATGGAGAATTTCAAAGTATTATTTAAAAAATGCCAAAGTTTCTCATTAATTTATATTTTCGGGCTGATATTTTTGATAAACCTTCATAATTTATACATGACATCAGCCGAAGAACTCACAACTACAAAAATTATCAATGACCCACAACAATATAATTTTACTCAGCGGTCTAAACAATTATCTGAGAATAAAATAAATAAAACTTTAAATGATATAAATGGCAAAAAGACGACATTATTTCCAACATCATCACCATCTTTCGTCGCTGTAACAAATAAATCAATAAAAAAAGACAATGTTAATGAAAATTCAGGAACATCTGGTGCCAGAAATACTTCTACTACTATTACTACTATTAATAATAATCATAATAAAAGTGAAGGAAATATAACTGAAAATATTACGGCAAAACCTGATAAAAGTTCAAGTAAATTAACAACTGAAAATACTGCAACAGCCAATTCACGAAATTATCTAACCACAGAACATTCAGAAAATGATAAAAAAAATCCTTCAATAGCTACTACAATAACTAGTCAATCACCAAAAATAATGAATATAACAAATACAAGCAGAATAACAACTACAACTACAATTGCACCAATAGAGCCTGTTTTACCCGATAAAGAATCAGCCGAAGATGAGCACAACAGTTCAATGTCAATATTTTTCGTGTTATGCGTACTGGCACTTGGAATTCTTTTAATTCATCTAATGCTCCAAACAAACTTTCAATATTTACCCGAATCGGTGGTAATTGTTTTTCTCGGCGCCGCTATTGGAATGATTATTAATTTAATGTCACATCAAAATATTGCTAATTGGAAAAAAGAAGAAGCGTTTTCACCAACGGCATTCTTCCTTGTTTTGTTACCACCAATAATATTTGAATCTGGATATAATCTTCACAAGGGAAATTTTTTTCAAAATATAGGAAGTATTTTAGTATTTGCTATATTCGGAACAGTAATATCAGCTTTTGTTATTGGCGCAGGAATTTATTTATTGGGTTTAGCAAAAGTCGCATATAAATTGAGTTTTGTAGAAAGTTTTGCATTTGGCTCATTGATATCAGCAGTTGATCCAGTAGCAACTGTTGCTATCTTTCATGCTCTTGACGTTGATCCAGTTCTTAATATGTTGGTATTTGGTGAATCTATACTAAACGATGCAATTTCAATTGTTTTAACGACATCAGTACTTGAATCAAATAAAGGCGCAACAACCGGTGAATCAATTGTTTTGGGATTAAATAGATTTTGCCTAATGTTTTTTGCTTCAGCTGGAATTGGCGTTGTTTTTGCATTGATAAGTGCACTACTACTTAAACATGTTAATTTACGTAAAAATCCATCATTGGAATTTGGAATTATGTTAGTATTTACTTATGCACCTTATGTGTTGGCCGAAGGCATTCAATTATCTGGAATAATGGCAATTTTATTCAATGGAATTGTCATGTCGCATTATACACATTTCAATTTGTCAACTGTCACGCAAATTACGATGCAACAGACATTGAGAACCCTGGCATTTATCGCTGAAACTTGCGTTTTTGCTTATTTAGGCTTGGCTCTCTTCAGTTTTCGACATCGTGTTGAACCAGCTTTGGTAATTTGGTCATTAATTCTTTGTCTAATTGGAAGAGCAGCAAATATATTTCCACTGGCATTGCTCGTCAATCGTTTTCGTGAACATCAAATAACACGAAAAATGATGTTCATCATGTGGTTCAGCGGATTACGTGGCGCAATTTCATACGCTTTATCATTACATTTAAATTTTAGCGATGAAACACGTCACGTTATAATTACAACGACACTGATTATTGTCTTGTTTACGACTTTAATATTTGGCGGATCGACAATGCCACTATTGAAATTTCTTCGAGCTGAGAAGAAACAAAATTGCAGCAGGAGGAGAAAACGCGATAAAGAAATTTCATTGAGTAAAACAAGAGAATGGGTAAATAAATAAAAAAAATTTTTTTATTCAATTTCAAAATAGTTATTGTTAATATCAGCTACTTAATTAATTATTCAAATGATTCTAGGGACAAACAATAGATTCGGAACACTTGTCGGAATTGACCGAAGAGGAAATGGAAGTGTCATTTGTTCAATCGAGAATTCGTGGATTTGCACGTTGGGATCTAAAATTCTTCATTCCATTTTTTACCCGACGTTTTACCCAAGAAGAATTGAAGGATTGCAAATCACAAATGACAGATTTAACTAATCAATGGTACCAGGCAATTAGAATAAGTCCAATGGAATCGGATGAAGAGACAACAACCGCATCAACTGCACAATTAAACATGACAACACCAACTGAAACACGAAGTGAAAGTGGTGGTAGTCGCAGTGGTCATGCCAAAGGGAAAAAAAATGGACGTCCTAAACACGGGTCTATATTGAGTATTTAAATTTCGTGTGCAATGTGTGATATGTATTGTCTCGCTCCAAACTAATTCGCTGATGCTTAACTCTATATTCATTAATAATCTCATGCTAAAAATACAGTACGAATGATACAGGGTTTTTCCATCAATTAAAATATAATTATTAATTTATTTCCATAACAAGAGCAGAGAAGAAAAAAAAAAAAAATTGTGATAGATTAATTTCTTGTCACATCATTGGTCAATAATTAATATTCAGTCACTTCACACAATAAAAAGTTTATATGTATTTTTGCTAAAATTCAAACTTGTATATGTGTATATTATATATTTAATTTTACTTTAAAATATTATTCGTTCACTTTTCATTTGGTGGTGGATTTTGTAATAATTTTAATACATTTGGTGGTGAAATGCTTCATTCATTTATTTGGTATATAATTTTATATTTGAATGTATATTAATTTTCAGACTTTTCGATGAAGATTCGTCCGACTAATAAAGGAAAATATATACGCCATGGGGGAAACAAAAAAATGTGAAGATGCGAAATATTTTCACTTATTTACGGATTGTTACTTAATTTTCAAGCCTATATATATTTATATATGAAGATTATTGATTTGTTTTATTTATTTTATTTGCTGCTAGTGTATATATTATATTATTTTCTATAAAAATTAAATTTGACACTTACGACAGGCTATTTAACTATGATTGTAAATATATTGTGTTCCTTAGTATTTAAATTTATGTAATTTGTAAAATTTCAAAATTATTTCCTTTACATTACAGTATCAATTTATTTTATCTATTTTTCTTTTTTTTTTTCTTCCTTCATAATTTATTTATTTCTCAATTTTCATTAAAATATTTCTAAACAAGTCGATTACTGATTAATTTAATTTTATAATTAAACTTCACTAAGTTATATATTGACAATAAATGCTGATATAGTCTGTACTGGTATAATCAAAGAGTACGTTCTTCACTTTATTCTTTGGAAATTATTAATGAAGAAAAAGTTTAAAAAAATTCTGGTTTTTGAGAATATAAAAAAAAAATATAACAACACATCAATAACGAGATATATTTTTTTTTCAATGCGGATTTATTTTTCATTCTAATTTCTTCTGGTTGATTGGAAGATGGGTTTTGTTTTTCTTTTTCTTTGTTTGTTTGATTTATTTATTTATTTATTTTTTTTTCAACTTTTCATATTGGAAAACAAAAAAAAAATTATACATGGAACAATCATGAAATATTTTTCCATGTAGGCAGGGCACATGTGGGATAGGCAGCATCTACAAAATATCAAATCCATCAAATTCACTCGCCTCATTTAATCGGCAAGATTTTTATCTATGAATGTATCATTTATTGCCACATTTTCTCTCATTTTAATATTATTATTTTTTCAATCAAAATTTTATGTTTCACATTTTGCCTATTATCATATCAAATTAAGACTGGAGCATGTCACTCACACATGCACACACACACACACACACACACACACACACACACACACACACACACACACACACACACATAACATTCACAATTCACGTTCACAAATTTAATAACATTAGTATAAATATCATGTTTTTTTTGTTTTTTTCCCCGAATTAGATTGTCTTATGAAAAGTTTGTTGAACACTTTCCGGTATACTTATAAAAATGTTTTTATGATAAGTCTGAATTTATATATAAATAAAAAAACAAAAAATATCCAAAAGAAATTGATATGATACCCCCGTGTTACTTGTTATAGTAATAGAGAAAAAATAAAATTCCACGATATTTAATTGTATAGAAATTATAAAATTTATCCCTCAGTGTTTTATGTAGTAATAAATAATAAATGATCAATTAAGCTTATCATTATTTCAATAGTATTATCCTTAAAAAATCTTAATAAATCACACACACACACACACACACATACACATGCACAAATATCTAAACTAATACACTCACCCATGTTTGAATAATTTTTTTAATCTTCATACTCCAGTCGGCATCATCGAGTTATCATTGTTTCTCTCTTCCAATCCTCTCATATTCACCACAAAAAATTTAATTTCAATTACAGTTGTAGATAAACTTGTTTACTAAAAATTCATGAGACAATTTGTTATTGTTATTATAATTAATTTTTTTTTTTTTTCTGTGTGTTCAATAGCATTTTATCTTATCATTTTTTTGTTTTTTTTTTTTTCTTTTTTTGTTTTGGATATATATATAATCTACTCAACAACATTCTATTTTCCATCATACACTTTACAATTTTCCAATTCAATCTGTTATTATTATTAATAATCTTGTGTCCTTTGCATTTTTTTGTTTGTTTTATTTCACTCTTTTTTAGTTATATCGGCAGACATACTGGCTATTTACCAAGTTCAAGGCATCAGCTCTAAGCATGCACAGATTACGCTAAATGTATATATATATATATATACGATTTCTATTTAATTGCACACATTCAATCTAACAAACTGCAATTTCATGCAATGACGCGATCATATTGCGTATTATTTTTTAATTAATTTTTTTGTAAAGACGAACGTATTCATAATTCAATTTTTTCTGTTTGAATTTATTATTGTTATCACTATTAGTTCAATGTTTGTATCAACACTATTATATAAGAACAGCTATTTATATTTATATGTGGGATTTAATTGTCAAATAATTGACAAGTTATGTTACATATTTTTCTTGTCAATTTACAATATTAATTGATAAACAAAAAAAAAAACGAAAAAAAAATTTTTTTCTTTTAAATTTTCCCTACTAAATTTCCTGTTATAACCATTTTCTATAAGTGATGTATACACATATATCTATTTATTTATATTTATATAAAGTCAATCATTGGGGCAAGAGGATATAGAACTCAACAATGCATTGATATTGCTTCATTTAGTTTCGAAATTAATTCAATCTAACAGTAAAAACGGCGAGACTTTATATTATTTATATTTTTTTCATACTATTATATCTTCACGTAAGCTTGGAATTGTTCTTTTTTTTGTTTTGTGTTTTTTCATAATTAATAATAATATTTATATTTTATAAAGTTGATTCAATGAATAATTTATACACAGACTACAAATAACAGTAATTTAGATTAGCAAAATAGCAAATAGACAATTCTAAATACAGTGGTCAATTTAAAAAAGGAAAACAATTGATAAAACCTCAATTTCACGTATGACAGGTATTTAATGAAAAAAAAAAAAAATTTATCTACAATACGGCGAAATTTATGAAAATTCGTATTTCAAATCAACATATACAATTAATTCCGATTGACTTTTCTAATGTATTTTCATTTTTGTATATTATTATTATTACTACTATTATTTCATCGTTTCAATTTTTTCATTTTTAAATTGTGATGACAAATTAACTTACTATAATTACTGTACATCGGTAACGAGCGACTCTGAATATTCAAATGACGATGTATATGGATTAATAAATGAAAATAATGACAGAAATAATTATAAAGTAAAAAGAATGAAATATATTTGTACAAAATAATTTTTTTTTTTTTTTTATATCATCAAAAAGAGAGAAAAGGAATTTAGAATGAAAAATGATTTGTTTTTTTTTTCTCGCTACAAGAATCAAATAATGGAAAAAAAAAAATTTTTTCTCAACATTTGTATGTGAAAAATATGAATTATTCATAAATTACTTGCAGTAAATAGTATAACAAAATAAATCTGTACTCTGACATTTTATTTTGTCTTCGAGTATTATCCAATTGATAAAACTAATTTTACATTTATAAATTTGAGAAATCAATTATATTTATAATGGATAAATTTTTTGCAATTTCCTGTTTGAATGAAATGAAAAATACATTAATAATCATTGTCGCAAATGTTTATCGTAACTCTCCCTCTATATTTATTTATTATTATTGATGTTTATAATAATATATAAGCGTACGGGAAAGATTATGTTTAGATTCTTACTGATGTAATTTAAGTCGTCATTGCAATGTAAAAAAAAAAAATAACAATAATAATAGAAATAGAGAGACAGAAAAAGGGGATAAAGATTACGGTATGAACGAAGACACAAAAAAAAAAAAAAAAAAAAAAAGTTATAATAAATACACAAATTAACAACAGCGAGGTCTGGGTTCGAGAGTGTTCCAGCCAAAAAGGGGATAAAAATTCGTAGTGGACAGTCGATAGGCAGGGCCGGAATGTCAAAAATTATATAAGCTCGTAACGTTTGATAGAAGAAAAACATTTGATAATTCATAACTCTCGATTGATGTGTTGACATTCATCAGGTGTGCCAAAGTGTTCTCGCTAACACGTGAACGAATGTCGGATTCGCATGACCATAGCATACAGGGAAAACACGTAAGTAATTCATCTTGTTATCGATTTGTACAATGTATATCGCTAATATTTAAATATATCGTCAATAATTATGGTTGTGGTTGCTGTTGTTGTTTCTGGGATGAATAAAAAAAAAAAAAAAAAAAAAGAAAAAAAAAATTGACGCGATGATTCCTCTATTTTATTTTCGCTATAAATAAAACAAAAAATAAACGCCCTTGGATAGATTTAATCAACATAAATCATTCGAATTTTTGCGCATGTTTAATGCGCGGCTCGGTTTGATTTACAATTTTTTTTGTTCCTTTTACTTGTTTCATGACAAAGATTTCAATTTTATTCATTTATTTATTTATTTGTTTGTTTGTTTGTTTTTTTTTTTTTCTGTAATAAAACGTATGAAAACGTTTTTGTATTTTAAATTAACTTTTTATTTAATCTGTAACCACGGATGTTTGAGGCATTCAGTCGCAGTTGCACGTGTATTTGTATCAAAGTCAAGCATGGGCGTTAAAAAATCAGCAAATTCACGCGCTTCACTTGGCAACCAATCGTATTTTTCTGTCAACACTTCATATAGTCCCCATGGCTTCAAACCTGTAATGTGTTTCAATTCGCCTTTTTTGTTGAAAAATGCTTTGGAGTATTTTCCAGATAGTGCGATACGTCTTGGTATTTCACCAAGAAGTTCGATAATATGTGCTAAGTGATCCTCATCCCTGAAATATACCATCAATATTATCCAAATCAATAAAATTATATATATATATATATATATATTGAAATTAAATTTACCTTGAATAATCAGCGCCACTGTGAGGTTCAAATAAATAATCACCCGTAGCTAATTCAAAGGCCATGCATGCTGTTGACCAAATATCAGCTGATGTGCCATATCCTGCACCCAATAAAACTTCCAATGATCTGTATTGTCGTGTCTGTATATCTTCAGTGAATTTTTTATGTATCCAACATGCATTGCCTAAATCAGCAATTTTAACTTCCACTTCGCAATCAACAAGTGCAGGATCTAATGGTACAACTGGTGTA
Organism: Dinocampus coccinellae; assembly: GCA_963920625.1. NCBI lineage: Eukaryota > Metazoa > Arthropoda > Insecta > Hymenoptera > Braconidae > Dinocampus > Dinocampus coccinellae. The sequence goes on along the minus strand of OY987188.1, from coordinate 5,458,770 downwards.
CGTTTAGGATGCTTATTTTCCGGTGGATTTAAATTACGACCTTCGATACATCCATCCTGATCCTCAGTTTCAGTTGGATGCAAACCATCACCACATCCTTTCACCATTTCATCCATGAGCACTGTTTCATTATTCATTTTTGAAGACTCTTTAGGTGAACAATTACCCGGACCTTCGCCTGCAGCTAAAGAAACGACACCGTTGACGTGCGGCAACACAACTGGATCTGATATATCCGGTGATTCTTTACTCTCTGTATTTTCTTCAAGACTTTCTGTGTTTGGATCTTGATCAGGACTGTTTGCCTCACTCACCGTACCACCATTTTCCCTAGTATTATTTATGGACTTGGATTTCTCTTCAATTTCTTCGATTTGTTCCATTTGTTTTTTAAGTAATTCATTTTGTCGTTTAGCTTTTTTCTTCAAACGTTTCTTTTTATTCTTCGACATTTTGGAATTGGGTGTTGGCTCTTGGAATTTCTTTGGTGCTGTTGATACCAATGATACTGGCAATTTTAAACCCAATGAATGAAGTTCAGTGGCCACAAAGGCAAGTTTTCTTATGTAAGTTTCATCCACGCATATCAGGACATTTTCAGGTTTTATATCAGTATGAATAATTTTACCTGAAATAACAATTAGTTACAGAAAAAAAAATATATATTTTTTTTAAAAAAATTTTTGAGTATTGTAAGGATATAAAATCAAAATTAGTTATAATTAATTATTCCCGAGGTGGGCTTACATTTATTGTGTAAATAATCCAAACCCTCAAGCACTTGTCTGATGATTCGTTTTACATTATTTCGTGGTATACCACGATAATTAGACTTGATGATAAGTTTAAGCAAATTATGTCCAAGAACTTCAAATACCATACAAACATGAAGACCATTTATACCGCTAATTTTAAAATCAGTCAATAATTGAACTGTTTTATTGCGTTTTGGATCATTTGGATCTGTATCGCGTACATCCTTTAATAATTTTATTTCATCAAGTGCAGTTTCTGTGAAGTGTGACGCTGATTTAACCACTTTCAGTGCCACAAATCTTTTATCCTTATAACACACAAACAAAGTAATAATATTTTATTATATAATATTATAATAATTAATATAAAAATAATATAATATAATATATTATATGATTACCTGTAAATCCCAACATAGCCAGACAGTAGAAAAATGACCCCAGCCAAGTTTTCTTGTCACATGATAACGATTTAAAAAAAGATCCCCTATTTTTACTGGATGATAACCACCTTGGCAGTAATCACAGCTGTCTTCCTGCTCTTCTTCTTCACTGCTGAATATGTCGTCATCATCTTCGATAGTTTCATTGCTAGAACTGTGACTTGGCTCCAATCTAATATACCAACAATGTACCACATTTATATTCGTAACAACACATATTTTTATATATTGAAAATTAATTAATCGACTTGATGAAAAAAATATTAATGATATGGAGAAAATTAATTGTTAAAAGGGCAAACCTATTTCCATTATCAGCAGCAAATGGTCTTTGTCCTGCATTATCTTGAGTTACATCAGGTGCCTGTGGTTGTCGTGCTGACGAAGTTTTTGAGCAATGTGCTCCGGGATTTTCACTATCTGTCTGTGAATTACCTTTACCCTTTCGTTTTGTGGGCTTATAACGTTTTTTCTTTGCCTGGATCGCTAGAACCCTTCTATTAACAAATGCTTTGGTACTCATACCGCGGCCAGTTCCACCGACCGCTTTACCACTACCACCACACCACCACCACCACCACCACCAGTATCACTACACTATATCACACTCCAAATCTTTGGCTACCGGTTGACCGATAATTCTTCTTGTTAAATGTTTGCACAAGACAAATTTTAATCCAGCCGTTTATCGCCACGTTTCGTTCACGCATCTATAACCGCAAATGAACCAACTTCGTTTTATCGTTTCATCTTTTCCGTTTGTCGTGTGTTGGTGAATTCGAGTACGTATGTGTGAATGCGTGCTTTATATATATGTATGTTTGTATGCTGTTTGATCGTAGATGTGTGTATGGATATAATATATATATGTATATGTATGCATATATAATATTATATTATATTATATTATATTACAGATTGTCTTTCGACTGTGCTAAAAGCTTGAATGTAAAAAGCTTTTCCACAATTCGTCGTCGCCGTTCTCGTCAATTGTTTGAGTATGGCCGCCGACTGTTAAAACGATTCTCAAAGCCCCTGTGCCAACTACACCATAAATACAATGAAATATTTTATTTTATCTTGATATAAAAAAAAAAAGGAAAGAAAAAGAAATAAATTAAATAAAAAATACAATGATATGTGGTAATAAAACGTTTGTGTCTTTTTTTTTTTTTTCAGCAGTATATGTCACAAATAAGCAATAGATAGTCACACGTTAACTTCATTACCAATGTAAACGCACAGCGACGATACATACACGCCTTCTCTGTTTAACAACTACCAACAGATACTGATTTGAGCTGTGTGTCTTCTCTCTCACTCTTGCACAAAAGATCTACGAGAGTTTTCGCTAAGATCTCGCGCGGTGTCCCTAGATTTTTTTTTTTTTTTCTTCTTGTTGCAAATCCCAGACTGCTCCACACGTTTCCGGCAATTTTTATACATGAACATTATCGATAATGTAGATAAACCTGTATATAGATGGCGTTAAAAGTATAAACCCATCTGGCGCAAATTAAAAAAAAAAAATATGGAAAATTGAAACAAATACGTGAATAAAAATGAAAAATAAATTGACAAACACATACACACAAGTGTTTATTAAATTGAAGTGTACAAGTTTTTTACTTAAACTATATGACTATTTAGAGATAAATCTTTCCCTTGATTAGTTAAATAACTAACAATGTAGCTGCATTATTTGTCGATATCTACTTGTAATTTTCGTATTATCGACAATAATTTTTTTTTTTTTTCAATTTCACCTAAATATTGATATGAAAAAATCTATGACTCAATTCATACGCATTGCAATAGCAAAAAATGTATATGGTTTATAGTCCATACGTGCGTATCAAAAAATTGGTCACATATTATTATTAAAATTACTATTCAATAGTATCATTATTATTACTGCACGCCTATAAAAAAAAAGGCGATTTTAAATCGAGAATCACACATTGGTGGACTGAAAAAAAAAAAAAAAAAAACAATCAAACAAACAATTAACACAATAACAAAGAACCTCTAAAATTATTATGGCAAACAACAGAAAATTTGAAGCATCGCAAATTTTTGTAACGTAAGAAATAGTTTCTAAATCACTCCGTATCACAATTGACAGTATTATAATTCACCGTCAAATCACGAATTATTAGACTGTTATCGTTAATAGATAACGAATGAGCGACATCGTCTCGTAATATTTTACTTGAAGACAATCTCGTAAAAATACGCCGTCAGTGAGGCGTCCGATAAATATTAAAACCAGAAAATTGCCAACGTCTTTCCATATTTGCGCCAATCCCCGATAATTCTTGTTTAAATACTTGTGGAAAACGTTGCATCAAAGCTTCTACTTCATTTGGTCGGAGTCCAGGCTCCATTTTTTGTAAATATGACCAAACATAATCAACACTAGCGCCAAATGGATGAATATGAAGAAATGTTGCTATTAATCCTGAAAAAGTATATATATTATTTGAAATTGATATATTTATTATAGAAAATTTGCAATAATTACCGATTAGTTTAGCATCCTTTTGGGTGACTTGAATATGACCAGGTGTTATACAGGATGATCTTGGTATTCTTGGTTCTTCGTTCACATCATCATCTTTATCCAACGTTATAACTTCATTTTCCATCAATAATGGTTCTTCCACTTTTGTCGCATTTAATTTAACCGTCAAATCTTTGATTTTTTGATCGTCCTGAACCTGCTGTTTCTGTGATTGCATTAATTGTTCTTGCAAATTTTTTAATTTTTGTTGAAGTATTTTTATCTGTTTATCCTTCGTGTCTATTTCCACTTTTGTTTCAGATTTTAATAAATCAACCTAAAATTATGATTAAAATATTATAAAATAAATATTATACAACGCGAATCATTTTCTTATATATCAATTGATATATATATATATACTTCATTTTTATAAGCTTCCAATTGACATTTCAAACCATCTGATTCATCCTTTAATGATTGAACTCGTTCATTTTCTCTATCACCATCCATCTGTGACCGTGATTTTTTCCTCTGCGGTTCCTCTTCAGAGTCCGATACTTCCATTTCACCTTCACCTTCCATAAGTGATTCTTCCAATTGAACAGCTTTGATCTCCTGTTATTTACAATATTTTTCACATTAATTTTGCAATTACTCAAAAAATATTAGAGGAAAATTTTTTTTTTTTTTTTAAATTTTTGTTTATAAATAACAATAAATAAATAATTAAATACTGTTTCATGGTATTTTGTTGCATGCATTCTCTTAATCGTAATAACATTATCAGTGATCAGTTTCTTTTTTTTTTTTTTAAATTCTATGCCAAAATTTATCCCACCACCGTAATTATCAACGATTTTAAATATAAAAGCCAAAAAGCACAAATATATAGTCAAGTCTATTTGCAAAAAACTATATACTTCGATATTTATATGTATATATAAGTGAATAAACATAAAATTGAACCAGGCTACATTTTGATCATGATTTCGGTTGATCCCATGCTGCATTGACGGGTGCTGCTTAACATATATTTGAAGTAAGAGGAGAGAGAAAAAAAAAATATATAAATAAATAAAAAAATAAAAACAAGGCAGGTGTTGATTTACATCATTACCTTTTCTTCAACTTTATCCATGCACACCCACACACATGCACACAACTGTTGTGTGTGCGTTTTACATGAATGAGTTATTTATATATATAAATTTTCTCTTTTTTATTCAGTATAATTACGTTGATTATGACGTTGCTGGACTTACCTGCGTTGGGCACCAAATTTATATATTTATATATTTTTTTATTTATTTATTTTTTATTTTTTATTTTTTTTTTTTAACACAAATTGCAAACGTGAAGTGTTAGTATCAAATTTATTGGTAAAAGTCGTTTAATATTCTCTGTCTATTTGCGTTTCATAGCATCATAAATCTATTTTTCTCTTTCATTTTTCATTTTTTTTTCTTTTTTTTTTTTTGTTGTTTTTTTTTCAATATTTTACTCACATCAGATCGGATAATTGCATCAAGTATTTTAAAGACATTGCAATTCATTTTTTTCTGTTTGATTTTTAATTTTTGTTTTAAGGATAAAATGGGGAGGCGCTATCCTTCCGGTAAACAATTCAAACAACGGAAGGTGCGTATACATACCGATGATTGTTTCTTCCACATCTCGATGTTCTTCCGTTGTGCCTTGGTGAAGTGATCCCATACTTTCTTGTGGCTGGCCGCAGTGAATACACGTTCGATTTGACTGACTGTCGATGTATGCGGAAGAGCACGCGGATGTTGCATGTGACGGAATACAGAAAAAAAAAATACAACAAATCCTCTGTTGTACACCGAATCAGCGTTTTTTAAAGACTTTTTTGCTTACTCCGACTCTCTCTTTCTCTTTTTAATTTTTTTTTGTTTTTTTTTACTTTTTCTTTCATTTCAATTCTCTCTCACACACACACACTCATGTACACTCTACCTACGTGGGGGTTCGAGTTTCGTATTTTTACAAAAAAAATATAATATAGTTAAATGACAAATCAAAACTCGAGCCTTCACGTACAAATTCTACTTTTTTTTTTTGTTTTTTTTTTTTTCTTTTCTAATATATGTACCCACGTGCGATTGCGAATTTCGCATCACCTACACATCTCTCAGTCATGATGAAACTTACTCTACCAAAAATAATATAGGAAAAAAAAAAAAAATAATAATAATAAATAAAAACAATTTTACATTGAAGTTTTTGGTATTGATATTCACATGTCTTCTCTCATCCTGTATTCCTCCTTGCTTTGTCAATTAATGATTATTATTAAATTTATGGTATAATATAGTATACAGTATGTGGAGCCTGTGACATTCCGTAATGAAAGTTTGTATAAAAATGATGCCAAATGATTTATATAACGATATTTTATATTAATTATTGATAAAATTTGTCTAACATTATCATTGATATTATTGTAATCATTGAAATATTTTATTTTCATGGCATCATTTTTACAGGAAGAGAAAAAAAAAAAAAAAAAATTAGAAGAAGAAACATATTACCCAACACCTTCCAATCCTCAGCATTGCCAAACATGCAACTTTCAGATATACACTATATAAATTCCCCTATTTTCATATATTTATATTAAAGAAGAGAAAATAAAAAAAAAAAAAAAAAAAAAAGTAAATAGATGAGCAGTTGGCCTAAAAAATATACAGTCCGTTCCCTCATACTTAGGCAAAATGTGTGCACTTGATCGTCATTAGATTCCGATGTTCTGGAGTTTTTTAAATTGCGATGAATTTTTTTTTTTTTTTTTTTTTTTTTTTTTTCATTTTCAACACTTACCGGAAAAAGCGTATGCGTATTTATACACACACACGTGTACATCACATTAGTATACACATAATGGCTTTTATGTTTATGAGTCCGGATGAAGAAGAGAGAGGCAGAGACTTAACGAATGTAAAAAATAATTAATTTTAAAACGTACATTGTATTAGTAGTCCTTGCATCCTGCCTTTCATCAGTTCCTTAGCACGTTGCAATTCTTCCTCATATGAAGCTTTCTCTGTTAGTAAACGTCGCACATGTGAATTCGTTGATTGTATCATTGAATAAAATGTATTGGCGTTTCGTTTTGTGCAATCGCCACGTTCCAGCCACGTAACAACAATCTAAAAAAAATTTAGGATTGTTAAATTAAAAATTTTATTATTGAATCCATTTAATTTAATACAAACCTGTACTGCCTTCATAAATGTATCGTCTTGTTTAATTTTTTCACAAATATTCGATGCTTCATAGTCTGTATAATGGACAACTGGGGGTGGACTTGATGGCTGTCGTTGTCTTTCTTTTTCTACACGTTCACGATGTCGTTGTTCACGTTGCAATTGTCGCTGCTTACATTCCCATTCATATTGATCATCACGAGCATAAATATGAGCAAAATCCACATAAAGTCTACCAGTATTTGGTGCATCAACACTTGATCCAATACGGACTCGATAACCCGACAAATAAATTGCTGCATCCACACTCGATTCGCTTGCAAAACGTATGTGGCAGAAATTTTTTTTCGACAATCGTAATGTTGTTATTTCACCGCAACGTTCAAATATTTCTTGAATTATTCCTTCAGTAACATTTTCAGGTAAACCACCGACAAATATTGTCCGACAACCCGGTGGTCGTTCACGTGTAGTTGGCGGTGGTGCATTTGGATTTGGTGGAAATAATGTACAACTTTTACAATGAATTATGTCTTTGGTGGTAGCTACAGATGATGGTGCATTAGGGGCTGATGATAAACTTCCGCTTATCATTTGCGCCGCAGTATCATTTATAATCTGTTCAGATCCGAGCATTTGTGCATTCAACATTGCACTGTCGTGCGATAACATACTCATACTCATTGGTCCATATCCATGTGCATGGCTCATATGTGGTCCCAATGCCATTTCACCCATCATCGCACCCATTGGACCCATCGGACCCATTCCCATCACTTGATAACCTACACCCATACTCCAAACACTTGGTGTCGCTGATTCAATTGTTGGCGGCATATTCGATGTACTTGTTGTCACTGTTGATGTCATTGGTGCCATTTGATTGCCGACCGTGTGATTATTGTTACCTGATGATGAATTAGATCGATCCTCCAATCTTCGCTCTTCACGTCTTTCTCTATCATTTCTATCATCGCGACGATCACGATCACGATCTCTTCTCTCACCTCTTTCACCTCTTGATCTTCGTCCATTATCACGACTGTCACGAGATTCGCGTGTATCTCGTTCACGTCGTGAATTATCATTTTTATCACTTCGCCTATCAACAGTAGAATCGTCTGTGCTTTCACGGACAGTTGGAGGTTGATTTTTATTCGTGCTAAATTCCAATGGCGAGTCATTCATACCAGGCAATGGTATTGGTGGTGGAAGAGGGGGAAAACCTTGACCCGCTAATTCCATAAAAGTTTGTGGACCTCCAATGGGTCCAAGTGGACCCATTGGGCCCATTCCTGAAATAAAACAATAGGATAATAAGGTTTTTTTTCTTTCATCTTTTTTTTTATGAGTATACGATGCAATTTAAGACAGCTATTCTAATCGCAAATGACAAAAATAAGGTTAGAATTTTATTTTAAACTCACCCATTTGTGGTATTGCAGCCGTTGGCATCCCAGGAAAATTGTAGGCCATTGTTTATTCTATGGTTAAAACACTAAATGCTTTTTCCTTTTTTTTTTCTCTCCACATTCGTTTTTACTCTACTTTACAAGTGATTCCGTTACACATTGATTTGGTATAATAAACTTACCAATAAGATAGTCCTAAAGTGATTGTAAATCTCAGTTAACTACCCGGGGGGTGAACACTAATGAACCCCTCGTCACCTCCGGCCCGGGTCCAACGAATATTATATATGAAACTATAGTGCATTCAATATGGCAGCAGTCACTTTGCGCCAATCAGCTGATATTAGTTTTATAACCATTGCACTCTGATTATAATTCATTCCAATAACGTTATTTTTTTGTTTACTCAATTTATTCCTCATCAGTAGATTGATTTATTCTACATTATAGTCACTGAATTAATATATATATTTAGTTTTTTGTATTAGAACGAGTGTGCTATTCTATTATAATAACATCAACGCCATGAAAATTAATTCAACTACACGAATTTTCGGATCAAACGTGTGTTTGGTACCATACAAACAAATACATGTTGAAAGGTAAAAATCTATAACATAATTAATTTTTCATTGGTGTTACAAATTATGCGAACAGTTGAATTTTACTCAATTCTACATAACTACATGGTTATTTATAATAAATATAAACAATCATATCGAGTCAAACAAAAAAATATTTTATTTGAAACAACGATCTCAGTGGACCATTGCGGTAAATGTTGAAACTATTTTTGTTTCCTCACTAACATTTGAAAAAGACAATAATAATAATGAGTATTATTTATCATAACATCGCATAATTATTTATAATGATAGTTATATATTTTACAGATATCACGAATGGATGAAATCACCTGAATTACAATATCTCACAGGTTCAGAACCATTAACAATTGATGAAGAATATGCAATGCAAAAAACATGGCAAAAAGATGAAAAAAGTATATACATAAATAAATAAACAAAATAACATATATATAATTGATGATATCAAATAATGTATATGCATATTTATACGTATGTGAACGTAAAAAGTGTTTTTGCAGAATGTACATTTATTATTTTGGATCGAAAACATTTCGATGTGAATAACGATGAAGTGGATTCAATGATTGGTGATACAAATTTGTATTTCAATGTTTTTGATGAGCCTCACACAGCAGAATGTGAAATTATGATTGCTGAAAAAAACGCTAGAGGACGACGAATGGGATGGGAAGCTTTAATACTTATGCTACGATATGGTAAATAAAAAATGGATAAAATTTTACACCATTAATTTATAATGGATTATTATAAATTTTTATTTCATCAATTTAGGTATTGAACATTTACACGTGAATAAATATTATGCAAAAATAAAAATTAATAATGAAGCAAGTATTAAAATGTTTGAGAAACTTCAATTCCAAGAGGTACATATTTCAAATAAATTTTTTAATTTAATAAAATAACATTTTGACAAATTATTTATTTAAATTTATATTATAGATGAATAGAGACGCCGTGTTTCAGGAAATAACATTTGAAAAATGTGTGGATAATCAATGGATTCAATGGTTAATATTAGAAACTCCGACATTCATTCAGTATGATGATCAATAAAAAAAAAATGGAATAAAATCAACATATAACATGTTGGCGGGACACGACATTGAAGTTAATTATTATAAAGTTTATACAGTATAGCTGTCAACTAAATATAAGTCTAAACTATTTTAATATAATGATATAAATGAAAAATGGTGAATATACAAGTGAAGAACTTCATCACAATGTTGAAAGTACGACAGTTATGCGCATGTACTAACTCATCATTCGGACAACCTCGATAATCTCCGTAAATTTTCTCCAATGTTCGCGCCGTATGACAATCGTGGCATTTCAGTTGCTTTAATAACAACGTGATAGTTGGTCATGTAAGTTTAATTTTCATTTTTATCTCTTAAAAATTAATTATAATAGCTTTTGAGTTTTAATACAATAAATATAAATTGATAAATATTAATTTTAAAATGAAATATATTTTTTATTTTATTTAAATATTTTTTTTCATCTTGTCAAAATATAAATTGCACTTGTTACAATTTGAGCCGATTACGTTATTAAACGTGATTGCCGTCAATTGATAATAAATTATTTGAGTATCAGAATGTGTACTTGAGCTCATGATAAATAAAATGAGAGAAAATCTCCACCAAAATAATACATTTAATATACGTAATTTTACTTATAGAAAGTGACGCAATGCGGTAGGATAACATAATCATTATTTCTTTCCTACCAGATTATTATTCGTTGATAAAATTTAACAATAATGAGTAATTTATTGTTTCAATTGTGGACAATAGGTATAATAGTTATTTTTATCTATATAACATTTAATAAAATTTAATAGATACACATATGTATGTATAAGATGTATAAATAATTGTATATGATATTTTCAGTGAAGTGAAAAATATTATTTATCATTATTTTTTGAATAAAAAAGAAGTATTGTCAAATCTTGTGAACATAATATAAACGACAAAAGAGAAAAATGTCGATTTTATTGAAATTTTTTTCTAATATTCAGAAAAAACCAATAATTTTCAATTCATTTGTATACGGTTCATTTTATACTGCCGCTGAATTTTTACAACAAACTAACAACACAAGAATTCGAATTGTAAGTAGATTAAAATAATATTATATATTTTTTTATTGTAAATTATGAAATATGCTTTTATTGTTAGTTGTTTTTATAATTTTATTACATATTATTTTTATTATTTATTTTTATTTGTTTGTTTGGTATTTAATATAGTTAGAAGAAATGAAAGATTCAGACAAATTGAATAGTGGCATGAGTACCGATTCTTCGATTTTTGTCATTGGATCATCATCGAAAGAAAATCATACAAATGTGAATAAAAAACAATTGTCACAATGGATTAAAAATACTAATTCTATGCTTGAGGGTTATAATTGGCCAGTAATACAAAGATATATCGTTTATGGTTACTGTATGGCTGGACCAATACTTCACGGATGGTATTAATTAATTAACAAATCATTAATTTCATTATTTACAAATTTAATTGGCTTTTTCTTTTGCACGATATTGTATATGCCAGTTAATAGTTTTGCTTAATTATTTCTAGTTTTTTCCTTTATCTATATAAATCTATTTTTTTTTTATATATATATTTTTATAATTAAATCTTATATTCATTTAATTATGAATAAATATTGATATCGTAACAATGTTATTGAATAAAAAAAATCCAAGACGATATTCTATCTCATTTTTAGAAAACAATTTGGATTAAATAAAAAAATGTTTTAACCCGTAACGAAGATGACTAATATAATAAATGCTGTTCAGTCTACCGTATAGATTCATCACTATTTTCATATTTGGTGAGCGGAAATTTCCATTGAATAAAGAATAAAAAAATATATATTTATTCTTGCATGCCAATATTCCATTCGTTTTCTATCACTACACGCTGGCTTATACTTGCACTTTATTCTTCACCTACATAACATAAAAATATCGACAGTCAATTGTTTACACTTCAATATATTAACTTAACACTTGAAACATGTTATTTAACTTTTTTTTAAATTTATTTTCACAGGTATACATGGTTGGATAAACATTACAAAGGCACAGCTACAAAAATAATTATGAAAAAATTATTGTGCGATCAATTTATTCTTACTCCACCTTTGATTGTTTTATTTTTTACAAGTAAGTTGTAATAAAAATATCTATTAATTTTAAAACATAATACGTTTATAATATTTCCATTTAAATATTAATTGACATAATTTATTTTTATGAAAAAATAGGTATGAGCTTGATGGAGGGCAAAAGTGATTTACTTCATGAGTGCAAAGCTAAATTCATTAAAACATTCCAAGTTAGTAAAAAATATATTTTTTTTTGTCTACAAGTATGGACATGTGTAATATAATTTTTTTTTTATTGTTTTTTTTTTCATATTTTATTATAGACATCCTGTCTCTATTGGATACCAGTTCAATTTATAAATTTTCTAATTATTTCGCCACCATTCCGTGTATTTTTTGTCAGCGTTGCTTCATTTTGTTGGGTCAATATTCTTTGTCACTTGAAACGTACACCAATATCTTCTATTGATTTGAATAATTCCAACACACATGAATAAAAAATAAAAATATATAAAGAAATTCGTTGCATTTTTCGAATATTTTATATAAACCAAGAAACACAAATAATATTTTTTAAATTATGTTGCTATATATTTGGGATTTATAAATATATATTAACAAATAATTTCAATATTTTCCAACAGTTGCCATCATTTTTCTTTATTTATTCAATCACTTGTTTCTCTTTCATCTTTTTAAAATTTTAACAATCTCATTAAGCTTAGGGCGAAGCATTTATCGCGTGATTACAATTACAGTAATTACTCATGTTTTCTTTTTCTTTTTTTTTTTTTTTTCATTCACTCATTTTTTTAAATCCATATTTCTTTAAACAATTAATTGATGATAATGAGTAGCACAATTATTCATGCGATAACTTAATAATACTCTGTATACATATGAATAAAATCTTAAAATTAATGATGAATAGGTTTTGCGTGTCTTGAGGTTAAATGTTAACAAAAAAAAAATCTATTTTACTTTGAAAACAGAACAATATGAAAATTGATTGCGTCGATTGGACGGAAAAAAAAAAAAATAATCATAATAAAACATTATTTTATATTAATAATAATATGTCTGTAATTATAAAAGCAATTGTTAACAAGCATGCAAATGATTTATTTGATATTTGGTATAACGCAGATTGAAATAAATTAGTGCGTCCACTTTTTTTTTAAAAATACTGTTCCAGTTTTTTTTTTCTTTTCATTCATGATTCGAATATAACAAATTGATGATCTAATTTGTATTTCTCATTTTTTTTTTCTTTTTTTTTTTTTGTTATGCAATGACAGATGTTATCAGTGCACGCACAATTGAAACTTATTTATAAACAAAAAACAAAAAAAAAAAAAAAAAAAAGATCGCTACTCAATGGAATTAAATATTTTTCGCGATTCTCTTTGGATTTAGAATAATATACTTTCATTCCTATTAATATTCATTTTTTCCCTTTCGTGCTCATTTTTACATATTAAAAGTGACCACATATAAGTATAGAAAATTTTTATAAATCAGTCAAACTCATCAAAGAGAGTCAATTTGCCATTTTTACAATGTTGATTATCTTCATACATTACTGTTACTATTTGCTATTTTTTTTTTTTAAATCACCGTTTCATTTTTTTTTCTTTTTTTCTTTTTTTTTTTTTTTTTTGAGAACACAACTTGGTAGGCCATTCAACTAGTAAATTATATTCACTACGTACATATATGATGTCATTTTACTATTAATCCTTCCTCCTTTTTGTAACGTACGAGTTGTAGACGACTGCTCAAACCAATGAAATTGCTGAAAAAGTATATGAATGTATGATAGATTTTTTTGTTAAATTTAATCATTAATTTTCGATGTGAATATTCAGAGCTATATAAAATTCATCGCGATGATATATTGTTAAATTAAACAAATATATTTAATTATCTAGTGATTGAAAAAATAATTCAAGTGAAATTTGGTTTACTAATCTGTAATTGTTGAATCAACAAGGGAAAAAAAAAATTAACTAACATGAAAACTATTATCTTAACATATTGGTGATCAATGAATGTAACTTATTATTAAAAAAAATTTTTTTTTCCTTTCTCTTCGTTATCGTCATGCAAGCATGCATTAATTTTCATTGTACCAGTCTTATATATTTTTTTCTTTTTTGTTTTGCGTTACATGAAATCATGTAAATTTATATTGAATAGTCACGTGCGTATTTAATTATTTTTTGTTTACGTCTAAACGACTACAGTTTTTCTATATTGTCGAGGACGCCATTAATCACTTTTTCACCAAGACGCATTCACCTCAAGCTTCCTCGACGTGCAATGAATTCGTTGCCATTGTTGCAAATTAGCCGCGGTGTATACAATTCATATATGTATATGCATACATAAATATATATATATATATATAGATGCACTCATGCATATTTACATATATATAAATGTATATAATTATATCCTACAAGTTCGATGATGTTCGAACAACAATTATGACAGACGTTTAATGGGTATCCAACCCTACCTCGTTGATGAAAATATATTAATTGTCCCGCTGGCTGTGCGTTTTCTCACTAGTCGTGCCGCCACTATACAAAAAATAATTGTCAGTAAATACATTTTTATTTTATTTATATTGGATATTCTAATTATTATTCGATTAACAAAATAAATTTAACTATTATTGATTCATACCCATCGCGTCTTGGGGTGTTAATGGTTTATGTATAACTTTTTGAATAACATAAATCCATTGAGCTCTGTCGTCTTCACTTTGTGCCGATAATAAAAAACTTCTATCAGGCGTTTCAAGTGTGAATGAAAAGCCTTGATCTTTTGCACCTGGTGGAACACCAGTCTTAATTGAAAATCCTTCAGACGAGTGGCCAATAAAAATTTCACCTTTTGGATGAGCATCCTACGTGCGAATAAAATAAATTATGAAAATCGAAAATTATATTTAAAAAATATATACATATGACTAATCCTGATTTTACCATAGGATCATCATGATACATTAATTTACGATTATCAAGTGTAAACCATCGTTTTTTATATGCATCTGAATGTCTAGGTCCAGTTTTCCATAAAAAACCTTCTCGTAGAAAATCACGTGTCAATTGGCAGAGCAATTCATTTTCAGACGCGCCAGGATATGCAACTTGCAATCTGTGTAATTTAGCACATCTTATTGCCAAATACCATGTTGTTATCACTTCCGGATCTTCATGATAAACATATATATGACGTGTTGAGCCATCTTTCATAAATGATATTTGCAAACTATTTTGATTGCCAGTTTTTGGTGGTGCAAATGCGACATTTAATTCTGATATCCTCAATATTGCTTTTGGATCTTTATTTTCTTTAACATGATATTTCAAAGTATCATCAGCTTCTGATAAAACAAATTTACGTGGATGATAGCGTGCATCTTCTTTACCACGTTTCATTAAAAAACCCTCCATAAAACCTGATACATATTGATTTTGTCTTTCAGGATGACAAAATTCTTCTCTTTCGTATTTTGCACGTATCCATTGTTCCACTAATACTCTAGTAGGGAATAAAATTAATTGATTTAATATCATATATAAATGAAATAATGAATTTTCTTACTGTGGAGCATCTTGATTTGGTCTCCTATAGCATGAAGGTACACGTTCTTCATAATAAAGTCTTGCTGCATTATTTCCAACTTCTCTAACTCTCGTTACCTGTGAATCCTCCCACCTATCTAATTTTAAATGTTTTACTTTTGATATATGGGCCCCCATAGATCTGTGTACACCAGCACATCTTGTACACAAGAAAATTCCAATATTGTATGAAGCCCATTCTGGATCTGTAAATTATTATTAGATATAAATCTTGATTCACATATTTAATTTTTTGATGAAAAAAAAAAAAATTAAATAAATAAATAAAAATAAAAATAAAAAGAGAGAGGTTATACTGGGGGAAATGTGATACGCATACAATCGGAAAATTTTTTACGCGTTATCCTGTTATGGCGTGGGATACGTGAATTTTCTATCGTGCATTTGAATTGCATTTTCTTTTTATTTACCTGTAAAATAGTCATTCACCTTTAAGTCATTATAACATTTTTTTTTCTCCAATTACTCGGCAATCATTTGTCAATAATTCAATTATCTACGAAATTAATTTATTCGTTTTCGTAACTATCCACGATAATAAATGAAAAATTTCAGGAAAAACCCTATGCACAGTATATTGAGGGGCAAAGGGGAGGGGACTCAAGGGCATCTGTTTCGGATACTTTTAATGGAAAATTTGAAGCAATTAATGGATGCACTTGGTTCACTGTATTAATATTAATGAATAAAATAAAAATAATATATTTAATATATTTTTTTTTTAAATAAACTTACTTTTTGCCCCGCAATCCGCACACTCGTTATTTCCAGGTTTTTTTAGAAGTTCTGCCAGTAACTTTTCATTCGCATCCGCCATTTTAAAACACTGTTATATACGACAATAATCGTCCGCATGGGGTATTATATTGTTGCGTATATATATTCGTATATATATATATGTATATTTTGTTAAATCACATAATATATATATTTTCAAAGGTTTATGTGACATTAAGAGAGCATGAAAATGTAGACAGAAATTTTTCATATAATATCAATATCAATAGATGGTGAATATGTCAGGTATCTATGTTTAAAAAAAAAATTTTGATATATTAATATATCACTGTATCGATAAGTCGGTGGAAAATAATAAAATATAGATGTACACTAGTTTGCCATCAATGAAGAACCGTTTGTGCGCCATCTCACGAAAATAATAATTTTCGGCAAGTGAAAGTATGGTTATGCCGGTTTTATTCTGTTATCACATTATCCACATTTTATACATAAAGAGTGTGTCGTTCATTTGCTTACAGTGCCATTGGATAATTTTAACAAAAAATATCAATAAACATTTAATATATATTTATATTTATAAACTATTCATAAATACTAAAAATAAATTTACATTGATAGTTTTACAAGTGAGTATATACAATTTTATAAAATATATTTGTTCACTTGTACAAATCTCGGGATAATCATAGATTTATTTCTTATTATTCATATCATATAAATCACAATGACTGTGCGACTTTTAATTAATATACAACTTTATATGAGAATAAAAACGTTATTTAGGTTAATGTATCTATAAAATTTTTTCTTTATAATTCAATTACAGAAATGGATATGGAAAAAGAATCATCGGTCAATCTTGAAAATGCAACCCAAGCTGATTTTTTAAAACATGAAATGAATTTTGATATTGATCCGAAAGATCCTCTTACTAAAGCTGCATTGAGCGATCCTATTGAAGATGAATGGATGGATATACTTGGAAATGGACAGTTGCGAAAAAAGACAATTGTTACTGGACAAAAAGGAACCAGGCCACAGCGAGCTGATTTGTGTACAGTTAATATCATTGGAAAATTACAAAGTAATGATAAAGAAGTTGAAAATTTTGATTCATTGACAATACAATTGGGTGATGTTGAAATTGTTCAGGTACACTGTAAAATATTCCAGAATTTTTTAAAAATAATTTCAATCAATCAAATAACTTGCGATTAATTTCAATTTATTTTTTCATTATTATTGTTGATATAATTAGGGTTTGGATTTAGCTATCGCATTAATGGAAGAAGGAGAAGTAGCAGAAATTGAAGTTGCATCGCGTTTTGCCTATGGCCAACTTGGAATGAAACCAAATATTCCACCAGAAGCAACGATCATGTACAAAGTCGAATTGAAAAGTATAAAAATGCCGGAAGAAATAGAAACTATGGAATTTACAAAAAGAAAAGAATTAGGGTAAATTTAAAATAAATAAAAAATTATCTATATATATTTTTATTAAACAATTACGTAATTATTCTGTTGGTATTTGATTTTTCGACTGTTTAGAAATAAAAAACGAGAACGGGGAAATTGGTGGTTTGCTCGTGACGAGCCGACAATTGCAATCCAATGTTACAGACGAGCATTAGAATTTTTATTACCCTCTACTGACGATACGATAAAAAAATCTGAAGATAAAATTACTGACGAGGAGTTGCAAATACTTATGGAAGATCGCAGTAAAGTTTACAATAACCTTGCAGCAGCTCAAATAAAAACAGAAGCATATGATGCAGCTTTAGAAAGTGTTGAAAATGTTCTCAGAGCCGAACCCGATAATCTTAAAGCATTATTTAGAAAAGGTATGTACAAAAAAAATTCATCATTTGTTCAATGAAGTAATATTTGAAATACAATTGACGTTATATTTCAGGAAAAATCCATCACAAAAAAGGTAATCATGCCACTGCATTGATGATTATTCAGCATGCAATAAAACTTGATCCCGATTCAAAGACAATTCAACAAGAGTTAGCAATTTTAAAGGAAAAATGTGCACGCGATAGTCTCTATGAAAAAAAACTCTATCGTAAAATGATGGGTGGTGTAAAGCAAAATACACCTATTGATACAACAAAAGATAATTTGGATTCTAAAATATCAAATAATAAAAATAATATTGCTGTTTGGAGTTTAATTGGCGGTACAATTGTTGCAGTAACAGGCATAATTGTGTACAAATTAACATTTTAATTTGAATTCAATATTGAAATCAAAAGAAAAAAATACATGACTGAATCCGGTCTTCTATTGTATATATTATATTATGAAAGTATATGAGTGGGATATGATAGAAATAATATCAATATCAACATTCCAAATTGAGAATGTATTTATATTATTATTTCATCGTTATATATATTTTTATTTTATCCATTGAAAATCCTACCAATTATTAATGAATATAAATTAATCTAAAAGGGAATTATAATGTATACATTTTATGACGAAGTAAGCGAAAGACAATAATAACCACACGCATTAATGGGCGACGGGGGCAGTAGTGGGAGGGTAGGGGGGAAGGAGGGATTCCCGAGACATAGCGAGAGTGTGTAATAAAATCCCGCAGTCGTAGCATCAGTAGCGACGTTGCTTGGATTTCTCTGTGTACGTTATTAGACTGATGATTTTATAAAAATATTAGTTGCAGTATAAAATTTTAATAAACTACTGCTTTGTGTAAATGACTGTGGACGTTATTTTAAACCAATATTTTCATATTTCATTTATTGTGCCGTGATTTAAAAAAAAAAAAATTTTTTTCCAAATAATTACTCTAAAAATCATGTTCAATTTATTCACTTATATTTCAATTTTTATAACAGTTATAATTAATTTATCTTGTGGAAAAGGAAATAAACTTGATGTAGTAGATAGGTAAATATTTTTTTGTTTAATATTAATTATTATTAAACTAATTTAATTATAATTAAACAAATAAATATTAATTATTTTAAATATGAATACAATTATAATGTTAACTTAATGGTGTATTATTGTTTTAGGGGATATATTTTTACGGCGCCGAAAAAAATTCTTGCGGGTGAAACAGAAAGCGGATGTTTATCTCTGCACAATTTAGATCCACCGGCTCACGTGTTATTAGAACTTCTTTCACCAGTATCAACAGTAACGGATGAAGAAGTTTTAGCTAGTACAAGCACTTTACTCGAAACTGGTAAGATTCATTATGTTCATATAATTAAATTAGTATATATTTATATTGGAAAATAAAACATGTATCAATACTTACAATATATATATATATTGTATTACTGTTCCGGGAAAGATGATTGTCGATCTTTGACCCGGCTACTAGCGATAAATATTATTTGCGTATTGAGTTGGCTCAAAACGCAAATATATGTAAGACATTAATTATATTTATGATTGATTGTAATTTTACTATTATAATCGTGTCCTTGCTTAAGGGCAATCATTTATAATCGACTCTTACTGTTATACATCATAATAGGCACCCCCTATCGCTTTGCAAATCATAAATTGTCATTTCCTGCATAACAATGGAAGGGGACACAAACGCGATACGACAACGCCAACGAATATAGAACAAGTTTAACGTATTAACTTTACGTAGCATAGCAGAGTAGTGATACAGGCTAAACTCCCCTTTAGCTTATTATTTTATTTTCAATGTATATATATATATATGTATACGCATACACTTACACACATTTATATATATTTAACAGAAATAATTGCAACAGTCAGCAGTTTGATATTATAATTAATCAATTATATTATTATCCTTATCGCTAATGATTAAATTCATAGTTTAATATATAAAATATCATTTAATCAGGCGTTGAGACATGTCTGGAATTGTCCGTACCGGATCGTGCACAAATGACATATACAATGGCAAGGTTGAGGCTCAAAATCAGATTTGATAAATATCCAGAGTATCATGTAAATACAGAGAAGGATGTATACATTGAGTATGATTCATCAATTGTATATGCTGAAACAGATAAACCAATTTATAAACCAGGTCAAGATGTTAATATTCGTCTATTGGCATTAACACACGATTTAAAGCCATGGAAACGGGCAGTGAGTTTTTAATAATTTTACTATTATAAACAATTATATTTAATTAAATGAAGATAATTATTTATTATTATTATTATTATTATTTTATTCTTCTATTGACAGATTCCAAAAGTTTGGATTGAAAATCCGTCTGAAGTACGTGTAGCTCAATGGACAAATTTGAGTATGGATCGGGGAATTGTTCAATTACTTTTTCCCCTGTCGCCGGAACCAAGTCTAGGTATATGGCGAATTAAAGTTGAGAAAAAAAAAACACATCCTCATTTAATTCATACATCAACATTTGAAGTGAGAAAATATGTTTTGCCAAGATTTCAAGTGACAATAAAAGGCCCAAGTTATATTCTTGCTGATGCAGAAAATGCAACGTGGACAATTTGCGCGCGATACAGTTATGGTGAGCCGGTGCGTGGTACATTACGAATTAAAACAACACCACAAACTCCTAGTTGGAGACGTAAACATAATTTTCCAGCAATTAATTATGAAACACGAATTGAATCGCCTGACGGTTGTACAGCTCCATTTACAGTTACTGGTTTGGCAATGGGATTACCACAATGGGAAGTGGCGCCAAATAGTATTATTCTCGCGGCAAATTTAACCGAAGATGGAACTGAAGTTATAGAAACTGCAACAAGTCGTACTTTGGTGGTGCATCAAGCATTGAAACTCGAATTTTTGCCACATACTCCAAAATATTTCAAGCTTGGTTTGCCATATCATGGAAAATTACGAGTATTGAGACAAGATGAGACACCAGCACCTGGTGAAAAAATACAATTGTGCTTACGAGTTCGTGGCAAAGATGAGTGGGTTCGTGTTGTTGTAGAGTGTCGAAATTTTACATCATCATCAATGGGTTTTGTAAATTTTATTGTTCCACCGCAACATAAAAATATTGTTCTATTGAGTTTTGTTGCAACTGGAATTGAATATCCAACTAAATATTATTCACCGGATAAACGGTGGCGTGTATTTATGGATCAACCGTCAGCTTATATTGACGTTGGTGCTTGGTATTCACCGTCTGATAGTTATTTAGCTGTTGCGCGTGGTGATCAATCAATTGTTTGTGGTGAAAAATATCCATTCAATGTGATGTATACAGTGCCAATTGATGCCGCTGCCAATGAATCAATTGCATTTCATTATTCAATTAATTCCAAAGGTGATTTATTGATATTCGGACACGTTAAACACAAACCACATCGTGATTCAATTTTGAATTATTCAGAATTCACAAATGTTTTGGGTGGTTCGAGTGAAACAGCGACAACTATATCACCTACATCGTATCATCATCATCATCATCACCATCATCATCATCATCACACATCCCATCATCACTTTCATGGGATCAATGGTACCAGTAGAAGTGAACATATGCATAATATTGTTCATAGATTTCCATTAAGTGTCAAAGTTACACCAAGCATGGCGCCAATATCAGAGCTACTTTTGTACTATGTACGCTCGGATGGTGAAACTGTTGCTACAACGTATACAATTGAAGTTGGTGGTGAGTGTTTTGAAAATCGTGTAAAATCACGATGGCACGAGGAAATTAAGAGTCCGGGTGAAAATGCACGATATCACGTTGAAGCTGCACCATGGTCTCTTTGTGGGATTTCAGTTGTTGATCAATCCACGAATTTTCTATCAGAATCAAAGAAAAGTCTCATTGATCCGGATACGGCATTTGATCAAGTCAAACGATTTCATCTAAATCGTGATACACCGACACTTTATCAAAGTGTATGGAGCCATTGTAAAAAAACAATTCAACCGGAAACAAGTATTGAAGAAATTGATCACTTACCATCGCCAGCTGTTGAGGCACCGCCAGTTTGGGATTTGCGTGCGGCAAGAATACGCCATGGACGTGAACGAAAACGCAACGCTGACACAAATAGATTACGTTACAAACGAAGTGTTATTCTTAATGGTGGTGTCAATTATGTCGATGCAATGCAAGCATTTGATGATTTTGGTGTAATTGTAATGAGTGATTTAATATTGGAGTCACGTCCCTGTCCACAAAATCATTGGTGGATGAGCCCATTGGAGGGAATTGATTTTGAAATGAGCCGTCGAGGCATTGATGAACCTGATAGATTATGGGGTAATATGAAAATGCCTCAGGCATTTCCATTATTGAATTTTGGTGTAGTAGATCCAGCATTGGCAGGTCCCGATGTTGGATATATTGATCAATTACCCGGTAGTTCACCACGATCATATTTTCCTGAAACATGGTTATGGGAATTAGTTTCAACTGGTAAAGACGGTAAAGCAACAATAAAACGTCAATTACCACATACAATAACAAATTGGTTAGCACATACCGTTTGTATTTCATCGAGTTATGGTTTGGGAATTGCATCACCAATAAAATTAACTGCTTTTCAATCATTTTTTCTCGATTATAGTTTACCATACAGTGTAAAACGTGGTGAATTATTGCGCATGAAAGTTTCATTATTTAATTATATGCAACACCGTCTTCCAGTGAAAATTCATTTGATTGATGCACCAGGATTCGATTTACATTTATCACAAGCCATTGGAAAATATTGTGTTGACGCACGAAAAAGTATTGTTCATGAGTATGTTTTGAGACCACGTATAATTGGTGAAATAAATATTACGGTTACAGCGTCGGTTGATTTAACGTTTGATTCAACTTGTGGCAATTCCGATGATATTGCTTTCACTCAAGATACAATTATTAAGCCTATTCTTGTACAGCCAGAAGGTTTTCCCGTTGAAACAACTAAATCAGCGTTTGTTTGTCCAAAAGATTTCAATGATGATTCAAGTATTTCATGGAATTTAGAATTACCTGAAGACTTTATTGTTGATAGTGCACGTGGATATATATCTCTTGTTGGTGATTTATTGGGTCCGGCATTAGAAAATCTTGATAATCTTGTTCGATTGCCATTCGGTTGTGGTGAACAAAATTTAATTTTATTTACCCCCAATATTCATGTATTAGGATATATCAATGCAACAAGTAGTCACACAGGTGGGAGTTCAATGAGTCCAGAATTGCGAAGAAAAGCTGTTAGAAATATGGAGAAGGGTTATCAACGTGAATTGAATTATCGTCATCCAGACGGTTCTTTTTCAGCATTTGGTCCGCACAGTACTGAAAGTAGTGGTTCAATGTGGTTGACGGCATTTGTTGTAAAATCATTTGCACAAGCTCGTAAATTTATTCACATTGATGAACGTGATTTAAAGCTCTCGGTAAAATGGATATTAAAAAAACAATTAGAGAACGGATGCTTTCCACTTATAGGACGTGTTTTTCACAAAGATATGAAAGGTGGACTCCAACAGGACAATGAAAATCAAAGTTTTCCCGCTGCTCTTACCGCATACGTTCTTGTGGCTCTTTTAGAAAGTGGTAAAAGTTTACCACCGACAATTATCAATAATGCCCTGTATTGTTTAGAAAAAGGTATGCCAAATGAAAATGATGGTAATCCATATACAGCGGCTTTATCAACGTATGCTTTAACTTTATTGGAACATCCAAATGCCAATGTGAGTATGAGTAAATTATTAATGCGTGCAACTCGTCTTCACGATTTTATTTGGTGGGAAAATACAAATAAACCGTCGGTGGGGCTTAGCATTGAAATGACGGCTTATGCTGTATTGTCATTGGTAAAACTTGGTGGCGATGCGAATATGGCACTCGCTTTAAAAGCTGTCAGATGGCTATCAAAACAAAGAAATGCTGAAGGTGGTTTTATTTCTACTCAAGACACGGTGATTGGTCTTGAAGCACTTGCCAAATATGCCACAGCAATGTCTAGCAATTCAACTGATCTTTCCGTATTAGTTACAGCTGGTGAAGTTGATCGAGTTGTCCGAATGCACGATGACAATAGAATGGTAATGGTACAAATTCGTTTACCAGTTTTACCGACATTAATTGAAATATTTGCCGAGGGTGAAGGATGTGTTTTAGTTCAAACAAATTTAAAATATAATGTCGCACATGCAACTGGTTCACAAGCATTTGATTTAACTACAACTACTGAAGCGGTTGCATCAGGTGACGAATGTTCAATGCAAAAATTAAGTATTTGTGCAAGATATAAAATGGCAGATGAAGAAAGCAATATGGCATTATTGGAAATTGGTATGATTAGTGGATTTGTTGCGGATAAAGGGACACTCTATGCTCTACTTGAAGAATCAGCGATTACACGTGTTAAACGATTTGACGAGGAACGTGATTCAGTCACAATATACTTTGACAAATTAACCGCAAAAACAACGTGTATATCTTTTCTTATACTACGTGAAAATATTGTTGAAAAATCTGAACCAGCTAATATTAAACTTTATGATTACTATAGGCAAGAATTGGTTATTACAAAAAGTTATAGTTTTTCTCGTAGATGTACCTCAAGTGATGTCGACACTGAAGATTTAGATTCGATATCTAATGATGCTGAGCGTCCAATCCCAGTCGAAATTAAAAGTAATAATGGTGAAAATAAAATATTCGATGATGATGATGATGATGATGATGATGATGATGATGATAATGAGCAAAACAAGAAATCAGTGACAGGCGGTTTGGTAGAAAATAAATTGCATGAAATTATGATGTTTAATCGTGAACAAATAGAAACAACTGTTTTAAATACTTTTAAACCTATCACAATACAACCAACATCAAAAATTTCAATTAAAATACCAACGACAACACCGACTAATACTGTACAAGCTGCGACGATTGCAGCAGCACAAGTGCTCGATAAAATCCCATCGATAGATGAAACGATTCTTGGTGGACATGAAAGTGACGGTAGTGGCCATCAGATGAATGTTGATGAACTTGAAATTGGTTCGAACTTCTTTAACAATCCGTCATTCGTTGTGATTGATCATGAATTGGATACACCTGATGGTGTTGAGGGGCCACCACCAGTTTATGTCAAACCGTCATTTGATATGACTAAATTAGTTAAAGATGAAACGGATTTTTCAACAAACAATGACACCATAGATTATCCGTTACGATCGAGTAATACCCCATATAACGATGAATTATCCAAACATATTTCTATCACAGAATTGGATCATCATCGAAAAGTTTGTCCAATCTGTAGTGATAAACTCCCAATTGACATTAAAGACACGTACTGTCGGGCAACTAGTGTTGTGAAAGTGGCAATAAGACGATTACGTAAAGTTAGATTATTGCTTGACTTAAAATCATCTCTCAGTCAACCCAATCGACTACGTTCTACAATTGATTTGAGCTTAATGAATCAATGTACGTGCACTCCTTTGGATAAACCTGGCAGTTTAGCACTAATTATGACCACTGCAGAAAATACTACTTTTACACCAATTAATAGCAATGAACACACTCCACAACGCAATAAATTACTTGATGGTTCAATGTTTGTTTATACATTGCCAAATATCGGTGGTACACCACCAGAAGTTACGCAAGCACGTTCCACATGTCCCGGTGTTGCTTAAAAAAAACTTTTATAACTAAACTTTTCGACTCATAATTAATTTAAGTTTAGCATAGTACATATATTTTTTTGTTTTTTTTTTTTTTGTTTTCAGCTAAATACTGTATCTTTATTATGATTATTATTATTAATATTATTATCATCATCATTAATTATATTATTTACGAATGCTGTTTTTCTTTTATAATGTAACAATCATATTTTTCAAAGAGAATAACTTCACTTCACTACAATTATTATAATTATTTTATTATTATTATTATTATTATTATGATTGAACGAATCTACAAACTGATTTTTTTTTTTGTTTTTTAATCAACTTTTTTTGCGCACTGTCATCACTATTAATGTTGCGTTTTAATATAATAATAATATATATACTTTTACATTCAGGCATTTTTCTATTATTATTTTTATAATTATTAAAGAATGGAATTCTCTTTCGGACAAATATATTATTTCATATATTGCCATTAATTTTTTTTTTTATTTATTTATTATTATTATTATTGTTATTACTTTTTTTTTCAGTCTCCGCTTAAAATATTTCAGTTATTAAATGAAAAATAAATATATTAAATAATAAATTGTATATATATGTACTAGAAAAAAAAAAAAAAAAAAAAAAAAAAGATAAAAAAAAGAAAACAATTGGCAGTATTCAAAGTTAAAGTAATACAATATATCAAGTAAAAATAGTTTATGGAATAAAAAAGTTGTACATCATCCGGGGAATGAAATAAAAGTGTCTTCTTTGCACTATATTTTCGTACAAATGCATTTAACCCATCGTTGCGCCTCTATTCAAATTTTTTATCATTATTACTATTACTATTATTATTGTATATTATTATTATTATTATCATCAGTTGTTAATTGACGTATACAATTTTGTCGATATGAATATTTCAAGTTTCAATAAATTTGTGGTGCTGACCTATCATTAATAGATCCACTTGTTTTACGTAATGAAGTACCACGACGTATTTGATCCATCAATGAATCTCTAACCTGCAATGGATCAATTATAGGAACTCTATTGGCCATTATACGCCGTACGCTCGCAGATTTACTTGTATTAGTTGACTTTGTTGGATGTTGTGACAATTGTTGTACTTGGTGTGTTTGCTGGGGATATAATTGTTGGGATTGCAATTGACGGTGTTGTTGTTGGTGTTGGTGTTGGTGTTGTTGTTGTTGTTGTTGTTGTTTTTGTGCTGCCAATTTTGCATTCAAAGTCTCAAGAAAATTAATTGGAGCACGCGAATTAACATTTGCCGATTGTTCACTTGCATTGATATGTTTGCGTGATAATTTTGGACTACATTCATTAGTAACGGCAGAATTAATATTTGCATTATTTGCTAATTTTGAGGATAATACCGCCATGAAACCCTGACCAACTGTACCCGGACCTTGTAATAATGATGGGCTAGAGATGGTAGATTCAACATTTGGTGTTGAAATACGTTTCAATGAATTTGAACGTTCTACATTACAACGTACTGTTATTAATCCTGTAGTTGATGCTGTTTGAGCCTGTTGTATCGCTGCTTTACGTAAAAACGATGGACTTGCTGGAGTGTGACGTAATTCTGTTAGAGTTCGAACAGTCTCCGAAACGGATATTGATCTTTGTGGAATTGGACTGGTAGTTGGTGAATCACCCTCGAGTAAAAATGCCGGAGGCGGTGGAAGATTATCTGTTTCATCCACAACACCAGAAGAGGAAATATTTGTTGTGTCTGGCGTACGATCATTGATTCCCAATGCAGCAACAGTTGTGAGTAAAAGTCCACCATCAACACCAATATCATTGAACGATTCGCTCGTGTTTGAACTAATTATTGTTGATGTTCGTCGTGTTGGTGGTAGTGGTTTTGCAGACTGTTGCATTGAACCTCTACGCGGTAGTGTACTACTCATTGATACTACATCTGGACTAGATTCTACCATTTGGTTGGTGATAACCAACTTCTCGTTTGACATTACCGTCGATTCAGTCTAAAAATATTGAATTACCTTGATGTGTTATACGATCTCGAAAGTAACAAAAGTCGAGAGAGAAAAAAACAAAAAAACAACCTGATATTATACACCTCATTAATTACCTTCTCAATTGTGACGCTACTACTACTGCCAACGCCGCTATTTGACGTTGGTGCAGCCGTTATACGACTAGTTGCAGCTGGTATTTGCATTTCTTGCGCACGATTAGCTGCAAGACTCGCTAACTCGTGCATATTCACGTACATTGGCTGTTGCGTCAATTGATGATTTCCTAATTCTTCAATAAATTTCAAATTTTTAAGCATAATTCTATTATTAATATTATATATTTACAATAACTGTTGAGTAATTGAACGTTTTTAATTTATTAAACGAACCTTTGGCTAAATGTGCTGGTATAGGTAACTTTGGTTTACCGCGATGAGTTCCAGCTCCATCATTTATTCCACATGTTGACGGTGGACGTTCCAAACTTGAACATCGATTGGGAATTGGTGGTCGTGCAGTCGCTCCTGCACTATTTTTACGTAATTGGACACGTGCCAACTGAGGATTTGATGCTGACACAGGCGAAGCTGGTTGACTGTGACAGCCACCAGTGGGATCAGGTGGTTGGAATGTATAAACACTGAGTGCTGGTCGTTGATGAAGGCCACCTTTCTCATAAGCACTTGAAATTGTATGTGGTCGTTCATTAATAGTCATATTTTGCTGTCCACTTGAACTAGTATACTGTCCAGAAGTATCTTGTAAATCTGGCCATGTTGCATTAGTCAATTGTCGTTGATTTGTATTTGTTGCAATCCCACCTGTGCCACTTTGAACACTCTGGGAAGACACATTTGACACCTTCAATTGAATATTAATATATTTATTCATGACTTGTGAAATAATAATTTATTAAAAACATGCTTTTTCTATTTTATTTTATTATCATTTTTTATTTCTTTTCTCGCAACTAAAATGGCGGAATAAAGCGATGCAATATTATAATTATCAACTGGCATTTCAGGCATACTAATTACCTGATTCTCATTAATTGGTTGTGTATAAAGCGTGTCTTGAGAGGTAAAGCCAGAATCACGTGAGCTTCCAGTGGACAAATGACGTAATAACGGTTTTATCATTGTTCCATTAGTTTCTGTGATGATGAAGGATGTGCTGCGTGTGACTGTATTGAGTGGCTACAATGTTTACATACAATATCGACTACGTAACAATCATCACACTAAATAATAGTTCAATAGAAATAATATATAGAGCAGGCAAAATTTCATATCAGCGAGCAATAACCATACAAATAATTTTTTTTTGTTTAATATACGTATAAATAAGTATATGCAACTCTAAAAATTGCCAACAACAAATAAAATATTTTGAATTAAATATAAAATAAAATTTACCTGTGAAAGCGATCTGTGCCATGGATGTCCACAGGGACTTGGATGATTTTTACATGAACCACTGCTACTGCTAGTTAACGAACTGATTGAACACATTGAACTTTTTCGTGAACCTAATGACAGTGATGGACTTGACGGTGGTGTTGCTAATGCCCATTGCGTTGTACACTCTCGTCCTTGTAAATCGGTAATCACTTGTTCTGATGCAGGAGGCAAATCATAGGGTGCAGTTGCATGTCTCTCGAGTTGATCAGAAACTTCTTGTAAATGTGTTAATTCCATCAACATTGCAATTTCTTCATCCAACACGGGTTTCAATAATCTTGCTAAATGACAAAAGCGTCCGCGTTCTTCTAAAAGCGCTGAACGCACTGCTTTACGTTCTGTTTCCTCTAAACTCACACGTTTTTCATGCACAACTGCTGCTGATGACTGAAGCAAACGATTCAATTCAGCATCATCAATTCGATTTCCTTGGACACTCACTGATGCTATATGATTATGAATGCCACCTATACCACCTCCACCGCCTCCATGACTCGACAGAGGCACCATACTCTTACGTGCTTTCTTCTTTTGTAATCTTAAAGTATCTGTTGAGTGTTTTTTTAATTCAGACTTTGCTTTTTTGTACTCTTTAGCGTGCTCTTTGTCCAAGTTTATTAGAGTTTTTTTCCAGTCTTCAAGTTTTTCTTGTAATGGCATTACTAAACGATCCATGATGGCGCTTGAAAAAATAAATAGAGGAAAAAAAAAAAATTAAAGTATGACAAAAATATATACTTTCATTCTTCTAAAGTCCAATTACCAAGTAAATGATTTCATTTTTGTCTCCACTGCTTTGTGTCTTAAACATATCCGAGTTAATGCTGTGCCAATCTCTTTGGTAGCACCTGTGACAATTATTTCATAATATTCTATTATTATTATTATCATAATGATTATCATCACTTAATATTAAAATTGAATTTTTCATGGTAAAATAAATTTTCAATAGATAAAAATTATACCTCGTGCATTTGTTGCAGCATCAGCTATCTTTTGAAATGCTTCAAGATAAGCGGAAACAGCTAAGATTGCGGCTTTAAGACAAACATGAAGTTTAGTAGCTTTGGAGATAAAATCTTCCCATAGTGGAGCACCGTTCTGCAACGATAATAAAAAAATTAATAAATTCATTAAAATTTAACATGCTAGTGATTATTAAAATTGTGTCAAAAATGTATGCCATTTGTTCCAGTTCACATATATACATACATATATATACAAAAAAAAACACACACACACACACTCGTTCACACTTACAAACCTTCATATCTGTAATAATCTGGTGAAAAAGTCCGCCCAGGGCGCTGCACTCTCGTTCGACATTGACGTCCATGATTTGCTATTATACTGATGATTATCTATTGTTCTTAACTTCCTTTAAACAATCCCGTTTTATTCTGTATTTATTTATAAATATATATATATATATATATTATATATTTTTACAGTGTCAATGTACACAAACACAAATTACAATTGTAAATAAAGTCATTGAACACTGTTGTAATTATTGTTAGCCTAAATAACGACAAATAACAATTGTATAAATACACAAATGTTGTATTAGATACAAAAAATGTTTTCATGTGTTATCAATTATATTTAATGTGTCATATATATATATAGATATATATATTATCCCGCGCGTTAAACACTGACGCTATTCGAATTTATTGTAATACAACACATCCTCATACAACTCGTTTTATATTCTTTCTCAAATATTACCTACGACAGCTGCTGCTGCTACTGTTAACTTGTGTATACTGTGTAGACACTACATACGTGCTCCAGGCTCGCTTCTACCTTCCCCTCTTTTCTCCTTTTTTTTTTTCTTTTCTTATATTTTCACAGTTTGGCTTTCCTACAGTGGGGATAGAGCATAGACTCTGTGTGTTAATTCTACTTTGCTCTCTATTACACCACCACCACCACTACCATCACTACTACTACTATTTACTATTTACTATTGGTATATTACTAGCGTGACTACTACACTACTCTACTATTACTATTCCTACTACTGTATATGTATATACTGTGATCTATATACTAAATTCTACTGTTTGTGCGCATCGTCGTTCACTGAATATACGTATATATTATACGACCTATCTGTGCGCGCACACATGCGTTTGCCCTTTTCAATGAAGAGAAAAATAAACCTCAAATGCAATTGAATGACACGGAGAAACACTCGTAAATGCTCGTAAAATACGTTTTTGTTTTTTTCTTCTTGTTTTTCGCCCCTTCGTTCCAACTGCTTTTTCTTATCCACCACCTCATTCTCTTGTCACTTTACGCTTCGTTATTCACTCATTCTCCCACTCTTCTTATGTACCAAATATTGTTTTCCTCTTTTCATCTCTTATATATATATATATATACATG
Organism: Dinocampus coccinellae; assembly: GCA_963920625.1. NCBI lineage: Eukaryota > Metazoa > Arthropoda > Insecta > Hymenoptera > Braconidae > Dinocampus > Dinocampus coccinellae. The sequence continues at coordinate 5,426,800 of OY987188.1, read as the reverse complement.
TATGCAACTGCGTCTGCGTATATCATCACACGATGGGCACAACGATCTTCTCAATATAATTGAAGAATAAAATTTTACTACACAATTCTCCATAACTTTTCATTATTTATCTAGATATTTTAATAGTATAAATAAAAATCTGGTGTTTTATTTAATAAATTGTTTTCTTATATTTATATATTATATGTAATTAAATTTACACTGTATATAATTTTTTTTAAAGAATTTTATCGTTGATTCAATAATTATTTGTCAGGGTTTTTTTTTTTTTCTTTCTTTTTTTCTCTCTTACTTATAAGCGCATCATCTCATAAATAAAACAAACAAATGATTTTTTAAATACAATTCATAAATTTTCAATGGAAATTTTTTTTTTTTATACATGAACTATTTTTTTGCATGCTTTGATAAGTAATATATTTATATATATTAAACAAACAAACAAACAAAAAATGCATTCACCAATATTGCGGACAGTGTTGCTTAACAATCGATCTTGCAACATCGTCGTGACCTGTTAAAATTAAAAGATCATTTTATTTATTGACATCAATTTTAATTTATTATAAATATATATTTATAAGCCATTTAATGATGAATATTAGTATGGAATATTTACCGAGTTGCAATTCTATATATAATGCAAGCATGATAACGTGTATTGGTACGTCACAATCGGGACCTTTTGACAACCAAACTTGCTTTAACGTTTCACCTGATTTATCGAGTTCACCGCGGATTGCATAAGCCACTGCAAGATTGTATCGCAATATGCCCATTGCAGTATTTAGACTTGTTGGAAACCATTGACCTAAAATAGTAAAACTAATTTTAGTATAATAAATTAGAAAGAAAAATCAATTATGTTGATGGATAATTTTGTTTGTTTGCTTATCATGTACTTTTCATTGAATATTTTGTAAATTCTTCAGTCTTAATTTTATCTTGAGTGTCGGGTATTGGAACGGTAGTATTTAAATCCTCAAGATGATTTAGCTTTAAATGATCAATTGCTTCGTTTATTTTATCTAATAAAATTAAACACTCGGCGGCGTAAAGATTGCCCAACATTTTATACGCGCCTGGTAATTTCTCGATGCGCAAAAGAGCTCTTGCATGCTCCAGTGCAACAATATAATCACCTAGGCAAAGTGAAACGTATGAGCTTGCAGCTAAAATTGCAATTTTCAAACTCAATGCTTCTATACGTGTGGGTTGAAAAATTGACGATGTAGATGGGATTGGAGGTGTCGTTGGCTGATTTTTACTTCCTAAACAAAACAAAAAGGCATTTTTATTTTGTAAAATTGACGATATAATTGAAATAAATGAAAAATAAATTTTTTACCAAGTATATCGCTAACAACGGGTGAAGTCAAAGATGTCTCATGACTAGGTGTTTGCGACGTTGTATTGGACAAACTCGTATCGGTAAGAAAAGTTGATGTTGATGGTGTTGCAATCAACGGCATACTTACATTATCTTTTGGCAATGAATATAATGCATTTTTTAAACATAACATTCCGAATTCTAATGTTGGCTGTGGTATTGCGTATGATAAACTCTCGGTATGATATCTCGAATCCTTATTTAATCCTGATGCTAATATAATTTTTCGATGCACTCCTGTACCCACAACTTTTTGTACTAGATCTTGACGTCGACGTCGTCGTTTACGCTTTGAAATATCGAAATCAATTTTGTTCGACTGTAAAATAAATTAATAAATACGATAAAAATATTATTATTCTTTTTTTTTCTTAATAATTATATTATTATATTTTTAAATAATTAATACCGGTTTATGACAATGTATACAACACTCAGCCATTTTCAACCATAATTCTGGACTATTGTGAAGTCTATTTTGTGCTGCTTGTGTGAAACAATCGAATGCTTTTGTTGCTTCATCCGCTTGTAATAATGACACACCAAGATTGAACATCAACTCGTGATGCTTGTCACCACCAAGTGTGTATAGACATTGAGATGAATCTGCAGAAACATTTGTGTCTTTAACACGCACACTCTCAACCGCTTTTTTATTTTCTACCAAAGCTTTTTGTAAATAGAACGCGGCTAAATGTGGTTTTCCGCGAGCAAGATTTATACACGCTACGTTATTGTAATATATAACTGCTGCTGATTCACCACACGTCCTGAAAATTTATCAATTAAATAAATTTTAAATAAAAAAATATAATTCTAAATAATATTGAATAATTTAATTATAAAATTGACATACTTGTAATCAAGATTTTCAGTTGACGAATTAAGTAATTTCATTGATTTTTCATAATTTCCTTTAACATATTCCAAATGGGCTTTCAAAAAAATTGTTGATATACTCTAATAAAAAAGAGAAATAATTTTTTTCTAATTTATTTGCACATTAATAAAATTATATGTTATAAATGAATGAATGAACTCACCACGGGTGTACCTAATGATACCAACATTTTCCATTCTTTTTTACAAAATTTTGGTTGTTGCAGCATCAAATATAATCGTGCTTTATATTTTAATAATTTTATTTCAAAGGCCTCAGTGGTAGCATCACCATTATCATTTTTTTTCTCTTTAATCACGACTTTAGGTGCACTAGTTTCTTTATCAGCTCCTGTAGGAACTGCAGTTGATGTTAATTTCACTGCGTCCGTAGAAATGAATTGATTTTCAACGTAGTTTACCAATGCAAGTGCAGCATCCAGTCTATTGGTCTGTATATAAATATCAATCAAAAGCAAACACACTTTCCACGCTAAATTTTCTTCTAAATTTGAAATAAAACAAAACAATATATATATATATTTAACAATCAAATGGCATTTGAAAAATTTTAATGTATCAAAAAAAAAAAACAAAAAAAAATCTTACCCATCGGTTCAACAAATGTAAATAATCTATTGAGAATTTGCAATGCCGCTTCATATTGTCGTGTATGATAAAGTAATATAGCTTGATTATATCGCATTATACACTTTTCAACATCGTCATTACCAGAATCAATTACATTATCATCGGCAACAGTTGTTGGTACACCGCATATAGCATTCAAACTTTTACGAGCGAGCTCAGTTTTTTTTAAATCACTTCTATAATATTCGACAATAACTTTATTATGTATTACCTTGAGATCTTTGGGTCTCAATGATTCTAATTTATTGAGATAATTCAAACAATTTGAATATGAACGTTTGTTAAATTCAATGAGAGCATTTTGTGCAAGTTCCCGTTCCTGTTCTGTAATTAATGTAGCACCAATTGCTACAACTTCCTTATTGTTTGTGATTGATGATGATGATGGTGATGATTCTGCTGTAGCGTCACTCATTCTAAAATATTAAATATCAATTATTAACACATAAATTAAATTTACATTGTATAATTACTTTTATTACTGTTATAATGTTATTTTTATATTTCTGGCCGCATAACACATACATTGAACATTCAATAATTGACTTTTCGGCCTATTATTCGTATCCAATATTGTCTTTAATATTTTTTGACAGCTATTTTGTGGCCAGCACGAGAATGGTATTATAGTTAGGTTAGAATTTACAATAAAAAAAAGACACCTGGTGGCGATAGATGAAATTGATTTTTCCGCGAATATATCAATTTGAATTATTGGTGATATATTGCTAGTAAAATTATATCAAGTATTTGACGATGAATAAATTAGCGTAGTCCGCTAAATGTGTTGAAATTATTTTTGACTTTAGTAAATACATAATATTTACTGATTCCATAATTGTGGCAAAGTCAATCACGAAATTCACACATGATCGTTTTGTTTCGTATCCTTTTACGTACATTACAGTTTACCAGGACATTTATCACAACTGGACAAATGCGTCATTGAGATAATTAGCGTATTTTCTTTGACGTCAATATTTTATATAAATTGATGAAAAATTTCGATCTTGTTTCATCAGTTCCTGGAAGAGCAACAGTGTCAAATAATATTCATATTCACTAGTCTTATTCTTCATTCAAATCAAGTTTTAAAAATAATACAGAAGTATTCAAAAGTGAAGTAATAAGAAAAAAAAAAAAAAAAAAAAAAATGGTAAAGTATTCACAAAATATTAAATCTAACCTATCATTAATATTTTCGGTTATAAAAATGCAAGCTAATTATAGTTATTCATGTTAATATTAGGCAAAATACATGATGATTTTGACAATTGTGTCTAGCATATTCTTGATTGAAGGATTTCTCATTGCTCCATCTGATAGTGCTGCAATTTTATATGTGGTATTTCCAATGCATCAAGATGGACCATTGTCTATACCACCTGTACCAATAACAGACGAAAATATAAAGAGAGTTCATCGTCGAAGTGTTGAACTTCAACCAGAATCAAAAGACATACAACAAGAACAATTTGAACCAAGTGATGATTTAGAAACAGCAGCTGGTACAAATGTATTGAGACCACTTTTTGTTTATCGCCAACAAATTGCCTATCGCAACAGTAGAAGATTAGCTGAAAAACGTCGTGCAATTCCTGACATGTATTAATAATATAATGAAATAATCTGAATTGTTTTGATTCAAATTCAATTATATTAGACAATTTTATGCATATAAGACTGATAAATATTTGATAATTTCATTCATCTCAATTATTTATTTATAGTTGGCATAATATTTATTTAATTTCATCAAAATCAATAAATTAATTTATCAAGACAAATGAAATGAAAACTGGACAAATTGAATGAAAATAGAAAATTAGAAGAAGCAAATTATTCTTATTTAAAAACCAATCTTGACCATGAATATTATATTATTTTGTACTTTGCTCATATTATACCAGTGTTAATCAATTTTACAATCTTATTTGGATTATATTCTCTAGCTCCACATATATATACATAAAGTTGGTAGACTTTTAATATAGTATATTAATGATTATTTTTTATTTTTATTGTACATATTATTTTTATATACATATAGTTATGGCTTATGAGTAAAATTTTCAAGTTCATTTCAAAAGTGACAATTGTAATAAATAAATTTTCACGGACACAGTATATACGTAATGAACATTGAAGAAGAAAAAAAAAAATATTATCACATGTGAAAATATTTAATTATATATAAAAAAAAAAAATTATAAATAATATAAAAATAAATTATGAAAAATTATTATTTTCCAGGAAATATAGGATATATTTTCATTTTTTTCTTAATATTCCGCTGATGTTCTTCCTCGTATTCTCGTTGATAATCTAATTGTTGTCTTCTATTATTAGCACCACGTGTTTTATGCCAATTATTGTAATGACCATTGAAATATTCCATCGGTTTTTGTCTGTTCATGGTATTGACGTCGCGACGAGATAAACGCGCTAATACCACATTAGGATCCAAAAGAACATCATCAGATAAAAGATCAACAGGCAATTGAGCTTCATCATCCACAGTTTGTTTAATTGTTGTTAAATTTTCTCCTTCATCATCATCATCATTATTATTTGCAGTTGTTGTAATTGTCACATCTACTGATGCTGTTGTTGTTGTTGTTATAGATTCAATATCACTGACATTATCAATTTCGCTCACACACATTGATGAATTAATTACACCCAAAAGCAATAAAACATATAAACTAAAGTACATATTGCTTATTATATATGTTTATATGTTTATTATATACGTGATTTATCACAAGAGTTTTCTTGATTTTGAATAACCAACAACGTCTTGCCACCTGCTTTTATATCTTTACTAATGTGGTAAAGCTATACCTATACTAGAAGTTTCCGCAAACGTATCATTAATCATATGCTAAGTGGACTACTAAACAGGCGAAAAAAAAAAAAAATAAAATAAAAAAAGATCTTTGCAAAGATTGTTCCTCTTCGTTGCCTCGTTGCACGCAATACTCGACAAAATATATAAACTACTGCTTGTGAATATAACGGTGACCTTCAATGTGTAGTTATTAATCTTTTTTATTAACAAATATGTGTTAATTTTCGAACATTTCATCTCATTCCCCTTGTCATATTTTGTAACGGTCAACAAGTATATAAATCGCTGATATCTATTGATTACTATTGACATTAAAAATTTAACAATTGCATTACTACAATATGATGTTACAATTCAAGGTAAAAATGAAATATGTGCATGTAAAGTTGTGCGATATCCGTTTGAAAAAATGTCTATTTCTATCGCGTAACAATGAAAATTTTTTTTTTTATTTCTCTTTAGTTTTCTTGATTTTTATCATTTTATCAATGTGTATAGAATAAAAACATGACATTTCATAATATATATATATATACATTTTTTTTTAAATTAATTAATTTATTTTTTCTTTTACAGAAAAATAACGGGTTTAATATATTCGTCATGTTAATGATGATAATGATGAGTGGATCCTCCGCCAATGATGATGACTCGTCATCGTCATTGACTGCTCATGATATTTCCACTGATACTACACAAACCAGTTCTTACTCCAATGTATACGAATCACCAGAAAAAATGGTATATAAACATTTATATATTTCAAATTATAAATACCTTGAATAAAAAGTGTATTAATATTTTTTTTATAATACTTTATTATAATTTTTTTTCTTATATCTAGTCACAAGATGATAAAATTTCAAATATCAATATTATTGACGGTGAAATAACAACAACAACAACAAAAACAACGATTTCGAGTGTTGTTTTACAGCCAAATATTGCAAATGCACTTGATGTGGGTCAAGGTTTGCTAGTACCTTTGGTACCAGTTGTCGATTCAAAATCCAAAAATAATCAACCACAAACTGGACCATTGGTTGCTAATCTTTTACCAGTAGCAGTAGAGACAATTACACCTACAGATTCTGCCACTGCGCCAGAGGTAATTTAAAATGTGTGTACATGTACATGAGTAAGTGTAAAAATAATTACATTGAAATATTACTCATGAAGTTATTATAAATATAAATATATGAAAATAATTAATTGATTATAAATAAAAATATATAATTGTGCTAATAAATGTGGCCAATTAAAAAATATATATATATGTATATTATTTGAATGTTATTTATTTTTTTATTATTTATTTTTTAACTCATTAATGGAGTACAGACACGGCCAATTGACAATGACATGGACGTAGCTGAAGATATTATCTTTAGACCGCTATTTAGATATCGACAGGAGGCTGCTGCACGTCGTAAATCGTATAATCAATATAGATATTATCAACCGTATATATATGCATTGAAGAAATCACGTCAAAATAATTATGATAATGATGACAATGATCAGCAACGATCGCGTTATTATCCACGTTACACTGATGATTAATCTGTATATATTATTTTTCCCTATGTGAAAATGAAAAATTAAAAAATAAACATATAAATTTAATTATATACATGACACGTCAGATAATGACGACATTAGAATGTATGCAATATGAAAAATTGTTTACTTATCTCTGATACATTGATGTTTTTCTGTGAATGAGTTAATTGTTCATTAAAGAAAATTCTCCAATATTGAATGAGGTACCGGTTCTTCTTCTACTTCTTTTTCTTCTTCTTCTTCTTATTGTTATTATTCCACTTAAATATTTTCACACAGATAATTGTGCTAATAAAATTCTTTCACATTGAAAATTGACATACGAGTGAGTCAATGATTTTAAAAAATATATTACAATTCTCTTGCAAATAATCTATTCCGTTCATGTTAACTTTGTCATTCATCAGGACAATGCACTTTTTACACATATACATACACACACGGATTATTAATATTCATCTTGTTGTTTTTCTTTTATGACTCATTTAATTTATAAAACTGTAGTAATGTGATGATAGTTCTATAGAATAAGAGAATACTAAATGATTTACGTTGAACTTATTGACAATTACATGTCATATAATTCAACATACGTAGATTGATTATTATTATTATTTTTTTTTTTTCTCACTTCGTATATGATTATTTATATACGTGTTTGGTAATTCTCCATCTGACAGCCAACTCATAGCCATGTGTTTGAATTTTTTTTTTTTTTTCTTCATCATGAAACACATCTGGAATATCTTCTTTCGTTTTCTTCCCGAGTTGGGTATATATAAATACAATCGAGTTCCACATTCTCTTGCAGACATATTTGCATTCTCGATTCGCTCTTATATCTGGACAAAAAAAAATTGAAATTATTAATTAAATTGAAATGGCATCAAAAACACAGGTATATTATATTATTATTTTTTTTAAAATCTAAATTTGTGTATACCTGATAATTGTAATTTAATCATTTGTTTCTTATTGTTATTTATTTATTTTTTTAGATGTGGATTATTCTTCTGTTTGTTTCAATAAAAATTGTAATTGGACATTTGGAACGTATACGAAGACAACCTGAAGTTCAAGCTTATGGACTTCCAAAATGTTTACACAAGTTAAATACTAACGGTGCTATTGAACGAATTCATTTGGGTACACGATTAAAAATCAACTCAGAGAAAGCTAATAGTTCCATCGATAGTTCTAGCAATGACACGGATTTATTGAGACCAGTGCAGTCACGTTCGTTTATTCTCAACAGACGTTATCAAATTTCACCGAGTAGTATTGATAGTACTAATGGTTATTTGGAGAAAGTTTCACCATCATCTAATAATTCATCGTCAATTCTAACAAGACAACAACGTTCCATTGATGATCAATATGATGATAATCATGATGATGATGGAAGACAACTGAATGATTTAGAAGAAGCCGAAGCTAAAATATTCCGACCATTGTTTGTTTATAGACAACAAATGGGTGCAAGACACGCCATAAAAAGAAGTAAAAATCCAATTTATGGTGCTTATCAATACCGTCCAACAACTAAAAAGCGAAATTATATTAATCAAGGCAATACCAAAATTGCTGAAGAATACAATTAAATGTTATAATTAACTTGGGCTTGCTTACATGAATATTCTTTAGGAGAATAAATCCATGACACACAAATTATTAATGATTTAATGAATAATTGAGAATAATAAAAGAGTATCGTAGATTAATCTGTTATGAATTTCCCTGTAGTTTTTCTTTTTTTTTTTTTCTTCTTTGTATTTCGGTCAATATTATTCGTATGTCATAATGCACATGTTAAATTAATAATAAATCGTATATAAATTATAAATATTTAATATTAATGAATGATATCTGTCAAACTTTACGATGATAAAATACGAAAATTCGAATTCATCACAAGCATTACAATCTGATATTACATTGAAGAACTGTCGGATATTGTCGAATTCCAGGTATTCATGATTTACAAATAAAAGGTAATGTTTATGATTGATATAGTTGAAAAAATATTTACAGGTATTTTTCATTTTTATTGCTGGATTTCAACGTATGCTACAAAAATATCCTATCAGATTTTTTTATCAATTGTTTGGAAAATATAATATCAACATTTTTGGCCCCATTTTTTATCTGGCAAACTATTTCTAAATATGGTTATTTCATAAAGATTATTAAACTCATTCTAGAGGTTAAAAATTAAAAAGAACAAAAAAACATATATATATGTATATATATATTTATATAAATCTATTTTGAGGTTGTTTTTTATATTATTTCTAGGTGATATTAGAGCTACTAGTATGGTTAATTTTCACTGGTGTATCAGTATTTATAATAATTATTCTCACAATGGATGATATTAATGTAGATAATAGTACAACTGGTGATGATAAAAAATAAATAATAGCATAACTATCAAATATCATAAAAATCCGTTATCATTATTTTAAATCAAACTAACACATATTTTGAAATGATGAAATGAATGTAATAAAAAAAATTTTTTGGTGTCAACGACTGTGGAATATTCGGGTGAACAGGTTAGAGTAAGAATATATAAATGGACGCGAAGAATTTTTTTTTTGTAGTACACAAATTTCCTTTCTAGTAAGAGCAACATTCATCAAAAATTTTAATAATGATTTCCCTCAAATTCTTAATCATTGGCGTAAGTGAATAATTCAATTATATTACATTGCATTAATTTTCCATATTTAATTAATAATAATGTGTTATAAAATTTTTTTATATCAATAATTTATTTATTTATATGTATTATAGACTGTGCTTATGAGTATGGTCAATGCTCATAATTTTTTGCCCTTCAATGCCACCCTACACCGTAAGCCCCCAATGGAAATTTGGCAAAAATATCGTGAAGGAATTGAAAATGCAACAATTGATGTTGAAGAGTCAGTACAACATGGATTAAAAGCTGTTGTTGGATTAGTGAAGAATAATTTACAAACTCATATTAATGTAATAAAAAATATTGGAAATACTGAGGCAATGATGGTAAATTCACTACTTAACCGTACTGCAAATAGAATTGATAAATTTGGAGCAAATATAATGACCCACACACACAATCTACCATCGGTTGATAACTTTGATGAATCATAACGACTGATGAGAATACTGAAAAATTAATTAAGATCTATATATTTATATTAAAGTTATTTATTCTTCAATTTTCAATAAACTATATTCAACAATATATATATATTACGATAATATAAACGATTGACTTTAAAATATTATATTCTATGATGTGCAGTGGGATTACAAAATTATTTCTCGAATATTTCGAGTTTATCTATGATTATATTGAATAAACAATGATAAATATATTTTTTTTTTTGTTAATAAATTTTTTCCATTCGATGGTGTATTGAAAAAAAAAAAAAAAAAATTTATTACCCTTTTTGATTCATATAAATAATTGAATATTTTTTGTATCAAGTATATATAACAATAATTATATTAATATAATTATTAATAACTATAAAATTCTTCGATATTATCTCTATCATCAATGAATTACTTGATAACTATTTTACTAGGAATTTTTGTTGAAAAATTTCTTATTAATAAATATACGCAATTGATTTATATAAGATAATAAAATGGATAAGATTGATTTTTTTCTGTTACTGGCGAATCATTTGTAGATATAAATCCCCAAGTATATTGAGATAGAATATAAAATAAGATCTTGTTATTTTCATACATCAATTGTGTTTTGTTTCTCATAAAGACAATTTTAATTTGAAAATTTCAATTATATTTAAGCTCAATAATGCGTGCATTCAAAATTTTTGTGCTTATTGTAAGTATTCCATAGGATATATATCAAAAATTTATTCTACCACACTATTTTAATTTATATTCAAATATAAATATGTGAATTTGATTATGCATTGTAGGTTTCGCTCGTGAGTGTTGTTTCCGGTCGTGGAATATTTTTTTCCAATAATCCAGCGGAACAAAATGATCTAATTGAAGATGATTTTGTGAAAGAATTCAACGTGGATATTCGAAATGTACTGATGATTTTGGACGAATTAAAAAAATTAGATGATTCTAATCAAGAACCACGTGATTCTGCACCACAACTGAGTTCTAATGACAAGCCACTACCTCATTTAATTCAATCGAAACGAACTACGAAACACAAACCACCGCGACCTACTCCTGCAAAACCCGGCTGTGACTGCAAACCGCCTCGGCCAATCCCAACGAAACCCAATATTGGCTCCAAACCACCACATCCAACAAAGCCCAACATGGGTTCCAAGCCACCACGACCAATTCCAACGAAACCCAGCACTGGATCCACGCCACCACGACCAATTCCAACGAAACCCAGCACTGGATCCAAGCCACCACGACCAATTCCAACGAAACCCAGCACTGGATCCACGCCACCACGACCAATTCCAACGAAACCCAGCACTGGATCCAAGCCACCACGACCAATTCCAACGAAACCCAGCACTGGATCCACGCCACCACGACCAATTCCAACGGAACCCAGCACTGGATCCAAGCCACCACAACCAATCCCAACGAAACTCAGCACTGGATCCAGGCCACTACATTCTACTCCACCAGTACTGTCCACTGACACAGCAATACCTATAAATAAAATTTAAGTTTTTTTTAAACAATTACAAAAATTTTTACTGATGCATTAAAGCCACACAAGTTGAAGGAATGAATTTACGAATGTAATTAATAAATTTAAATATTCTCTGTCAATAAATATTCTATCAATAAACTTGAAATTTAATTTTGTTTTTTGTTTTTTTGTTTTTTTTTTTTCATACAATGAGTTTGAGTTTTATACTTAAGCAGTTATCGAATTCTAAATAAGTATTTATTATTCCGGAATTGGTGATTCCGGAATACAATGACGAATAGTGATGAAAGTGGTGATGGAGGTGGTATAATACACACGCTCATCCATTATTACTTACTTGTATATATGTGCGAATAGTTGAATGTTGAAAAGTGACGAAGCATCTTGTCGACCTCGCAGTTACGTCTGACATGTACAAAGCATAAGATCATACTTTTTTATTCTTTTGACAAACATCATGGCACAAAGTTATAATAGTATTGCTTTCTTGATGACTATTACAATTATTCACGTGGCATCACAAACGGTATGGTTAGATATTGATACTGGTAAAGTTCTTGGTGTATCTCCTGTACAAGGTCAACAGCAACAACGACCTCAACAACAATATCGTCATCATAACAATGGTAATTTTCATAGACGACACAATTGGCAGCAACAAAATCCTGGTGGACAAATGCCATATACACAGCAAATAATTGATAATTTGCCAAATAATATTGATGGTGAATGGGTTTGCAGAAATTCAAAAACTGGCGATATGGTAAATTTATGATTGACAAAAAAAAAGTAAAACAAAGTGTAATTATGATTTTTTTTTTCTTTACTTTCAGATGGTGATTGCCAGTGAGATAAATAATAGATCACCTGAACAACCAAGGTCAAACTATTATGACAATCCAAATCAAAATAATCCTTGGTTGGATGAGTCTGCAAATCAACCTGGGGAAACATTGAATAACCAGAATAATCCGCAAAATCCAATAAATAATAATGAAAACATTCCAAAGATTGTACAGCAATCAACCACCACTGAAGCATTAACAGAAGCTCCTATCATCCTGACAACAACAAAAAATTCATTTCCTATCCCTGATAACATTGATTGGACTAAATATCTTGAAACAACGACAAAAAAATCAAGCCCACCAAGTCTCAATCGTGCTATTGATGGCGAAGGAATAATAATGCCTCGCGGTGGGAATTATTGAAAATGTAATAATTGAATTAATTATTTTAAACAGTAAACAAAAAATACTTATGTTATCAATCTTCATTATTTATACTTCTATTAAAATTTTATTTGTCTCTTGGATTTGCTTTTATCGTATTCATTGATAATTTTTTTTTTTTAATTTAATTCCAATTTCAATAAATATTAATAAAAATTATAATCAGATACGTAAGTGCAAACATGAAAATATTTTTCAACGATTGATGTGAATGACTTTCAGAAAAAAAAATATATATATATATATATAAGCACATTACGTTCGATATAAAACAATAAATGTTTGAAATTTATTATGGCGCCAAAAATTCTGTTGATATAATGGAAATTTTTTTTATCGTTGCCTGATGATATGAATGCACTGAATCAATTTTTCACATCAGCTGCACATACTAAACGAGACAGTGTACTACAAGTAGTTGTGTACACAATAATAATTAGGGAAAAATGATGTCTCCCTTCGCAATTACACGTAAATATAATTATTTAATAGTTCATGATCTTTATAAATGTATCAATAAGTGGTGAATTAATAAATTAATCAATGATATTGTTGAATATTTTTTTGTTCAGCATTTTTCGATACTATGTATAACCTCTTTTTTTGCACCGCAATATTTATATTTGTTTTAATAGATCACTAAACAGTTTAGAAATTACATAACAAAATTAAATGACAGTTTCGTTGTTGAGAAAAAAATTTTCAATTTTCACGTATTATTAATTAATGTAAATAATTATAAATTTTACATGTAAATAATTTAATTCATGTTATTTTTTAGGTAGCTTAGGGCAGGGACTGCGAGCTCTCACTCGTGAAAATTATTTAGCTCCAGCTATAATCCAATTTCGTAATGTTGCTACTACACAAAGTCAAGATGCAAAATCAGAAGTAGTGTCAACATCTCAACAAGAAAAAAGACCATACAGTCCCTTCCAAAATACAAATAGTGTGGCAGAATATGCTTTAGCACGAGTGGATGATCTTTTAAATTGGGGTCGTAAAGGTTCAATATGGCCATTAACTTTTGGATTAGCTTGCTGTGCTGTAGAAATGATGCATATTGCAGCACCCAGATATGATATGGATCGTTTTGGTGTTGTATTTCGAGCATCACCCAGACAAGCAGATGTTATTATTGTTGCTGGAACATTGACAAATAAAATGGCACCGGCTTTGCGAAAAATTTACGATCAAATGTTGGAACCCAAATGGGTCATATCAATGGGAAGTTGTGCTAATGGTGGTGGATACTATCATTATAGTTATTCTGTAGTAAGAGGTTGCGATAGAGTTATTCCTGTGGACATTTATGTACCTGGTAAGTGATAATTATATATTATTTGTTGGTATTTGTGATTGTTCTGTAATAAATTGTCAAGCAATCTTGGGATACTTTTTTATAGGTTGTCCACCAACTGCAGAGGCATTACTGTACGGAGTACTACAACTTCAGAAAAAAGTAAAACGTATGCAAACAACTCAAGTTTGGTATAGAAAATAGAAAATGGTCAATAAATAAATAGGTGCGTGTAATATATATTGCTATTCTTTGAAGAGATGTCTTTGTATCTTCTTTTTTTTTCTTTTTTTTCTTCTGTTATTTCCACAGTTGGTGATTAGTGGTAAATATTTCGTGATCTGATGTAAAATACATTCAGAACGTTGATGATATAATCATGTGAAATTTTGTCGTGGCAACGACTAGTGTACAGCTGTTTATTACTATTATAATAAAAAGTAATAAAAATATTATATTCAATAAATTCAATAAATAATATTTTTGTTTTTTTTTTTTTTTCTTAATTCATATAACAGGTGATGGATAGAGGACTGCATAACTGAATCAAATAACAAGTTTTTTTTTTTTCTTTTTTGATTATCTTAAAAAATACATACATTTGTGGTAAAACAGCCTGTACAAGATTGATAAACTGGAAACTATTCACTTCATTTTCCTTTAATTAATTAAATTTGACAATCATAACACCAGTCTTATTTTGAGTTGGAGGATAAAATTTGTTCTAGTTTTATCTTTTATATATATATGTTTTTTTTTTTTTTTTCAAGACTAGCACTCCGTAGGATTTTTTAAAAATGAAAATTAACAATGGACATTACAATTAATATACAAATATAGATAAATTAAACGGGTGCATTAAAAAATTTTTAATTCGTATAATTTTCCTACACTATTATAGAATCAACTTATTTTTTAAGTTTTTCAATTTCTTGGAACAATTTTAATTGTGAAATACATTAAAACTTCACTTTATTGTTTATAATGAAATCCAGTGTGACTCCAACTCTACTGACATCAAAGGAGTGTGAGTGTCTGCGTCTCACTGGAAACAATGGGCCTGCATAACAAAACTATTGCAAGTTAATATTTAACATTAAACCCTCCACAATCATTTTTTTGTTTTTCATTATGTTTTGTTAATTTTGTTTGATAATCACGATAATTATTATTTTTTTTTTTTTCCAGAATAAACTAATTATATTTATATATATATATATATATTTATACATCCACATTAAATGTCATCATATTCACACTCATTCATTAAGGCCCCGTAGACGCGAAAAAAAAACGCATCAGGCTATCTGATTACTTTTTTTTCTTCATATATATATATATATATATATACTATAATATGTATATTACACGTCTTAATCACTATCGTTGGCTCATTGGTAAATATTAATTGTATCCAATTCAGCGAAAATTAAGAAAAAACTTTGAGAGATCATTACCATTTGCCCTGCACTCGAGAGAACGAGATAAATTGTTCATTTACATTCGCATCCGATCGACTATAATCAAATTTGTACCATTCGAATGAACTAAATCGTTTGATTTTTCCAGAGTCTTCATTTTCGATAAACAAAAAAAAAAAATATCACCAGACACTTTCTATACGAATGGAATAGTTTCAAATTACTTGTCTACCGCTTTTTTTCCCCTATTCCTTTCAAGGCGTTTTAGCAATGATTTTTTTAAGTAGATTTGCAATTATTTTCCAATAACACTAACACTTGTCACGTTATGGAATCGCCCGCGATGTTGAGGGTGGCGGTGGTGGTGGATTATTCGGGAACACTGGCATTGATCCATCTGTCCATTGTATCAATGCATGCTCAGGCATTTGTGTACTTTGAAAATGATCTTTTAATAGTATTTGTGAAAAATTACAGTGATTTAAATAAGCTTCATTTTCATGATTTGGATCACCATTTCGACTGTGTAGATCTGTAAATAAAATTTTTTTTAAAATAATTAAACGAATAATTATACATGTTATATAAGACTTTTTTAAGAGAAAATAATATGAAAAATTAAAAATTGAACCTCGAAGAATAGCAGTGGCCCACAGTTGTACATGAACATCTGGTATTTTTGATGCTAATTGATTGGCTGGTGTTACCATATTCATTGATTCCCGTTCATTACCAAGTGACAAAAATATATGACCCAATAGAACAAGACTGCATGAAGTCAATCTATTGAGATCTTCAGAATTTGCCATTTTCAAAGTTTCTCTGAGGTAACGTCTACCAATTCGTAACAAAACATTATATTTAATTAATGACTTTGAATTAAAAATATGTAATAAAATATTATGAAACAATAAAATAATTATTAAATTTTTACAATTAAATAAACTCACTTTGCCTCATTGTATCTCGCTCCAAAAAATGCCTGTAGTCCCTGAACATAATAAGCCGCAGCTCTCAGTGCATGCGAGTGTAATGGTGATTCAGGATTTATTCTATTCATCAATTCTCCCAAATCATCATCCCGTTTAGTTCTTAAATAAACAATTGCTAAATTCAAATTAGCAAATGTACACAATTCTTTTTCTTGTGACACACGCAGAGCGGCAAGAAATTGTGCTTCAGCTGCTTCCATACAATTCATTGACATTGCATAAAGTCCAAGTAATGTGTGTAATTGTGGTCCATGTCCATGGAGAAGCCTCTTGTGTTGTCTACACAATTGACATGCCTGGGCTATTTCCGCAAGTGCTACACTTTTATTACCCATAACTAATCGACACATAACAATATGTTCTAACAACATTAATTGAAATACCGATAGTATTGGCTTATTATCAATTGTTTTGAGCCTTTCAATTTGGGTTAACGCTTTATCTGTATACTTTTGGGCTTTTTCCATATAACCCGCTTGCATTGAATGCATTACTGTAACAAGATAAACTAACACGTACAAATGTTCCTTTGGCATCCATATAAACATGTCACCACTATTTGTACCAGTAACTATTTCATCTGATGGCCAACTTGGTGACATTATTGTTTGTATACTTTGTTGCAATTGTTTCAAACATGGTTTAACACTTTTCACTTGACCGACCATAAGAAAATGGCATACTTGTAATACGAGAAAATAAACTTTTAAATACTCTTTTTGATGTGGACTACCCTCCCACGTTTCAACATCACGACCCGCCATAGAGAATAAATGATGAAGTTCAGAAAATTTTTTGTCAATTAATAAAAGCATACACCTACTCAACATAAATAATATTCTCGTGTAGCTTGCTTTATTTGACTGGGCGTAATCATGGCCAAACTCTAAAAGTCTACTTGCTGTGTCAAAATCTCTTTCTGATGCGTGCATTTGCTGAAATTTATAATTAAATATATATGTATAAATATAAATTTATTTTTGAAAGTATACAATAAAAATTAATGAAATATGATTTTTTTTACTTACTGCCAATTGAAAAATAAGCCGACAACTCCAATATACATTGTGCTGTGACAATTCAATGGCTTTTCTCAATATTGGTTTTCCATAATTTGGTTCTTGTTCTTCATATAATTCAGCAACAATACTCGCTGCTTCAAATTTAACATCATCAAATGTATTGATATTTTGACTTAATCCCCACTAAAAATAAAAGGGGAAAAAAAAAACAATCCAATTTTAAAACGTCATTTATGTGATAATGAATTGTAAATTTTTCCTACAATGACAATTGAGAAAATTCAATGTTATGAATCATAATATATAAATTGAGATTTTTTAAATAAATATAAATTAAAAAAATAATAAAAACAAATGAATAGTAAAATATAGATATTTATATTCATAATAAATTTACAATATATAATATAGTAATAATAACTGACCGCTTGTTCCAAGTGAGAACGCGCCAGATCTTTATTTGTCGTATGAGTACGTAAAATATTGCCAAGTTGAAGATGTGTTCTGGCTTCAACGCGTGGTGGTGGTTTAAAAAAAAATACCGCTTGCAAACACTGAATACATGCTTTGATATTTGGCGGTTGTGATGTACGAAAATTCTCAGCTAAACCCAATAATGAAAGATACCAAGCGTCTTGATGTGACGCCATTTTGACATTTCTTGGTACTCTTGGTTTGGTACGTGATTGAAAAAAACAGTGCGCGATTTCCTGGTGAACTGTGATGAAGTTACAAAGAATCCACACACCTGATTATTATTTTTTTTTTTGCTATATTGCTATGCGAATTCAATCGCAATTAACCTGTACAAGTGATTAATTACATTTGCGAAACACCTTTATTCACATAATTTTTCCATGGAAACCGCTCTATTGCGTAATATTTACGAAGCGCGCTCAGTTTAGCCAACATAAATCTAATTTTTCAAACAGATATTCAAATGATAATTTATATATAAAATAATGCATACATCGAAATTTATAGAGAAATAAAATCCCTATTTTCATACCATCTTGAAAAATTACTTTATTATTTTATCGAACAATAAATAAAAAGTGCATCTAGACGTCGAAAGAAAAATATAAACTAATATAAATATAATTTTTGTCGAGTATGGGAAGTACATTGTGATAGTCTGCTCGATAAAGAATACCACTACCAACAATAATCATATGTCATTGATTTTACAAATGGTTTATTATCTACTATAGCTAACAGATTCGTAAGGATCAAAAATTTAGTTCATCTTCACGTCAAAATTTATTCGAATTCCTAACTTGAAGGTGATAAAAATAAATTTATCTGTTATATATTCAAATCATTTCGCGGGCATTTCTACCCTTATATATCACATAGACAATAAAATAGTGCGGATACATATGTGGTATAAATTTAAGAAAAATCATCTCGAGAATAGGTTAATTTTGGAAATAACAAATTATTATCATTTTTTTTTTTTTTCCAATCATGAGTAAACGTTCAAAATTGGATAATTCAACAGGCAATAGAGCACTTCGTTCTTCTTCTTCACGGCAACACATAAATAATAATGTTGCAGAAGAAAAAAGTGAACAATCACATGAAGTTGTATCAAAATATTTTGTCGCTGAAATAATACAACCAAAACAAATAAAATTAAATGATAAAAAAAAACGTAAATCAATTGAAATAAAATATGATGATGAAGATAACGGTAGAGAGAATGTTATAAACATGGATAATGAACAGCAATGGTATCCGAAAAATTGGATGGAAACTGTTCGTTTAATTAGGGAAATGCGAAAACATAATACAGCACCGGTAGATGAAATGGGTTGTCACAAATGTTCTGATACCGAAGCCAGTCCTCCTATTTTCCGATATCAATCATTATTAGCTCTAATGCTGAGTAGTCAAACGAAAGATCAAACAACTCACGCAGCCATGGAAAGATTAAAAGCACATGGTTGTACTCCAACGAATATAATCCGTACACCAGATGATGTGTTGGGAAAACTTATTTATCCAGTCAGTTTTTGGAAGGTATATCCAAATTTCATGTAATTTTATCCATGTAAATTTCAAATAATTATTTATATTTATATTCATTTATTTACAGAGAAAGGTACAA
Source organism: Dinocampus coccinellae (assembly GCA_963920625.1). Taxonomy (NCBI): domain Eukaryota; kingdom Metazoa; phylum Arthropoda; class Insecta; order Hymenoptera; family Braconidae; genus Dinocampus; species Dinocampus coccinellae. The sequence goes on along the minus strand of OY987188.1, from coordinate 5,406,732 downwards.
TATATTAAAAAAACATCAGAAATTTTAATTAAAGATTATAATGGTGATATTCCTGATAGTATAGAAGGACTTTGTAAATTGCCTGGTGTTGGCCCAAAAATGGGTCATATTTGTATGGAAGTTGCGTGGAATAAGATTACTGGAATAGGGGTTGACACACATGTACATAGAATATGTAATCGTCTTGAATGGGTGAAGAAGCAAGCAAAGTCACCTGAAGAAACGCGAAAACAATTGGAATCTTGGTTACCTAGAACGATGTGGTCGGAAATAAATAAATTACTTGTTGGTTTTGGTCAGGAAATTTGTCTTCCACAACGTCCAAAGTGTGGACAATGTTTAAATAATAAATTTTGTCCCTTTACCAAAGTAAATAAATCCGATTAGGTTAAGAGAAAAAATAGTATTTTATCTTACGTATCTTCATTTATTTTATATTTTTATATATTTCTAAATAATAATAAAATAAATTTATTTAAGTTGACGTGTTAATTTTCTTTTCGTTTTTCCTTTAGCTTTTTTCATCGCACGCTCTTTTTGTTTTTTTTCCCTCTCAGCTATTTTTTTATTTTTCTTGCATTCCGATTTCTGTTTAAGCTTGAAGAGTTTGCTTTTATGTGTTTTTCTCAATGTTTCTTTTTGTATTGCTTTTTCTATTGCTTTTTTTGATAATTGTGGTTGATCATTTTCTATCGGTAAAGTTGATTTTTTAATTTTCTTCACTTTCAATTCCATGCCAGGAATTATTTCATCATCACTTTCTGCTGCGTTATCCTCCTCCTCCTCTGTTTCACTTTCATTTTCATAACAAGGTTTATTCTCCCCTATCCAATTGGCATTTTGAGCTAATCCTTCAACATTCAACTCTAAAATACTCACTGTTTTTCCATCTGTTTCATATTCATGCTTTGATAGCAATTCTTCTAGTTCCGGTACATCCCTTTGAGACAGATGAGTTTTAAATTTTGCTTTGGCCTGACAAAAAAAAAAAAAAAAAAAAATGTTGATATAAAATATAAACAAAAGAATATATAATTTGTATAATAAGTGATATTGATATTAAAATACTTCTTGTGTGATTCTTTTTTTTTCAGCTTTTAATCTGAGTGCCAATGTTTCCTTTGATTTTTCACGTCTCTGTATATTCCGCTTACGAAATCCCGTGAGAAATTCTCTATAAAAATATAAATATATGAGTTTCGAGTCTAATCTATTAAGAAATATATGATTTTATTCAACTCGTATAATGTAAAAGGTAAAAAAATACTTTGTCTTTATGTAACTTACTTTCGTTTTGCATCATCAAATACCAATGTGATTTTTCTTCTTTTTTTTGGTCTGCTTGGTTCTCGATTTACATTCAATAAACGAGGAATACCTTTTACAACAGACCGCATCGTAATAGTTTTGATGTGTATTATAAATTAATAGGTTATGTATCATTTACTTCGCCCAAGATTAATGAAATAGACTAGTTTATTAACCTTATAGCTTGTTTCGTAATTTTTCCTATGCCAGACCAAAATTCTTGGCGCAAAAATTTTTATCAAGATAGCGACAGTGGTGCTGTACAACAATACCTACTCTTACCAAAATATCCCAGTCGATAAATAGTCTGATCAACACCTAATGATAAAATAAATATGTATGTATGTATATATTGATATTTAGATAAATTAAGATAAATCTATACGACATATAAGTTTATTTTCGAAGAAATATGCTCATTACATGTATATTTTTATAGCACCTCGACAAAACTATGAATTATCAATTCTTATACAATTGTTTAAGATGATTCTTCAAATATTATTATGTCTTGAACGGTTTTCTTTTATTTTTTATGCATGCGGATATTCTGTGATATGCTCTAATCAACAGTTTGACATAAACCAAAACCGTGCCATTGTCCAGTCATTTTGTAAGCTCCGCATATATTGCAGAATAAATTGTTCTATAATGAAAAATTACTCGATATAAATTTGAATTGAATTATAACTATCAATTAGTATTTACATGTTTTCGTTAACGTACCATACTCTCATCGGTCATTTCTTGATGTATTGGTAGAGGATTTGAACCGTTCAATCGATATAACAATTCTTGATTATGGTCACGTAATTTTCGCAATTCATCAGTCAGCAATTCTCGTTCAAAAATCAATTGTTGCTTTGAATTTTTTTCATCTTCAAAATCAGTTTTATATAAATCAAGTTGTTGTCGTAATATTACGGCCATGTCTGCCTGTAAATAATTAAAAATTATTTATTAAGTATTTTATAGTTTTTATAATGTAAAAAATTTTTAAAAAATTATGCTAACCTCATCTTTAACTGATTCAAGTTGTGCATTAATGACAGCAAATTTAATTTTATTTTCTTCAATTTCGTCCTCGTACTTTGTACAAAGGTTCAATATTTCATAGTAACGTGTTTTCATAATTTTAATACTATCTTGAAGATTTTTTATTTTTGTTTCATATATTAAACTATGCGAATTTAGTGATGCTTTTGCTTCTTCTAAACCGGCTTGTTGCTGTTCGAAAATTGTTCGCTCTGCAATCAATTGTTCTTTCACCGTGTTTAATTGATTTTTTTCCTCATCAATAATTTTCATAGTTTGTAATAATTCTTCTCGTTGTTGTTGAATAGAATTTTTTTCCTCAGTGGGTTTTTTATTTTCTTCATGTAAAATTTCTAATTCGTTTACAGCAGAATTATAATCTGAAAATATTTTTTGAAATTGATTTTGTGCCATTATTAGATTTTGTCGCTCAGTAATATCATCTATCTGTTCATTGATTAATTGCTTTCGACAATTTTCTAATATATATGTCGACTCTTTAATTTTTGTTTCTGAATTAATATCAATTGCTTTTAATACATCAATGCAGCGTTTCAAGCAATCTTGTACACTTAAAAAACGGAATGCCTGATCGGCATAACATTTTACAACTGCACTGAGTTTCTCATTATAGTGCATGAAATTATCTAGAAAACGTTGTCGATTTTTGTCGTTGTGGGCATCTACAGTATTTTTCTTTGATAATACAAATGGTTTAATACAATTCTCTGTAGATACTTGTAGTTGAACTTTCAACGATGAAATTATTTCTTCTTGATAATGCAAGTCACATTCTTGTCGTTCTACCAAATCTGATAATTCCTTCATCTTTTTTACGGAAAAATTCTTCATATCATCGCTATTTTCCATAGAATTTGGTATAGTTATATCGGCAAAGATTGACGGAGTACGGTACGATACGCTATCATAAATATATGGCTTTCGAGTTGGCAATCCATTAATCTGAAATAATACAAACATTCAAATTAAATTTGAATAAAAAGTAAATATCATTATAGCTATTGATAAACACAATTTACTCGAACTATTTCTCCGGAAAATTTTTGTTCCTCCATTGAATTGATATTAGCCAACTTTGTTTTCAATTCGGTATTTTCACGTTGCAACAAGGTTATCATGTCACGTGTTTCAGCAAATTTTTTTTTATGAACTTCGTGAACTTTCATCAATTCCTTTTGCCAAGATATTAATTTATTAAATTGACTTTTCATGGCCTTATTATTTTGTGCCAAAGTTTCTTTCAGTTTTACATTTTCTTGTAATATTTCACGAATTTTCGATTCAATTTCCTCGTTATTCAAAGTTGATATAATAGAGTTGTAATCCTAAAAATTATACATGCAAAATAATATTATATCTATTAAAATATATTAATATAATAAATAAAAATATCGGATGTATACCACTGCAGCACTTTTTTCTTGGATCTCATTATATTCAATCATTGATGCATTATTGATGCAATCCATTGAAGTTTTACCGAGGACAATAAAAGAATCGTCATCATCGCTTTCAGAATTAGATGATAATGGCACATTTCCCGCTGAAAAAGCTGGTTCATTCAGCCTGAATTTTGGCTTCTCATTTTCTATCATGATAGCCAAACTCTCAAATATACTTTTTGAACTGGATTGGTCCATTTTTATCTTATACTAGTAATACCAAACATAAAATTTTCAAGAACCTATAAAATAAATAAATAAATATATATATATATATATATATATATATATATATATATGTACATAAATTTTATCAATTACTATATAAGTGAGGAATGATTTTCTAATGTCAATCCAATACTTATTTTTATACATAATATCGATTATTAAATTATACATTATATAATTCCGTATAAAAACTAAAAATTAATTGAAAAACAACGCATTTTCATGATATGTATAGCTATATATGAATCATACTCTTGAAAAATGTGAATTACGATTTCTAATATATATTTGACGAATAAGATTAATAAACAATTCTTCAATATCCATACTATTGTTTGATTAAATTAATTAATATATAAATTTATTAATATATTCTTACAGTAAAAATTCCACTGAATAAGCTCGTGGTAAACGCGTGCGTCCTAATGAACGTGAATAGTTTTCAATCCTGAGTGCAAAGAATACTTCTTTTTTAACATAGTTTGTGTATGGAGATAGTTTATTATATATTTGTTGACGCCAATGGCTAAAAGTATTTTTACATGTTGAAGTTGCTGGTTTTTTCCGTTAAATGTGATCATATGACCACATTTTGAATTTTCCCACAACACCTTTTTCCTCTACATATTTGTTTATATTACCACGTATGGAAAGTGAAAAATTGTCAAATTATCGAATGCAATACAGTGATCTACGATAGTTTTTTTGTTTTATTTTTTTCTGTCGCATACCTTTTGTCATTCCAAGATGATGAATCCAAAATTTACACCACTGCAAGGAAATCAAATTAATGGCGTCACTAGTGCAGTTGAAATATTGCTTTTGCGCATAGGTTTGCGCATAGAGTTGGCAAGGCAGAATTAATTGAGTAAGGAGGAGAGATAGAGGACAGGAAGTTTATATTCGGCAATCCACTCCCAAGCGGTATATTTATTCCTGTTGTTTTGTAACATATATAATGAACAATTGATTGATAAAATAAAACTAACAATAAAATTTGAAATGAGTTACAGTAATGCCATTTTTTTAAATATTTTTTATGATTTTTATTTTTTTTATTTTTTTATTTCTAGTAAAATCGATTTTGAAGGAGAAATAAATTGATAAGTAAAGACAATGAGTACGATGATTGAAAAACTCAGACAAATCTATCGGAAAAAAATTATCCAATGATATGACACATATCCATCTGTGAACCAGTTATAATTTTTCAATAAATTGTATGCCACACGCGTGTGATGAAGCAAATTGTGGTATCTAAGAAATTTTTCATCAACTCTTGATTGAAGTAGCAGAAAATATTATTTAGGTAAATCAATATATAAATAAATATTATAAATTTTATATATTTAAGTATTAAATAATGAGGTAAAAATCTCATGTTGAATGCATACTTCTACTTAAATATTTAGTATTGCAACGATATTTCTAATTTGCAATGTTAAATGAAATGGTCTGAAATCAATTGAAAAAAGAAGTTTTTTTTTTTTTTTTTTTTTTGTTTTTTCTCTAACACTATAAATTTATTATACAAATAAGAAAGTACTCGACACGAATATATAAATAGATTTTTAAATTTGGCGCGAGCGACAGCCATATTGCACGAGTAGTGCTGCCATCAGGTTGTAGTGTAAAATAATAAAAATAAAAATAAAAAAATTAATATCACAGGTATATTACATTCATCCCATTGGTAACTTTAAAAGTAGTGCATTGAGCATGTGTTTAATTTCCCGCCTCTTCATGCTATTTAATGTGTGTGTGTATTGTGTATACATATAATATATTGTATATACGCACATGTATGAATGTGTAGATTTGTATAGATACTTTCTTTACCGATGTGCAATTGTTGATTGTCGTATAATTTATTTACGTTCTACACTAATGCACAATAAAAAGATAGAATAAAAAAATAAATACAGAATATGTATAGAAATATATATTATATTATGCAGAGAATGTAGAGTAGAGCCTAGACGAGAATAAAATTATCGTTGGTTGGTTTTGATGCTTCGGTACACGAGACGATGGTGGCACTGTATACAGTATTCCAATTTTAGTGTAGTATATGATCAAGACACACCATCGTAGTATTATATCGTCCGTCATATTCCCGGTTTGAAAGCAAGGTTGAGAGAGTTGGTTAGCGCGACTAGTTGTTGCGACGCAGGAAGAGAGAAGGTGCAGTGTAGTATCGGTGTTGAATTTTTTTTTTTTTTGCTAGTAAGAATTTGCAACGAGGGATATTGCCGGCCATGGAGAAGCGAATAGAGCTTGAAAAACGTGGAAGGAATCCAGCTGAAGTAAGAACAAACGCCATATCATATTTTTAAAAAAAATTAATAATAATAATTTTATCTCTTCATTACAAATTATTAAACGTGGATTCGTGTATAAGTAAGAGAGTTTTGTGTGTCGTGTCGCGGGTGTGCGTGCTTTTTTTCATCACACACACACACACACACACACGTACATATATATATATATATATATATATATTACGCCTATTTATTTATTCTATTAAATAATCAACGCAAAATCATTGACTTTGCAGAATTAAGAGAAAAATCTAAATAATCAATGAATGGCAAAAAAAAAAAAAATTAGAAAAAATACAAAAATATAAAATATACTCAATACTTCAGATAATATGTCGATTGGTGAAGAAGAAAAATAATGAGAAAAAAAGAAAATAATAAACTATCCAAACATATCAAATGTTGAATAGAGTGTAAGAGAGCGGCAAGAGAAGGAGGGGCAAAATATGTGTACTTGTATTATATATATATATATGTGTGTGTGTGTGTGTGTGTGTATGTGGGAGAGTGAGAAAGAGAAAATGAATATGATGAGACAATGCAAGATGCTTTGAGCAATGTGTCGCATAAGCGATCCCATCCACGTCGTATATGTATATTCATATACTTTTGTGGATAATCAAGTGGAAATATTGAGTATAAATATTTCACTTGATTTTAAGATATGAAGCCGCGTGGCTTGGCATAGAAATAACGTTTAACTGTGTGGTATATGTCGTATGTGTTGGACAGAATAAGTGAGAAAAATGCTACCTATACAGCAATACAAGCATGGCGTGTTGCAATATCTCGCTTTGGTTTTTAAGGAAGCAATACAAAGTCTAATAATATTTTTATATTGAACAAAAATAAATAAATAAATAGATAAATTCACTTGAATTCAAATCCAAGATGAATTACATATATTTAAAATATAAAATAATAAAGAATTTATATAGCGAATTGAATTTTGTGTATATAAGTAAATTGTTCACGTATGTGTTTTCTCGTATATAAAGTCTTAAAAGATTGTGGCCAGGTGTGTCCCCCTTGCTCCGTTAATCATTTCATCAAAACGTTCTATCGTATACGCGATGCCACGAATACATTGGCATAATGAAAAACCAAATGCCAATTATATTGAGCATAATAATGTAGAAGAAAAAAAAAAAAAAAAAATTACGTATTTCATCTTTCATCTATATCGATAAATATTATTTTTTTATTCAATTTATTATTATTATTTTTATTGTTTATCATCAACTGTAACAAAATTATCCTGTTGCAATATTTGTATATGACCATTTTGATTTTTTCAAACTTAAAATCATGTATTCCAGTATCACTTGTTTTCATTTGGAGAAAAAATAAAAAAAAAATTTCTAAACAATCATTCGGATTGATTTATTAGTTTATAAATTCTTCCATATTTTTTTTTTTTTACATATAAAAGGAAATAAAAAATTAAATTAATTTCATTAATTGCATTGAAAATGAATGAAGGATGAATGATGTACAGATTTTTTTTTTTTTTTTTTTTTTTATACACAAAAATATACTTTTTTTTTGTTTGTTTTTGAATTGATTTATTTTTAATTAAATCAGTGAGTGCGCGAGATATTTTTCTTAATTGAAATATACATTGCATAGAGAATTATTGACATTTGATTCGACATTTATTTATTTATTTATTTATTTATTTATTTATTTATTTATTTATTTTTTTCATTTGATATTGAATGGAAATTCAAGGGAACGAAGGTAGAATTATTGAAACAGTAAGAGAGAGGGATGAGTGGAGGTAGATTGATATACATATATATACATTGTCTGTCTTGGCGCTCGTGCACGCCCAAGTGCACTAAAAAATTCATCGTCTTCGTGAACAGTGAAGTTAATTACTCTTGGGTAAATAACACGCCGACATTTTAGCCATATTGCATGAAAATTAAGTCAAAAAAAAATTTATTTATATCTGTATTTTTCAATGTATTGTTGGGACTGATGAGCTTTATTGATTATTCAATCATTGTTTCGATTATTGTGTCAATAAAATTGATCAATGTATAAAAAATAAAAACAACATTTATTTTATAATCACATTGATTTCTTCAATAATTGTAAATTGAATACATTCAGTGTTAAATTTTTCATTTTATTGAATTTTTATCATTTTATTTTATTATTAATATGATTTTTTTTTTTTTTCTGATATTCCTGTGAATATTAATGAAATTTGAAATAATTATTAATAAATTAAATTCCATCTGTTAGTGTAGAGTAATAAAAATTAATCTGATTTGATAAAAAAAAAAAAAAATTCAATTATTATTTTATTTCTTCAATTTATATAATTTTGTTTGAATAAAATATATATATACATATAATTGAAATTACAAAACAATTATCATTCCACAATATACATATTTATGTCAACGTGATTGATTAATTGAATTGTTAGGAGAAATTAAATGTATTTTTATATCAAACAAGAGGGTAGAGCCCGGCTCCACTGCTCAGCATTTTTATTTGTGAGACACTAAATATATTATGTAAATGAATTTGATGCGCGAGTTGATCGCTCAATGAGATCAACATTAGCGTGTGCCGTGAGGTTTCGCGTGTGTAATTGAACCGTATGCAAAAAAAGAAAAAAAAAAAAAAAAAAAAAAACAACGAAATTTGAATCGAAACAATACAGACAATTATTGTTACGAGTTTTGATAAACACACTCGTACTAAAAAATGCTTGACATTGCGGTGGGAAAAGGAGAAGGTGAAGGGAATCGTTTTGTTTACTAACTAAAAAATAAATAAAAAAACATAATTTGTCAATAATTAAAATTCACTTTTCAATCACGAATATAAATTTAATTGGACAATTTATTATAATTCATCATTTGAATAAATTATTACTGTTATTATACAAATGGACGATTGAATAAAAATAATAAACAAATAAAAATTTAAAAAAAAAAAAAAAATGAAACGCACATTATGCGAAAAAGTGTCATGTCCGCCACATTTTGAACGAACTTCGTCGTATGTTTGATCACATTGAGACGAGTCCATTTTGTTGTGCTATTCGTGATGTCCGCCATGGTAGATGGATTTTAATACTACACGTCACAGAAAATAAACAGTTTTAAATACATAATATATACAAACACATATATATATATATATATATTTATTAATTTATTTATATACATATAAACATGTGAATATTATATGTGTGTATATTTAATATATATACGTGTTTTAATATGTGAATATATAAGATGAATTCATTGAACTGTGTTCTTTATAATAATCCACTTATTTTCTTTACGTGAACGCCTGAATTTACAATGAAATATATATTTTAAACAGATATGCGTGGGTGTGAGTCAATACGTTTGGATTTTATGTGTTGTTGTCAGTGCCGGACCAATAATATTCAGTACCATTATTTTTTTTTTTTTTTTTTTGTACATTATCAAACAATTCAATGTGTATTGGTATGCGTATGACACAATCATTTAAACACATGACATAACAAATTATTCAATGTATGAATAGAAGAAAATAAATAAATAGTTGTATAAAAAAAAAAATATATGATGGATCAGTAGAAAAATTATGATTTATATTTAAAATATAATTTTATAATTGATATTATGTAACATATAAAATATATTTATCCAAATGATAATAGTGTATATTACAAAAGGGGAGAAATCTGCATTGCGCATTTCTAAAAACACAGATATAAATTGTATATATGTCTTAGCATATGTGAATGTGACTTGTTTAAAACATATTCGTGGCATTTATGCCATTGATCCGCTCCTATATACCAATGTGAACAAAAAAAAAAAAAAAAAAAAAATAGTTTTCATATAGTTGCATTGGGCGCCTGTAGTTTAAAGACCTTGAAAGATTGGAGAGTGCACGCACATAGTTGAATTGCATATACTTAAAGTCAATCCAGTTGAGTAGAAAAAGAAAAAAAAAAAACCAACTGTAATCTTTGATTAGAAATAGAAATAAAAAAATGAACTGTGTCGCGTGCAATTGATATCCATTTACAAACATCCTGTTATTTTTTTTACTTGATATTTTTATTTTTCAATGTACAACAAGATTCACAACACCCTTTTATTCAACTATGCTTTGCTCATTAACCGCCTTTACCAACCAACCCTTCCACCTTTCTCTCAACATCCACTTCTCTTTTCCACAACCACACTACCTCTTTCTCTATTTCTCTCTCTCTCTCTCTCTCTCTCTTTCTATTTTAACCGATCAATAAAATACCAGCCGCATCTTTCTACAAAAAGTTTATTGCTTATTAAAAAACAAAAAAAAAATTATGAATTAATTTTTTTTTTATTACTTTTATTATTATTTATTTCAATACATGAATTATATTTTAACTTGTTCATTCCATTGTAATTGTGTTATTGATATTGATATTGATATTGATTATGAATATTTATATTTATATTTATATTTGATTGAATTATTTTTTTGCAGATCAAAGAATTCGTGCTTGACAATTGTCGAAGTACAAATATTGTAGGTCTCACAAATGAATATGTGGCATTGGAATCATTGAGTTTAATCAATGTTGGTCTCACGAGTCTCAAAGGATTTCCTGTATTACGAAATCTTAGAAAGGTTTATTTACATTTGTATTTTATAAATATCCACCTTCTAAGATGATAATACAGATAAAATGAACTTACATATTTTTTTATTTTGTTTCATTGCCAATAGCTAGAGTTGAGTGATAACCGCATCTCAGGTGGTTTAAATTTTCTTTTAACGAGCCCAAAATTAACCCATCTCAATTTAAGCGGAAACAAAATCAAAGATCTCGACACGCTACAACCATTGGTAAGTTAAATTTATATAACAACAATTTTTTTTTTTTTTTTTCATATATATATATAATAAAATTGACAAGTATAATAATATAATTTTTTTCTTTTTCTTTCTTCCTTTTACGTTCACAGAAAGAATTTAAATATCTCAGAAGTTTGGACTTGTTTAATAATGAAGCAACAGATATAGATAATTATAGAGAACAAATTTTCAGTCTTATTCCCAGTTTAAGATATCTCGATGGGTAAATAAAAATTTTGAATCTTATAAAAAAAAATATAGTAATAATAATAATATAATGTGTAATAATTTGTTATTGTATTGTATTTAGATTTGATATGGAAGACTGTGAGGTAGACGACAGTGAGGGAAATGAAGATGATAGTGAAGATAACAGTGATGAAATCTCAATCAGCGATGATAATGTTTGTTTAGAAATTGATTACAAAAATAATTTAGAAGTATTGAAAATTAGGATATGTAGAGTAATTTAATTGTGAAAATATTTCTGCACATAATTTTCACTTATACCAAGTATTTTTTTTTTTTTCTCTCATTTATTTCAGAACGACAGTGAAGATGATCAAGATGATATTGAAGATGACGGAGAACATTTCGGCTATAATTTAGGTATTTTTGCAGACGATGAGGGAGATGAAGTCCAAGGTATGATTTAATTATTATAATCAATTTATATTTAGTGATAGTTTCACTTAAATTAAATAAAACAAAAATAAAAAAATAAATTAATAATTATATTATATTTTTATTATAATATAGAATCGTCTTCTGCTCGAGGCAAGAAGAGAAAACACGAAGATGTGAGTGAGCCGGGAAACTAGAACAATATACGGCGAAGATGAAAACTATAAGAGAATATTATTATTTTTTTTTCTTTTTCTTTGATAAAAGTTAAAGAATAAGTGTAAAATTCGTATATAAATATTAAATGATAATTGCGCCGCCGAGTGAGAGTAAAACCAGATAGGGAATCAAACATTTATTGACCGACCAATATGACAGACTCTACGGTTAGTATGAATTTATCAATAACAAAGAAAATAGAAGATCATAAAAATAATAATAAATAATAAATGAATAATAATAATAATAATAATAATAATAATAATAATTACAAATCATTGACTGAGAAATTGTCTGTGGAACATGATGAAAAATTCAATTCAACCGAGTATGAATATCATATTAATTCAAATAAAATAAAATGATATGAGTGATACAGAAAACAAATAATGAAAAAAAAAAAAAAAAAAAAAAAAAAATTAAAGATAAATAGGGCCGCATTCCAGTTAGACCCAACTCGTTTCAGTTATGCTAACGATATTTTATATAGAGTATATAGTTGGAAAATTTGAGATATTGCATCGAAAGGGCATGAATGGAATATCAATGAGAGAAATAATAAATAATTAAAGGAGGATGAAAAGTGATGGGATAATATAACGAAGAATTTTACTCTTAAAGGAGCATATTTGTCTGTTAGCTCCAGTCGGCCAAAGGCTGGTCATGCTGGAATGCAGCCGTCGTTAATCAGTAATAAGAAATTACATAAGTTACATTTTAAATACATTAATATTGTACCATGAAAAAAAAAAAAAAAACAACAAAACAAAAAAGAAACAAATGAGGATCAACTTTTGTACAGGTTTACATCATCGTCACATGAATTTCAAGGGGCAATTCCAATTGTGTGAGAACATATTTGACTTTTTGGGACAGAACATTAATAAATAAATGAAAACGTGATAAAAATTGAAATTGAATAAATTGAATTTCAATATATTGTGAATGTGTGGAACCAGAAAATATTTATCGAATCAAGTAAAATTAATTATTTAGTTAGAATATATTGAATATAAAATAGTTGATTTCATCTTGAAAAATTTTTAATTAAGCCAATGTCACTCGCTCAGTGTATAAAAGGAAATTGAAAAATATATTTATTCACTAGACTTATTAAAGACCAGAGAATTATTTTTAGACAATACCGAAGTACTATTGGATACTGAATAATTAATTAGTTTTTCAACAAATATTTTATAAACTATGTCAATGATCTGCTGAATAGTTCAATCATTGGTCTTTCATTGTATTCATTATTTTTTCTTTTTTCCCTCCCGACTCTATAAAAGATTTCCTTTCAATTGATATTCATATAATAAATAATATTAATACTAGATAATAATTTTTGATGATCGATAATTATTTGAAAGAAAAATTCCTAAATTTCGAATTGAAAAGAGAAAAAATTAATTCCACTTAATTTCTGTCCCAAGATTTCTTATCGCGCCAATCACTCACTATTTAATGTACAAGAATGATGTGATGAAATGAAATAGCAGAAAAAAAAAAAATATATATACGAGACAAACAGGAGAAAGATAAACAAGTAACTAGTACCAACCATTGCCGTTTTACATTTTTTTTTTTTTTTTTTTTTTGTGAATACATAGTCTGCAAATATCAAGCAATTGTACATCATTTGCGACACAATGAATATGAAATTAATTATAGCGTCACAAATATCATATTTGATGAGCAGAAATACAAATTGGTATCAGCGTGAAAAAAAAAAAAAAAAAAAATGAATAAAGTACGTGAGGTAAAAAAAAAAATTTGATCAAATGGGATTTAGTTGAAATAGATGAAAAGGAAAAAGAAATAGTAAAAGACTGTGTGACAACTAGACGGAAACTGAGACTACATATTGGACTTGGACTATTAAACAAAAAACAAAAATAAAATGTGTGAATGTGTGGGTGAAAGAATGTGAGAAAAAAAAGAGAAAGAGAGTGTTAGAATGTAATGAGAGTGGATTGATTTTATAAATAAATAAAAATTGCGAAAAAAAAAAAAAAATAATAATAATAAAATGAATAAAAAATATATATATATATAATTGTAGTAGAGTCGAGGACCTGGCGCGATCTTTGCTGCCAGATTGGTTATGGCCTTATCCAGTTTTTCCAAAACTTTGAAATGCAAATTTAAATTAGGTACCATGAGTGAATGAACGTGTACAGGTCCAAATAAATTTTTCTTATGAATTTTTCCCTATTAATTGATTGTATATTTGTGATTGCGGCACGAGCGCCAAAACCAAGTGATAAACGAAACAAAAAAATTATTATTATTAAATGCTATATCAGAATACAATTTTAATCAAATTTTCCAAGTGATTCCGCACGTTCCATGACAAAAAAAAAAATTGTTTTTGTTAATTGTGATTTATAAGAAGAAAAAAAAAAAAACTACCCTTGAATTAATTATTACTATTAATTATTACACGCTTGTGTATATATATACGTATACACGCATTAATTTCATCATTCTCCTTGTATTATCTCAAGTACAACTAATTGTATACATTATCTGTCTGTTCTGTTATTGAAGGTGGATTTTTACCATAAATGAAGAAAAAAAAAAGGTTTGTTTATTTTGCGTAGTCCTCGCCATAATATACAATAAAATGAATTATTATAAAAAGAAATTATTTATACAGAGAAATTCATATTTAACAAATGAGAAGTATGATAATATTAAAACAAAATTTCCCGCCGTGTGTGTGTGCTGCTAAATAGCGGCTGTGGCGAGTATTTGAAATACTGAAAAAAAAACCAAAAAACAATATATATATATATATATATATATATATTAGACAAAATGGCCGTCTAAATATGTTATACATTTACAGTAATTTTCAGTATCTCTCGACACTTTCGACGGTGCGTTTGGTAAATGGTTGGTGGTGTTTTTGTATGAGGAGAAAACGTGAAGAGTAAACGGTTGTACATTTACTTATATAAATCAAGACAAGTTTTGGTGGGTTTGTAAAATTAATTAACATATAAATTAATTACAATTAATTAAACCACGTGCGTGATATAATGGCTGAGAGTAAAGGTGCGTTAATTGCCAAAACAGTACAAAAACATGCCGGCAGAGCTAAAGAAAAGGTAATTTGATTTTTTTTTTCTTTTTTTTTTTTTTTAATTTTCTTCTACAATTAATGATTATTAGTGTCAATTAATTACTTCTCTAATAAATTTACTTTGACGTTCTATAAGCAACAAACAATCCGATGTTTATCTCAATATTTCAAATAATCAATATACACTTGACGTTTTTTATTTTAATAACAGAGAGGTTAAATTGTATTTCTCAAAATGTCATTTGACAAATAAATTTAAAATATCCATTCATTAAAAAAAAAAAATAATAAATAATAAATAATAAATAAATACATTTTTTACTATCGCAGTTGTTGTTTTTTTTTTTTCTAATAAATTTTTAATACAAAAAAAAATATATCAATTAAATTAAATTTTTTCACACATTAAAATTTATTTATTAAAATTAATTAATTTATCACAGTGTATGTTGAAAAATAAATATAATTTATTAATAATTCAATTGAAATGACAGGTATTTATTTATTATTATTATATATTTTTTTAATTCCGACACTTGAAACGTTAAATATCTCCAGTACATCTACTCACGAGTGTCGTATGACCTTAACATGAGAATGCAAAGGAAAGATACATTAGCATTTGTCTGTTTACTCTTCATTCGTCTCCTTGCTGTTGTATATTTTTATTTATTATTATTATTATTATTATTATTATTATTCATGTGTGGTTCCTCATTCTCGTCACATTTTTCTGCGCGTATTCTTACGTAATCATCAAACTCTGTACGAACCTATTATATACAGTAACAATTTCATTTTAAATAACAATTACTTATGCAACTACGAATGATTGTGTCAATGCTGTGAGGGGAGACATTGTAAACTCACATCACAACTGGAACATATCCGCAAATTATCTTATTACATATTTATTAATTAATTAATTAATTAATTAATTCATATTTTTTTTTTTTTTCTTCAAATATATATAAATGTACAAATTAAAATTATTTGTATATGGTAATTATATTGTCGTTAATGTATTTTATATAGAATTGCAGTGGCATTGGTTGTCATGCGCATTATATATAGATTTAAATAGGAAAAGCGTGTCGAATGCGTAGTAAAGCGGATCAAACACACACACACACACGGATACATGTCCAAGAGGAAAAAAAAAAAAAAAAAAAATTATATATATATATATATAAATCGAGGTAAAATGTGTCACACATATACACTTTCTGTATTGAGACCATCTACAAATTTTATCAGAAAATCAATTCAAAAAAAAAAAAAAAAAAAAAAAAAAATTGAATTGTTGTGGACTGATGTGTAATACAATTAATCAATCAAATAAATAGATATGAATTTTATAAATGGATGCGACGTGTTTTGAGAACATAATGAAAAAAATATAAATAAATAAATAAAAATAGATTTATAATTGACAATCGAATAATTGACTTAAAAAGATGAAAAAAAAATATGATGGAAATAATTATAATAAATAGCAAAGTTATTACGGTATTCAATTGATAATTCGTAGGTGTTTTCTTCTTAGTATTATATATATATATTAATTAATTTATTTGTTATTTTGTATTTGTGTGTGTGTGTGTGTGTGTGTGTAAGTGAGAAGTTTATTCTTACGTTTCAAAGTAGAAATGCTATGTGTGTTGACTATATAACAGACAAAGTTATCTCGTCGAACCGGTCTCTGCCGTATATTGCCTTTAAATCGGTGACTCGTTTCTTCTACATCCCTTTCTCTCTCTCTCTCTCCTTCTCTCCATCTTTATACAAACATACAATTTTTCTCGTTAATCATTCTATAAATTATCAGGGAATATATACACGCGTGTGTATAATTTAATTGGATTTTTCCAATATAAACAAAAAAAAAAACAAAAAAAATAGCATTTTCTTTTTTTTTCTTTTATTTTATTTTATTTTTATTTCAACAGTAAAGATAATTTAAATTCTTTTTTTTTTTTATCAAAAAGATATCATCGGTTTGACATTTATAATATTACAATATCAAGAAGAAAAAAAAAAAAAAAAAAAGAGGAAAAAGGAAAGTATAGACAGAGGAAATATTTTTGAATAGATTAAATAATTTTGTTGTTACGAATGTTACAATAATACAACGATAAAGTGTTGAGATGTCCGTTAGGAGCACGAGTAATCGGGTCATACAAGACAATTTTACCAACTCTCGTGTAACCGGTTCGCTGATATGTACAGGTTCACATAACATTACATGATTAACCAGATATATCCAATGATGATGCCCACCAGAATTATTCAAAAGTCTCTATTGCATTTAATAAAATATGCAATATGAATAAAAAATATTTTAATAATTGGAAAATAATAATAATAATAATAATAATAATAATAATAATAATAATAATAATAAGGAAAATGTTTATATATATATATGAAAGTAGAAATTATAAAAGACCCACATTGTATACCACAATCACCGCAAAATTGTGTATGTGGTACGCGCAAATCTGCGGTATTGTAAATTATATCGGAATTTACTTGAGCATTTGTATATGAGAAGAGTATTTGTGGTGAATTATTTTCTCTATGTACAATATTATTATTTATTTTTAATCATTAATCTCTATATAATTGTATGAATGATAAGAATAAATTTAATTTCAAAACGAAATATGAGTTGGGGTTAAATATATAATTTTATAGACAACTGATGAATGTTGTCTTGTGTTGGAGAAAAAGATAAATCGCTGTGTTGAATTTCTCGGTGTCTATCTCTTTTGAGAAAGAGAAAAAGAGAGAGAGAGAGAGAGATAGATACATTTCCCGTTACTATTCTCGTCTTGGAAGTTCCCGGGGACGCAAAAGTGGTGGCTTTAAAGCCCCGCGACAATTCTCGGGCAAATATATCTGTGCAAGACTTGCTGGTTGTGTCGTTGGTAACTTTACCTCTTTTTTTTTTTTTTTTTTTTTTTTTTTCCAACGTTTTGCTTTCTCTCTTGATACCCGTGACTTTTCTATTATAAAATCTAAAGGAGCAATGTATCACGGATGTATTTAGTAAGAGGTTGGACAAAAATTTTTCCCCGACTACGTATGCCAAAAAGTAAAATATCTTCGTTATCTATACATAAATTTAATTATAAATAAAATTATCCCCGACACAAATATTATATTATTTATAATAAAAAATTTTTATTTAAATTAATTTTATAATAAATAAATTATTATTTATTAATAGAGTTTTATTAAATAATTTATAATTTTATGTTGATATAATTTTTGATGACATCTACGAAGACGAAGATGAAGACGATGATGATGATGATGATGATGATATTGGCTGACATCCAGTAATTTGTTGTTTTTTTTTTTTTTTTTCACGTTGTTATAATTACGTAATGATATTTAATAATAATTATAAATATTAAATTATTTAACGTTTGGTACTTTTAAATTTTCACTTGCTGCTATTGTTGTTGTTGTTGTTGTTGTTGTTGTTGTTGTTGTTGTGTATGTACATTGCACAGACTTTTGATGATAACGGTGAGTACACACGAGCACATCACTCGATTGTGCACAAGTTGAAAGTTTAATGCAAGAGACGGTGAGTGCAATACCCGTTGCATATAAAATATTGCATTGAAATTTATGCAGGAAATGGCCAACTGTAGATTCACAGTGGGCAACAGAAGTGAAGACAAAAATTTAATGTCACAACTCAATTATATTTGTGTATAATTTTTTTCTTTCAATCGATAAAAATAAACGATAGAAATAAAAAAAAATTCAATCAATATTTTTTTATTTAATTTAATTATTTTATATTTATTAAAGTGTAAAAAAAAAAAAAAAAAAAAAATATGAAAAAAGAGGTTATGACCCAGTTTTTTGAGACTGGCGACTGTGCCGCTATTCTCAACAAAAATTTTAAATATTTTTTTTTTTTTTTTTTTTTTTTTTTTCTTCATGATATTAAAAAAATCAAAAATATTTTTATTGCACTTTAATGTGGTATTTAAATGAAAAATTTTGTTTTTCAATCGGCACATGAATTGAGATAGAGAAACGTAATCATACATTTTATAATATTATTTATGAAAAAAAAAATATATATATATATATTGTTCAAAAAGGTTTTTGACTCTTGTATTTTATCTGCTACATACTCATATACATATATATAATGATGCACAAACATTAAACGGTTAATAGCTCGGGGGCTAATTTAAGAATAGAATTTTCCTAGGTCCGTAGACAGAGTTCAATCACATCTAACGATATTGTCTGTATCTACTTATAAAATGAAGAGAAAAAAAAAAAAAAAAAAAAAAAAAACTTTTCATTATAAATTTTATCTTTACATGAATATTTTTTTAATTATACAAAACATTTTAATCTCTTTTTATCTCTCTTTCTCTCGTTTCTTTTTTTTAAATACAATTTCAGGGTCATTAATATTACGAATTAGAAAAATTAGGACCACTTACAATATTTATTTATTTATTTATTTATTTAGGAAATTTTGAATAGCCGTGTGACTATAATAAAATCTGCAAAATACAAAATGACAAATGAAAATAAAAAATTTACTGGATTATTAAATTTTAATTGGCACATTTTTCTTGGTAGTTTTTTCCATTCTCTCTATCTCTCTTTTCCTCTTTATTTAGTATATAGTTATATATGTATGATTGAGGGTGGGAGATAAGTACACATGATGATTTGTAGTCCGAATGAGAGGATAATAATTGTGCACATTGACCTTCACTTGTTTGTATCGTCGTCATTGTCAATTGCATTCTCAACAAATGCACAATCACTTCTCGTGACTCGATCGAATTTTTCATGAATAAAAATTCAATCAACATCAAACAACATCATTTATAATCCATACAAATTATTTAAATCATACTTCAAGCATTGATGAAATAAATTGTCAAAAGAGGAAAAAAAAAAAATAATAATTTTTATCGTTTGTTGAAAATTTTTAGTGAAGATAAATAAATTATTACTTTGTCATCGTGATATTTTGTTATTTTAATTAGAGCGCATTTTTTTTTTTATAATACACAGTCATGACTTATTTATAAATTAATTTTATTTTTTATGGTTACACTTCAATTGTTTATTTTATTAAATCATTGTGAGTTAGTAGTCAAATGCGGCATTAATTCATGTGTAGTAATTAAATACAAAGAAATTCTTAATTAATTTAATTATCGTATTCACAATTCCATTGACAATTTTATCTTTGCCCATTCATAATAAAATACAATTGGAACAAAACAATAATATAAATGATAAAATACAAAAATAACCTGTAAATAATTTTATATTTCTACACGATAATTTTCACTCTCTATGACAATATAATATTTAATAATTAATTGAGAAGAATTAAATGAATTAATAAAAATTAAAAATTAAATATTATTTGTATCAATTTGAATAATAATATTGTAATTAGTGTAAAAGTTTGTAGAATTAATAATTAATGGTAAAATACGTGAAGATTTTTATATCCTTTCAACCATACACAAGATAATCATAACATCGAGTTTGATAACAGCCACATGAAACAGCGAAACGTCATTAGGGCCCACATACACACTCATATATTCTATATAACATTATTTATCACTTTAAATAATCATAAATTAAGCTTTAACAGGATACACATATCAAAATTGTCTCTGTGCAATAATCAAGAGAAATAAATGATAATAAAATTAATAAATAATATATTATTAAATTAATTGAATAAAATTATTGTTAGGAAATAATTAATTATTTTATTGATTGAAAATGAAATTAAATCACAGTAAAATCATCAAAAATTCTCTTTTTATTATAATAATTTATTTATTTATTTATTTTTTTTTTTTATCAATTCAAATTTTCCCACTTTTTTCCAAATACATAAATTTTATTTCGGACATTCCTGACGCTCAGACTACCAACGGGACATCTTTTCTCAGCCACGTTATAACCACTTATATACGTATATACGTATGTCTGCTGTGTCCTCTGTATATAATATTCCGTTACTCTCTCTTACATTGGTCAAATAAAATATATTGTATATATATATATAGATATGTGAACAAGTGGTTTCGGCATCTCCTGTATCTCTAGCCCTCATAATCTTTTTATTTAAAAAAAAAAAAAATAATAAATAATAAACAATTTTATTCCTCAACAAAATATATATAAATAAATTTTTTTTTTTTTTTTTTTAAATTATCTCATCTACTTACATGATAAAATTATTATTGATATTTCAATATTTATTCTTAATTAATATTGACATAGATAATAATATTATAACAGTATACACAATGTTGTCCACTGTTTATTCATCAAATGCTCATTGATATTTGGATTTGAGAGGAAAAAAAGAAAAAAATTATTGAGTATCGAGTATTATTACGCGATGGATATTAAAGATACAGAGGAGAGAGGGGCATTGAGATTGGTTCTCTTAGCTCGTTGGCCCGGTTCTTGTATTCCGAGGTTGATGTCCGAACTTCGTGCCAACATTCCACTTCTTCGCTCTCTCGCCCTTCCTTGGTGGTCTCTCAAATATTTTTTTTTTTTTTTTTTTTTTTTTTTTACTCTTCTTTACCCCACAATTAATATTTCACATAAATTTGTAATAAAATAGAGAATAAGAGTATATAAAATACAACGTCAATATACACATGGGATAAATAAGAAAAAAAAAAAAAAAAAAATGACATGATCTATTTTAATATTTTATTTTATCACATTTTATATTATTACTCACTATTAATGTCATTTAACTCGTGGTTTTTTTTGTTTTTTTTTTTTTTTTTTTTTTTTTTTACTGATAATACAGAGGAAAATGTACAATGTAATAATGAAATTTGTACAAGTGTGAATAATAATTTGGAAAACGAGGTCGTATCCCGTGCTCTTGCACAATAATAGATGATGTGTAAGAAGCTGATCCATTAATAGAATATCCAGAGAGAAGTTACGGGACATTCGGACATTACAAGACGTCGTCGGTTCTTTCTTTAAATTTAAAAAAAAAAAAAAATAATAATACTAATAATAATTTATATATTTTATATATAAATATGGCCGTTATGAGTGTATATAATCTTATTGAAATAATTATTCATCATTTACTTTTATTTTTATTTTATTTTATTTTATTTATTAATTTTGTTTTTTTTGTTTTTGTTTTTTTTTTTTGTTTATTCATCGCTACAAGACGGTATTCACGTACATACATACCGTTAAGCATTTAAAATTATTCACAAACACCTGTATAGAAAAAGTCAAGAAATAATTTTGTGTACACATGTACACATGATGATACAAAGATCTCAATTGGAATTGATATCAATAATATATTTATATATGTGCACTTGAATTGAACGATAACGGATCAAAAATAATTGTTAATCAGTGTGCAAGTTTCATTACCTCATGTTTAAATGTTATTTTGTGTGTGTGTGTGTGTGTGTGTGTGTGTGTATCTGTCTGGACTACATCCTTTTTGTCTTATCGTAATGTATTCGCTCTTCCTCAATGTTGGTACCATAACGGTTAATGCTTAATGATTTGATACCCGTATCAATTCATTATTTAGTTGATTTATGTACAATTTTTATTATTTATCACTCTACTTTCTCTTACATTCAACTATTTTGTAATGTATTTTTGTTTTTTTTTGTTTTCTATGGCAAGAGGAAGTTGAGAACGTAAATTTATAATTTTTTATAAAAATGATGTGTTGATTTTTTTTTTTTTTTTTTTCATACAACTTATCGTTTTTGATTGATAAGATGAATTTTTTCAGTATTATATTCCATTTTTTATTGATTTATACAACTTTTACACGAAAATTGTGCTGAAAAAAAAAAAAAAAAAAAAAAAAAATTTAATTTCCGCAATGAAAGTTTATGTTCTTATATAGAAATAAATAATTTTCCAGATTGACACTTTGAGATAACTTGTGTAATATCAATAAGTATTTTGTTTACCGTTATTCTTACTTCTCACTTTTTCCTCTATTTTATTTTTCATTCCTTCACATTTTTCCATTTGCTTTATTTTTTTTTTTTTATCTTGTCCCAACTCTTATTTGTATTAGGTTTAGGTTTTCGGATAATTTGAAATGATATACCACATCTGTGTACTTATATGGCTCTTTAACTTATTGAAACACTCAACGCCCACACATTAAATACTAAAAACATATTTTAGGTAACGCCCACGAAAATCTTTTTTTTTTGTTTTTTTTTTTTTTTTTTTCCTCTCTATTCCAACTACGCTGTTGACTTATAACTCGAAAACAAAATATTAGATATATTTATATAAATAAAAAATAATAAAAATTATTATATGTCTGTATGAATTATTTTCAGTTTCTTCAAAATTTGGGAAAAGTCGATAGAACAGCGGACGATATATTCGATGAGCATCTACAAAATTTTACAAGACAACAAAATGCAGCAACAAGATTACAAAAAGAATTTAATAATTACATCAGATGTGTTCGTGGTAAGTAACATAAAATAAAAAAATAAAAAACAAAAAAACAAAATAATATTAATAAATAAATAATTAAATATAAATATAAAATTGTTTGAATAATATTTCAATTCAATTGAAAAATAAAAGGTAAAAGAAATTAAATGAACGTATAAAATTTGTAACGGAACTTTGTGCAGGTGTAATGGAATCCTACGTGTAGCATTACGAATCCTCTCACTCGTTTTGTCTATACTCGTGAAGTAGACATACATTTACACACACACATATATATACACACACACACGAACTCACGCATGAACATCGAGAATTTTTATTTATAGAGCGAGACTTAAATTAACACGTCCACTAGAAATACGAGTCCAGTTTGTTTTTACTGTACACATTGAGTGCATACGAGTGTATGCAAAAATGACAATAAAAAAAAAAAAAAAAAAACTAATGATAATAAATTGTTAATAAAATAAATGAAGTAGGTAGACATAGTAACCTTGCGCGTCACTGTAACCTCATTGAATCACACAATATACACATATAAATACAAACAATATACTTATTTATTTATTTATTTATTTATTTATTTTTGTTATCTTGTCTGAAATTGATGTACATGATAATTATATTATAATGATTTAATTGTTCCAAATATATATTTATTACAATTTTGTATGTATGCAGATGTTTGAAATTAAATTTGAATATACACCTCATTGAATCTTTATTTATATACCATGTATATGCAGTGTATATATATATATATATATATATATATATACACATGTACAATGAAAGAGTATGGCATTATATTATATACGTGCAAAGCCTATTAGCAGTTAAGTCACGCTGTTTGCTAGATAAAAAGTTTGCTGCACCTTTTCATCGACACGGATAATAATTTTCCATTATTCAGTATCTTCTATATTGTATTGAATAATTTTATGACCAATGAAAAATATTATTATTGCTATTATTTTGTTTTATTATTTATGTTAATTTATATTATCTAATTTTGCTTTCTCTTTTAATATATCATTACATTTTTTTTTTGTTTTTTTTTTTTTTTTTGTTTTGTTTATCTATGTGTAATATATAGAATTATTATGAATTTTTATGTATACAAGAAAATTTATGTATACATAAAAATGATAATTAACGTATTTATTCAGTTATTCATTTGTGTTGTAAAATAAATAAAATTGTATATAATTTTATTTTTTGAATATAAATTTATTAAGATTTAATTCATAATAATTTGTATATGAATAAAAGTATAAGGAGATTGTTGAAGATTGTTATTGTGCTATTCACGTAACCAATTCATTGACATTTCAAATCAACAAAAGGCCACAGTAAAAGGCCATATACTTATATATATGTGAGTGTGTGTGTATTGTGTGTTTTCTTTGTAGCTGTTCAAGCTGCCTCAAAGACTCTAATGGATTCACTCAATGAAATATATGAGAGTCAATGGACTGGACACGATTTACTTTACGTTCAAGCTCAAAATCTCGACATGTTATGGCAAGATTTTACTCATAAACTTGCTGATCAAGTGCTTGTACCACTCAATACGTATCAATGCCAATTTCCTGAAATGAGGGTACATATTTTTTATTAAATAAAACAAAACCAAAAACAATAAAATTTATATATATATATATATATATATATGTATTTATTTTATAATTTATTTGAATTATAGAAAAAAGTGGATAAGCGAGGACGTAAATTGGTGGATTATGATGGTCAACGACACAGCTTTCAATCATTGCAGTGCAATCCAAAGAAACGTGATGAGGCAAAAGTAATTAAATCAAAAGAACTATTGGACGAAGCAAAACGAACTTATGAACAACTCAATTCAGAATTACACGATGAATTGCCAGCGTTATATGATTCACGTGTACTATTTCTTGTCACTAATTTACAAACTTTATTTGCTGCTGAACAAGTATTTCATGTGGAAAGTGCTAAGGTAAAAATTAATTCAATTTTATTAATTAAATTACGTAATTTTTCATTGATCCGTATTATTTATTTATGTATATATATTTTTTTTCTTCTTTTAGGTTTACTCGGAATTAGAGGCAATTGTTGATAAATTGGCAAATGAAAGTCAGAGAGGATCGTATACATTGAAAAAAAATTCTGATCCACAATCACCAAAATCCCCAAATGCAAATTCATCGTAAGTTGAAAAATTAATCTTCTATTTTTATATATATATCGATAAATTATTGATTTATAAATTTTTTTCAGATTGATAATTGATACACAACCACCATCGTCAAATAACATATCAGCCGGTAATTATTTTTATTTATTAAAATTGTGCATGAATTAATATTTGCTTGCATTTAATATCGTACCTGGTTATACAACATTAAACAAAACAAAAACAAAACAAAAAAATTAAAAAAAATTTATTTAAATGAACATTTTAACGAATAGATTAAATTGCATTAATTTAAAAAAATAATAATAATTTTTTTTATAATCTTTCGTCCGTGAATAAATGACTTCACGTGAAATAATTATTTTAAAAAATGCCTGATTTTTAGTTTGTATGTGTGTGTGTGTGTCTTTTTTTTTTGTTTTTGGTTGTACACTGCGTGTTACAGTGCACGAAGAGGCGTCAAATGAACCAAGAGAATCATCACCAACGACACAATTGAATGGCAATGCAAACAGTAAAACTAATAGCAATGATAATTCAATCAATAATCAAGATGCATCACAACAAAGTGGATTGCCAGCTGCCAAACGTGTTGAGGAATTGTATGATATACCAGTAGGTAAGTATTACAGTTTGACTTGAGAATTAGAGATAAAACAAAAAAAAAAACAAGAATAAATCAATAATTAGTGATAGGGGCCTTTAATTGAAAGATTTATCACCGCTTAAAAACAACATGCCCTCTAATTATTATATTTAATATAATATATGAAAAATTTATTGCAATATAATCCGAGAAAAAATAACAAATAGTCTTGGATAAATTTGTGCATGATTGATATTTGTATATTGATTTGATTACTCGTTTTTCTCTGTTATTTATTTATTTATTTATTCATTTATTTTTTTCGTTTAATTAGTGTTAATTTAAAAAGACTTTATCACTATTAAATTAAATGGGGGTAATTAGAATTATTTAAATATTTCTTAAAGAGAAAGTGGTGGATATAAGCAAAAAGGTCCCACATCGCTCATATCGTATTAATTTCAAATGATTTCTAGACGTGGAATATGAAAATGGTACCAATTTGTCTCTAGGAGCGACAACAGATAATTTACCACCAGGAGTATTGTACAGAGTAAAGGCAACGTACAAATACACTCGTGAAGATGTTGATGAATTGTCCTTTGACGTTGGTGAAATAATACGAGTTATTGAATATGAAGATCCAGAAGAGCAGGTCAGTTGATAATTGAAATATTTTTAATTTTATGTTCAAGTCACATACTTCAATATAAATTGATCCATTATCGAGTCATTAAAAAATATTTAATATTTTTTTATCTGTTATCAGGAAGAGGGATGGCTAATGGGAATGAAAGAAGGAACAGATGAAAAGGGAATGTTTCCAGCTAATTTTACAAAGCCACTATGAGTTTATTCATAATTCACCACGTACACTCCAGTTCTCACATCGTATTTTATGAAAAAAAACCAACCAACAAACAAACAAACAAACAAACAAATATATATTAATAGAAGGTAACGTATATTCTGATAATGAAACAATTAAACAAACAAAAATTAAAGAGTACGAAGTATAAATTGATAAATTTTGAATGAAGTATGAGTGTTAAAAAAAAAAAAAAAAATCTAAAATCAAATCATTGTGTTCGAACTATTGGAAAACAAAAAACAAAAAAAATTTTTTGAACAATTTGAACTTTAAAGTGACGTTTGATGCTGGAAGATGCTGCGATAAATAAATCAGCATTTAAGTGCCTTATGAAGTCTACGTCCAGCCAAATTGACTGTGCCAATCTTACAGCCACACTGCTATCATTAAGGTCGAAAAAAATGAAGAAGAAAAAAAAAATAATAATAATAATAAAATAAATAAATTAAATAAATGAAATTATGAAAATATCTCTTTTTCATCGAGGTATTTTAACATGAAGGAAAAAAAGATAATTCAAATATAATGATAAATTGAATGCATGAATAATAATTCAATTGAAGCAATAATTTAATATTAAAAAATATATAAACGTATGCATATATATATATATATATATATGCCAACGTGGATATATAATATTCTTCGTGTTGTTCGATGTGTGTAAATTTGATGTGATTGTGCGAATAATTTTCATTGAAATATTTACAATGAAAAAAAAAAAAATTAAAAAAAAAAAATCACACACAGAAAATAATCGAGGGTATCTCTCGTGGAATTAATTTAAAAAAATAAAAAAAAATTATAAAAATACATAATTTTGAAAATAACGATCGTTAGTGTGTCGATCTAATCATGAGAGAAATATTTAAACAATATTGTAACTTTATTTTCAACAAGTATTATTTTTATTTATATTTTTTTGTTTTTTGTTTTCAAGTCTACTTATATATGTATATACGTACAGCAATAGTTACTGAAGTACGTAATTTTTTTTTTTTTTTTTTTTTTTTTTCCTTTCTTCCTTCTCATCTATTGGATTTTGTTTTATAATAAATAATTTTTTTTCTCTTCTCACGATAATTACATCCGATATATATTATTGTATATTAATTCGCGTGATTTCTCACTAATTATATTATATAATCATATATTCATCGATAAAGAAAAAGGAGAGCCAGATTTTTGTCCTCCAGCCAAAATGTTACAATATATATTTAAATATTATTTTATAAAATTGTACATAGATTTATAAATTGTAGGCGGTATTTTATGACGTAATTTTTTGTGGTCAGAGAATAGTGATCGTGGCGATGGTGGGGGTGAGGAGGAAAGGGGACAAAAGAGAGAGAGAGAGAGAGAGTGAGTGATAAAGTAGAAGCGGAGAGAGGAAAATAAAATAATTGTTTATCACCAATTGAATTGAACAATATTTTATAATATAATGAAATAATAGTAATTTGAATTGATTTGCAAAATTCCAAAGGTCCAACAATTAAATAGTATAATAAAAAAAAATATTAAAATAAAAATAAAACAACAAATTATAATAATAAATGAATCATTAAAAATAGCATCATGTGTATCTGCTTCGTAGGAACAAAATAAAAATATAATTTTTACTTAATAAATTCAATAATCATAATATCAATTATATTGATTTGAAAGTAAATGCTTGAGTATATCATGTACAGCGATCTATCAATATCATCTATCTTATGTCATAGTATGAACGTGTTTAACTCAAAATTTGAATAGAAATAATAAAAAGTGTATATCAAATGGTGTATCGAGTAATCAATCACATCGGGTATTTTATAAATATAATATCTGAGAGAATGATATTTTTTATTTTACATTGAAAAAAAAAAAAAAAATATATATATATATATATATACATATATTTATAAACAAAATTAAAAAAATATATATATAATTAGTCATTATTGAAGAAAATAACGAAAATCATTATCAATGTAACGTAGAATTTTTCTACTGTAGAAAAAGAAAAACAAAAAAATATCTGATTGCGTGAATCTAAAATTAATTAAATTGTCACAAATGTTATGAGTATATATAAAACATATACAATATTAAATAATAATAATTCAAAGTTGTGGTAGTAAAGGAAATGAAATAAAATGAATTTCTCATATACAGATGAGTCTCATTACAAGTAATCGTTAGAATTGAAAATTCCCATATAATTTAAATTTAAATTATAAATGAAGGAGATTACTTATATAGATATTTTACTGTATGAACTTGATAAAAACTCCTACGTTTATTTGTAGTGTGTATGTGTGCGAGTGTGTATATGTGTGTGTGTGTGTCTTTTTAACTGCAAAAATATTTACGGTAATTTGGACAAATTAAAGGACAATTGTTGGATTGTTCATTTTTTTATTCTTTTTCTTTATTATTTTTTTTTTTTTCGTCATTTTCTATAAAAACTAAATATTTATAATTGAAATGATTGATTCATTGTTTCACCAGAGAACGCAAATTAAACAAAAAAAAAAAATAATAATAATAAATGAATAGATTCACAAATTTTACAAATTATTGATAGAATTTGAGAAAATTGACGATTTATATCAATGAATAATAACAATTTCGTTTTAAATTGTGTTATCACACAAAATTTATTATATTATACAAAAAATAAAAAATCTATTGTAAAATTTTATAATAAAATATAGATAATTTTTTATGAATTTTTTAAATTATACAACTTGCGCGATTGAATATTCTACTAGTGTACCAGTGAAACAATCAATTGTTATGTCATTTGTCATTTTTATGTCACGTTGTTGAATTGTACTTGAAGCCATAAGTTATAATCGTTTTCATAATCATCGTAACCCTGAAATTAAAGATTAAAAAAATACATATATATATATATACATATCTTTATAATTGTCTCTGTTATTGTTATCATTTTTTTTTTCTCTTCTAGCAGACATTTTAATGCTATAATATCAACGGTGTAAAAATAGAATGTTATCACCATGTGGCAATCACAAAGTAGCTATTAATGGAAACCACTAAATAAAATTTATCATAGTCCACAGCGAATACTGACCAACATTCACCATGACACAAAACATTCCTATGAATTAATGGAATTAATTAGCAGTCATGTCATTGAACCGCATTGGATGATTACAAATACATAATATTAATACAACATTTTAATTTAATAATATGCACATTTTAAATATTAAATTTATCATGTCGTTATTTTATAGATTTAAATCGACAACTAATTCTACTTTTACATATTCGAATTTTTTTTTCTGTTTATTAATTTATTTCCAACTTTACATGTTTTTTTTATTCATTAATTTTTTGTAAAAAAAATATTGCACAATTAAAATTGGTCCTGTTATCATGAGGTAAATCGGGTAAAAAGGAAATATTACATTACTGTATATAATTCTCTATATTTTTTTCAGTGAAGGGCATCACCGTGAGTTTATATATATATTTTTAATGAAATATCTGATGAAGCCCTATCACTAAAATAAAAATCCTCTTAATAAACCAATGATACCAAGGGTTTGATTTAGCTTCATATGCAATTATATGATTGAAATATTTAACTCATTTATGTCCATTATAAAAAAAGAATCCCTGAGAATATCGTGATTGTTTATAAATTCAAAAAATTCATTACTCTTTGTTTGAGAATAAATAGTAAATTAATTCTTATCAATTATTCACCCGCAAAGTGTCTCAATTCAAATTTGAATTCCGCGCTTTATTAATGAATAAATAAATTTAAAAAAAAAAGTCCGTGGGTTAATTTCAAACAGAACAATGTCATATGGTCCACAGAGTAAAAATCTTAGAAAAAATTGCAATGGGTTAATTGAAAGTTGACAAAATGATTTTGAAAAAATCATAATAACCGTTGGTGATTCATCAACGATTCTAGATAAGAATAAAATTGAAGAAGAAAAAAAAAAAAAAAAAAAAAAAAAATTGGATAAAAATATAAAAAAGTGATGTAATGATGAAAAAGTTACCGACTGGAGAGATCAGCGGCGCCACCAATATCTCACGTGAGTTTGAAGTTGAAAAGTGGAGATTTGAGAAGAAGAGCAATAAAATGAACACGATATATGTGGGTTTGTATTTGATAATACAGTAGTGGGGACGAGATGATGCGAATGCGCGAGCGACGGGGGAGATTAGAGAGCCGGCAGGCGAGTAACGACGGACGCCATCTTGCGATAGGCGGTTACCGTGGGGCGCAAAAAAGGCACCGTGGAGCCGTCGTTATTCTACAAACGACTAATAACCTACGAAAGAATAATAAATTATAATAAACAAAGTCAAACAGTAACACGTTATTATATTCGTGAGTGAGTCACATTACAATTATAATATTAGTGGTAGAATAATAACATTTGGATTAAATGGAAATAGGCTTTAAGTGGCGCGCACGACAATTGTCGCCCAATGGATGGAATAGACCGGGATAATACGGTCGTGGCAGGGCAGTACCGGGCAGTAGTAGGTTCTAGTGCACTCGCATTGGTATTGTAAGATCAAAGGAGACAAAAGTAAGATAAAGAGATAATAAACTGGTATAATAATCTCCAATACAACACGAACACAAGAAACAGAGAGGCAGCAAATAGTGACGAATCAAACTTTAAACAACGTTTTAAGAGGGTTAGAAAAGTAGAATATCCATATATAATTTTTATATTATACATATAAAGGGAGTGAGAAAAAGGAAGGGAAGGAAAGAGAGAGAGAGAGAGAGAGTGTGTGTGTGTGTATGTGTGTGTCGGGTGTGCATGCGTGTACAAGAGGGGGGCAAAGAGCGAGAGAGAAAGAAAGAGTGTACGCGTAAAAAAAAAAATGAAGAAAAAGTACACAGTGTGAGAAAGAAAGATTTGAGAGTGTGCGCGCGAGATCTGACGACGTACGTGAAAAAAAAAAAAAAAAAAAAAAGAAACCAAATATAACCAAAGTTACACACTTGATAGAGAAAAAAAAAAGAAAGAAAAAAAAAAAAACATCACGCAACAGAGTTTGTGTCGATCAAATATATATAGTGAATAAGAGAGAAAGAGAGAGAGAGAGAGAGTGAGTGAGTGAGTGAATGAGAGTGTGTGTGTGTGTGTGTGTGGTGGAGAAGAGTAAGAAATAAATAGTTTTTGGAATATTCTAGAATAGTTTGAATAATATGTACAACTCAAACACATTGATACTGTGGTGTTGAGTATTTGTAAAAAATTTGAAATTATTTTATTATTGTTATTATAATAATAATAATTATTTTCTTTTTATTTTGCACGGGCTGTTACATTCTCCGTGCTTGCTCCAACTCGATCACGATAGGCAATCGCGGGCGGGCGGGTGACGACGTTGACGGCGGCGAGGACGACGACGACGACGACGACGACAACGGGTAGTGGTAGTGGTGGTGGTGATGGTGTGGCCCCGCTATTTTGCCGATTTTAATCTCGTTAGCAGACACGTGCGCGCCGCGCGACCCAAACCCAATGGCACTGGCACTGGCACTGTAGCACCGAGTTCCTGTTATTTGGCTTCGTGAAATCTTGTTTGTACTAAGAGGATTTACCGCGTGGAGGACGTGTACATACACACATACATATACACATGAAAAATATTACACGGGGTTAAATGTAATGTGGTCGGTGCTGTGTTTGCGGGGGTTAAATAAAAATCCGATGTAACAGTGTGCGGTTTAACGATTGTTGAGACAGTGATTTTGTGCAAAGTGTGCGGTGAAAAAAAAAATATATATATATATATATATCACAAATATATTTTTGTATGTAATTGTGCGTGAGAAAACAAACGCGAAAAAGCACACACAAAAAAAAAAAGTAAATAAATAAATAAATAAATAAATAAACAGTGACAAGGTGCATATTTCATTTTGATAATTAATAAATAAATATTTTTATTTATCTGTTAAATTCGATCATTTTCTCAACTAAACCGTTAAATCGAATAATAATAAATCGAAGAATTTGATGAGTAAATAAATAAATAAAAGGTAGAAATAGCGACTAGATAGATGGATATATAGATAGAAAGAGAAATAGAGAGAGAGAGAGAGAGTGAGAGTGAGAGACGTTGGGAATATCGTGTGTTTGATAATGTCGCTGGTGCTGCTGGTGCTGCTGGTGCTGCTACTCGTTGCTCCCTCGCGAAGTTGTGTGTGCAATGAATAGAGGGGGATACTCCGGAAATGAGGAGGGTGAAGAGAATCGTGGGGACGAGAGAGTATTAGTAAGTTAGATAGAGACGAAGAGTATAGTGGGTTACCACACCCAATCGCGCTGCGGGCCGAACAGTGAGAACGAAAAGAAAAGAGAGATGAGAAGAATTGTGTGGTTAGTGTATAATACACGATGAGGGTGAGGGATCGACAATGAACAAAAAGAGCATAAGTGAGTGAGTGAGTGAGTGAGAACGAAAGAAACGACTTGATACATGTGTGCATATGTCTATTTATTTCAATGTATTTTTAATGTTTTGTTATTTTTTTAATTTATAATTTTTTTTTTTTTTTTTCTCAAACGTGACAATGGGAATAAAATTTTTATGAATGATATTATCATCAAGGTATTATCATCAGCATTAGCAGCAACAACAGCAGTAGTAGTAGTAGAAATAGTAGTAGTAGTAGTTGTAGCAGAAAAAAAATACCCACAAAATTATTTCATATTTTTCATTTACATCTAATTCGTTACATAAAAAAAAATTTTTTTTTGTTTATTTCTCATTTATTATATATATATAATTTTTTTTTTTTTTTTTTTTTTTTTTTTCAGTGAGTGAGTAGTGTCGTCTCCGTTCAACACACTGGGAAATTTTTTAATAGTGGAAATATTTGAATAACAAGTGAAAATAACAAAATAATAATTGAGTAAAAAAAAAAATATATATATATATATATATATATATTTATTGACTGGTGAAACAATTTTTCTCCATTATAAAGTGATTGAAAAACAAACGAAAAAAAAGTGCAGTGTATTGGGATGATTTTACATAAATATATTTTAATTTTGTGACATCAAGACAATATCAGTGGAACACGAGGTAGTACAAAGATCCACACTACTGTCAACTACCACTTGCTGGTTGCATTGAAAACGCTTAGCAGCTACTCCGTGTAATTGAGAAAAAGTGACGACAAATAAAAAACCAAACAAAAAAACAAAAAAAAATAACTCATTGAATTTCAATATAAGTGAATTGATATTTTTTACTGTGAAACATGGCGTGCTGCCTATCGGAAGAGGCCAAAGAACAAAAGCGTATTAATCAAGAAATTGAACGACAATTGAGAAGGGACAAACGCGATGCAAGACGAGAACTTAAATTATTACTTTTGGGTAAGTTTAATCTATTTTTTATTATTAATTTTTATTTATAAAATTTTTTTTCTTTTCTCTCTTTTACATTTTTAATTCTCAACATCAAAGTGTCTCTTTTTCTGTCTTATTAAATCTGTAATAATAATAATATGTAAATATACATGTGTGTGTAGTTACCAGTAGCGCGTGTGAGTTTGACAGAACGTGACTCAGTCGCACGAGGGACTGACCTCCGCAATTTTTTTTCATTACAAAAATCAAATAAACAAAAAAAAAAAAAATAAATAAATAAATAAATGAATAGACATGAATATTTTCATCAAAAAATAAAATATTCATTTAATCTTTGAATATTTTTGATTCATATATATATATATATATATTTTTTTTTTTCTTAAATTTTTTCGGTCATTAACGATATTATTAAATTCAATTGTCGTTATATTTATAAAATTAATCAAAGAAAAGTATGTTATAGCAGTTTGTGTTTACATCATATTATTTATTGGAAAAAGAAGAATCAAAAAAAATAATAGGAATAATAATAATAATAAGAGTATGCACGTGTGTGCATATGCGTATGGATTGAATTTAAAGAAAAAAAAATTGTGCGTGCCAGTGTGAAAATGTTTGTGTGACCACGCGCGTGCAACGCCCTTGAGATTATGATTCACGCGGCGGGGGTCGTTATGGCGACGATTTTGCGATATGTACATATATATATATGTACATATAATATTCTTCGAGTGAATCTAATCAACATGCGTTAACATGTGCGCGTTACGTTGTCTTACAACATTCATACCGTTACTACTGTCTTCTTGATTTTCCTTTATTGACTGGTACTTTTTTGTTTTTTGTTTTTTGTTTACATATATATATTTTTTATCATTATTATTTTTTTATTATTATTTATATATTAAAGAAGTAATAATATGAGAGTAAAATTTACATGCAATCGATACATGCAAAAGTTTTGTAGGAGCCAATGGCAATTACTCGCAACGTTTGAATCGCGTGACTTCTCACCGACATTTTATTCGTCCATGGAATCGTTTTGTTAACAGGCGATTGCTGCAACAAAACTTATACAGGTCGATAAACTCATATTCACCGAATACTACTACATATTTTACATATTTATACAAATATATTTTCATCATTTTTATCTTATCGTCAAAATAAAAAAAATTTTTTTTTTTTTTTTTTTCCCATATGTGTAAATATTTATTTGTATAACAATAAAATGATATCTCTTGGATTTTTTTAATTTTTACAAATTTTTTTTTTTTTTTTTTTTTTATTATATATTTTCATATTTAATTTCCTTTTACGATAGTTATTAATTTTTTTACTTTAAAAATCCAATTAACATGATAAAACTTTTTCTATATATGCGGATAGTAAATAAATGATAATTTATTACAATATATATGTATATATATATATATATATATATATATTTTTTTTTTCTTTATTTATTTAGTGATTTATCTGTTTGACAATATTCCTCAATAAAAATGCTACAAACTATCTCAAATAAAATTGTAATTGAGATATTGAAGTTGGTTGATTACACATTTTTATTAACACCAACGACGTTGATTTGCCTCGGAAATAATGTCATTATAAATTTATATATATGTATATACAATATATTTATTTACGTAAGTGTTTGATAAATATATATTTCAAATGAAACTTTGTTTTTTTTTACTCTGATGGACTTTATACCTCCGGTGATACCCACGTGTGCACCACGTCTGACACACACTGTCATCTTTATTATTTCTCTTTTTTTTTTTTTTTACTTTTTAATTTCGTTTTTTATTTTACATCGAGTTATTTTGAATTCAATTTTTTTTTTTTTTTTCTTCAATTGTATTTAATGCAGTACATATCATATATATATATATATATATTTCATCCGTACAAAAAAAAAAAAAATCTGAAAAAATATTTACAATTTAATTATCATTAAATCCTTTTGTACAACTGTACAAATTTTTACATTCACTTAAATTAAATAAGTGAAAAAAAAAAAAGATTTTTTTTTTTTCCTTAAAGACAATAAATTTTCTTCTATTATTATTATTATTTTTTTTCTCTCTAATTAAATTTGCCAGAGTTTCAATTTAATCTATCAATTATTTTATTATATATCGACAATAACATTTATATGTATACACTATTTCAATTAAGTTTTCTATTATCAATTGCTTTGAAATTGAAACAAAACACGGAATAATCGTCGAAGCTTGAAATGAAAATTATTCCTATTTTTTTTTTTTTTTTTTTTTTTTTCTCCTCGTGTTCTCTTTCTCCATCTCTCTCTATCATTTCATACTCGTGTTGTTTTTGTATATCGTTAATTCCTTGTGGCCATTCGTCCTTGCTACACGTCTATTCGTACATTTACAAATGAATAAATAAAAAAAAAAAAAAAAGAAAAAAATTAAGGGAAAAAAAACGTTTGTATTACTATTTTATTATTGAAATTCAATGGTGATGTTTAAATAATCGTAATAAATAAGTCAAAAGTAAATATCAATAAGTAAATAAAATTAAAGATGAAACAGAATAAAAAAAAAAAAAGGACTTTTTATATGTATGTAATGATTAATATTGAATTATATAGTAACCTTGGCTTTCCGCGTGGTCTACGTCGTTGTATGTCGAATGTGGCAATGGACAGAAGGCCGAGTTAGTTCGGTACACTACATATAATATTATGTTCACTATGCGTGTATATCTATATATAGAGGTCACACGTTTGATGGCAAGGAGGATGATAGAAGTATGGAATGTGACGAGGAGATTGGGAAAACAAGAAGGGAGAGAAAAAAAAAAAAAAAAGAGACCGAGAGATCGAGAGACGATTGGGGCGGCGGCTGGGGACGCGAGGCGCTTGTCGGCATCATATCGACCCACCCCGACACTCAAAAGGGGAATAGAGTATGTGTGTGTGTGTGTGTATATGAGTTAGAAGTGAAAAGAGTGAGAGAATACTTTACTCAAAAACATTTCACTCTTTATTATATCAAATTCGAGACAATTAATATTTTTTTTTTTTTTTTTTAAATTACGATGTTAAAATCGTGACAAATTATAGGAATTTATTTATCAATATAAATAGTTAATTTTACAAATTGCAATGGAAAAAAAAAATTTTTAAAAATATATATATTTTTTTTATAATAATAACAATAATAATAAAATTAATAGATGAAATGTATATAATTTATTCACAAGTGCAGAATGTACCACAGAGATAGAAATAAAATTACCAGTTTATATTAATTTCTGTATCTCGTATTGCGTCTATTTATTTATTTATTTATTTATTTATTTATTTATTTTTATTATTTACATTGCATTATAATTATCTCGTTGTTCCGTGCACAATTTAGTGAGGTGAATAACGAGAATCATTTTATTTTCATTTGAAATTTATTATCACCATATTGCATCATTATTTATTTATTTATTTATTTACTTTTTTTTTTTTTCTTATCGATTGTATTTTATCGTTTTGATTTATTTATATGTTCTCTAATGCACTGAATTTTTTTTTTTTCTTTTTTCCCGTTTTTTTCACCATAAACTCGCGCACATGTGTGTTGAGGACATTTATTAAAGTGTCGCGTGACTCAGGTGAATGAAAAATAACGAGGATTTTTACGTGTAAAAAATGTTGACTGTGAAAAGTTGACAACACCAGACATCTCTCAATTCGTGTATAAGAATGCAAATTATAAAAAGTAAAAATTAAAAAAAAAAAAAATTTTTTTTTTTTTTTTCAAAAATAAATAAATAAATAAATAAAAATCACATTAAATTATGTATATATACACATTTCTTCATGATAATTTCTTCGAAATAATGTACAGATGTATACGCAATTTTTTTTTTTTTTTTTTTTTTATTATTATTATTTTTTTATTTTTCCTGAAATATTTTCCTGCACGTATGTACACTCATGAGTTGTACGCCTGTCGCACATATTCACTCTTCCACATTATGCCTCCTATTCATTATTTTTAACTTCACTATATCCAATAAGCCACACGTGCACTCGCTATCGGTCTTTTGTCTGACCTCGACATTTTTTTTTTTTTTTTTTTTTTTTTTTTTTTTTTTTTTTTTTTTTTCTCTCCTCACTACATCACGTAGCATATATATATATATATATTCTTTTTTTGCTAATTTATTAATTTCATTGATTCGCAATAATAAATAATTGACATTGTCATTATTATTGTCAGATGAGAAAAAGAAGAAAAAAAAAAAAAAATTATTATTGCATAAATTTATACACGTATCGCGAATACATACAATTTATAATTACATATATTATATATTATATAAAAATTAAATTGAAATTAATCGTGTCATTATTCATAATAATAATAATAATAATAAGAAGAAGAAGAAGAAGAAGAAGACGAAGAAGAAGTAAAAGGAGAAAATATTATTGATGAAAAGTGTGACAGTGATAAGATAAATATGATGTGTGTATATTATAAAATTACAATCGTACAGTCAATGAGCATGAGGTAGTGTGTATGTGTACAGTAAAAGTTGACGAAAGAATATGAAACATGTGTGTGTGTGTGTGTATATATATATAAACAGACGATACACATTGCGATGACGACCGCCTGCGCGCAGTTTTCATTCATACCTTTTGTATATACGATAAAGCGACGACAGCGACACGCCCTGGCGAATTGGCAAGAAAAAGAGAAACGTCAAATAGAATAAGAGAAAAGAAAAATTAAGAGGGTGACGGCAACGCCATCCAAATAGACGTCCATGGCCACGAAAAACGCGCCGCCTATTCGATACTTTTATGTCGTCGTCTTTAAAAAAAAAACAAGAAAAAAATATACTCCAATTTATCATTATTATTATTATTATTTTTATATATATTTTTAATTATATTTTATTTGAAATGCAATTAGAATGAGATTTTGAATTTATTTTTTAACTAGGGAAAAATAAAAATTGTTAGTTTATTGGTATTATTAAATATGAAATGGTAAATTATATGAAAGATTGACGAATGAAAATATCGGACACTTGCACACACATTTGTGTGTGTGTGTGTGTAATAAAAAATATTTTCAACAGCAAACACACTATGGAGTGCGCCAAAGTATCTCGAGATATTGATTTCCGCTTCCTGGCTTTTACACCCGTGGCATTTTTTTTTTTTTTTTTTTTTTTTTCTCGTTTTCTTCGTGTTTTGTCATACGATTCTGACGTGATACTTGTGTGATCTCATTCACACGTTGATATATATATATATATATATATGGTGTATATGTAATATTCAAGAATATTTATATTATCAGGAAAATTAATTTGAAAAGGATTTTATCTATTACTGTCAATTGTTGAATGGTATGATGACAGTGAATATTTTCTTTTTTTTTTTTTTTTTGTACATGAGTTTGCAGTGAAATTTTATTATGATAGCAGAATTTTTTTTTTTTATTTCAATCATTATAGAATCAACAAAAATTATTGATCTTTTCGATCAATAATATATAATAATATATAATATTGTAATAAATTAATATATAATATTGTAATAAATTTTATAATAAATTTTTCAATTATTTCATATTACTGTGAACTTTGTTGTAGGTACTGGTGAGTCAGGAAAATCAACTTTTATCAAACAAATGAGAATTATCCACGGCTCTGGATATTCGGACGAGGATAAACGAGGATTTATCAAACTCGTATACCAAAATATATTTATGGCAATGCAATCGATGATCAGAGCGATGGATTTACTCAAAATTCAATATGGTGATTCTTCCAATATAGTGAGTAATAAAATCAATTTTTTTGTTTGTTTTCAATAATCAAATGAGAAATAAATAAATAAAAAAAATTTTTTTTTTTTTTTTTAAATATTTTATTCTAATTTAAATTTATATTTTTATTCAGGAAAAAGCCGAATTGGTTAAGAGCATAGATTTTGAAACAGTCACGGCATTTGAAAGTCCATATGTAAAAGCCATTAAGGATTTGTGGGCAGACGCTGGTATTCAAGAGTGTTATGATCGTCGACGAGAATACCAACTCACAGATTCTGCCAAATAGTACGTTTACACTTATTCAAATACACATCACATGTATATTTATATATTATATATAATTCTATATGTGCCATTGAAACAAATATATATAGGCCATGCAAAAATTTTACACATAAGTATTCATTGCTAAAAATAATATTACTTGAGAAATAAAATTTCTCACTATCATCAGTTAACATATCACGGTTTTTTTCTTTTTTTTTTTTTTTTTTTTATCTTCCAGTAAAATTATTTTATAAAATATTAGAAAAAAAATAATAATTCAAATTTTATTATTAGAATTGTGACAATTAACGTGGAAAATTTCAATTAAAATTCATACAAATACCGTGAAAAATAAATATTAATAATAAAAATAGGAGAAAAAAAAATTTAAAAAAAAAAAAAATACTATGAGATATTGAGAATAAAATGATTACAGTTACCTTATGGAAATAGACCGAGTCGCAGCGCCAAACTACCTTCCCACAGAACAGGACATTCTTCGTGTGAGAGTGCCCACTACTGGTATAATTGAATATCCATTTGACTTGGAAGAAATACGATTTAGGTATGTCACATATGACAACCAGAAACAAAAAATGAAAAAAAATAAAAAAATAAAAAATAAGAAAAGCCAATTGAAGAAAGATGGAGGAAGAGCCTGTGCCTGCGCCTGCGATCTCTCCCTTTTCTCTCTCACTCTCTCTCTATCTCTGTCTCTTTCTTTTTTTTTTCTTTCTCTATTTCTCAGTAGACATAGTATTTTTTTTTTTCTTGTTTCTTCTCACTTTCTTCGCATTTTGGAAATTTTTATCTCTCATTGTTATTCTATTTATTTATTCGTTTTTTATACAATATTAATCGTCACTATATTTTGTAATTATAATTTTTTCTTTTTTCTTTTTGTGCAATGACTTATTGTGAATATTAAAATTTACAGGAACGTGAAATAAACAATACACACCTACATATATGATGCATGTTTATATATATTTTTTATGCACATGTATATAATATTACTTTAATTCAACTAGAGTTTTTTTTTTTTTTTTTTATCTTTTTGGACAAGTTAAAAAACAAAAAAAAATTTGCATGTAGCATGGCACACACTATCATGCGGTGTTACGTTTATTTTACAGCTATATTAGTGACCTAGATCGTATTGCAAAGCCTGATTATCTTCCTACTGAGCAAGACATTCTTCGGGCTCGAGCTCCCACCACTGGAATTATTGAATATCCATTTGATCTGGACAGCATCATATTTAGGTAGTAATTGATAACACACAAGAATTTGTCCTTTAAATCGATACAATAAATAATTGAAATAGTTAAATATGGAAGATGATATACTTGCAATATTCTCGTCAATATACGGTTTTTAAATCAATTTTACAATATACAATTGTCAATATAATTTAATGGTAAAATATTATCAATACCCGTGAAAAAAAAATTTGATAATTACCGCATGTTAAAAACCTTTTTCACTTATCAATACATAAATGCTTTGGTTTTATTATATTAATATTAAATTTTACTCTTTTTTCTTTTTCATTGCTTGCTATTTATTTCTATTACTTTTGTATTATTAATATTAACACAACTGGGTTTTTGTATTTTCTTTTGAAATTTCTTCAATGGCCACCAAGTGTGAATTTTTTCTTGTTGCTTTTATTTGTGATGTATGAATATATATATAAAATGAAAAAATACTGAAAGATAGACTTGGCTATCTCAAGTTTCATCATAATTTTGTTTTTTCGATGAAACAAAATTATTAATATTATTATCATCATTACTATTGTTACTATTATTATATATATATTACAGAATGGTAGACGTTGGTGGACAGAGATCTGAAAGAAGAAAATGGATTCATTGTTTCGAAAATGTAACTTCCATCATATTTTTAGTAGCACTCAGTGAATATGATCAAATTTTGTTCGAGTCTGAGAATGAGGTAAGATAAAAATGATGAATAGATAATAAAAAAAAAAAATTTTATAATTGAATAAATAGAATGAATTTATCATTAATATTATAAATTTTACAATATAATTTTTTGTACTTTTTATTATTATTATTATTATTATTATTATTTTTTTTTTTCAATAATAGAATCGAATGGAGGAGAGCAAGGCGCTATTTAAAACGATTATAACATATCCATGGTTTCAACATTCTTCAGTTATTTTATTCTTAAATAAGAAAGATCTTCTCGAAGAAAAAATCATGTATTCACATTTGGTTGATTATTTTCCAGAATATGAAGGTACGTTAATTTTTTTATATTGTATATCCTACAAAAATATTATTTTCCATTCAATTATTCATTTATTTATTTATTTATTTATTTATTTATTTATTTATTCATCTATTCATTCATTCATTTATTTAATTATTCAATTATTTATTTCGTTAAATAATTTTAAATGGAGAAATAATGATTTTTTTAAATGGAATTATTGTGACAAAAATTATAAAGTCAATGGATTCTTTTCAAAATGTGGTCTAGGGCCAAAACAAAATAATGTTGCTGCACAAGAATACATCTTAAAAATTTATCTGGCATCAAATCCCGATCCAGACCGAAGTTGTTATTCGCATTTTACAACAGCAACAGGTCCGATAAAATTCAATTTGAATTAAATTGAAATATTAGGCTAACCTGTAATATTCCAAATAGTTTATTACTATCAATGCTATCCTCGAGCAATATATTATTTTAAATAATATAATATGGTAGTAATTGTGAAAAACATTATCACCAAAGTATATACACATTTTCATTTTACATTATTCCCCTGCAATATTTATTATTGTAAAATAAAATAGCCTATTTTTTTTGTTTTTTTGTTTTTGTTTTTTTTTTTTTTTCCTCCTTCTCTTTGACTTTGCTCCTCTAGAGCTTCCTAGTTTTTTATATTGATACTAACACAATAAATTACCCTTGGAGACATTTTATTTTCAATTGTATCTGACATTAAAAAATTATCCAATTTATTTTATTTTTATATATTATTCTACTCTATGTTTATTTTATTTTATTCTATTTTTCTTTTATATTTTTATATCTTATTTCATTTTATTTTTATTTTGTTTTTATTGTTATTTTTTTTTTATTTTGTTTTTAATCTGCTTCTATTTTATTGTTCCCATTTTCGCACAGCCTTTTCACGTATGTTTCTAGGCCCGCAGAGAGAGGCTACATCCGCTAGAGAATTCATTTTAAGGATGTTTGTTGATTTGAATCCTGATAGTGAGAAAATTATTTATTCTCATTTCACATGCGCCACAGGTAGGCCTCTATTTGCTCTCATAATGCTTACAAATCTT
The DNA here is from genome assembly GCA_963920625.1 of Dinocampus coccinellae. Lineage (NCBI taxonomy): Eukaryota > Metazoa > Arthropoda > Insecta > Hymenoptera > Braconidae > Dinocampus > Dinocampus coccinellae. The sequence goes on along the minus strand of OY987188.1, from coordinate 5,362,618 downwards.
GCATGATTTGAAATAAATAACAATGCTTATAATATATTTATATGATTTCTAATTCTTTGCATTTTTCACGTCATTTTTCATATCTGATTATTCCATAGCATATGCTTATTCTCATTTTGTCTTGTATCTCTTTGGGGTAATGTATTTAACCTTTTAATCTCTTTTTTTTTTTTTTTTTTTCTTCTTATTTTATGAAAATTCTCAATTATATATAACAATTTATACATTGTGTGTTATTGTGTTATTTTGCATGCTGCGTATGTGCGGATTTCCGGTTTTTTTTTTTTTTTTTTTTTTCTATTCCTAAATATAGATACGGAAAACATCAAGCTCGTATTTTGCGCGGTGAAAGATACAATTATGCAGAGTGCACTCAAGGAATTTAATCTTGCTTAAAATCAATCTCTAATTTTTCTGCAACCATTTTATTTACATCAAGAAAAAAACAAAAAAAAAATTTGAAAATCAATCATATATCAATAATAATGATGATGATGATGATGATGATTATGTATACTACAAAAATTATTTTTCAAACTGCCAGATGAAAATAAAAATTGTGTCTTAATATTGCGAATTGAATGATATTGGAGAATTTAATAAATATATATATATATTTTTTTTGTTATACGCAAATTCAAGTAAAAAAATATTTTCAATTCAATGAAAATACTGATAATTGAAATAATCATATTGAAATAATTTAATAGGATATTTTATTGTGTTTATTTATTCAAATGAAATATTATTTAATCATCAGTATATATATATCATAAAATTCAAATTAATATTTAAAAAAAAAAAAGAAAAAAAAAAAATCGTATAATTAAGACAAAATTTAACGCTTGAATCGATTAATTATTTATATATGCACTAAATAAAATTGCATGTAATTCATTTGCTTAAATGTACTTTTTTCTCTTTCCTAAAAAAAAAAAAAAAAAAAAACCAACAACAATTAACTCTAAACAAAATTAATATTATGTCCGACTGTTAAAACTTTCTAAATATATTATTGATTAATTAACATACACGTCGCATGGATTCGCATGATTTTTCATAGAAAACGACAATTTAAAAGAACAATTAAAAATTATTTGAGGGTTTTGGGTAAGTTTTAATTCATATCTTTTTTGTCTTGTTTATAATTATTATTGTTTTTGTATCAATAGATATATCATAAGGCAACATGATAAAATATTTACAGCGAATGTTTATTAAAAAAAAAAAAGAAAAATTTAATTTATAACTATTCTTGATAATATAAAAATATAAAAAGTAGAAGTGATTATATTAAACGTAATAATGAATATATATTTTTATCTTTTATTTCTTTCGTTTCGTTTCTTTTTTTTTTTTATTTATTTATTATTATTTTTTTTTTTTCCTTTTTCTTCTTTTTTTCTGTTTTTTCCACAGATACCGAAAATATAAGATTCGTATTCGCAGCCGTCAAGGACACAATATTGCAATCCAACTTGAAAGAATACAATCTGGTGTAGGTGAAAATCCAATGTGATATTCAAATTGTGGGATTCAACTTTTATATTTGTATCACAAAATCGTTATTACGAAATTGTGAATATATACGTGAAACTTTGTTTGACCAATATGATAAGATGAAGAGTGACAAAGGAAGCATGAAACAAAGTTAAGTCAGAGACAATGAGTGAAACAAACAAAATAAATAAATAAATAAATAAATAAATAAACAAATTAATGAACGAGCGTTTTACGAGCTTGTGAAAAAGCACATATAAAAATGGACATGGAGAAGAGAAGAATAAATATATGATTGAATTGATGAAACAAAAGAAAATAGACGATATATATAATAACATTACTCGTGGTGCTGTCTACGCATAAAGTCATTGAATACACGAGTGATATACCAATTTTAGCTAGATAAATATATACTATTTGGAGGGAGTGAAAAAAAAAAATAAATAAATGAATAAATTCCAATGACAAAGGAACAAACATAAAAAAAAAATTTTTAACAAAAAAAAAAAAAACAAGGACCTAAAATAAAATCTGAGCGTTATATGTTCTTTCCTATGAAAATATTTTTAAAAAATAAGATAAAAACATGATAAATAGAAAGAAGAAGAAAAAAAAAATAATAATGAAAATAATCGAATAATCAACAAAAGAATAAAAATAATAAATAAATGAATAAATGAATAAATAAATAAATAAATAAATAAATAAATAATAATGATAACTGATTTAGTTTCGTACTACAATTTGTTGAATTTGTTACCTTTTTATAGCTTAGCTTAGTCAAAAATTGAAGAACACGCCTCCGATTGCGCGCGACCGCCTGATTTTTATATAATATAATAAAACGATTTAACGAAAAAATAATGACGACGACAGTGACGATATTGACGAGGACGGCGATGAAGAAAACAAAAAAAAATAATAAATAAATAAATAAAATACAAACAAAAATAGATATAATGAAATTCTAATGAGATATAATGGAATAAATAAACAAATAAATAAACAAATAAAAAAGATAATTCAAATGAAAAATTGACAATTCGTGTATGCGTGTGTATGTACGTACCAAGTAAAAATTAATGACAAATTGTGACATAACCATCCACAAGTGAAAAAAATAAATAAATAAATAAAATTATGAACAAACCAAACTACAAGGTGTGTGATTAATAAAATCTTTATCATAAGTAGCAAAGGAGGAAGATGAAATAAAGAAATGTTGTTTGAATAAAAATAAAAAAAATAAGTGAAAAAAATTTAAGATACTGTAATAAAATAAAAGAAAAAATAAAAAAAAAAAAACGAAAATAGTGAAACATAAAACATTTTTCTGATCAGAAGTAGTCAAATAATGTGACACAAGTGAGAGCGATTTTTAGTGCCATTTAACTCGAGTGGTATTTTTTTTTTTTGTTTTGTTTTGTTTTTTTAATAATAATTATTGCAAGTCCTTACAATGCAAAGCCAAAGTTGTTTTTATTTTTATTATTATTATTTTTTTTTTTATTATAATAAATTTTTATTTCGTTCTACACGAGGAAAATCATAATTTTGTCGATTTTTCTCAAATCTCTGAGACACAAATTCCAAATTTTTCATCATTCAAATACTGTTACATGTGCGTGTATATATATGTGTGCGTGTGTTTGTGTGTGTGGCTGTACAGGAGGAAGAGAGGGAAAGAGTATGTAACGAAAAAAAAAAAAAAAAAAAAAAAAAGGAACGGAAAAATATTTCATGTCATCCCACATTATTATCATCTCTACTACTCCCGCTCGTATCCACTATCTCGAGTACATTCTTTCCTAAAAACTTACAATAAAAATGAATAATCAATTTTGTTTTATAAAATTCAATTGCAAATGTGTCATCTATTTCATATAACTTTAGATAGTTTGAAACATAAAGAAAAAAAAAATTTCAATCAATAAAAATTGTCAAGTTACATTGGACGTTTAATAAAATTAAAATAAAATTTTATTCATTAAACATTTTTTTTTTTTTTTTTTTTTTTTTTTTTTTTCCTATTTGAAATAATGAAATAAATAACCCTCTCTCCTCTCTCCTACACGTTACTTTTTTCGTGTTTTTACATTGTGTACTTGCGTAGCGGGAAACATGGACCACAGTAGTAATGTGCAATTATTTTCAAACAAAAACATGTAATGAAGAGAAAAATAATATTTTATTGGTTAATTAATTATTTTTCGAGTGTGAGTGAGAAAGACACATAAAAAAAAAACTAAAAAAAAATGTAATAAAATGTCACATGTCGCTCGTTTGTGCATTGTATCCATACCATATACGTATACACGTGTATGTGTAAACTGTTCACTGCCTGCGCTCGCTAATGCTGGTTAGCGCGCTGCCCACTGCTGGTATTCTCTATTGTTCGATAATAAAAAAAAAATAAATAAATAAATAATAATAATAAAACACATGTATATGAAACGAAAAACAATAATAAAAACTAAAAAGAAAGAAAAAAAAAAAATAAAAATACAAATATTCAGGAGAATAGCAGTCATACATAACACTCAAATTAAAAACACAGCCAAATATTTATTCTGTACAAGAGAAAATATCGAATCTACACATAAACAAGAACAATAGAAAATTAAATTTAAAAAAAAAAAATAAATAAATAAATAATTAATGCGTACCTAGAGAATACTCGCAAGATTACATTTATAATCAAACGAAAAATATTTAAGACATGAGAGAATGGGCGGAAAAAAAAAAAAAAAAAAAAACGAATTTAATTTAATGATGATAATCAATTTGCATTGCAGACAAATTGAGGTATGAGAGCGTCTATAGGATTAAATTTACTAATTTTCAATTGAAAAAAAAAAAAAAAAAAAGGGGGGGGGGGATAAAAGAAAAGAGAAAAAAAAAATATATAGTGAATTGTCGCAATGTAATATCTGACACGCACATTGGATGATATATGTATTGTATCATAGCTATTTCAGTTTTAAATAAAATTTTAAAAAATAAAGGGAGGAAAGGAAAATACAAAAAAAAAAAAAAAAACAAAAAAAAAACAAAAAAAAAAGAATACAAATATTAAATACATTGGATAAAGGCATAATTTTAAGAGATAATAAATGAAAACGAAAATAAAACATAAAAAATAATACTACTGAATAAATAAATGTAAAAAATAATAATAATAATAATAAAACGCTTGGTTTTATAGTATGTACGTGATGAGTGTGCGTGATATATTTGGTAAAAATGAAAATGGACGTTTAGAATAAAATAATAATAATAATAATAATAATAGTAACAACCAAACATATTTTACGTTTGTAATGGAGCAAAAGTAAAAATAAATAATTAAGGAAATAAATAAACAATTGAATATATAAACAAAATTTAAAAAAACAAAAAATATATGTGTGTATGTAAGAAATGAAAGAGAGACAGAGAATTATCCTTTAAATTATGACGAATTTTCTTGTGTATGTATGAAAAAAATGAAAATTTATGTTCGTTTGTATGTGAATGTAACAAATAAGAGAGTACATAAATACGATTGGAGCGCAAGTGAAGTCATGATATAACAAACAAAATGCGAGCGTACGGTTATGAATTTATATAATATGTGCGTGTATGTATACGTATGAATTAAAAAAAAAAGTGCACAAATTGTGTGTACTATATTGCCAATGCATATAAATAAAGAGGCATATGCCATCTAAAAGTGAAGAAAAAATATTAATTAATTAATTAATTAATTAAACAAAAATTGGATGTCTAGATGCGATGAAACCGCGACGATGAGAAAAAAAAAAAATTGATGTAGCAGAGAACAACAACCAGCAGCAGTAAGAAGTTATAAATAAATAAAAAAAAAAAAAAAAAACGAAGAAACATACAACCAACAAAAAAAAATTATACATTATCTGCAACAAAAAAAAAAAAAAAAAAAACATGAATATATGTTTTTTTTGGGTAAATTCTTTCTATGTGTATAAAATGTAAACACTCGCAAAACCCAAAAAAAAAAATGAAATCAATGTTTCTAACTTATTTATAATAAATAATATTCATTAATGATAAAAAAAAAAAAAAAAAAAAAAAAAAAAACAACTACAAATAAATAAAATTTTGTCACAATGTATGTACAGTGCTACACCTAAGAAGGATAAAAATGAATAATCCAAACGTGAATCCTGTAAGCTTTTTCTCTCTCATATTAAAATTCAAATTCAAATGATACTCGTGCGTTATCCGATCGATTTCACGTAAATATTTTCGCCATTTTGTATTGCGCGCGCATCAAACTCACACTATAGTCATATTCGAAGATTTGCGCGGAAATTATTATTGACATTGTTCTTCTTCTAATTTTTTTATTAATCCAATTATTTTTATTATAAAAATATCAAAATTAACAACAATCATATTATGATTTTCGTGTAATTGAATATATATATATATACGGACGTATAATATTTATTGACAGTTGTACACGCCCCATGAGAATTCGGTGAGAGGAGAAAAGGTGGGGAATATACAAATTTATTTAGCGCAAGCGCTATTATATTTTTTGAGATCCACGAATGGCCGGAGTGGGCCGCAGTCCCCGCTGTTGTTACTCTTCGTTGCTCCTGTGTGTCCTGTATTATAATTCAATATCTCCATTCTACCTATTTCTATCTCGTTCTGTAATAAACTAAAAACAGGTATTACATTTAAAAATCTTATTTTTCAACAATTCATCATTCACATTGTATATCATATTTTTCACAGAGATAAAATTACAGTAAATTATAAGTGACTTAGGGGAAATAATAAAAATAATTAATTTGAGAGTATAACGTACCTTTGGTAATTTCAGTGTATCAGTTGGACTTGAACGTATTTTCAGTGGACAGGAAAGATATAAAAATATTTTTACAACGTGAACAATTCACAAATACATAACTACAACATGAGTTTATTACTTGAAGAAGAAGAAGTTGACGAGTAAGTTTTAATTTTTAATCTTTTTCTCTACATTTCAATAAAAATTCAATGAAAATTCTAATATAATATTATGTATACATTTATATGAATAAGATTCTCTGTATTATTATTTTACTAACGTTATCATTTAACAATTGATATGATTTTCATTATTATTATTATTATTATTATTTTTTTTTGTGATATATTGAAATTGAAATAAAGATGAATAAATAGGTGACACGTGTAAGACGTGCGTCAATTTTCTTCATAGCCATAATTGAAATGTTAAATAAATAAATATTAAAAATAAAATATTTAAATTATAAATAAATATTTTTATTGATATTTTTAATAAAGTTAAAAAAAAAATTTCTATTTATTTTTATTAAAATTAATTCATATTTTTATATGAATACAAAAAAAGAGGAAAACAAAAAAAATAAAAAATAAAAAATTGAATTATTATTTTTAAAAAGATATAAAATATCGTGTGTAAAAAAATGAAAATGCCGATGCACGAACAATATAAGAGGAAAAGGGGAAAAAAATAATAATAATAATAATAATAATAATCTCTACACCATTAATGTTATCGCCAACCCACAAAAGATGTAATACATACTGACATATATAAGTTTGTATTTTGTATCTGAGTATAAAAATATAATGTCAAGTTATTTCCTGTTGGCAACAAAGTATACAATCAATACATTTATTTACAATAAAGGATCTCCCCATTTACCCACATATGATGGATAATAATGTCACTTTAGTTTTATCATTCAAGATGTGACTAATGTATTGATAGTATTTGATAATTTAATAATATCGTCTTTCTTTATATATATATATGCAATGTATAATTATTTTCGAAATTATTGTTCATAGATAATTTTGGTTGATATTACATTCCATAAAACTATAATTTTCATAATAATAATAATTATTATTTATAAGATGTTTCAATGACGCCACACCCTCTTATAAATTACTACTGACGTGGCAACAAATTTCATCATAGTATCCACCTTACTATTATACTATGTATTTTTCAACGATTCTTATTGATTTGTCAGTGTTTGCTTGGGCATTGTTTAATCATGGATAGCAAGATACAATTAAACAAGAATCAATTATACATTTTTTTTAGAAATATTTAATCTAATCACCGATAGTATGAAAATTTTCTTTGAATTATTTATTAATTTTCATTACAATTTTGTCCATTTGTATTATACAATTCAATTCACTAAATGAAATACTATTATTCGTTTAATTGAGATTGTATCAATTAATTTTTTATATATTTTAATTATAATTAATATTTTGCCGTACTTTTACGATAAATCAATTGAAATAATATTACAACTATAATTATATGTTGATGTATAAATTAGAGGCCTTGACACTATTATATGTATGGAATAAATTAGGGCTTTTGTAGCTGCTACAAAATTATTTAATAAAATAGCGAGAGTTTTATAAAATATTTAAGAATATTTTATAAAATACAATAATAATCGTTCAAACTATAAGCCAATATGTTGATAAATATAAGAGTAAGAGCCGTTTCTTAGTTTGTGTGGTGGGGCAATATGTATTTCTTAATGTCTATTGGATTCCAACATATACTACGTGTAACTTATTCAACGTTCGTTACACAAAGCAACCAGACGTTCATTTAGATTATTCAATTGTATTTAAGTTTACATTTACTTAAGAGAGTAAATCGTTGAAAATAAATTATTAAGTCTTCATTATTAAAATTTTTATTTGACATATATTTTATATATATTTTGAATTTGTAAAATTATATTTTGATAAATTTCAAAATGTCAACGTGTACGTGTGAAAATTTATCTCTATCAGATTTACAAAATCACATTTGTCGTTTGGAATCGTCAAATAAAGATTTAATTGAAATTAATAATTGTGATAGTATAATAGACAATGTGATTGACAAGGATATTAGGTAAAGAAAAAAATTAATTAAATAAAATTTATTTCTACAGATGAATTGTTATTTTGGAAAATATAGGCCAAATGACAAATATATATATGTGTTAAAAGTGAAAAGACCTGTGCTCGATTCAACCTTCATGATTTTTCTCAGACAAAACATTTATCTTTTCTAATGAAATCAATAAATTTACATTAAATTGAATGACATATAATATTTTATTACAGGTATGCCGATGGATCTGTCCGGTTGAGAAATCCAAATATCGAATTAATGGACCAAGATATTCTTTATCATTTGGCACTTGGTAGTGGATCTCATGATCTTGTGGAAATGTTTGGAGACATAAAGGTTAATTTAAAAAAATGAATCAAAATATTATAATTTTTTGCCCTTGAATTGAAATCACCAATGGTTTTTATTTATTTATTTATTTTCAGTTTGTTTGTATGGGTGGAACACCAAAGCGAATGGAAAATTTTGCTTATTTCATCATGAAAGAAATAGGCCATAAGCTACCAACTGGAACAACTTTAATGGACATCAGTCGATATTCTTATCGCTATTCAATGTACAAAGTTGGTCCTGTACTCTCGATAAGTGTAAGTTCACAGTTGTGTATATAAAAAAAAAATAAAAACAAACAAAAAATACAATAGAAAGAATTTTCATTATTTTTTTGTTGTTTGATTATTATATTGAATGTCGAGTAAATGAAAATACGATATGAAATAATTGTTTTGTAATTAGAGCACGTATATGTATCATAATAACATTTGATAATTTCATAAACTCTCTTTACATTTTTTTTATGACTCATATCAAATATTCATCAACAATACACATATATATTTCTCTTCTGCGAATTTTCACTTGTATATAATATTTGTTATTATTTTTGTCATATTATTATTAATAATATTGTTATTCAAATTACAGCATGGCATGGGAATTCCATCAGTTGGAATATTATTACACGAAGTGATTAAACTTATGTATCATGCTAAAGCGAAGGATCCAATATTCATTCGAATTGGAACGTGTGGTGGAATTGGTTTAGAAGGTGGCACTGTTGTTATCAGTGAAGAGGCTGTTGATGGAATGTTGAAACCCTATTTTGAAGTGGTGAGAGAATAAATAAATGAATGAATTTGCACCGCAATCATTTTACATATATATATATATATATATATATATTTGTTTTATATAGCCTGTGCTTGGAAAAATGGTCAGACGACCAGCTAAATTAGATAAACAATTGGTACGAGATTTGAATGCTTTATCACATCCAGATGATCCTTATGACACGAAAACCGGTAAAACAATGTGTACTCACGATTTCTATGAGGGTCAGGGACGTCTTGACGGTGCATTTTGTGACTATACTGAAGTTGATAAAATGGAGTATCTTCATAAATTGCAAAAATCCGGTGTGATTAATATTGAAATGGAAGCTGTTGCATTTGCTGCATTAACTCATCATGCGGGAATAAAATCTGCAATTGTTTGCGTTACATTGCTTGATCGATTGAAGGGCGATCAGGTAAATAAAAATTTTGATTTCTTATATATATATTTTCTTTTATTTCAAATTATTATGATATTACATTTTTTTTTTTTAGTTAATGGCACCTAAAGAAGTTTTAGAGGAATGGCAAAAAAGACCCCAAATGTTAGTTGCTCGTTATATTACGAAATATTTACAAACAAAAGGCCGCTTGTTATTGGAGGGACATGGATCAATGTGCGTAAAGAGTCCACGTCGTTTCAAGCTTGTTCAACAAGAGTCTGAAAATTATGATTAAACCCGTTAATCATAAACAACGTGAAAAAAAGCATTGACATACCACGTTATTTTGGTAATTCATTCTTTCTATCTTCTTATCTATATAATACACATTGATTTTTATCTTTTTATATACATTTATTGAATGATTCTCAAGTGATAATATCAAACACAAATTATCATTAATATTACAATGAAAATATTCAAGTGATATATATATATATATATATATATTTTTTTTTTTTCATCTTCAAAAAGATTGATACACACATATATGCACAAAAATGAATATATTTACAAATTTTCATAATAATCATGGAGAGATGAAATTTTTTTTTTCCATTGTTTTTATGTCATTTTTTTTACTTTCATTTTTTTTCTCCGCGTTACACGCGCGGTGCTCAAGTACCTTAGAGGCGACCGAAATATTCTCATTCTCAAGAGTAAAAAAATAGTAAATGAAATTATATCAATGTAAAATTTCGTCAAAAACATATCTGTAATATTTTTTAATTTTACATTTGAGGAGGAAAAAAAAACTGTTTTGTTTTAAATTTGGTGACCAAAACGAAAAAATAAAATAAAAGCAAAAAAAGTGTGGGCATATCAATGCTGAATTAAAATAAAGGGGAGAAAAAAAAAATAATTGTAATAATAAAATTGAATTTTTTTTTTTGTTATGAGAACAAAAATCGCCAATAATCTGCAAAATTTTCTCACTGGCCTATATATATTATAAAATGTGCGCATTTTCACGCAGAATGTTTTTTCTAATTGTTGTTGAAAGAATTGATATACCAAATAGACACAAATGTTAAAAGCTTTTGCTACGTTAATTGCTATTTAGAATTGAATTTTCGTAATAAATTAAATTATATAACTGCAATTTAAAGAAATGAAATAAACAATTGATCAAATGATCAAATAAAAATTAGTGTCTAATAGAAAAATTGTCAAATTGTTTGATAAATTAATGGAGTAAAAGACACAAAAATTGAAAATATCTTTGATTGTAGAAATCAAAATTTTACATATAAATAATTAATGAAAAACTATTAATCGTTGAATATATATTATAAAACATATTCACACATTAATCAAACAATTGTTTGTAATTTCTGACTGTACAGAATTACACGTTTGCATATACATATATGTACATATATATATACATTCAAACATAGATTATGTATACTTAAAGTGTATGTTTGTATGTATATAAAACAGTGTTGATGAAAAACAAGAAAATAAGAGACAAAACGTAAATAATTTGAGGAATAATTTATTTTTAATGTACGATGGTATACTGTTCTCTCTTCTTAAATTTTGATTTTCACTCGAAAATAAATAATCCATTATCGTCAATTTACTTTTATTTTTTTATTTTTCATTTAAAATTTCTATAATTCATAAATTTAATCCTCGTAAAACAACGACATATCTGTGATGTGAATGATTAATTATTGCACGTTATAAAAAAGTTATTCCAATAATAAACAAAAAAAACTTTTACCATAAGTATATCATAAACATGTGCTAATTTATCTTGAATATTCAAATTTTAACTAATCTAAACTAAGTAAAAATTATATAAAATATCTTTATCTCTCACTTTCTATTAGTCTTTAATACTATTTTTATTCATAAATATATCGGAAATATTGTATTCAAAAATTCATGATTTTCAGTGTCAACATATATCCTGAAAATTTTCTTCACGTTCAATCTTATAGATAAATTTATATATATATTATATATATGTATATTTATGACATTAAACAAAAAAATAATTGAAAAAAAAAGAATAATTTTCGTTTTTTATTCAATTAAACACTGCTAATTAGTTTTGTCAATTTGTTTTTATATTCAAAATTAAAATTTAAAAGTAGCCATTATTGTTGACCAAAATTTATGTTTTATTATATGATCGCCAGGTAGAGACACGTACTTAAATAAATTTTTCCTTCTATTTTATATTGCAGCGTGTACTGTACAGTATTGCATTATACTAAAATAATCCCCCTCTTCTAGTAAAATATAAATTTAACGTATATATGTATGACCCTCGTGACCAACCACCCGATTATCGATTTCATTTTGTTAGTGTATAATGAGTGTTAATGACGATATGGAAATACGTCTGTGAATTCAGTATTTTTCGCTATTTTTCCCTCAATCGTGTCTCATTGCGTGTAAACTTGAACGGCAATTGTGATTTTATATTATTAAGAAAATATTCACAGGATTGGCTATTTGATTTGTAAGAAAAACTATTGACTAACGATATTTCAATTTGGGTGTATTCCCACAATCAGACATCTTGGTATTGTAATAGTTTCAATATAAAATTAACACTAATTACGAATATTCAGCCAAAAAAATGGGATCACTTTTTCGAAGTGAAGAGATGACTTTGTGTCAACTCTTTTTGCAAAGTGAAGCAGCATATGCATGTGTTTCTGAGCTTGGAGAACTTGGCCTTGTACAATTTCGTGATGTAAGTGTATATAATTTAAACATTAATCCATTCAGTAAGTAATGTAAATTTATTATTCAAATATATATATAATAGGAATTTCTTGAAAACACATTTTAAATGTCCTGACCTCGTCATGTCCATGACACAATTATGTATTATTTCAGTTAAATCCTGATGTCAATGCGTTCCAACGAAAATTTGTCAATGAAGTACGTCGTTGTGATGAAATGGAGCGTAAATTGCGATATTTAGAAAAGGAAATAAAAAAAGATGAAATACCGATGTTGGACACCGGTGAAAATCCTGAGGCACCACAGCCCCGTGAGATGATTGATCTTGAAGCGACTTTTGAAAAATTGGAAAATGAATTGCGAGAGGTGAATCAAAACGCTGAGGCACTGAAACGAAATTTTTTGGAACTCACTGAATTGAAACATATCTTACGAAAAACCCAAGTATTCTTTGATGAGGTAAGAGATAATTTTTATACAATATACGTGAACAGCTTTTTAATGTCTGTTCATTGACATCGAGAAAAAAAAAAAAAAAATATCAGAGTGCACTTTGAATATTATCATTACAGTAAATTCCTCTTGATGCACATGTATATTATTGTGTTATTAAGATACAAACGTGTGTGTGTGTGTATATACATATATAATTTAAAAATCCATGGCTGTGTTTTGCAATTTATATTTACAATGTTTGAAATAATTCCTTTAATCAAATGCGGGTCCCAATTGATAATGAGACATTTCAATAACAAAATAATTCATTGTAGACAAAGAAGAAAGAAAAGTGCAATTAATAATTAAAAATATCATTTTATTCCATGTGCCATTTGTTACTATAAAAAATTGTGAATGAATATAGATGTTAGCTCAATTAATATATATATATATATATATATATATATATTTTTTTTTTTTTGTTTAATTTATTCATATATGCCTGTAAAAGGCGCATGCAAATTTTATAAATTTTGCTATACATAATAAATACTCATCTGCGTTATGCTCGTGCTGAATTTTATATTTATTTAAATAATTTACATATAAATTGAGTTGAGAACGAAATTAAATAAATACATATACATATGTATGCGCACTTGCACTAGCAAAATCCTAATATGAAAACTACACAATAACGATTTTATCAATACTAATAATTCAGTATATAATTAAAATGAATGGGCCCACAAGGTTAATATACATCTCGTTATATAATATTAATAATAATATTGAGTGATTTTAGGGATACTTAATGTGTTAGTGTTGCCAACTAACAAAATGTTGCAGTATTGCAGCGAACACAAGTCACCCATCAATGTGCGCCCTGTCTCCTCTGTATTCAATCTCAACGAAATATTTATCTTTTTCTTTTATTTATTTATTTATTTTTTTATTTTTCCAAATTATTCATATTCTTTACTTCGGTTGAATAAATTTGACATATTTAAATTTTAAAAAAAAAATCATGTAAATTAATTTATACATCATTTAAAAATTGTATTTGGTGAGTTATATGAATACAAATTTATTTCAATAATATGAATTATAATTGATGAAATGATTGTCGCGGAGGAGACAAGGCCACCGTGAGGTGACGGGTATTTGTTGCCAGGCTGAGCATGAAGATGTCATGTCGCAGATGGCAGACCCAAGCCGCGAGGAAGAACAAGTCACTCTTTTGGGTGAAGAGGGCCTCCGCGCTGGCGGCCAGGCTCTTAAACTCGGGTAATTAATTGTCGTGTTGAACGATACAAACCACACAATGCTGAGCGCAGAGATCTTGACTATTATTATTATTATTTTTTTTTTTTCTACATTTCAATTATTTTTATTCTTATGTATTATTAAGATAATGATCATTGCGCTCGGCAGTTATACAAAAAAAAAAAATAATAAGTATCTAATGACCGAGAATAACGTGCTTATATATTTTTTTTAATTTTTTTTTTTTTCTCGTGAAATTTAATTCACTTTGTTATTATTAGTATATACTTTAGTGTATATTCACTTTTAATTACGGCACAAATGTATTCTCGGTCACAAACATCAGGAGTATCCAAAAATTTTCAGTGAAATTCCGACAAAAAAAAAATTCATCAAATGAATTGAAGATGATGAAAAAAATATTAGATAGTTGAATATCGATTTTTTCCAGTATAAATCGTGCACCGATTAAATCTTTGTTGTCTCATACTAAAAATTCATTCAGGAATATTCGTTATTAAACGTTAGTGCAACCAATCCATTTTTATTTTCATTTATTTATTTATTTTTTTACTTTTTTTTTTAAATTACAATCAGTAGAGAGCACAATAAGTCAGTGTGTTCTATGGTTACAGCACCTGTACACTGCGGCAGACACCATAGGAGCTCACTATAGGAATCCCTTAAGGCAAGCTGTGCAATCTAAATCAACTGTAATTTTTGTTTGCCAATTTTATTTTGTTCATTACTCAATGTTTGCCTATATATCACCTCACAATTTGCCAAAGAAAAAAAAAAAATAATAATAAAAAACAAGAAATTAAAAATTATCAATGACGTAATTTTATAATTCACTTTGTAAATAAAAATAGAGACAAAAAAAAAAAAAAGAAAAGAAAAAAAAAAACAAACGTGACTGTTAGCATCTCTTGTCTCATAATAACATAACATTTTTAAAATAATTTCATTTCTCTTTTCGTGCTGCTTCACTACGAATTATACGTCTAACGGGATTAGCCATTGATAAATAAAAATTAGATAGAATTATATTTATTTATTTTATTTTTTTTTATTTTTCCACCACTCGATAGTTGAAATAAAATAAAATTGAAAGATAGATATTTTTCAAGCTGTATCGAAATTAATTTATTCCAATAAACAAAAAAAAAAACAAAAAAAAACAAAATAGATCGATGGTATTGTCAAAAGTATGAGGTAAAATGATTGCACAAACAAAAATGCAAATCAAACGTCTGCTTTATTTTTTTTATTTAATATTTTTTAATCTATACGATATGAATAATTATAAATGAATTTTTATTTTTTTTATTTTTATTCATACATGATTTTTATATCTTTCAAATCATATTGTGTGAATAACAATAAATGATGATGGTGTGGCCATGGGTATGTATATATCAATTTATATTTAATTTAATTAACACAATACTCCTGCAATATATTATGCCTTTCACATTAAATTAATAAATCAATTATTCATGTGCTATAAAATATAGCGTAATAGATAGTGAAAATAATGAAATCATGAATAATTGATATATTATTTTTAAGCTTCGCTGTTCTACCATCATCTATGTATCATGCGTTAGTCTTCCATTAATTCCCTCAATTGAGCTTCTATATAATTATTATTTTTTTTTTGTTTGTTTGTTTTAAAAAATATACATGCATCACAATTATATTTTTAGTTTTATAATTATAATTATAATTGTAATAATAATATATTAAATTTAAGTAGATAAAAATAAATATTAATAATAAGTAAAAGGCTCGTATGAAATTGTCTCTATTTATATATAATTAAATGCGGGATAATACAAAATGAAATTAATAAATCATCAAAAATAATTTAATGGCCAATGGATTTTTAATTAGAACAATAATAATTATAATCTATTGTACGTATTCTTTTTTTCTTTTTTTTTCTTTTTTTCAGATTACATTGATATTAAATAAGAATTGCCATATTTTGTATCAGATACAAAACAAAAAATAAGAAAAAAAAAAAAAAAAAAAAGGTTTAATTACTAATAATTGAGTGTAATATGATATCACTCGAGTTTGTATAATATTTTGTGTGATAAATTGTGATATTTATTTATTTTGGCAATTCATATTTAGAGTAATATATAAATGTGGTGAAAGTGCACGTCCACTGGAGCCCAAGCATTCATATTGTGACATTGAGAGTGGTATTTTTTGTTTTAATTGTTATTGTCCCACCTTTTTTTTTTTTTTTTTTTTGTTTATTGTTTCTGTATTTGAGCATTGTGGTCCCGTGTCTAGTGTGCTAATGTGGTTGTGTCTTGTCTGTTGTGTCGTCAGCAAGAGCACGCAGGCTTGAACCCCACCGAGTCCATGACACGCGCGTTGATTAGTGATGATAATATCGCCCGCCAGTCCGCCCTTGGTCCTGTCCAGTTGGGGTACGTACCTATTGTCACCATCCTTCAATAGATAACAAACCTAAATATCCCAATTAATAATATCAATTGAATGAAAGTGAATAATTATATTCAATATATTTTCCATCCTACATCCTCACTACTTACAGTAGTAATAATTAGCAAACAATTTTTTATATTTTATTTAGTTTTATTTATTTATTTTTTACTTGCACAATATTTCAGACAACTACAAAGTTGATATATAAATAAATTGATAAGTAAATATAATATATATATGTATATATATATATATATTGTATATTATAGACAACGATGAATACAATATAATGTTAAATATATAAAAATATTTTTTTTTTTGTTTTTTTTTTTATAATAGACTTAATTATTTTACAATTTTCTTATTTATTTTTATTCATCAAATCTTTATAATTTTTTTTTTTTTGATAATACAATTAATATTATGTAAATTAACATTTCTATTTACGGTCAACGTAATTATTTATTTATATATATATATACAGCAAGAATAATATATCTTTTATGCCTTGGTAGTGACTATTGAAATTTTCCCCAATAATTATTTATTTTGTAATTTTTTATCATTGAATTCTCTTATATCCTATTGGAATCTTTGGAATGTATTGTAGAAATAAACAATAGCACGAATTTAATATTGTATTTTGCATTGTCATCTTTCTAATTTAACTTTTTTATCTTGTCATTTTGTCAATATAATTCATGACAAAACAGCAAATTAACTTATTCAGTACATTCACATCAAACATTTGAACGAAAAAAAAAAAAAAAAAAAAAAATTATATACACATTAATTTTTCATTTTCTTTTATGGAAAAAAAATTTGAATTAACAATTATTTAATTGAACGGTATATATAGTGTTTTTCAGTTTGTACTATAAAATTCATTCAACATGGACACAACGTGGTCAGTATAAATGTGTGAATTTTGCTATTCTTAATTGTCCATAAAAAATTAATTCTTTGCTATTTGTTATTTTGGAATATCTTCTATTTCACAATAGCCATAATATTTTCATTTTATTTTGGGTATATAAATGACCATGGCTACAAGAATCATCATTTGATATTATAATCATAGTCAAAATATGGCTTGAATTATTATTTTATTAAATATTTAATTTATATTAGTGAAGAAAGAGAATTAATATATAAAACTTATATGCAATTTCTAAACAGGTCCAGTCGATACAGATTGAAAATTTGAATTGAAAAATAATTAATTACCAAGTTGATTAGGATGAAAATTTTAGGTTTTATATCAACTGGTGTTGATGAATAAATATTCCACAAAAATAATTGTCTTTTTATAGAACAGTGTGTTAGGAATAATAATTAATAAATTTAATTGTTTTACCGAGTGTCACACAGTTGATAATATCAATATAAATATTTTTTTATTCAAATTAGCTTCGTTGCTGGTGTCATCTTGAGGGAACGTATACCGGCATTTGAGCGAATGCTGTGGCGTGCATGTCGAGGAAATGTATTTCTACGTCAGGCAGAAATTGAATCACCATTGGAAGATCCATCAACGGTAAATTTATATTTTTATTTTGTAATTTAAACAGACAAAAAAAAAATCATACATAATCTGTTTATATTTGTTTTTATAATTTAGAGTGATCAAGTCTACAAGTCCGTATTCATCATCTTCTTCCAAGGTGATCAGTTGAAAACTCGAGTTAAAAAAATTTGCGAGGGATTTCGCGCAACTCTTTATCCTTGTCCAGAAGCTCCCGCTGATCGTCGTGAAATGGCCATGGGTGTCATGACACGCATCGAAGACTTGAATACCGTAAATAAGTTTTTTTTTTCTCTCGTTTCAATAAACAAATAAAATTTAAATTATAATTTTATTGTTATTATTATTATTTGATTTTTTTGTTTAATTTTTCTCTTATTCTTTATTAGGTATTGGGACAAACTCAAGATCATCGTCATCGTGTATTGGTAGCCGCTGCGAAAAATATTAAAAATTGGTTTATCAAAGTACGAAAAATCAAAGCCATCTATCATACTTTGAATTTATTCAATTTGGATGTCACTCAAAAATGTTTAATCGCCGAGTGTTGGGTACCTGTGTTAGACATTGAAACAATTCAATTGGCCTTACGTCGAGGAACGGTAAAGAAAAATAAACAAAAAAAAAAATCAATTATTATTAATTATTATTTGCAATATTTTTTATTAATATATTTATTAATATATTTATTAATATATTATTAGGAGCGAAGTGGAAGTTCTGTACCGCCAATTCTCAATAGAATGGAATCATTTGAAGATCCACCAACTTACAATCGTACAAATAAATTTACTAAAGGATTTCAAACATTAATTGATGCATATGGTGTGGCATCATATCGAGAAATGAATCCAGCACCATATACAATTATAACATTTCCATTTTTGTTTGCGGTGATGTTTGGTGATACAGGACACGGTCTACTCATGACATTTTTTGGTGGTTGGATGGTATTGAAGGAAAAACCATTGGCAGCAAAAAAATCAGACAATGAAATTTGGAATATTTTCTTTGGTGGCCGATATATTATTCTTCTCATGGGTCTATTCTCTATGTATACTGGCATCATATACAATGATATATTTTCCAAATCATTAAATATATTTGAAACAAATTGGGTGGTAAATGCTAAATGGAATTCAATAAATGGCAACAACTCCATTACATTGGATCCAGGCACGAAAGATTATCTTGATTATCCATATCCATTTGGGATAGATCCAATTTGGCAATTGGCTGAAAATAAAATTTTATTTTTGAATTCGTATAAAATGAAAATATCTATAATATTTGGTATACTTCATATGATGTTTGGCGTGATTGTTAGCTTGAAAAATCATCTTTATTTCAAAAATAAATTGAATATTATTTGTGAATTTATACCACAAATAATTTTTCTCGTTTTTATATTCTGGTATTTGACTTTACTTATGTTTATCAAATGGGTTAATTATTCAGCTACAAATGAATGGGAATATGGAACCTTTTGTGCTCCCTCAGTTTTAATCACCTTTATTAATATGGTGTTGTTTAAAACACCAGATGAAAGCAAATGTAATCCAATGATGTTCGCTGGTCAAGAAGGATTGCAAAAATTTCTTATTATCATTGCTCTTTTATGCGTTCCTTGGATGCTTTTTGCCAAACCATATTTCATAATGCGACAAAAAAAGATGCAACATCATCAATTAAATACACATGGAATGGAGAATGGTGATATTGATGGTGAAGTAGGAGGTGTACAACAAAATTCGATTGAAGGCTCGAGGCACAAGGAAGATGAAAGTGAAATTTCCGATTTATTTATTTATCAGGGAATCCATACAATTGAATATGTTTTGGGCAGTGTTTCACATACTGCATCTTACTTACGACTTTGGGCATTATCCCTTGCTCATGCGCGTAAGTCATTTAAATTATTCATATTATTATTTTAAATCATTAATATTAATAATATAATCATACATATTTTTTTTTTTCTTTTCTTTTCAATAGAATTGTCTGAAGTTTTATGGAATATGGTTATGAAAAATGGCTTGGCAAAAGAAGGATGGCTAGGAGGAGTTTTTCTTTGGATTATTTTTGCTGCTTGGGCTGTTCTTACCATTGGAATTCTTGTTCTTATGGAAGGCCTATCTGCTTTTCTGCACACTCTTCGTCTTCATTGGTAATAAAATAATTATTAACTTATAAAAAAATAGCAAATTATTTATTTATTTAATGTTAAATAACAATATTTTAATTTATTTTAGGGTGGAATTTCAAAGTAAATTTTATAAAGGTGCAGGATATTCTTTTACTCCATTTTCCTTTGAAATTATTTTAGACTCAGCCCAAACAACAACTGAAGAATAAATATATGTGTATACATGCATGTGTATATGTGTCCTGTGGCTGTCTGTATGTGTGTGTATATTATAAACATTTATTATCTTTGCTGTAGAATTTAGAATATTGCACAATCAACAATTCTACAATTCAATAACAATATGAATGGATTTATTAGTGTTGAAATTTTTTTCTTACGTTAAACCAAATTTTAAAATTAATTTATCAACTAAAATTTTATTTTTAAAATAATTTCAATGAAATTTATTGTGAATGCAATTATTAAAATGTCTAGTAAGTGTATTAGATCTGATGTTGTCTGTTTGTGAATTAAATTAATCTTACCTATACATGTAATATGGATATTCTCTTAAGTAATATTTTAATGGCAATATGTACGTTATCGTATCAAATAAATTGATCACCGCAAGATAAATTTTATCTTATTTATTATCATAATTTTTCTATTTATATTATTTTGCAATAAATATTATATCCCGTGTTACATACGTTTGTATATATATACATATGTATATACAGGTGTACAGTTTTATTAACAAATCTCCCACTAAAATTCTCATAATTCCCACTTTTTTGTATTTATCCCCTACTCTTCTACCAGCAAACGAAATTTGCGGCTGTGCAGACGATGCGTTTTGTGAGTATAAGAACGATCTATATGTGTATATATATATATATATATATACAGATCGCTTATTATTAGTTTCTCCAGTCACTCGATAAGTGACAACCTCGATAGCTGTTGGTAATATCGAGGTTTTTCATTTATTCAACTTGTTCAATTTTTCTGTTGTCTATTTTTTTTGTTTTTGTTTTTGTTATTCCACCGTTACAGTCAAACTTCAACAGCAATGGCCGTTTCACAGCAAGTTTGCATCATTGGTTCTGGAAATTGGTGATTAGATTTTAAATAATTATCAAATATTGCGCGCCATTATTCACAAATTTCGAGACTCTTTGTTCAACAGTATTTTATCTTTCTTTTTTTCTTTTTTTCTATATCTATACGTTTATTGATAAATTTAACAATTGAAACATTGGCTAATAACTTGGATTCTACCATTAAATGCTTTTTTTAAAATCATCTTCTGTACTATTATTATGTATTTTCACACAGTTATAGATTATATTTTTATCAAGTTTCATACTCGTTTTATATATATATATATATATTATTCTAGTCAATACAAGTAAAATCACTTTCACTTTTTAACGTTATTGAATTTTTTCTCTTAAAAATAATTTTTACGCATTCATATAATATTATGAAATTCAACTGCAACCATACTTTGGCCCTGACCTTTGCGCTTGTGTCGTTATACATATATATATATACGTATTTATTATTTTTAAGTGAATTCATCAAAAAAATTCCAATTCCTATTACATCACCTTCACTAGGCAATTAATTTTTTTTCTCCAATCATGTTTTTTGTTATTTATTTTTCATGAATTTTTATAATTTCATTGCAGGGGTTCAGCAATAGCCAAAATAATTGGTGTCAATGCAAAGAGGTTGGAAAATTTTAATGACCAAGTGACAATGTATGTTTATGAAGAAATTATAGATGGTCGAAAGCTCACTGAAATCATTAATGAGGAGCATGAAAATGTAAAATATCTTCCAGGACACAAGATACCCGAGAATGTGGTGAGTCATTCGATAAAAGAAAATGAATTATCATTTGAAATGCACTATGATAACATGAAACAAAAAACATGAGTTTCAAGTCATTAAGAATATGTCGATATGATGTAAAAGTATTAACGACAACATCAACCTTCAAAACTCACGAAAATATTTGCCAACATTTTATTATTTTATTTTCGTTTCTCTTATCTATAGTTACCTGATGTATTGATTTTATATGATAACCTAATGTCATATATAATACAAAATTTATATATTTATTTTTTATACACGAATTTATAAATTTTATTCGATAAAATCAAATTCAAATTATAATATGATAAAAGTTAAACCTTATATACATATTAACTGAAGGTTAAATAATACATAGAACACGATAATATATTGGAATTAACTTTTATGATATTGTCATGTAGAATGAGAATACATTGACGTAATGTATGAAGGAAAGTAGACCAGATGTAACTCACACTAGCCAACAACTATTTTTAAATTGTTCATTTTTTTTTTTCTACATAAAATTTTAATAGAAAAATAATATATAAAAATTTTGATAAGATATTATCGATATAATCACTAAATTTTGTTTAAAAAAAAAAAATCTCAAATTAAATATTTATATCAAATATAAAATGATAATTACATTCAATTCAAAAGTTTTTTTTTTGTTTTTTTTTTTTAAATGAATATTCAACTAAATATCATTATAACAAGTAGAAGGTCGTATATTATTCATTCACCAATATTTATTATTGTTATTTTCACTTCAGGTTGCCGTCCCAGATGTCGTGGAAGCGGCAAAAAATGCAGATATTTTAGTTTTTGTTGTACCACATCAATTTATTCGGCGTATATGCAGCGCTCTTCTTGGAAAAATTAAACCAACTGCCGTTGGCCTTTCTTTAATTAAAGTAAATAATTGAATTAATATCATCATATATTTTTACTCTCAATTGTACAATTTATTTATTGTTTAAAGGGGTTTGATAAAAAAGATGGTGGAGGTATCGAATTGATATCCCATATCATTGCTGCTGAATTGAATATTCCAATGGCAGTACTGATGGGAGCTAATTTAGCATCTGAAGTTGCTGATGAGATGTTTTGTGAAACAACAATTGGTAAAAATTTGAAAAAAAAAAAAATATATATATATATATATATTTCTAATCATTTGTTTTTTTTGATAATTAAATTTTCTTAGAATATGAGTAAATGATTACAATATTTAGTTATCAGCTATAAAATTTTATCTTAAACAAAAAAAAAAATCATAATAATAAAATAAAATGACAATTTACATCGTGACATTTTTTTCATAATATATTATTATTTAATTTTTTTTCATAGGTTGTAAAGACAATTCAATGGGCATTGTATTACGAGATATGATACAAACTTCATTTTTCCGTGTTGTAGTAGTAGATGATGTTGATTCGGTTGAGTGTTGTGGTGCCCTTAAGGTAATCACAGAAAAATAATTATAAATAAAATAACATACTATTTATTTTTTTATTTATCTATATATATTTTTCAATTTTAGAATATTGTAGCTTGTGGTGCTGGTTTTGTTGATGGCCTTGGATTAGGTGACAATACTAAAGCCGCAGTAATAAGATTGGGATTGATGGAAATGATAAAATTCGTTGACGTATTTTTTCCTGGTGG
Organism: Dinocampus coccinellae; assembly: GCA_963920625.1. NCBI lineage: Eukaryota > Metazoa > Arthropoda > Insecta > Hymenoptera > Braconidae > Dinocampus > Dinocampus coccinellae. The sequence goes on along the minus strand of OY987188.1, from coordinate 5,338,554 downwards.
AAAATTAAGTACATTTTTTGAAAGTTGTGGTGTTGCTGATCTTATAACAACATGTTACGGTGGAAGAAATCGAAAGGTGTCTGAAGCATTTGTAAAAACTGGCAAGGTAAAAATTGATTTTTATTCAATTCATTTATCATTCATTATTATTTATGGATACAAATATAAAATATCATTTAATTAATATTTCAGACTATTGAAGAGTTGGAAAAAGAGATGTTAAATGGCCAAAAACTTCAAGGGCCATTTACTGCTGAGGAGGTAAATTATATGTTGAAGTTGAGAAATATGGAACTACGTTTCCCATTGTTTACTGCAATACATCGAATTTGCATTGGCGAATTGCGACCTGATGACCTCATCGATTGCATCCGCAGTCATCCTGAACACATGTAAGCTCAAGAAATTAATCTACAAAAAAAAAAACAAAAAAGAAAGAAAAGAACAAATGGAATAGTCAAATTATTTTAGAAAATATTTTGATAGAAAATACTAGGTTTGATAGAATAAAATACTAAAAATTCCATCTTATTTATTGATCAAACTTTCGAATTCAATCACATAGATTATATGTAAATATGTGTACGTATATGAAAATTGGGCGAATTAGCACATGAAAAAATTGTGTAATTAACAAATGAATTTTCAAAGAGGAATATCTTAAGATGTACACATAATTAAGACACTTTTTCAATAGGAGAATACGCAATTTTCCCGCAAATAATACGCGAAAATATATTTATACATTTTATTATTATTATTATTATTATTTTAATTGCAAAAAAAATAATTTCATTAATTTTTTGATTTAGAATTATTGCAATAATATATCATATTGATCAGTCAAATGAAAATATTCAAACCAAAAATAATAAACCAAATTGTTATTAGAATAATTCAATATAACGCCTAAATATTGATAAGGTTTTATCTAGTATTCGCGTTTAATTTTTGACCAATCATAACATTATATTTATCTGTTGATTATTTTTTAAGTAGCCCCACTTGTTCTTTTAAGCTTTAATTAAATATCGAACTTGTAGTGATATCTACTATAGACTCGTTGAAGCTTTAAGAAAGATGGAAAAAGCAAGAAAAAAATCTGTCATATTGAAGATTTTGTTGCATTGTGTTACACTATCGTAATGAAGTTATTGTGATGAAATTATTGTTGATGATGATGATGATGATGATGAAATCATTGTATGTACAGAGATAAATATATGAATTTATTGTTCTGTTAAAAAGCACGTGTGCTTAGTAATATATTTTTAAGAAAAAAAAAAAAAATGCAAATTCCGTTCCAATATCCGGTTTGAAAATAATTCCAAGCATGTCACATTCATTTTTACGATTGTATTTATTTGCTTAAACATTATTTCATACTGATGTGACAATTTTTTTTATTTTTTCATCATTTTTCATTCGCATTTAGGTTTGATGATGGCGCAAATCTACCACCAAAGTGTCATCTCTAGAGAACTATAAATCAGATAAGAAAATTCAAGTATGGCAAAGAAGACAAAAGATAAGAGGAAAAAGAAGAAACAAAGGAAAATATATTTTTATTCATCATCGAAACATGAGATTACTTGCGTGAAGTTTATCACTGTCTACTTTTCCAAAGAATATCACACATTATATATATACATATACATATATATATTTTTTTTCTTTTCAAAATTTATCATTGAGTCATTATAATTTTATTGTTTTTTTTTTATTGTTCTGTTATGTCAATATACAAGTCATAAATCATTAAAAGTTAAAAACAAAACAAAATTATTGTGTCAATGTTACGGCAATTGCATCAAATACATACATAATAATATTCTTTAATTATTATAGTGATGTTAAATTTAAATGTTGGCTCGTGTCTAGTTAACATTGAGCCATGACGACATTCTCAACATAGATTGGAAATACTCCAAGACTTTGGCGAGATCAAAACTTATCCGCGACATCATTGTTAATCAATGGGTCAATGCTGACTGAAGTAAATCTCATTAATGTGCCAATCAATCAATCATTACTAATCAAGTGTCATAAAAGGAGATACACATTACGTGTTGTCAATTGGTGATCAGTCTCATTTACAATTCTCATTGTGTGCTCTAGTGCAGTCAATTTATCATCTGATTTAATAATCAACTCCAAATCAAATTATTATGACTAAGAAGAAGGTGTGCATCGTTGGAAGTGGTAATTGGTAAATATTTAAAAGAAAAAAAATTATTATATTAATAATTATTAAATTATTACATGAAAAAGTTGATCATATATAAGATTCTAAAATAAATAATAATTCAATAGTCAATTAAACTAGTTCAAGGTGTTTAATTTTTACAATATCAATTAATTAATATGTATCAAATGTAATATAAATCTATGCTCATGCAACGATATGAAAGTATTGAATTCAGGGCTACTCAATATATTATACAGTAGAATTATTTTACATTGCTAATAATAAAATCAATAAATCAAATCTAATTAATATACACGTGAATATTAAAATATCATATATTTAAATAAACATGTACGTGATTTTTTTTTTTTTTTTTGTGATTTAGGGGCTCGGCAATTGCAAAAATTGTGGGCGCCAATGCCACTAAGCACAGCGATAAATTTGAAGAATGTGTAACGATGTATGTATTTGAAGAGATTGTTAATGGTAAAAAGCTCACTGAGGTTATCAATGAACAGCATGAGAATGTCAAGTATTTACCAGGTCATAAGCTTCCACCCAATGTGGTAAGTCAATAGATATTTTTTTACAGATAAATAATCAAAATGTATATATATGTATATATATATATACACTATTAAGATAGAAACAAACATTAATTCATATTTATATAAACACAAGATTTTCATATGGTAATACAGATTAAATTAATATATTAATTGTAACAAAATTAATAAAACATTTTATCATATAGTATTTATATATTATATATTAGTATATATAAATTTAAAATTAAGTTGTATTGACACATAGATAATTATTATTATTATTGTGTAACGTTTCAATAATCGGTTGTTGTGCGGACATAAACTTTTCCTGATGGCATCAAGACCTTGTCAATTCCACCGGGAAATAACGTAGACAATTCATTATCGCTCACCGTTGGCAGAATCATTACCTTTTCACCCGGCTACAATAATAAATAAATAAATTTCATCATAAATTCATTTTCTCATCTATCGCCTGATATTTTATTTTATCTTATTTTTTAACTTACTGTCCAATTAGCTGGAGTTGCGATTTGGGGCTTGCGATCGACTAACTGAAGAGAATCAATTACACGTAATATTTCACTGCAATTCAACGAAATAAATTAATTATTATTTATCAATAGAATTATAAAAAGTGTTTGATTGTTCTTACTCAACATTGCGACCAGTTGATGTTGGATATTGCATGCTCAAACGAAGACGATGATCAGGACTAATGATATAAAGGGCACGGACAGTAATAGCATGTTCAGGATCATCCTTTGATACTTCATCAATCATATCTAATTTTACTGCAAGACTACGATCGTCATCAGCAATTATTGGATAAGGAAATTCCCCGGGAATATCTTGACAGTAGGATTTAATGTCCTAAAATAACAATAGAAACGTATTTTATATAACATAATTTTTTACTTATAAATAAATAACGATAAAATATATTTACATTGACCCAATCGACGTGGTCCTTGAGTTTGTCAACTGAGAGTGCCAGCAATTTGACATTTCTCTTTTGAAAATAGGGATAATGAACGGCAATACGACCAAGTTCAGTTGTGCAAACTGGTGTAAAGTCCGAGGGATGAGAAAATAATACAACCCATCTATTTAATCAGGAGAAAAAATAAAAAAATCCATTAAAATATGTGACATTTTATATTTAACATTATCGTTGATACACAAACTTTTCGAATAATTATAGCAAATTTGACAATTTCACAAGTGTATATAATTTAATATAAAAAATTGGCATGACACATTTAGACGTAATAATATAATTTATATTTTTTTTTTGTTCGTTCAATATTCGTGTATTTCACAGTGACACGTAAAAAATATTGATACAAAAAATAAACAATATAAATAACTTACGAATTTTCTTGCCATTCATAAAAATTAATTGGACCTTGGGTAGTGTCAGCGTGAAAATTGGGAACAATTGTATTCAGACGCATGATGACGTTCTCAATTTCTCAAGTTCAAATGTAATGTGCGTACTTGATTATAATGTTGACGGTGCAACCGATGAAACTGTTGGTAAATGTTGCTGCAAGTCGTATTTAATACAAGTAAAATCGGTACTAATGCCACTGTGAATGGTTGTACATTTATATTACGTCATACAATGATTGTGAGCGCTGTTGCTTGAGCTGTGGGATGAAAACATTGAATTAGTCGAGTGCATATTTTTTTTTTTTTTTATTATTTATAATTCCTCTCTTCTGTTTGTCCAATTAAATTGTATACATTAAATTTTTCATTATATACTTATAAAAATATTTATGTATAAATTATGTCCAAATGATTATTGGACAATTGAGGAATTGCATGAATATATTATAATTTTTTAAATATTCATTAAATAATTAACTGATGACATGATATATTTACCGTGAGCTGAGAACACTGCTAATATAAATTCCATCAATTATCCGACGGACAAATGTCATATTAAAAATTAAGTCACAATATTATAATTATTATTTAACTCATTATTAATGAAATATTAATTTTCTTTTACTAAAATATAAATTTTAGGTTGCCATACCGGATGTTGTAGAAGCTGCCAAAGATGCAGACATTCTTATTTTCGTTATTCCTCATCAATTTATCAGAGGATTAGCCGCTGCAATGTTAGGAAAAATAAAGCCCACTGCTGTAGGACTTTCATTAATTAAAGGATTTGATTCTGCTGATGACAAAAATATACAATTGATTTCCAAAGTTGTTGAACAACATTTGAAAATTCCATGCTATGTATTAATGGGAGCAAATCTTGCTAATGAAGTTGCTGAGGAGAAATTTTGTGAAACAACAATTGGTAATTGAATCATATTAATTTTATAATCAATATATCAAATATATAATTGTTGAATTTTTTCTCTCACATATTCTACGCATTTTATTTAATTTATTTTTATCATTGTATTTTTTTTCATGTGATTTAGGTTGTAGGGATAAACGTTTGGCGCCAGTTTTACGTGACTTAATGATGACACCGAATTTCCGAGTGGTTGTTGTAGAAGATTGCGAAGCTGTTGAAATTTGTGGTGCACTAAAAGTATAAATTTCCATCCTTATATTTCATTCAAAATACAAATTTTATATTAGATTTTTTTTTAAATATAATAATTATTGGTTTAAACAGAATATTGTTGCGTGTGGTGCTGGTTTTGTTGATGGCCTTGGTCTTGGGGACAATACTAAAGCGGCAGTTATCAGATTGGGCCTGATGGAAATGATTAAATTCGTCGAGACTTTTTACGGTGGTGCAAAACTTGCAACATTTTTCGAAAGTTGTGGCGTTGCTGATTTAATTACAACGTGTTATGGTGGACGCAATCGTCGAGTTTGCGAACAATTTATTAAAACTGGAAAATCAATTAAAGAATTGGAAGACGAATTACTTGGTGGACAAAAACTTCAAGGACCCGCAACTGCAGATGAAGTCAATGGAATGTTAAAAGCAAAGGGGCTCACTGATAAATTTCCTCTCTTTACAGCTGTGCATCGTATTTGCATGCGTGAACTCAAAGGCACCGATTTAATCGATCAAATTCGCAATCATCCAGAGCATGCGTTAGTATATTTTTTTGGCTTAATATAAAATCTATTTATAAATTTTATTGGTTTTATATTAATTAATAGTGTAAATTGTTTTGCATCAAGGAGTGACAGTACAAAATACATGATAAAATCAAAGCTCCACTTTGATATTAAAATACATATATATTTTAACAAAGGACTTTGTTAGTCTATTCACGCAGTATTGTTCTCAAAGTAAGTAATTAATTGAAATAATGATATCTTTTTTCTTTTATTTATTTATTTATTTATTTATTTATTTTTTCACATCATTTTCAATATAATTTCAAATGTTTAAAACATATTATTATTATGCATACATCGCACTTCATCATTGTCAATCGATATCAAGGAGAACTGTGCAAACTTGTTCTTGAGGAATAGACTAACGACGTCTCTTGTTGGAAGTATATTGTCATTGCCATTGGAAAATTGATTTTTTCATTCTGTATTATATTTTTTGATTTTTCATATTTTATATACACTTTAATCGAATTTTTATCCTATCCTATAGATTTACCCAAAAAAATCTCATCTATCTCCATTAACTCGTTTTGTAATTAATTTAATTTTCCTTTTGCATGACTTTAAAACCACTTTTGGGTGAGTACATTAATTCATTGTTGCATAATCAATGAATAAAACTAAATTATTTTATTTTCTTGAATTATTTCAGAATGAAGATGGAGATGATTGAGGGATAGAATTGAAATCTTCAATTTTCATATCAGCATCAATATTTAGATGTGGGGAAAAAAATTTAAAAAAAAATGAATAAATAAAATTAAAAAATGATAACGATAAAAATAAAAAATAAATAAAATTTGTCAAATGACAATATTAATAATGACAATGATAATATTGTTTCAGAAAAAAATAAATACAATTTATTGTCTATGTACAACGAAATAATGATAATAATCTACCTAATTATATATTTGAAGTATCATGACGTTTTAGGTTTTGGATTTTGTGAACATTTACGTCCATATTTAGGTAGTGGTGTCCCGGGTGGTGGGATATTATCAAATAAATGATCTTTCTTAATTTTAAGTTCAAATTTACCAGGTTCTTTCTCAACCGCCTGCACCACAGTTGTCCTCACTTCATTTTCCACTTCTAATGCAAATTTATTCAACTGAAAACAAAAAAAAAATTAATAAATACAGGAGTTGTGAACTTTGATGTATTTCATTTTGAATATTACAGTGAACTGAATAAAAAAAGTTACCTCTCTTATGGAATTTTCATCAGTTATATTTTTGTACTTTCTGTATTCATCATTAATTTTTTTTCTCATATCTACAAAAAAAAAAAAATAATAATAATAATAAAATAAAAGTTTAATCAATTATTTCGAACAAATGATTTTTATATCATTGAAAAAAATATTTTTTTCACTCACAATCTAAAGCATAAGCATCACCCTTAAATGTATTCAATCGTGTTCGGTGAAGCCGTTTGAATGTTTGCAGAACCTGAAAATCCAAGTATAACATTATAACATTTGAATGGGATTATTATACATATGTATATCTCTGCGTATAGAAAATATATATAACGTTATATTATATACCTCACGATAAAGTTTTTCATTCATTTTAATTCCATGTAATTTTCACTATTTACACGAAATTTTAGAAATATTTAGTTGTAAAACCTAAATATATACAAATATTAAGAGAGTGACAATCCAATGATAAAACTATTGTGCGCAATCGCAAACATACACCTATACATCCTATGTGACATATTGTAAAGTAGAAATATGAAAACTTTCTATACTCATAAATGTCATAGTTTTCAAATATTAACTATATTCAGTATAATTTTCGTTAAAATTAACTGATAATTTTTTTGTAAATCATGACTGATGAAAGAAATTTCCGATCCTCTTATTATGAAAAAGTAAATATAAATTAATTACATTACTCAAAAGTCATAATAAAAAAAATGAGGTTATGCATTATCTCAACGTGATTTATATGTTGTTTCTATAGGTGGGCTTTCGTAGCGTTGAAGAAAAAAAATCATTAGAAATATTATTGAAAGAACGACCATTTGATAAAGCGAAATTGAAACAATTTTGTCTTCGATTTACTGTACCTGCAATTCATAGAAGTTTTTTATGGAAAATTTTACTTGGAATCACACCAATTTATTCTGAAAGTCATGAATTTGTGGCGGCACAAAGAAAGGTAGAATTTTACGACATACGAAAAGCTTTAAGAGTTACAAAAATTATTGACGAAAATACAAAACCTCATCAAATATTTGTTATTATGTGGTTACTGAGGACACGTCAAGCAAAAATGGATATCACTGCACAATTAGAATCACCATTATTAAGGTATACACCTACTAAATAAATTAATTGTCCATTATTATTATATTTATTTGAAGGAATTAATATTTATCAAATAATAAATGATTTTAGAGGTATGAATAGAATGGCTAAAAGTCTATGGAATATTATGGAAGGTGATGAAGATGAAAAAATGATAGATATATATTGGTTACTTAGTGGTTTCTTAGATCATTTACAAAAATTTCATAAAGACATGGGCCTATTGATAGAATGTACGTGTGTACTTCTTGAAAAAGAAGATCCATTTCTTCATAAACGTTTAATAGAACTTGAAGCACTTGAAAATATTCCATTTGATTCATGGCTTTGTTCATGCTTTGCAGGAATAATCAGCGATGGATCTATTCCAAAGTATCTAACAAAAAATTGGATTTGCATTATGATAAATATTTCTATTATTATATTAAAAAAAAAATTATAGATATATATATATATATATATTTCAACTTACAGAATTTGGGATAAAATTGCTGCTGGAGCCTATAAAATATTAGTATTTGTTGCAGTGGTTATATTAATGACTTTTCGCCGACTTCTTTTAGATTGTGATAGTATTGATGCAGTCTTAGATGTAATATCACATGTGAGTAATTATTTAAGAAAAAAATTTCATCTCATTCCGATATAATTTAATGAATTTCAGATAAATGAAGAAACATCAGATGTAATAGTAAACAAAGCAATTGAGTTATGGCAACAAAGTGGTTCAGTCCTTGTGACAATGTCACCAAGTACCATTAACATCGCGCTGAATTGATTTTATTTCTTTGTAAAATTAAATGTTGAGAAAAAAAATTATATAAATAATTCAACTTTTTTTTTTCCTGTCTTTCCTTTATCTTAAAAATAACTTTTTATTAATGCAATTCTGCAGTCATACATCGTACATGTACAATTATTCTCGATGCAACTGTTGATATCTAAATTGTGATCAACTAGGCAATCATTTTTTTAATCTCCATTATTTACTATTTATTCTTTTTTTTTTTTTTTTTTCGTTAATTCATGTGTTTATGTCACATTTTCATTCACCTTCTTTTTACTTTCTTCACCAGTTTCATCCACAAATTATAGTACAGTCGCAGTTTACATTGTCGTTTGTATAAATATGAATTAAACAAAGACTAATAATGATTTCGGATCTTTATAAAGGTCATATATATATATACAAAAAAAAATTTTTTAAAACGGATCATAGCTAATTGTTAGATATATGCTGTGACTTTCAGTATTCAAAGACCTTTTGTTTAACGAGGTTTATTCATTGTAATAAAAAAAAAAATTCATGATTATTCAACTCAATCTTTGGTTTTTATGAAGAAAATTTTCCACTAATAAATCAAGATTTATCATTTGATTATCGTGACAAAAGAAAAAGAGTGTGTGAATCGTTCCTTTTTTTTGTTCAATTTTAATATTAATAAAAACATTAAAGTCATGCTAATCATGATAAATTTTTTATAGATTCAACTCGGATTTTCCGATTGTCATTGAGATTTATTTTGAGGTTGTGACATTCCAATGAAATATTTGTTGCAAAAGTGATTAGGTAATTATTATTTGCCTTTATAATTCATGATTGTTTTGAGAAATTAATTTAAAAACGTATAATATTGCATTGTGCTTCACAAAGTTCATTTTTTTTTTGTATTATGTCCCGACTAATAAATGAAAATAATTTGTATTATTTATCTGGGTTTGAAATAATAATTAAACAAAATTATAATTGTAGTTTACAGATTAAACAAAAGAAGCATTGTAAAATACAATAGATTATTTTTCATGCTTATTAAAAATACTGTTCATCTTTTTTTTCATTAACATTCACACATTCGCCCTTTTATTTTCATTTGTGTACGTGACAAAAGCTGATTTATAGTAGCTAAAATGCGACATTGCTGAAATAATTATTTTGCGGACGAATAATGTAGAAACGAAGAAAAAAAAAGAAAAAGAAAAAAAAAAAAGAAATTCGCTTTTTTTATTCCTATTTAGCACATACTCGCTTGTCCAGTTGGAAATATACACAAGTTCAAATTGTTCATTTTATTTTGTCTTGTTTGGGACAATTGTCTCAATATACTCGTTCATATATTCGACAAAATATTTTTTCTTTATTTAATTGTTTTTTTTTTGTTTCAATTGTTTTGGATACCGCAATGGTATGAGTTACACGAGTGGAGATACAACCTTGCTGAATATATACATATATATATTTTATTCAATTGGCAGGATAGGCATCCTCCTCTCTGTGTTTAGTAACGATTTGCCGGAAAACTGGAAATAATGGCTAGAGTGCGGCAGAATTATAGCTGTCCACGAGTGGCGAGAGCGGTCCAACTTTTCCCCGGCCGCTATTGAGCCTATCTGGATCATAATGAACATCCAACGACAGACCTAATATAAATAAAATATAAATATTTTCATTTCAAGGATACAAAAACAATTTTATTTCTAAATTTTTGTCCCAAGCCATAATATAAGTGAGTAAATAAATAATATAAAAATTTTTTCTATAAAAAAAAAAAAACTTTGTGATTTGATATTTCAAATAGTGCGTCCCAGGGAGATTAATTAACACATATAACCATAAAAATTGGACTTTGACGACTACGTGCAATTGTCAAAGCTCATATGTGAAAAAATGTAAAAAATAAAAATCCCACCACCGGAAGCAACCGAGTATTCTCTATTAAGAGGTGGTGAAAATGTGTAACGTACATTTTTGGTATGCGTATTTACCGGATGGCCTCCTCGAAGTGGACGAGTGATGCATTGGTCCCGCAGTCATTGGCGCAGATTCCGGAATAAACGCAGCAACTAGTAGAGCGCAAATGACCAACAATGATCCAAAAACAAATGGTGGTCCAGGTATCAACTGTAATTTATCCTTTATGTTTGAGTTATATACATTTTTTATGGAAGAAAAAAAAAATGTGATAAAAAAATTTTTAGCAAAATTTCGGGATTAATTAAATAATTAATGATAAAAATAAAATTTTAAATAATAAAAAATATACGGTAAAACCTCATTAATACGTTAAATTTCTATAAATGTTAAATCAATTATTTTCCTTAGATAATGTTTTAGTATGTATTTTTTATTTAATACCTGTGGCACTGCATCCCCGTGCACCATCGTGCCTGTTCGATTACTGACCTCCAACGAGGGTTTAAGAAGTAATGATGGTGTCTCATCATTGAGATCAACGTGAAACAAATAAAATATAACGCCAAACATAGCAGGACCAAGTCCATTACACAGGCCTCGCATCCCAGTCACCATTCCCTGCACCAAACCCTGTTTATCTGCATCTGAATGCATCGAGACAAATGCTGATATTGCTGGATACGTTATGCTTGATACTGATGCGAGTATTCCAGCTGCCCACATCATCCTAAAACGAAAAGATAAAGACAAAAAAAAAAAATGTATTTTTACTTGATTATTGATGAAAATGGTGAGTAATAAAAATTATAAAATGGAAATTTAATTATTTATAAAATTATTTATACTGTAGTAAAATATAGAACGAGATGTACTATTTAAAAATTCATTCTAATCATTATTTGCTCAATTATTTTTCAATAAACAATCATTATTAATTTGAAATAAATTTTAGTAAATTATTTTATAAAATAATTATCATTCGTATTCGTATTGAATAAAATATTATTCACCATGTTTGTGATCCAAAGCCGTACCACATCAATTGTAACATTTCAAATAGTAAACCAAGCATTATCGTGTGTTTACTTCCCAATGTTCTCATCAAAACGCCGAGCAATATTTGTGCTCCAACACTCAATATTCCCACAACAGCAATAAATATTGCTACCATTATTGCAGAAAAGCCCATTGCGAGCTTTAGATATACAAAGATACAGCTGTATTGACCAGCCTCCGGTAAATAGCTGAGAAATACTGTGACGCATAGCATCAATATTGTATGATCTTTGCCAACCTGATAAAATATTATTTATCATTTAAATAAGTCAATATAATTGTACATTTGGGCGAATAATTACAGAACAGGTGACAAATAAAATATGATAAAATATTTGCACTTGTTCAAATACCGACAAATACATTTTCATGAGGGGTATGGGGGTTCTCGGAAGAATGTCACAAGGCAAGGAAGAAAGTGTGGAAAAAACTTAGGGAATGGATAAGAGACAAAAACAGAAGAAAAAAGGAAGAATTAAGAAAGAGTAACTCAAACAAAATGTGTATACATATATTGAATAATTATTAATATTAATTAATTGAATGTTTTTACCTTTCCCAGGGCGGCAAATGGATCGGCTTGCTCCCAAGATATGGGCACAGGTGGACGAGTTTTTTCTGGTAAACTCTCAGGCACCGCTACGAGTATAAATAAAACATCTAGGATAGCAATGGCCGTTGCTAAAGCGACTGCTAAATTTTCTCCATATACACTCATTGTCCATGCACCCAAAGCAGGACTTATCACCATACTGGCAGCAAATGTGGCAGAAACCTTGAAAATTATTAAATCGATTCAATCAATTTTTACTAAATGATATTAGAAATAAAGAAAAAAAAAAGTGAAAAATCCATTATATTTATTACCAGTCCATAAGCTAATGAGCGTTGACTTTCCTCCGTAACGTCTGCAACGTAGGCAAACACAACAGAGAATGTGCATGCAAATACACCACTTATTGATATCATTGCAAAAAACCACCATGTATTTATGCTCATCAGTGGTATTGGTGCACATGTAAATGCCACGGTAATAAGGAGAAAAAATTTTCTCCCCCAGACATCTGACAGAGCACCAATCAATGGCGCTGATAAAAATGACAAAAGTCCTTTGATACCCATTATCAATCCATTCATCAGAAATGTGTGATCGGGAAATGTTTCTTTCAATACTGATATTATTGGCATTGTTAACAGTCCCCATGCAAAAAATTCAAGAAATATTACTACGAGTGCATGATAAACACTCGGGTCTCCAATACCTGAACTCTGAAATTACAAAAAAAGAAAGAAAAAAAAAAAAAAAAAAAAAACACAATTTGTTAATTACAATAAATTCGATAAATTTTTATATAAAATATTTTTAACAATAATATATTAACTATAATATTTATATAATAATTAATTTTATGATGTCACATGCTGTTAGATTGAATTATTATTATTATTATTATTTTTTTGTTTTGTTTTGTTTTCATGCCACTTTATATGCGCTGACCTTGAGGTGTCTATAACATCTTTGAGAAAGAGTAAGTGATGGTGCTAAGTTGGATGGTGCAATTTCTCGCGTTTCATGGAGCTCAGAACAAGACGGGTCTAGGCCCTCAGACCCACTCACAGCACCTGGGGGCATGACCCCCCTACACTCACTTGTAATTTCACTTAATCAATTTTATCATTTTATTTCAATAAATTCGGTTGATCTGCTAATATAATTTGCCCAAATATATATATATATATAATACACTCCTAATCAATCTCAATCAATCGAAATTTTTTCATTTAAACAGAAAAAAAAAAAAAAAAAAAATCATAAATCCAATATTGTCTATGAGCAAACAATAACCTCATATATAATATTTTTTAAAAGCTTTCATTTTACACTCCTGTGATATAACATTAATTGTCATGTGTGATTGTTAAATTGGACAAACAAACAAAAAAAAATATATATATATATATATATATATTTTTTTTTTGTCTATTACCTTTTTATCACATTTTTAATAAAGTACAATTTTGTGTGATGACTAATGATAATTACAATTCAGGATACATTGATAATTGCCACTGTTCTAAACATACATCCATGGTTATTATTACTACTGTTATTTTTTTTATTATTATTTTAAATAGACATAATTAATTGAATAATTTTAATCTACTCAATATATAATTGTTTGTATAAGATTGAATATGTTGTCAATACACACAATTCAATTGTAATAAATGCATCTGAGATATATATATGTATATTTCAACACTAACATGATTAAACGCTTAACTTCTTCGCGGTTTGCATGGTCAGCTGACGATTGACCTTCTACGTATGTACATTACACGCATACACATACACATACTAATTTGCGTGCGCAAACGCACGCACTCTTGCACACAATTACATATGAAAATTCGTTGGTTTTACTTCAAATTTCAACAAGATAACACTCATTTCAATGTGTGTCACTCTGATGACTGGGTATAAACAAGTAAAACAATATGTTAAATGTATAAAATCAAAAAAAAAATTAAATCACAATTTATCGATTGTCAATTGTGACCTAATAAATTTTTACCTAGGGATACGGAACAAACTTGCCAGACCTTGATATAATAATTGTTTGTCAAGGTGACATGTAATTATCATCATATTTTTCATTTGAAAAAAATAATATGACAATAACATGATGATAATTTTATTCAACAATTGATATTTGTTGGATTTAAATTTAAATTAAATAAATTTTATTGTATTATATTTTTTAATTGAAATTTACTCAATCAATGTAATTTAATTATATCAAATAACAAATTATTTGATTCATGTTAATTTTTTTTTACATTTATTTTCATGGTGAATAATATGAATTCACGATTTTTTTTTTCCGATCAATATTCAGTTTCACACGCCATTGTCTTATATTATCAAGCAAATAATAATGAATAAATGATAAAAGTAAAAAAAAAAAATAAAAATTATTATTTGAATATACAAGTATTTATATAAATAAAAAATGATTTATCAATTGATTCTGTAATTTCTTCAAGACACCAGTTAGTTGATGTTTGCTCCATTGAGTTAACGATAATCCACATACATATACACATATCATATGTATATTTATGACACATGACGTCAAATTTATTCATTTCATCTTAAATTTTTACAACACAATCAATTTTATAATTGCACACACACACACACACGCACACATTGTCATTTATATTAAAAATTTTATTGATCGTCATAAATGTTAATTTTTCAATATCACAAAAATTTAGAAACAATTGTCATGGCTCATTAATATCATCACTTTCCACTGATATATCACAGATATAAACCACTATGTATCACGATGGGAAAAGCTCTAAAAGCCCTATTTACAATATACATTATCATATTATATGAGGAGTATGCTTGTGGAGTGAAAGAATCACGGAACACTGCGTTGCCGACCCTCATTCCCAGATAGTGTGTGGGTGGTGTTCACGTAAATACTTGCCCTCTTTTTCTACCTCTTGCATACCCGTCTCCCTCTCGAACGTTTACACACACACACACTCACATATATATATTTGTTTTTATATTCCCCCTTTACTGTCGTGTATTATATATAACCTATCGTACATAATTTTGTGAGAAGACAAACTCATGATAATACGACCGCGCATGCCATAATTTTATTATATACATTATCATATATTTATTCAGAAGTATGTATATATTTTTACTAATTGTCTTTATATCAACTCAATATCTTACCACATATTTATTTTTTCACCTGTCCCATCGACATATATGTATATTTTATATTGAATAAATAATAAATTCTCTAATTATACTACCTCAATTTTTACTTTCAATCTACAATATAACAATATTGTGGTAATATTTGACATAACCTCTATTCATATATACAAAAAAATATATAAAAATAATTAAATTTTATATCAATATTACACATCTAATTTTATTATAATCCTTTTTTTTTTTTTTCACATAAAAACTGAGATATAAAAAAAAAAAATTGTAAGAACAAAGTTATTGATAAGAATTAACGTAAAATTATTTATAGGTATAATGATAAATAAATAGATAAGACCCAAATGTAAGAAGAAATTTGAAATTAAAAGATAAAAGAAAAAAAAAAAAAAAAAGTAATTATTTTATAAGTTTGGTAATTTTTTTTTTTTTCAGTTTTTTTTTTCTTTTTTACTTATTTATTATTTTAATCAATACTGATAATAGCATTGAATTTTGCAACCATATGATATTTGTTCCACGTGTAAGATTTTCTTGCAAGTATTTAATGTTATTCATAATAACAATAATAATGTTAGTAATAATAATAATAACAACAATAATAATAATAATTGTGTGTACGTGACATTGATTATTATTTGTATTTATGTAAACATGCGAATTGTATTAAAGTTGAACTATTATGAAAATGCTATCAAGTAATGTTTACAAGTATACAAAATTATGTATAAAGTTAAAGAAAACAAAAAAAATATTACCGTGATAACTCCATCCTTTACGACGGATTTTCTACTTCTTATGATCATGCCGACAATTTTCTTCGATACCTTGGTCGGCATACCAATACACTGAGCACACCAACTTTTACGTTTTTTTAATTTCATTAATTAATGTTTTGTATATAATAATTAAATAATGATATTCATCTTCCACGTAATATTAGTACTTGAACTTATTCCGTCCAATGCCACACACGCAATAATAAAAAGTGTGTAGATTTACCTTTAATTTTATGGTTAGAATATAGTGGGACCCTGAGAGTCAAAGGAATATGTACGAAATACAATCACAAACCATCATTAATAATCGTGAAATGTGGAAAAATGTGAATCACACATGAACACAAATTTAAGTATAGAGTATAACTAAGCATAGCCGTCACTGATCACCACTGGTTGTCGACATGTCTTTTTTGCACTGCCATTGAATATATATATATATATATATATTCAATCAACAGCCATAAAATTATTAAAATTCAACAAGAGTATCGACTCACTGTATCAATTGACAAGTTACAATTGCTTTGTGCATTGCTAAGTACTCATAATATTTTAAATTTTCCGCCATCAAACCACCTTATTTGTAATATCAAGCGCTACTGTCTATAGTCTATTATATTTCGTAAAAATTTTATTGAGTTTCGTATCTCTATTATATTTTTGTTTATGCATTTGCAGTAACGACAATTTGCTCGACCAATTTTTTTTCTTCTGCATCCACTCTATTTCTACAGCGCAAAGGCAGGAGTCGATTTGCATCAGGTCTCAATTAATTCTTATATTATCGACATAATATATCATTAATTTCATTCACTTTTCACATTATTTTCATAATATTAATTCAAATTAATTTTATCTAATAATAAATATCAAAATTAATTTTTTTTTTTCTTTCTCATACAGGTGACACGTGGAAAGTATATTTGGAGAAAATGTGGCCATCACAAATGTTTGAAGCTTCAAAAATGAATCCCTTCGTTACGCCTTTTTCATTAGCCAAATGTCAATCACAAGGTGAACACACTCAAAATCTTATTCCAGGACGTAAAATTGGCGCTTTTAGTGTATCCGAAGGCGGTGAGTAATAGTTTTTTTTTTTTTTTTTTTTTTTTCTTTCTTTCGTTATTATTACAACAATTGATTTTCAAATAGTGTTCAATCCTTTAGTCTACTTTTTCATTTATTCATCTAATAAATCATAATAATATAGATATTTTAATTAATTTTTTATATATTACGTTGATATGTCAGTAAAAAGGATTAATCACTGAACCAACTGTCAATTGTCATATCTGAGTATAAAAATTCGAGATAATTTTTAATTAACACCAATGGTATGGGTGTGTACTGAATCATGTGAATAAATAAATTTTTTTAAATATAAAGATTCAGAAAAAATATCTAAGTGTATCTAATTGTATAGATGTTCGATAACCTGAATTTAAATAATTATTTGACAATTGAATATAGTAAAAATTCTCAATTTTCTTCTCTTTCAATGTTAAAGAAAAAGTCCTCAATGATAATTTTTATATATAGTGACAAGTGACGTTCGTCTTTTATGAATATTATATAAGGGTCGGAGCCACAGGGATGAATATATGTTAGGTATTAGTGTAGTAATAATGCGGGAGTATAGAATTGCGTAATAGCAACCATTTTGTCAAGATCTCATTGTCGAGCAACGACCTTGTCGAGAATTCGTACTTTTAAATTCGTATTATTCCTCGTTTGAAAATCAATTAAGTTTATTCACATTGAAAAATGGGGGATAAAAAAAAGAGGAAAAAAAGAAAAAAAAGACAATGATGGAAAATGTAGTATAATAAATTATCATGTGAAAATAGGGATATAGTGACTGATATACATCTACTCTCAATCAGCTGAATAACCTTGATTCAGGGTTACAAATCTAATGCCAAAACAATTGCTTAAAATAAAAAGACCCTAAAAATATACAAAGTGTGAACTCGTTTTTTTCTTTTTCTTTTTTTGCCATGCTATGAATGACTCAATTTCATTGAACAAACACCCAATTCGCATAAATAATTAAATTTTACATTATAAAAAAGTTGATTATTTATCAAAATTATTATATTAATAACTATAATATTAATTTTTTTTTTTTTTTTTTTTTTTTTTTTCTATCAATTTTTCTTTCAGATAGTTGCGAATTCGGTTCTAACAAATATTTTGCACTATGTGGACTTGGTGGTATTTTATCTTGTGGACTTACTCATACTATGGTAACACCATTAGATTTAGTCAAATGTCGTATCCAAGTTGATCCTGACAAATATAAAGGAGTCGTTACTGGCTTTAAAGTATGTATTTAAATAAATATAATATTCAATTTTATATTGATTTATGTATTGTGTGATTTTAAATAATAATAATAAATTAATTTAAAAAAATATTCAATAGGTGTCATTCCAAGAGAGTGGAATGAGAGGATTAGCTAGAGGCTGGGCACCAACCTTCTTTGGATACTCTATGCAGGGAATGTTTAAATTTGGACTGTATGAAGTTTTCAAGGTTTATTATTCAGCCTTGGCTGGTGAAGAATTATCATACGAATATAGGACAACATTGTATCTAGTTTCTTCAGCATCAGCAGAATTTTTTGCTGATATTGCTCTTGCTCCTATGGAAGCTGCCAAGGTAACATTAAAAATTTGTTGGATAGAAAAAAATTTGAATTTTTAATCTTGTTAATAATAATTATATATTATCATCGAATATATAGGTACGTATCCAGACAATGCCTGGCTATGCAAACACACTGAGAGAAGCACTGCCAAAAATGTTTGGTGATGAAGGACTAGGTGGTTTCTATAAGGGTCTTGTGCCTCTGTGGCTTCGTCAAATTCCATACACAATGATGAAATTCGCATGCTTTGAACGTACCCTTGAGTTACTTTATCAATATGTTGTGCCCAAGCCTCGTGAATCTTGCACCAAAGGCGAACAGCTCATTGTTACTTTTGCTGCTGGTTATATTGCTGGTGTCTTTTGTGCTGTTGTATCACATCCAGCTGATTCAGTAAGATTTATTACATATGTTTGTTTGAATTTTTTAAATGTCGATAGTAATATTAACATTACGACATTATGTGTTATCTAGGTTGTATCAAAATTGAATCAAGATAAAGGAGCTAGTGCTGGAGAGGTACTGAAGAAACTTGGATTTGCCGGTGTTTGGAAGGGACTTGCACCTAGGATTGTGATGATTGGTACCCTTACAGCTGCTCAATGGTTCATTTATGATGCAGTGAAAGTTTATCTTCGCATGCCACGACCACCACCACCAGAAATGCCAGAATCCCTTAAGAAGAAATATGGCGTTGCATAAATTTATTTACTTCCAAGTGCGCTCGTATTAGCCGCTGTAGACAAATAAAAAATAAATAAATAAAAGATGAATGCCGAGGACGAAAATTGATGAAAGATGGAAAAAAAAAAAAAAAAAAATCAGCTAAAGATTTAGATAAATTCACTGCAATCTTCGTGTAAAGAAAATCACCGTCAATATTATAAATAATGGATTGACTTACAACCGTATATATATATATAAAAAAAAATATGCGTCAAGTATTATTAATTCTTTTTTTTTTTTCCGCTCCTCACAATCGTTTTATTTAATAATTTATGTGAGCCATACTATTATTTAACATTCATAAAAGAATCATTTCTACAAAATCGCGGATAAATATTTTTTGAATAATATTTTATTTTTGACGTAAAGAAGACGGTTGTATTATGATCATGTTTGAAATTACTTATTATTAATATTAATTATTATATTGGGCACACTCATTTAATTCATTGGCTATTACGTTATGAGAATTAGTTGAAATTTGTGATTCAAATAATTTTCTATTTAATATCTTGAAACTTTTTTTGTTTTGTACATAGGGTGATCAGTGAATAATAAAAATAGATAAAATTATACAACACGATCTAATAAATTTAAACATTGATTTGAATGATTTTTTACACAATATTCAAGTAAGTACAAACATATAATCTATATCATACAATATTATTGATGCAGTGTGATTTCAGTACTTTTATTCAGTAAATAAAACAGTTCAATTGCTTATGTCTTGATATAATTTTAAAAAATACCACTAGATAGCTCTACCATCTATATCTATGGCTGATAATAGTGGTACCGTATTCGAGAACTGTGAAATAAACTCTCAATAAATAATAAAAATAATATCAAACATTATTTCTTGGTTAAAAGTGAAAAAACATCAAAAGTCAACGTATTAATTTTAATCCTACTTTACAAAAGAATCAATTTATAATATGACTTAGAAGTTGTAATGTAACGGGTTTACTTCAATACGGTGTCCGTTTTATTTATTTACACAGTGTGCCTTATTAGTTGGATATTTCATTTCCATTATAAAAAGTAAACAATGGACAATAGTGGTGAAAGCGGTGATGATACTGGCCCACAAGGTACATCGAGTTACTATACTACAAGTGGAGTCCCTACCAGTTATATTGGAGTACAATCAGATGACTTAGAAGGTATTAATTAATTTTTTTATTTTATGCATTTATAAGACAACCGAATTCCAAAACATTGGAATAAGATTTGAAAGTAAACACATCTCAATGAATAAATCAATAATAAATCATGTGATATTTAATGTAAAATTCATATTTCATAAATTTTTTATTTATCTTTTATACAGATGATCCAGAGAATACAGATGATTCTAATCATGGTGGAGGTGATCCATTGCATGGCGGAGGTAGTGGTGGTACTGTAGGCCCACTTAGGGAACAAGATCGTTTTCTTCCAATCGCCAATGTTGCAAAGATAATGAAAAGAGCTATACCTGAAGCTGGAAAAATAGCAAAAGATGCC
Organism: Dinocampus coccinellae; assembly: GCA_963920625.1. Classification (NCBI taxonomy): domain Eukaryota; kingdom Metazoa; phylum Arthropoda; class Insecta; order Hymenoptera; family Braconidae; genus Dinocampus; species Dinocampus coccinellae. Next base: position 5,317,206 of record OY987188.1, on the reverse strand, counting down.
AGAGAATGCGTTCAAGAATGTGTTTCTGAATTTATTTCCTTCATTACTTCAGAAGCAAGTGATCGATGCTATATGGAAAAACGAAAAACAATTAATGGAGAGGATATTTTATTTGCTATGACAACATTGGGATTTGATAATTATGTAGAGCCGTTGAAAATTTATTTACAAAAATACCGAGAAGCAACAAAAGGTGATAATCCAGCTGGAGGCAGTACGCCCACGGGTAATGGCAAAACTGAACCATCAAATACAATTTATGAGGAGCAATTATTTGCAATAACTGCATCCAATGCTACAACATCCGATACTCCAGTCATCTACAGCTATTCATCAACAGACCAGATGCAATTCCAACTCTCGTGATCATACGAATTACTTAAACAAAATAACATTAAAAAAATTGTCTGAAAAAAAAAAAAAATGAATATTCATTTTGGTGATTTCTTCTAAAATTCTCAACGAATAATCTCAATCTTTTATCTCATTTTTTTTTTTTTTTTTTTTTGTTCATTAAATAATTTTACTATTGATACAAATGAAAAATTAAATCAATAGAAATAAGTTCTTATCATGTTATTATGAACAAAACAAACCGCGTAAAAAACTATCCTATTCTTTATTATTATATTATATTTTTTTTCTCCCATTCGTCTAAAACACTACAAATTTCTTATATTTAAATTACATAAGTGAAGCTAAATGTAATTTATAATGTAGGGTATTGTTTTTTTTTTATTTATTTATAATTTTTTTTTGGGTTTAATTTTGATTCGATTTTGAATATCTGTATCATTTTGTGATAGTGTTAAAGCGAAGTAGTGTTATAGAAGACGACGAGATTTAAAATAACAAGAAGAAGCAACACGTATTTTCTGAACAAAATCGGCAGTTGTATGTATCAACGTTATTTTCATTGTCTTCTTCGAGTAAAATCTCGTAGAAAATTTTTACCAATTTCACAAATCGTCTATAATTATTATACATAACAATAATAATGAAATTTTCTAATTGCAGTATTATATTACTCTGACAATTGAGCGGGTGATAGAAGAAGCTCGTGTCTTTTTATAGCCCAATTATTATGCGATGAAGATGCAGTTGGCGTTGATAATGATGATTTAGTCAATGTAATCATTTTTGTTGTCATTGTTGGTATTTCATGATTATTCGTTTGAGATTGAGATTGAGATAATAGTGATGCTGTATGTTGTCTTCCCGGTGTGGTAACACTCATTTTTTCCGATTTTTTCATTTTATCTTTATCAATTATCACAACACGACATGGCTTCCATCGACAATCATCGCAACAACGGCATAAACATAAACATAATAGAACTCGTAATAAACAGCATAATAGTCCAGCACAAAGAAGTATTGGTCCAACCATTCGTAATTCCGGACTGAGAAAGCCTTTTTCTCCAGTCCCAACGAAACATATTACTAGGCCAAGAGCAGTAGTGCCTAAACCAGCATACAGTACAGTATTTACGGCTGCATTAATTTCCGGTCGTCCACCACCAGTTAAACTGCTAACATCCTCGTCATCGTCCTCACCGCTACTTCCATTGCAGTAACTCGCGTCACGTATCTGTTAAATACAAAACTTCAACAATTTATTCCACTTATAGTGAAATATCATTTATTTTATACCAACTTGTCACACGCTATTCATCATTTATACAAGTTTTTAATATGAGAAAAAAATATAAAAAAACACTATTACCCTATTTCTTTTCATCCATCGTCGATGAGCTTCACATTGTTTAGTTTTGTAGCCTTCACCTCGCGAGCCATGAGGCGATGTCGGAGACAAGGGTGGAAGCGGTGATGGTCTGCTGCAGCCTTGCCATGCCGCTTTACCTGGTCCCTGGCCACCGCACTGTAACAATTATATATATATTTTTTTTTTTTTTTCAAATATTTATATACAAAATGATTTAATATCATATCGTTGTTTATACCGATATCTTATATTATTAATTAATTATATCTATATGGTTCTATTTCCTATGTATTTGTATAAAAATATCAATTTCGTTGAGTGATCGACTCACATTTTATTCCATTGGAAAGACTGTTTTCTTTAAATTTGGGATTTTTTTTTTTTTTTTTTTTTTTTTTCATCATCATCATCATCATCATCATTAGAAATATACTCACCCCATAAACATACGATCTCGGGGGATAACGTGGAAGTGGTGGAATAAGTCTCGTTGCCAAGTTGGATGGCAACTCTCTAAAGTTCACCGCTTTACCACCCCTCAAACGTTGTTTATCACGTCTAATTAATAAAGCCGCCTGCATTCCGCTCATTCATTTATTTTAACCATCAATGTTGTAATTTTTTTTTTCTTTTTTTTTTTTTTTTTTTTTTTTTTCTCTTGTCCACTATTCTTTTATTTGTTTTATATATTTTTATAAATGTTGTTTCTGTAATTTGACCTAATATTAGTCTTATTATATTTTTTCTTTTCGTTTTTGTTTTTTTTGTTGTTTCTTTTCAAAGATTCATATGATATTTTACAAGATTGATATCATCATTAATATCAATTTTTTCAATTTTTTTTTTTTTATTTATTTATAATTTTAAATCTTTCCCAATATGCCTTGAGATGTTTGTCAATTTCAAGTTTCAATAATCAAGGCACAATGAGAAAAATATATTGACAGAGAAAAAGAGAGAGGGAAAGAGAGAGTGATATTTTGTCCCACCAGACAGCCAAAAAATCATTAATATTTCTATATTATAATTATTGTGCATAAACTCATATTTTTTTTTTTTTTTTTTTTTTTTTTTTATACATATGTTCAAGTGCAATTGGTGCATCAAAAGTAGATAGAGAAACTCATTAAGTAGCTGATAGTTATAAAACTATTTTGTATATATTGCCTAATTAATATTCAATCGTAATATCCTATAGAAATAACATGAAATAAACATAAAATACAGCAGATTTTATGTATACAATTACGTATATATATTTTTATAATAATACTATTTATGTATATATATATATATATGTGTGTGTGTATGTATACATAAGTGACGTGCAAACAAAAAAAAAAATACGCGTGTGTATTTTATAATTTCAATTGATACTGTAGATGTGTGTGATTTATTTGTGTGATTTATTTGTGTGATTTTTAACTCACCTGTAGCTCTGAAGTTGAAGGCGATACTCTTAGATCAAGTAGTGAAGGTGGTGGAAAAGGAAAATTAGATTTCAATGGTAGTGTTAATGAATTTGTTGATTCTAATGACAATGGCGGTGGTGAAATGGGAAATTGTATTGGTGAAATTGATGGCGCCAAAAAATTGGCTTCTATTTTTTTTGATTCTTGATGGCAACGCCGATGACGACGACGACGACGACGACGACGCTGATAATTATTATGATAATAATCATGATTATGATTGTGACTATTATTATTATTATTATTATTATTATTATTATTATTATTATTATTACTATGACGATTATGATAATGTTGATTGTTTTGGTGATGATGATATTGATGATGTTCTTGAGATGAATGAAATGCACAAGATGATGATTGTTGTTGTGATGGTGGTGGTGGTGGTGGTTGTGCAGAATGCAGTATTGGTACGTGCGAATGGGAAATTTTTGTAGCGTGAGTTGCGTTCGTGTCGTTCAATCCCCGGACAATTTTGCCCCGGATAGCAGAAACAACTGCAGTCGATTGTGTTGCATGTTGCCTGTTCAAATGTAGACGTTTTTGTTTTCGCCGATTGGCAATGCTTGCACCACCTGCTGCTGCATACATTCTTGAAGTTTATTTGTATCTTGTTATTCACGGGTCCATGTATATTTCTGCATTCTGAAATGGCAATAACATATGTCTTCGTGCGAATTATATCGTAATAGTGATTATTCAGCACAACTATATTTATATATATATATATATATATATATATATATATATAATTTTTTTTTGATTTATTAAATTAATTATCACACTATTCAATTGATTAATAAGCTCAATTCATCACAAAGCTGTACTAAATATATAATATACTATAATAAACAGAATTATTAACTAAATATTTATTCAAGCAATAATTTTTATTTGCAGTTTTTTTTCTTTTTTTTTTTTCAGCAATAAATAAATAATTTAATTATTGATGATAAATGAAGAAAATAAATAAATAAATAAATAAATGAACTGATGAAATGGGAAAAAAAGCAGAAAAATAAATTTAATTTATTTGTTGACAGGCACTAAAGCACGCGAAATGAGAAGAAAAAAAAAAGCTATTGAATAAATTCGCGAGCTATCACTACACCGCGCACAATTTTTTCGATGAATTTAATCTAATAAAAAGTGGTAGGCATTGTATTTTGTGAATAACACGCTGACTATATATTTATTATGAAGGCTGGCTGGTGGTTTTTATTGACTGAAATTGAAAAAATCCAAAATAATTGTCAGCCCATATGTATAAAAATATGTAAATTGTAAAAAAAAAAAAAAATAAAGAATATGTTTCATTCATTCATTTTCATATTAAAAAATAAAAAAATAAAAAAATTAATTTGAAACCTAATTAGTTGTATAAATAATTGCAAATTTTCCTGATGTAAAAACATAACACAATAAAAACAAACAAAAAAAATTATATAATTTCCCGTATGTAACATACACGTATGATTATATATATATATATATATATATATATATATATGTATACGTCTACATATGTTTATCGATCAATTGCAACATTGAGAGAGTAACTCCGGATACCGAACACTTATTATCTTAGCATTTATGATGATGATAATGTAATTTTTATAAAGGAAGAAACACATAATTGTAAATAGCAACAACGGGATCAGCCAAATGACGAGACGATGCGACAGCATAAAAGCAGGCATCAAACCATCAAATCACACTCATTATAAAACTCCATGAGTTTTATTCTCGCACGCTGAACCATATTCCATTATTTCCAAAACAAAATCATCACATATTTAATTTAATTGTTTTCATTACGTCTGATCTTCACGTCAACACCCACAAATTATTTTTACGACAGCATGTGTTGTCCTACCATTCCATAAAATCCACACTATTCATTTATTTATTTATTTATTATTATTTTTTCAACTATTGAAATGTTTCCTTTACCCTTGTCTTCTTATTCACGTCAAGATATCCTCTTAGTTGTCAGAATATTTTTTTTATTTTCATGAATGCATAAAAAAAAGTATTACGCGTGCGTAAAGAAAATCCTTTCAAATTTTACAATTGTCAACCAGTTAGGTATTTTTTGTTACCGTGAGCCAGAACAGTCTGACACTCATTGAATATCTTAGGCACACCCGTTGTCCTGGCCACACCAATAATCATCCCGGTGCTTCGTCCGCCATCCAATTAAAAAATCATATTTCATTGTATCAACCTTATTGATTTTGTTTTTTCATATCTTCCAGCTTACGTATGCTATTATTTCTATTCTTTTCAATTCATTCAATCTATTGTTTTTTTTTTTTTTTTTTCTTCTTTTTTTTCACACTAAGATTGTCACGTAAAATGATATTGCGCCATGTAATCGCATTTGCTCCCATTCATGCGCATAACGATATATATTACAAGAACATTAACGAAATCACTTGAAGCACACGTATATCAATTTTAAAATTATATACTGAGACTGGTATGCGTGGGAGTAATCACTAAAAAACTAAAATAACACATATGTTTATTATTATATTTTTTCTTTTTTTCTTTTTTTTTTTCAACGTAATTATTTGGAAAATTATACGACTTGGTGAGAAATATTGGAAAGCAAAGAATGAGAGACGAAACACAAGTTGTATTAAAAGATGCAACCCTCAGTGGATTTGGTAACTTCCATACTGTGCTCTGGTTTTCAGTTACTTTTCATGCCCCACTATAGTCCCTCTCTCTTACACATTCAACGCGTGACTAGGCTAGGACACCACGAACCGCCCACAAAACCACCCCCATTCTTCCCAACATTTTTCGCCACCTCACCACCTGATTCCATTCCACGACTTCGACCCATTGCCAGTCGATATTTACGTTATTTCTATTACTGTCGACCTTTCATTTTTACACACTGGTCATTTTACTTACTACTCCCTATGACCTCTCAATTTACGATGAATTCAACAATAAATATTCATTATAATAAAAATAAATAATTAATAATATTTATATAATGAAATTAATAGACATAGAAATTTTTCATATTCTCATTTATTAAAATTCTTTTATGAATTATCACGTTTAACCTCGTCGTTTTCTACCACCAACTTTTGTATGCAAATCTCGCTTTCCTTTCCCAGCTTTTGGTTTTTTTGCTGATGATTTTCCACTTCGTTTTTTTGTTGCATCAGATTTGGAACTAAAAAATAAATGGTATCAATATAAATATGTAGTTACGTGTATCATTTATTTATTATATTTTTTTTAAATGTAATTAATTTATTCGTACGTGTTGGATGTTGATGTTGATGGAATGTTGGGCTGAAGAATTTCTTTTTTACTTTTTTTATTAACAACATCCTCGACTAATATAGTATTCCTTTTTGATTCTTCACTGATACTCGAGGGTAAAATTTTTCGTTTCCTTTTTAAACCAGGCACCTCCTTGGCAATGCCTTTAGCATCTTTTTCTTTTGGTAATCTAAATTAAATTTGAAAATTTTACATAAAAATTCTATCAGTATTAATATGAAAAATTTAATATAACTTACTTTGCTTGAAATTTTCCAACAGACGCCGTGGATACACGTGCAAGAGTAGTAGCAGTAGCAAGATGTTTCGCATTTGCAAATTGGTCAACAGTCGGTAAACCAACTGCAGGAACTTTGATATTTTTGGATTTCGCCAAATTACGAAGTCGTTGTAGCTCATTTTTGGCCACTCGCTCTTGTTTTGCTCGATTCAACGTTTCTCGTGGTGAATTATCCTCACCAACTTCAACTGCCCAGTCCTTTTGTTCTGCTGCTTTTGTTCTCTGATATCCAAATGTTGGTATCCATTTCTATTGTTGAAATAAATAATTTTTGTTTAATACATCTATATATAAAATATATATAATCAAACCTATATATATAATCAAACTTACGTTGAGCTCAACATCCCATGATAATTTTGATTTTCCTTTTTTCTTTGATCGTATACCTTTTTCTTTGGCAAACTGTTGCCATTTTGTTAAAGATTTAGGTTTTGGAATTGCACGTGCTCTCGGTAAAATATACGTTGGCTTTGGAAGTTTTGCCACTATTGTCTCTTCTATACGCTCTGTTGGAAGGTCCCAAATTTTATTTATAAATAACTGGACATTATCTCTTGTTAATGATTTCAAATAATCCTGAGTTTTGTCCCTGTAAATATAAAGGATCTATTAATTTTTATTATATTTTTTTTAATTAAATAATTAAAATAATAAATAAATAAATAAAATATCTGGTGTCATGTAGATTTTCAGGTTACCTCAAGCTCACAGCATCGAATGCATTGGAATCGGTTGCAAGAAGAGTCCCTTCATCTATTTCAAGCTCCACAACTTTGTCAACTTTTATTAATTTACTTATATCTGTATTATCCGCTTCTTTATTGCAAATTGCATTTACCACATCCATAATAGTAGAAAAATTTCAGGATTCACACACGTTTCGTTTTATACCTTTGTGGAAATCTAAAATATCGTTCACATATTGTCGCCACCAATTTTCATTTTCATGAACTAAAATTAATTTAATACTATATGGTAGCATATGATGTCGCTACAAAATTTAGTTCAAGTAGGAAAATATTATTAAAGTGTTGTCTAGCTATTATTTTTTCCACTTGCATCTGTATTTATATATTTAGTAAACAGTTTGAAATATGTATTCAATGAATAATTACGCAGAAATATATTTCTAAAGTCTCATAATTGTTTTCATATTATATTTTAACTTTGTTTTTTTTTTTTTTTTTTTCTCTTATTTAAATTGAAATGAATGATAATAATGTTCAAAATTTAGGTGGGACACCTTTGAGAAATAGCAATTTGGCAAATAAACCTTTTCGATCACCTTTTAGTAATAGTTCTACACCTTCTAGAAACAAAAATTTAACATCAATTTCATGTTTGTGGGTTATTTTAATATATAATTTATATACTTAATATTAATATTAATATTCTCTAATAATTGACTGTAATTATATTTTTACAGAAAAACTGTGGATCTAGATGTTCAATTGCAAGAACAAAAAAATGTGATTAAACGACGAAAATTAAATATTGAAACGTGCGAATCTGCTATTAATTTCCTACCAACGAGAAATGATTTGTGCGTGTTGAAACAAAAAATAAAAAACAAAGAATTAGAAATTGATAGTTTGAAAATTAAGCTCGCTTACAGGAAAAAAGTTTGATATTAAATATTTAAATATATTTTTATATTATATTTTCGCAATATTATACTCATTTTTCTCAGCTTACTTTAAAAATTAATTCCAGCATAATGCCGAAGCTTTGCGAATAGAAATAAATAAATGGAAATTAGCATTACAAAAAGCTCTGATACAATATGAAAAAGACTGCAAAAAAAGATTTTCCCAGGACAATACCTTAGACATGGAAAAAATATTACTTATGTTGAATATTCCAAAAAATATTATAGAATTATCAGATATTGAAGAAATGTCATGAATCACAATCGATATACATGAATTATTCCTCATATAATTTCGTTAATATTTAAATATAAATCATAAGGCTATTATAATATAAAAAAAAATAGATTGTTAAAGTTATTTGATAAATCAATTTATTATTTCTATTTTTAACGATAAAAAAAAAAAGTATTCACATGATCCATGTAGAATATTAATATTTGTGAGGTCTGAAAGGATGATCAGAATCAAAGAGTTTTGGATCAGCTAAATACTGTGGATTTTTGTGATACACAGCCATAAATCCGCAATTTTGTGCCTTGAGAATTTCATTTTCAACCTTTTGTTGTTTACTTTTGCATAAACCCGTGATGTGTCGACCATATATTCTTCCTGTGTATGAACTTTGGAATTGCGACAACATTCTCACATTTTTATAATCCGGTTCAATATTCAATGTACACAGGATACATTTTTGTTTTTCTTTTTCGTATGGATTATGATCCAATGTTATTGGCTGAAATATTTCAAAAAATATTATTTAAATAACTATTTATCATCTTATGTGTTATATATACTCACCATATCATCACTGTCAGAAGTACGGGGATTTATTGATGTATCGGATAGTTGAGAATACATAATATTTTGGATTGTACCAAATGGGAGTCGTAAATATTTTTCTAATGATCAACAATAATATTTCAATCAGTATATTATATAGGTTATATGTTGAAAATGTTCAAAACTTACTTGATGACTGATAAACATTTTGAAAAAATAGTGTCATGTTATTATGAATATGTATATTCTTCAATATTCATATATTATTATTTTATTATTATTTTTTTTTTATCTTAATATATATTTTAATTAATTATATGGTATTACCAAAGAATTATATTTATTTATTTTCGACTGTGAATTATATTATCTAGAGTGCGTTTCCGTAGTTGATCGGAGTGTTTGAAACATAACCTAAGATTTTCCTACTAGTTTAAAATCCGATTGAAGTTGTTTTGTTACCATAATAATTACTGAATTTCAATCGGATAACCACATCGGCAATAATGGATAAATCTTGAAATTAATGTAATCAAAATAAAGTTTATCATTTGTTACAACTCGAAATTTATGAAAGAAATATGTACGAATTTAAAAATGATTATAATTATTTGTAAAGATAAAAAAATTCTACGATCGGACAATTGCGGAGAATTTTAAACAAACCAAAAATACAATTACTGTTGGAAATTGTTCGTGAAGAATTAGCAGAGAAATTGCAATTTTTGTCTTAGGAGATGAATGCAACAATATAGTTTTAATGAAAAGGAAAAAAAAATATATTTTGAGTAATAATTCTTGTTCACCCAGTTTTAAATTTTTTACATTCGTCAAAAGATTCATTGCATTATATATATTACAGATTCCATGTTATAAAAGTACATCCATAAAAAAATCATTAATTATATCAACTACATTCAATGACAGTCTGTGAAATCTTGTGACACAAATTTTGAATTTGATTTGCTTCAGTATATTCAACAGCGAGTATTGCATTTCCTAATGCAATTGTTTCATTAACAGATCTCGCATTAATCCATATTTTTCCATTCATACCCACGGCCAATTCAAACGCTTGTTCCTTGGCGAATAATTCAAGAAACGGATTGTTAGGATTCAAAATTTTCCTAACTAGACTTAGTGAGCAGTTGATGAGCATTCCATCAAGTCCAAGAACACCCAATTTTCCTTTTTTTCCATGAGAATCGACACAAACCAATTCCGACTCCATATCTTTACTGGCAATGACAAGCTTAGCAAAGACAATATCACCTACGTGAATATCTGGACGATTTCGTTTACTAGCGCCTTCAAATGCCAAATATGATAATGATGCTTGATCACTTGCACCAATATCAATTTTTATAATATCACCCATCTTTTGGGTCACTGTTCCTACTACATTTTCACCTCGATTTGGAATATATCTAGAATGATATGAAAACTACATTAACACAAACAAATTTTGGGGATGATACATATTAAATAAGAGGGAAGTCATATACTTCTACATACCTCTTTTGATAACTGTCAACATAATAAATTGATGGTGAACGTTTTTTTAAAGTACCGGCTTTGCAGGCATAAATTGTATCACCAACACGTCGAAGACCAGGTCCAAGAACTAACCGCTCATTAGGTTTATCTGAAGAGACATTGATTACATCACCAGGTAGTACCACATCTTCAATTATTTTTTCTGTGTCATCCATTATTAATTTACTTTGTTTTAATATAAACAATTATTAGTATAGTATTATATTATGCATCTCGCACTCACGTTGATCTACTTTATAACGCAAATCATCAACATCTAGATGTGGTTATTGCATCCTTTGAAGATAGTACACAGATCATCACGCCTCTACAGGCAAATTTAAATAACGCTGGCCGGTAAGTGATAATTTCTACTGTTGTACTCTTCATATTTGCATTGTAGAATTAACCAGTGCTATTATCTATCATCATTTTCTCCTGTACAAAAACTGTAAAATTAGTTCAACAATATCCCACATATTATCGTACTTGTGTGTCATTAATTCAATATACATAAATACATAAATCATTCAATTATAATTTCACACGTGTACAATTTTAATAGCAATGATATAATTGCTTGATGAAAATTGTTTATTACAACCACGGAATTTGTGATATATATTTGATAAATAAGTGAAATACAAAGATAATGAAAATGCATGAATGCAAGTGATTTAATCTCGAAATCGATGCAATGAATCCTTTGACGAATGTAAAAAATATTACAAAACTCGGTGAACAAGAATTACGATTTGATAGAAAAACATCTTGGCACGACGAATATAAAAATAGTGCTTGGATATTTATCGGTGGTCTTCCATACGATTTAACTGAAGGCGATGTAATAGCGATATTTTCACAGTACGGCGAACCAGTGAATATTAATCTAGTCAGAGATAAAGATACCGGAAAACAAAGAGGTTACGGATTTCTGTGCTACGAAGATCAAAGAAGTACAATTCTCGCTGTTGATAATTTAAATGGGATAAAAATTTTGGGTAGAACCATTAGAGTAGATCATGTTTCCAACTATAAAGCACCAAAAGATTCTAAAAAAGTTGATGATGTTACAAAAAAATTGAGAATGGAAGGATGTGCTTCAAAATAAACGTGAAAAATAATAAATAATACAATTTTATTAATTTTAATTTAATTTTCAAACATGAGATGACTTAATTATCAAGTGTGATTTTTAATTTTTCATTATAATAATATTTAAAATAAAATGGAAGGAGGACTTTTATCGAAATATATTAAAATTACTGCTGTTGTTTGTAGCTATTGGTAAATTTGATAGATATAAAATATTTATTGACCATATTTTTTCAAAATATTAATTATAAAAATAATTGAAATTTTTTTATTGCAGGATAATATCAATAATAACAGTATTCGTAAATAAATCTTTATTATCAAGCGAACGAATAAATTTAAATGCTCCTCTATTTGTGACGTGGTTCCAATGTATCATAAGTTTCGTTATTTGCTTTTGTATGAGTAAACTTTCAAGTTTATTTCCAAACGCTATTAATTTTCCACATGGTAATCCATTTACCATAGAAAATATAAAAAAGGTATGTTTATAAACTTTCAAAAATCCCAATTATTAAACATTTTGTTACGATAAATTATAAATTTTTCTTCCTTTTGCATTCAGGTACTTCCTCTATCAATTTTATTTACATTGATGATAGCCAGCAATAATCTATGTCTAAAATACGTTGATGTTGGTTTTTATTATATAGGAAGATCGTTAACCACCGTATTTAACGTTGTATTTAGTTATCTAATTATTGGTGAGTAATTCTTCTATCTAAATTAATAAATTAGTCAATAATATATAATTATAATTTTGCCAATCTACTAATATTTAAATTATATCAATTATATACAGGTCAAAAAACATCATTTGGCTGTATAATTTGTTGTGGAGTAATTGTTGGAGGATTTTGGCTCGGTGTAGATCAAGAAAATGTAGCCGGCTCTTTATCAATTCTTGGAACATTTTATGGGATTTTAGGATCGTTAACTCTTTGTTTGTATTCAATTTATACAAAACGCATACTCCCATCGGTAAATAATGAGATTTGGCTATTGTCTTATTATAACAATGCATATAGTGTATTTCTTTTTTTTCCATTAATGATGATCAATAATGAGTACAATATTGTATTTAATTATGATAAATTGAATGAATATTACTTTTGGTTCGCAATGACTATTGGTGGAATTTGTGGTTTCGCCATTGGATTTGTTACTGCACTTCAAATTCAAGTGACATCTCCATTGACACATAATATTAGTGGAACGGCTAAGGCTTGCGCTCAAACTATTCTCGCTACATATTGGTTTGATGAATCCAAACAATTGCTCTGGTGGATCAGTAATTTTATTATTTTGAGTGCATCTGCTATGTATGCCAGACTGAAGCAATTAGACATAGATAAAGTATATAACAGAGGAAAATATTTAATACAGCAAAAAACATAATTTTACGTATTTTCATGATAAATTTATTAAGTTAATACAAGTAATAAATTTATTTAAATAAAAAAAAAACTGTATCGTCATTTTTATATTCCATATATTTGAAAAATAATGTCTCTTCTATATTGAATGTAGAATCATAGACAGAAAAAAGTCATAGTTAAAAATACAAGTTTGTAAAAGGTTCGTGGTAAGTATTGATAAATAGTTTTTTTCCACAATGTATGTATAATGCTCAATAATATTATTGATCATTCTGATAAATATTTATGTTCCTTTATTTTGAGATTTATTGAGGAAAAAGTTCATGAATATTATGAGAAAATTATATACAAAAGTCATTGATAAATTTTGAAATACGTGAATAGTGGATCATCATATAATATATATTATAGTGTTTGACTATTTTACTTTATCATGTCACACAATTACTAACAATATTTTGGATGACGTCAACATGATTATTTATATCAATCGATCACAATTATCACATGAACCTATAATGTGTGATTAAATATAAATTAAATTCTAACACATATCCACAATAAATTCAAACTATTGTAAAATATATTTATAACTATAATCGTTCTATATAATAAAAATAAACTTTATGGAATTGTATCACGTATTGTAGAAATATAACACGTGAATAAATATTTAACTTTTGAATTTTACAAAGTTTTTTTCTTATCTCATTTCTATGATTTATCAAAGTTATTGGTCAAAAGTATTTATTGTTTAGTACAGGCTCAGGAAATTCATGTGTCTAAAGCCCTCGTGTGATGCATGTCAATGTTCAAAAAACACATTCCAAAATATTTTGTAGACTGTAATAGTAAGGGAAATTAATGACAAATAGAGAGAGCGAGGACTGGTGGGGATGAAAATGTATCGTATCTTACAATTATATCACAGTAAAAAATAATTTTAGTTCATCACAGTTTCATCGATTCAAACTGATCTACCGATAACTATTGATCGACTTATATTGTTGAATAAAATAATATAAGGTAAGAAAAATAATTATAAATTTTTTTTTTTCATTTTTACTGTATTTTTCATTATTATATAAATAATATAAATTATATCTTACAGCGATTGTGCGTCGGCACTCAATTTTATCAATTGTTTATTACTTTTATTCCAAAAAAACGCCATGATTCACTCCGAAATTTGATAAAACTATATTTACATTAACATCATTGTCTATTAGAAAAAAAAAAACAAAATTATATTATTGAACAGATTTTTTTTTTTATAACACCCACCTGCAAAAGCTGTTATCAGTACATATTATTAAATATTTTTAGTTCAGTATGAGTCAATGTGACCGTAAAATTTTTGAGTTACTTACTATTAATTAAATTGATGTTGTAAAAAAATTTTTTCCTCTTTTTTTGTTTTAGAATATATATACAATCCATGTCAGATAGCAATGATAGAGGAAATAATTTGGAAACAGAGGATAATTTTAATCATGCCACTGAGACAAATTTTCAAGAGAATCATACACAAGTATCATCTACTAATGATCAAACCGATAATGAATATCCATCTGCTCCACCATATGTACTGTATGAATCGACAGCACCAACTCCTGCCGACGCTCCACCACCATATCCACCGGATCATGTGCCAAGTATAGGATGGTCACCTGAAGTCACATTTTTCAATAATAATGGAATCCTAATCGCTCACTATAGTATGCCGATTCCTATAATTCCCAATGGAAATGCTAATGATAACGTTGAAAGTGAACATCTACCACTACCAGAAACATGTAATTATTTTTTATCTATACTTTATTATAATCTGGTACATTTTGTATACAGTTTATTAAATATGTAGTCTAATGTTTATAGATTTTGATATACAAAATTCCTGTAATCCTTTACCATCGAGGAATATTCCAATTCAACGTAGGAATCAAGTACATTCAGTGTCAAGAACGTGGAGCAGAGATTGTTAGTTAATGATAAAAAAATTATATTTATTATTATTATAATTATGTAGTTAATATTTTATATTCTTTTTCCTCTTTGAATTCATTTTTGAGGAGGTATTTATATTGTTGTTTTATTTATAATTTCAGGTTATAAAATAATTACTTCACTTTCCATCATAACAATATTCATAACAATCGTGGTCACGATTATTAATTTAACAAGTCCTAGGGTATCAGAAAATTATTCGGATACGAATGATGAAACATTTTTTAATCAATAGATTTCGTATATGAATCAAAAAATGTAGAAGAAGATTATTTACATCATTAAGTAATTTATTTTTAAAGAAAGCACAAAGAGAAAACTTTTTTCTATGCAGAATTATTGTTTTTTTTTTTTAAAAACAATATAGTAATTTAATTAGTCAATGGTACAAAAATTATATTTATTATTATTATGATTATGTAGTTAATATTTTATATTCTTTTTCTTCTTTGAATTCATTTTTGAGGAGGTATTCATTTTGTTGTTTTATTTATATTTTCAGGTTCTCAAATATGGATTTTCCTTTTCATCATGGCAATAATCATGGCAATCGTCAAGATTATTTCGTATGAGCTTCAAAAAATGTAAAAGAAGATTATTTACATCATTAAATAATTTATTTTGAAAGAAAGCACAGAGAGAAAACTTTTCTCTGTGCAGAATTTTTTTTTTTAATAACAATGTAGTAATCACAGATGGAACTTGTCACTTATCTATAAATTTAGGTAAACAAGGAGTTGCTCTGACATTCAGTTTTTTTTTTTATTGAAAAAAATTTTGCATATAAATTTATTGTTATCATAAAAAAAATATTTTTTTATTTAAAAAAAAAAATCAAAAAAAAAAAATGAATAAAACCATAGTATATTATAATGACGATTCAATATTTGAAATTGCAAATTCTATATGACGATGAAAAGCGCGAAAATATTCGTGTATTTTGAAATTCCAAGAGGAAGAAACAAAAACAAAGATTAAATAAATGAAAGTAAAAAACATTACAAATTTAAATATCAAAAGATTCTTCATATGAAAAAAATTTGAATGACTTACATATATATTGTAAATTCTGGGTAAAATATGAATAAAAATGAAAGTAGTATTATACAAATTTTATTTCATTAAAATTGTAATATCTCTAGTTTTGATACCTCCATTAAAAAAAAATGTCACTTTCACATATGCACGCGCGACACCTAGTATTTTCAACTCAAATCATGATACTGTTTTGCCTGACGAGATGTCACGGTGTGATACCCCAGTAATTCCATAGTGGTTCAATTCCACTGGACTTTATGTTGAACTATTTGGGACACATTAATACACGTTTGTTTAATACCCAAATTACCAGATGGTATTGCCTACTGAAGTCTTATATGAGCTTTGAGGTATATAATATATAGTCTATATACACGTATTATGTATGTAAAACATGTGTGAGTTTTGTGACGTATAAACGATTTGACGGTCTAGTTAATTGTAAAGATTCATCATTATACTTATACATATAATATTATACATTGGCAATTATTATTTTTTTTTTTTCTATCAAATAAATCGCCTCCCAACGCTAAGTTGGGTGGGGAAACGTCGAAATTTTTGTACGTAAGTTATTTTTTTATTTATTCTGAGAGCAAGAGAGTACTTTACGATAGTCGGTTGGTAAGGGGGATGGGATGGGGGGGAGTAAGATAAATATACGATTGGGGTTATCATCATCATTATTGTATTCATCGTTTACATTAATTTTACAATCAAAAATTTATTTTTTAAATCCATATATATATATACATAATAATAATGAGTAAGGTGTATGAATAAAAAAAAAAAATATTTATTAATTGGTATTTCTGTATTTAGATATTATTGCAAAATTAATTTGAATATAATGGCGAAATGTAAATCTCATGAAAGAACACCAAAAACAAAAAACAAGCACTTGAATCATATCCACCATAAAAAGGAAACTGAATTATCAAGGGTGAATTTGATGAATTCAATGTTGACTGTGACATGTATGGCAGTAGCAGTTTGGTTTGGCTATAAGGGATATCTTGAAACGCGAGTGAACACACCATATGCTTCAGAAAAAGTAATTGATTTTTATTTATACTAAATTAATGATTAATTAATATGAATTTATTTTAAATGTATTTAGTTGATATCAATCAATGGATTGGATACTGCTGATCGTTATTGGGGATCTTATAGACCAGGACTTTATTTTGGAATGAAAACAAGAGATCCACAGTCTTTAGTTAGTGGTTTAATGTGGTATAGGCCACATAATTTACGACAAGGTGGTGAAAGCTTTAGACATTGGTGTGAGCAAGGAGATAAGTTAGAAAAATATGGATGGCTTGAACACGATGGCAAAACATTTGGCATACAGGAGATTCATGATGGTGATGTAATTATCAACACGTCATATGTAAAGAAGCCAGGAGGTAGACACGGTGGCGATTGGACAGCGAGAATTGGCGTTACAGCCAAAGATCCCAATGCCAAAGATAAACTTGATGAAATTTCTTTCATATTTTATTCGGCTCTTGAAGATAAGTCCACCGGAAATATAAAAGCGTCATTAGGTATAGACAATAGACTTTCTGGAATGGAAGGTTACACCGATGGTTTGGGTGCATATAGATTTAGTATGAATCCAATGAAAGGAACAGTTGACGAACATTCATTTCTCATAACTGTGATACCAGGATTAAATTTAGTGAAAGAGACGATATTACAAAATCTTCGTCTAGCATCACAAAAAGGTTCAAACTTGAAGCGAATAGTTTTGGGTGGTGATCAATTGCCATTGGATTCGGAAGGAAAAAAAGCTGATCCAAACTTTTGCGCGACTCAAATCACCGCTAAAGTGCCATTTGAATTTGAGGTTCTTTTTGAATCGGGTAGTGTACCATTGCGTAAGGAAAAACTTACTGGTAAAAATTTTGATGTGGCTTTGGCTGAACAAAAAAAACGATTCAATGATAAATTTGAAAAAATTTTTAAATTACAAGAAAAAGGATTTAAAGATGATGCTATTGAGTTTGCTAAACTTGCATTCTCCAATTTAATTGGATCAATTGGATATTTTTATGGAAGTTCACAAGTTCAGAGTATTCATACAAAAAATCCAGTGCCATATTGGAAAGCACCACTTTATACGGGTGTACCAAGTCGAAGTTTTTTTCCACGTGGATTTTTATGGGATGAAGGTTTTCATGGATTATTGATATCAGCATGGGATTTAGATATTGAATTAGATATTATGAGCCATTGGTTTGATTTAATGAATTCTGAGGGATGGATTCCACGTGAAATGATACTTGGTTCAGAAGCTCTTGCCAAAGTACCCGAGGAATTTGTTACACAAATTAGTAGTAATGCTAATCCACCAACATTTTTTCTTACACTTGAATATATTTTAAAAACTCGTGAGAGTGAATTATTGGATAGGCATTATAAATTATTGGACAAACTTTATTTAAGACTACAGGGTTGGTTTGAGTGGTTCAATACAACACAAAGTGGTGATTTACCGGGTACTTATCGATGGCGTAGTCGTGATAGTCTTACAAATCGTGAATTAAATCCAAAAACATTGACATCTGGTCTCGATGATTATCCGCGTGCATCACATCCAAATATCGATGAACGACATGTAGACTTACGATGTTGGATAGCTTTTGGCGCAGGTGTTATGGCTCACCTCGCTAAATTACTTCATCATCCATTTGAAAAATACAGTGATACATATAATTATTTAACAGACAATGATATATTGAATAATCTACATTGGTCATCGACAACTCAGACTTATGCTGATTACGGTTTACATACTGACAAAGTCGATCTTCGCCGGCCAATGGCACCGCCAAGATCATCAGCGTCACCTGATTTAATTCGAGTCGTATTAGAAGATCCAACATTACGTTTTGTCGATTCAAGTTTCGGTTATGTTTCGTTATTTCCATTTATTCTTCATATAATTAATCCTGATTCACCTCATCTTGAAAAAATATTACAAGATTTAATCAAACCAGAATTACTCTGGACCAAATATGGTCTGAGATCATTAGCCAAAACTTCACCGCTCTATATGAAATATAATACTGAACACGATCCACCATATTGGCGCGGACCCATATGGATTAATATTAATTATTTGACATTGAGAGCATTACATCATTATTCAATGGTTGAAGGACCATATCAAAGTAAAGCAAAAAAAATATACAAAGAATTAAGAGAAAACATAATCAAAAATATGCTTATGCAGTATAAAAAAACAGGTTTTTTGTGGGAAAATTATGGAGACAGTTATGGTGAAGGAAGAGGATGTCATCCATTTAATGGATGGTCTTCCCTTATAGTCATGATTATGGCTGAAATTTATTGAATATTTCAATATTTTTAATTTCATCATGTGCAATACATTCGTATTTTATAAAATTCAATGATTTTATAAAATGTACCAGTCATACATTTTTCGCGAATTTTGCGAACAATCAATCATTTTTATATGTCTTTAATATATAAAAAAAAAAAAAAAAAAAAAGTCATTATGTTTCATTAATATTATTTTGTTATTGCATTCCTCTTTTCAAATATTTTATATAAACTCACGCACTTTTTACCCCGAATAATATTATATTATTCGACATTTTTATATAAACTCATGGCTCAATTGATATTCTATGAAAATCTGTGAAAATGTCTCTGCATAATAATATTTATTATATCGACAAACTTAATGTAATTTTTACCTGTCTCTCCATGTGTTTCGTGTGCATTTATATTCCGCGCGTTTGTTTAAATAAACAACAGACTGTCATGTCTGTATGTTATACGTACATGTGTGAGGCTGGTACTCACTATTCTTACGTGTTCAATTCAAATTATTCATTTATGATTTCACGATATTATTAGCACATCAGTATTATATATGTAACGATATCAGGGGGTATAGAATATAAGTTTTATTATTTTGAGTTTATACTTGTGAATTTACATGTCAACTGGTCATGTAATAAAAAAGAAGAGGAAAAAAAAAAAACATCAGTACACTCATTTTAGTAATAAAAGCTGCATCAAAAAAACAAAGATAAACATTTATTAATGAATCTAATAAGCGTATGGAGATTGAAATTTTTCAAATTATGAAACAAAATTAGAAAATATAAAAACAATATGTTATAAGCGGCATATCCTGGTTATCCCAATAGCATTTTATATCTGTTTGCTTTATTATATAAAATATTCACATATTAGCGCATATAAATGTTCATTAAATTGATCATTTTTCAAATTATAATAATTAAATGTATGAAGTGTGAATTTTAATGGCGAAATATCGTCAATTGATAAATAATTAATTCTAGATAAGAAATTTTCAAACCTGGCTGTGAAAAAATAATTATAAATGAAAACCACATTAATAATGCATCTTTCGGTAGCTGTGGGATTTCACTTAATATAATCTCATATATCTTCTGATAATAAGCATAATGATAATAACGGTGGATATACAATTTGATGCATAATAATTACCATAATATCAAAGAATAATAATAAATAATAAAAAATAAAAAAAAAATAGTAAAGTAATAATAATTATATTGCGTGAGTGTATGAAACCAATAAAAATTGTATGAAATAAAAATAAGGAGTGCGTGGATATATCCTTGTGGCGAACAATAATTAATTTTTGAATTAAGTAACTGTGCACGCAATAATGGTATTAAAATGTAATCACATTTCGACACTATTCAATTATCATGTAATATCATTGAGCATAAAATTTGAAACTGAATACATATACATGTATATACATATATCATCTTATAAATGACGTGGCCAATTTGTATTCAATAATTCTTACCTGAGCAATTGCTTTTTTCTTCAGTTTCATAGCACCTACGTAATAATCTTAATATTATTCTAATTCATATATATATATTAGATCATGTGAAAAACTAAAAAAATGTATTTATATTTATTCATTGTTTTTTATTTATTATTATTTTTTTTAACCCTATCAATTTGTAATTAGTTTTCAAATAATGTATAAACTTATATATAATTATTATATTGAAAAAAAGATGACATTTTGAAAATGGCGCGCATTATTGTTAACACTATATTCAAACTACACACCATACATATATATATATATATATATTTATTGAGAATCGATTCTTCAATTTGCTTCGAGTTCAACTAACTTCGTGGCATTTTCAAAATATACTTATATATAGCTAATAGTAGGTGTTGTGTGTGTGTATGTGTGTGACTGTGTATGACAATTCAGGAACAATTTTGCACATTTATTGAACGAAAAAAAATTATATTTCAACAAAAAAATGGAACCGTATGATGTTATTGTTAATCAGCCTGTAGTCATTGACAATGTAAGCTTTATAACAATCCATTTATTTTTCACCAAATGTTACAAAGTTATTTTTATTTATTTATTTTTTTTTATCACTGTTCATTTTCATATGTCAAATTGAAAGGGCCTCATTGTTAGTTGTCGAATTAATAATGGATCGTAAAACTTGTCGAATAAAAATAACAAAACAACAAGAAATATTTAAATTTTATTTTCTATTGTAACATTGTAATATTATTGAAAAAAAAAAAAAAAAAAAAATTAAGGTAGCACAAAATAAAATTTCATAATTACTAGTTGACATCTATGATTCATCATTCAAATGAAAATCAATAAAGTATCTAATAATAAATCAACTTGTTTTGCTTGCAGGGCTCTGGAGTGATAAAAGCAGGTTTTGCTGGTGATCAAATACCAAAATGCAGATTTCCAAATTAGTAAGTATGGATTACGTGATTAAAAATTCTACTCAGATATGTTTGGAGGTTATTATTAGAGGGCGACACGGGTGCCATTTACAACATCTAAATATTCACATCGCATGCAAATAATGTATGATTTAAACTAATTTTTCTCATTTATTTTTTAATATTCAGTATAGGCAGGCCAAAACACGTTCGTGTAATGGCAGGAGCTTTGGAGGGAGATTTGTTTGTTGGTCCTATTGCAGAAGAACATCGGGGTCTCCTTTCACTCCGTTATCCAATGGAACATGGCATTGTTACTGATTGGAATGACATGGAAAGGATTTGGTCATATGTCTATAGTAAAGATCAATTATCAACATTTAGTGAAGAACATCCTGTACTTCTCACTGAGGCACCACTGAATCCACGAAAAAATCGTGAACGTGCTGCAGAAATATTTTTTGAATCATTAAATGTTCCTGCACTGTTTGTATCAATGCAAGCCGTTCTTAGTTTATATGCAACAGGACGAACAACAGGCGTTGTTCTTGATGCTGGAGATGGTGTCACACATGCCGTACCTATTTATGAGGGTTTTGCAATGCCTCACAGTATAATGAGGGTAGATATCGCTGGTAGAGATGTAACCAGGTATCTTAGGCTATTATTACGTAAAGAAGGTGTAAATTTCAAAACAACAGCTGAATTCGAAATTGTCCGGACGATCAAAGAACGTTCCTGCTATCTTTCAAGTAACCCACAAAAAGAGGAGACAGTTGAAACTGAGAAATTTCAATATGCGTTGCCCGATGGTAGCTATTTGGAGGTAATAAATTTATAAAAAAACAAAAAAAATAATAATATCGATAAAGTACTAATAACTCGGTTTTTTTCTTAATTTTCTTTAAATTTTTTTTACAATTAATGTGAAAATTTTGTGATTCATTTTGTATTTCAGATTGGTCCTGCGAGATTCAGAGCACCAGAAGTATTATTTCGACCCGACTTGATTGGCGAAGAGTGCGAAGGATTGCACGAGGTTTTAATGTATTCAATTCAAAAATCAGATTTGGATTTGCGAAAAGTACTTTTTCAAAATATTGTTCTTTCTGGTGGCTCTACATTATTCCGAGTAAATTAATTTTTTATCATCATCGTAAAAATGTATATAATTTTATATGAAGATAATGTAAAACATTAAAATTGATACTATTTTTAGGGTTTTGGCGATCGGTTACTCTCGGAAATTCGTAAAATGGCACCAAAGGACATAAAAATTAGGGTAATTATTGTTTAATTGATGATTATATTTACGTAAAAAAAAATATATATATGTATATATTGAACATTATCATCCATTGATAAATTTTTTCATTAGATATCAGCACCACAGGAACGTTTATACAGCACATGGATCGGAGGTTCAATTCTTGCTTCATTGGATACATTCAAGAAAATGTGGGTGAGCAAACGAGAATATGATGAAGAAGGTACTAGGGCGATACACCGCAAAACTTTCTGAATATTCGTGCACTGTTTGGAAAATTCAATTGAGAAATAAAAAAGAAAAAAAAAGGAGAGATAAAGGAGGAGGAATAATTAATTGCATAATTATTTTTAATGAAAAATAAGAATATATAAATTTGACCAGACCGAACTGTCAACGTATTTGCTTATGGTCAATTGCGCATCCGAAATTATCTTTGCTATCGTTATAATTTTCATTTTTTTTTTTTTTTTTTTTTTTTTTCTCCATCGTTAAATGTCCATTATTTTATAAACGTAAAAAGTGTGATAACTTTCAATTGAATTAGAGCTCATTATCGAAAAATCAATTTGTTGTCAAATTTTCGTACGGGCTTTATATTAATTTATTGTATTTGTCTGTAATTATAATGATATTTTTTTCTATTATGATGCAATAATTTTTTTGATTTTTATATGAACCAAAAATAATACTTCAAGTAAATCAATAAACAACTTCTTACTAATAAATCCTTCTCAATAATGAGTAAATAAATACCCATATATGAACAAATATAAAGTTCTAAACAAATCACATTCGCCATCTAATTGTGTATATTGAACTAAAAAATGTTGTCTTCTTGTATAATACATATGATGTATAAAAATTATATGTCTCAATTGATTTAGAACAACGATGATACACAAACAATGTAAGTATGAAAGCCATTATTTGTTGTTTAGTGTATAAAATTTATATGTCGCTAAATCTATATACATATATACTATCTATATTAACAAATATTGTCTTGGCGCCATTTTTATATAGCTCCTGTTGTAATTTAACCTCTAATATATCAAGATACATTTACCAACATCTGTATTGAGATTTTATATCATTTTAATATCGCAACTGATGCAGTGCAATACTAGAATTTTATGATATTGAATATTATTCTATATTCTATTAAAAATAAATTCAGCAAATCTGGATGAAATCAAGGAAAGAATGATCGCCGCCTCAGATCCACTGGTAAATAATGACATATTTTTCTTCTTCTTTTTTTTTTTTTTTTGTTTCAAATTATTACAAATTCTTTATATTACGGTATTTTATTATTTTTCTCGTTCAATCACGATTATATATGTATATTAAAATAATTTTGTGTCAGGAGTATGTACCGGGTGGGCGACAAATTTATCAAAGGCATCCTGGCTCGGTCATTCACTGTCAGGGTACGGGAAATAATGAAACTCAAAATGATAGTGTTCTCTTGGAAAAACTAAGTAAAGTAAATATTTCAGAACGTACACCTAAAGAATTTTGGTTAGTTCGTGACGATAAAGTATTTGGCGAAGAGGAGCTTTATTGTTCTGGAAAAGTTGCTGTACATTCTAAAGGTACACAATTCACCAGAGTTTTACAGACATCATACACATGTGACTCTGATATTAAATACGCCTTGTGGACTAAATTTTGTACAACAGCACCTAATTTGGCTGACAATGAAAAAAAAAGTGATAATAAGTGTAAAAAAGTTGAGAATACTATCGAGTGTATATGTTTATTTGATTCTTATACACTTCGAGTATTTACTGAAACAGGTGAGAATTACGTTTCCAGTTTGCAATTTCAAATTTCGGCCGTATGGTCAACAAAATATGGATTATTAATGGAAAAATGTCAAGTACCAATGGTATCACGTTTTACATCGCTTGAAACAAGTAGATGGACTCCACAAACTGATACTCACAATTGTGCATTACCTATAGCTTTCTCGTTGACTCATCCTTTAGATGAAATTTGCCCTGTATTGATAAAACACGGTGGTATTAATTTTATGTGTGAATCAAATCAGCAAATAGTATTTACGAGCTATGAACCGTCATTGGCAGTTGTGTACGATGCAAAAAATGGATTGCATTCAGTGTATAAAATTCGTAAAGCATCAGTAGAAGAGCGTCAAGTTGTAAGTGACATCACGTCAAGTATATTAAATAATTTAACAAACGCTTCACCACATCATCTGTCAATTACTAATACGTCAACGAATAAGAGTTCATGTACAAAAGCACCATTGAGTCTCTTTGGTATACCTAATCCACAATTAAGCGGTATTGGAATGGGCATGGGCATGTCTAGTAGTCCATTTGGTTCACGTACAACGTCATACACAAATTCTGGTAGCGGTGGTGGTGCAATTGGTAGCGTTAGTATATTAAATAGTGGTGGAAATGGTACTGCTTCACCTTCGCAACAACTTCAAAACACTGGCCACTCACAGAGATCACAAAGCCCAATGGCAACAATATCACGTTGTCAATCGCCAACTCATCTAACATTTTCTCCACACGTTGGTAGCGCTACCATGGGCACAATGATACATCAAACACGTCTTCATCAATCATTTACGACTAATACCATGGGCCAATCGTATCAACATCCAAGTAGCTGCAATAGTCTTCATTATCAAGATGCTCCAATAAGCACCGGTAAACCACTATATCCAGAAATTTGTCTTGATCATGTTTGGACAGAAAATATAAACGTACAGAAAGATGTACAACTAGGAAAAGCGACAAAAGTATTGTTGACAACTGATCTAGTTGGCCAAAGTTATTTAGGATATTTAGTGCCCACCAGATCACAATTTTTTCTCGTAAGATTAGAAAAAACTAATGAACAACAGCAGATAATATATGGAATGGTAACAAATATTTGTGCCAAAGACGCCGTAAATTTGCCAAATTTAAATATGATTGCCATAATTGATTTATCAAACGGTGTGACACTTTATTCAGGCGCAACATGCGTTGGCAAAGTTCACATCACGAGTCCATTACTGTCATCAATAAATAATTGCAATTATTTTTCCAATAATATGAATAACAAATTAAATTCACCATTCCCACGTAGGAGTTCATTAATATCACAAAATATTGCATCTGCCTATGACATAAAATTTGAAGAGGCTCTACATACATTAAGTCCAGTTGGTGGTAATTGTCGTCCACCAATGTTACTTGACAATTCATTAATTGATATTGGATTAATTGGACTTAAAGATGCCGTGGGAAATAAAATAACTCTTGAATATGGTAATAAAATGTTTTATCGCGTGACTTTACCAAAATTGAGCACGTCACCCCTGGTAACAAAGTGTTTAAATGTACTTAGAAGTGTTTTACAACGTGATTTGGCGATGCAACTGCTTGTAAAGTGGTATGGCGCTCGTAATGCACCTGGTCCACAGGATTTTTCACTTTCACAGGAGTGGCATTTATTTATGGTTGTTTTACTTACATTACTCGGCTATGACGTTGATAAACTTGAATTGATACGAAAAAATGACGAAGATTATAATGCAGAACGAAATAGTCCAATTGTTGTACCGAAAAAACAGAGAACAAATGAATCGGGATCACAAGAAGATTGGATAAATATATTGGGATCATTAGAGCATAAAAATTCACAAAATTTTATATCAGACGTATTAAATTTGAAAAAATTCTCAAATACAAATAATAATTCAGAATGTATGAATAGAACAGTGCCAGTGGATAAAAATGTAGGAAAAATTAATTGTCAAGCAATATTATTTCCATTTTTTCCACTAGTACTTTTTTCACTTCATCTTCTCTATGAAGAATTCAAACTTAATTGCGTTATGTCGGAAAGTTTACCACTACTTGCTCAATTGCTTCATCAACTTAGCAATGATTTGAATTTAACTATGTACTCACATCATTATTTCATAGATTTTCCCAATCACTGTTACATTTCATTAAATAATAAATCACAAATGACACCTCAAGATTTACAAAAAGTTATATGGTTTAATTATATACCAATAAAACCACCAAGTATTTTTGAAACTATAAATAATCTTTTAATAAGTGAAAAAGTTACGGAATATCCTCATCTAAATCGTGTCAATCCTAGAACAAAATTTATTGTTCAATTATTTGCTATGATTGCTCATGAATCCTGTGTTAATACAATTGAAATGGATAAATTTATCAAAAGTATTGTACCTGCAGGAAGCCGAGTAGATTACAGTGAGTCAACAGGAATAAAATATGATGAAGAAATTGTGAAAAAAATTGAACAGCCATCGGTAGATCGAATTGTTTATCTCTATTGTAAGATGGGCATGGAAAAAAAAGATTTAAATATATTTCCAACAGGTATTTCTCTCATACTTAAAGATGTAATGTACCGCTGTAGAAAAGCACCACCCACCAATTGGCCAGCAAAAACATATGAATTAATTGATCGTCAAGACTTGGCGGCTCTGGAGAAACACACAATAAAATCGAATAAAGATGTAACAACAGAGTCTGCTGAATCATCAAGCTCTACTCTACGTGATTCCGAGCAAGATGATGGAATGACCTTTGATGATTCAATCCTGAAATTGAGATTTAATAAGGATCACAGAGTCGCGGAATTACGTCGATTACTTAATTCATCGCGACCCGTAAGAATAGCCATTACACAAAGACCGGAAGTTAGCGATCATGAATTTATTGAAGAACAAGAACGTCATTTATGTGCTGTGTGTTCACGAACAATGGCATTGCCTGTAGCCAGAGGCATGTTCACATTGAGAACATCAACGCCAATTATCACTGAACAATTACCAATTCCACGACTGTGTTTGACAGGTAAAACCGCATTACGTGGCACAACTATCGAGCTTTGCCACATTGATGTACCACCAAATATGAATCTTTGGCCATTGTTTCATAATGGTGTTGCTGCAGGACTTCGTATTCATCCCAATGCATCTGATATCGATTCAACATGGATTGTTTACAATAAACAACAACAAAGTGAATGTGGAATTGAACATTCGGGTTTTTTAATGGCTCTTGGTCTTAATGGACATTTGAAAAATCTTGCGCCATTCAGTATGTATGAATATCTTGTGGAGTGTCATGAAACGACAAATGTTGGTCTCTTACTTGGTTTATCTGCCACCCATCGAGGAACAATGGATGTGTCAATGACAAAATTATTATCATTGCATATTGAAACATTACTTCCACCAACGAGTATTGAACTCAATGTCCAACAAAATGTCCAAGTGGCTGCATTGATGGGTGTAGGATTGGTGTATGAAGGTACGGCCCACCGACACATTTCTCATGCCCTTTTATCGGAAATTGGACGGCCTCCGGGGCCAGAAATGAAAAATTCCGTCGATAGAGAATCATATTCTCTTGCTGCTGGACTTGCTTTAGGCCTCACTGTTCTTGGGCGCGGTGGTGGAAGTGATTTAGGAAGTATTCCCGATACTCTGCATTACTATATGGTTGGTGGAAATGTTCGACCATTTACTGGCGCGCAAAAAGATAAATATAAATCACCGAGTTATCAAATACGTGAAGGTGATTCCATCAACATTGACGTAACCAGTCCTGGTGCAACTATTGCACTTGGACTAATGTATTTTAATACAAAAAATCGTGCAGTGGCTGAATGGATGCGTGCACCTGATACACAATTTCTTTTAGATTTTGTTAGACCGGATTTATTATTATTAAGAATACTTGCAAGCTCATTAATTATGTGGGATGATATTGAGCCAACTCCAGCATGGGTTTCTAGTCATGTTCCTGATATTGTTTATAAATACAGATTGCAAAAGCCAACACCAGAAATAACATTGCACGTGGATTTAGAAACAATGAATCAGGCATATTGCAATATTATTGCCGGTGCTTGTATGGCATTGGGTTTGAAATATGCAGGAACAGCCAATGAATATGCTTTCAAGACTTTATTTAATTATACTCAAATATTTACTACTCTATTGCACAAATCTATTGGTGAACTTGCTGGAAAATCAACGATAGAGACTTGTCTTAATGTAACTCTTTTAGCGTCTGCTGTTGTAATGGCAGGCACAGGAAATTTAGATATTATGAGATTATGCCGACAAATAAGAACAAGAGTAGGACCAACTGGTAGCGTTGTTACTTATGGATCACATTTAGCGACACACATGGCCCTGGGATTGACATTTTTAGGAGGTGGACATTATACACTATCAAATAGTCCAAGTGCAGTTGCCGCATTAATTATATCTTTATTTCCCAAATTTCCAACTCACAGCAATGATAATAGATATCATTTACAAGCATTGCGACATCTTTATGTTCTTGCTGTGCAGCCAAGATTAATTTTACCACGAGATATTGACAGTAAAAAATATTGTTATGCTACGGTTAAGCTTACGTTTAAGGCAGAAAAATTAGCAAAAGGTCAAGAACTTATTTTAAATGCACCATGTTTACTTCCACAACTTGATAGTCTTGAGAGAGTGGAATTGAAGGATGATCGATATTGGAAAATTGTATTTCAACGTGGACATAATTGGCAATTGCTTGAGGGTATGCTCACAAATTGTGATGCATTATATGTCAAACAGAAAGCCGGATGTCTATCTTATATAGAAGATCCACATGGATTTAAGAGTCTTGTAGCGCAAATTTTAACAATGGAAGACGTAATGCCGTGGGCAGCAAGACAAGAACACGTAATGTCTTTTACAAATGATAAAATTGTATTGAATATTGTTAAATATTTTCTTCATAGACGTGTCAATGAACTCACAGATGAATCCAAAGATTATCACAATATTACAACAAATTATAGAAAAAATCGTTCTACACATAGTGCTAATAATTTTACAATACCAAGTGGAAAAATAAAATCACATGAAAATTCATTTGAAAAAATGGAAGTTTGTGAGGCATCTTCGTTAGTGAAAAATCCCCAAAATTTATCAAATACATTAGATGTTAGTTGTTCAGATGTTTCCAATTCGGAAAAGCATTTTTTACAAACTTTGGCAATTATTGTTTATGAATGTGTCATTAAAGACAAAGTTAGCTTATTACCACTGTGGGTAAATATATATAAGAGTATCAAAGCCATTGAAAAACGACCAACCAGTTATTTGGTATGGCAAATTAAATTAATTGCTTCTCATATGTTGGTAAAAAATCAATTTGAAAAATCAAATGCACTTCTCAGTATTGAAAGTATTTTGGCTATTAAACAACATGTTGCTCTAATTATAAGCCGATGGACTGAAGGTAATATAAATTATTTAAACTATATATAAATCTGACGAATTTTCTATTGTAATTAATTAACGAATTATTGTTTATTTCAGAGTTAAAACCCTTGATAAAAAAATATTTGAACGCTGAAATAATTGATGTTAATGCCGAGACACTTGGAAAATTCAGTGCATACTGCACATTTTATGATGTGCCATTTTATCACCAAAATAAAGGTAATAAAAAATATAATAACATAATTGAAACAGTTTTTAAAAATTTACAATAATTAATATTTAATTATTCATTTTTGATTTAGTTGATCCAATCATTAGATCTCTATTACATCGCATTGGCCGTGATACATAAATTCTATTTGATCATGATAATTCACTATGGTTCAAATAATGAATTTTTTTTTCATTTCAGTATTATTATTAATACAATTCAATAATGAAAATATTTTTATTCATTCAATGTACAAAAGTTGAATGCATACATTGTAAATAGTTTTTAAAATAAGTTGTATAAAAAAATAAATATAATTCTTAAATGTGTGTAACAATTTTTTGGAGAATCAGTTCAGTTTAAATTATTAAGTATTAATTATTGAGAATTGTGATTAACAAAAGAAGAAGATTGATCTTCGTCTACAATAAAACACTTCCTCGTGTATTATTGGTCTTCGAGTGATACTATATATGACATTATCAATCATTGTTCCAATGGAAATATAGCAATAAATACATCCAATTAAAATCCCACCGAGATGACCAACAAATGATGCGTTTGGCACAAGTAAATGAATTAAAATTAATTCAGCCCAAACGGCAAATCGACTTGGTACACGTAATCCACCAACATCATGTATTCTGTCCTGTTCTTCACAAACTACAATTACTTTTAATGCAAATAATACAGCGGAAAATCCAATGGCACACGTTGTATAGTATGAATAATCGGATGTTAATTGTGTTAATAACCATAATATACAAACATATATGGCACTACAACCAATTGAAAGAATCCCAAGAAGTATTCCAAAATTTGCTGTACCATACATTGGCTCCAAATAAGCCCCTTTGAGAATAAATGATATCATATTATAATACAGATGCATGTCAGAGCCATGCTCGAAATTTGACATAATGAATGATCGCCAATCGTGATATTTAAAAATTTTTAATGGCGATATACACACATCTTCAGGATTCCACGGTACTTGCATCACACCAATGTAGAGTAAAGCCTATGAAAATTATTGCATGTAAATATAACAAAATTTTTTTTCATCCATTATTCAATGTAATCTCAATTGTTATTAATTGTAATGATTGTAAACACAATAAACTAACCTGTACAATTACTCCAATCAAAGTTATCGGTGGAATTTTATCAATTCCATAATTAACCGCCTGCATTCCTAATAAATAAAGACCATACTCTATACCCCGTTGTCTTCGTCCTGCAGATCTATTCATGTTGTATTTTTCTTTTGTTAATAAATATATTAAACTCTTTAGTTTGAACAAGACACGCAATAAATTAAATATTATTTAACAGTTGTCACAATCACATACTTTTTATTTAATAATAATACGTGTCACAGATAAAATTGTGTTTTTATGTATTTTCGTGTAAGTATATTGTCATCAGATGAAATTTAAATAAACAAAAAAAATATTCACTTCTAATAAATATTTCGAACGTAAAATTATCAGTTGTATATATATGTGTATGTGTGTGTGTGTTGGTGTATAACTACACGTATCATATACGCATATCATAAATATAAGGTTTGCGTATTTTTTAAGTAATTAAATTTTTATTAAAAATTAATTTAGCCAAATTTAATTCTTTTTTATTATACTTTATGAAAAAATACCAGAATAAATATTAATTGATATATATATATATATATATATCGCTAAAAAATATAAATTAGAATTATATAGCGCCAATTTCAAATTTATCTTTGATGACTCTTAGAATAAAAAATTATTTATATAAATTTGTAACTAAATATTTGTATAAAAATAACTTATATAGTTGTTCATGATTAGTGATTTTGTTGATATTATAAATACAAAAGCAGATAAAAAAACATAATAGACTTTAGCTAGAGAACCCAGGATTAGTATGTTCAATAATGCATCGTCGACAGTAACTTTTGACTGCTCTATAACCAACTTTGGTTACCCGTGGACATTCGCCAATATTTAGTTGACGCAATCCTCGAACATAATAAGCTAATGCCTCTAATCCTGCATCAGTAACACGCTCACATCCACATAGAGATAATTTCTTTAGATTGGGACATCCAGTGGAGAGTGCTTCGAGTGTATGATCACCAATATCACATTTACCCAAGTCTAGGGCTCGTAATCTCGGACAACTGCGTGCCAATGCAATAGTGGCACTATCACTCAATGCCTCGCACCCACGTGCATTCAAGTATCGAAGTTTGTAACAGTGCCTGGCAACAACAAGGAGACCGGCATCAGAAACCTGATCGCATTTTCCAACAGAAATATATCTCAATGATGATCCAAGATGTGCAGCCAATTCCCTAATTCCAAAATCAGTGATGCGCGTACAATCAGACACGGAAAATTGACGTAAACAAGTACAATACGATGCTACAGATATGAGACTGGCGTCTGTTATTCGAATACATCTGCGTAAATAAAGATATGTCAAATGTGGCATTCGTGAGAGGGTTAATACTAATCCAGAATCATCCACTTCATGGCAATCACTGAGATCTAATGATTCTAATTGTGTAGAACCTACGTGTGAATATGCTTTAGATACATTGACACATCCAGTAAGATCTAGTTCTCTCAAATGAACACAATTATCTAAAATTGTCGTAACATTGGCATCAACGACCCGTCGTGAATGACGAACAACTAAAGATGTCAAACTAGCAAATGGCAATAATAAAAAGAGTCCCGAGAATCCGGTAGTGCCTTCAACAATCAATCGTTGAATGTAAGAATGGCATCCACGCCTTGCAATTGATCTTAAGGCAATAGTGGCATTTTGCGGATAACATATTTCCACTTCTTTCCACAGTGATGGATGCCACGCTATTTCCCATAGCCTTCGACAAGTTTGAGCAAGGGTACATCGTTCACGTGTATTTAGCCAACTAAAAATTTTCAATAAAATATTGTCATCCAATTGACAAATACCAATAGCGTAATTTCGTTTATGCTGTAGATGTTGTCTAATTGGAGCATTGATTATTGATGGTGACGATGATGATCTGCATGGATTGTTATCGAGTGTGTGATATCCCAAATCAATTGAGTCTGATGTTGGTGAGTATAGAGATAACTTTTGAAGTTGATGATTGATTGTACGATCAGAGCCACTCTGATCACTATATGAAGACAAGAGTAGAGAATATGAGGTATCCATTCCATTCTCCGACCTATCAATAATATTATTATTTTTCACAATTAATAATATAAATATTAATCCATATGATTAAACAGATAAATAAATAAATAAATAAATAAATGTATAGGGATATATTCATTTGTATATGTGATAAATAGTGATAAATAGTGATAAATAATCATATAGAATATGCCAATGGGTTATCCTGATTTTTATTTAATAATTATTTGTCCGGACGTATATTAGCAAATAGTATATTTAGAATTATGAACAATTTCAATTATATAAACTCACTTGGATGACATTGACGGGACGAATAATCAACGACAATACATGACATAACTGTGTCTTCTCTTTATAGTTACCACCATCTTGATCTTTCAGCATTCCAATAATGATCGTCGAGGCAGCTGGTATATTTCTGTTTAATCCTTCACTTTCTATCCATATTTACTTGACAAATATTTTTTTTAATTCATATATCATTATTTTTTCAATTGTAATAAAAACTGAAATATTTAAATTCAAATAAAAAAGCTATATGAATTACCAAAAAAATTATTGTCAATCAAAGTTCATTCGCATTTAACATTATATATTGTTATTTATGCAAAATGGATCAAAGAATATGTGTTGGATCGTGGCATTATCGACCACAGCCGATCTCTGGATCCGATCTGACCCGATCAGCATATTTTGTAGTATGCACATACACACACACACTCACACACTCACACACACCACATATACTTTCAGTAATTGCAGGAGGATGCACTTTATGCATGTACATAAACAAAAGTTCAATATACTTTAATCGGTATTATTTTCATCTGAATTATTCCATCTTAATTATGACAGATTCATTATTTTTTGTAATGTAGAAATTTATTGATATTTTACATTATATTTTTTATGATTGCGATGAAAAAAATAGGGAAAAATGTTGCTGCTGTACAAATTCAATTGATGAAATGAGAACCACTTTTCCTCATTTATCCTGAACCAATCGAATGCAAGCGTTGACATGTGTGCTCATATCATTTCATATAGCAATTGTGGCGGGAAAAACTGGACGAGTAAAAATATAAAGCATTTGCCAAATAATAAAATAAATATAGTATATATATTTTTTATCATGTACTTATTTCTAATATTACAAAATGAAATTTTGATTCAGCAAACGTAATATTTATTATTGATATGAATTTTATGATGGAATAATTATTTAATAAATGACAAATAATGTTGAAAATATCGCGAGCCCAAGAAGGTTATGCGGATTCATATATAGACCGAGTCTCACTGACCAATGATGATTGACAAAACTTGGAGTTTGCGTTGTCCATGGCTCAATTCTTTTCTTCCGAGCAAATCATGGCATTGTTTCGGGATTATCTTATCGGAACGAAGGTAGTGAGGTTTGGGAATTCACATCTTTTACGTTTCTACAGCAGCTGTCTCAAAATGAAGGTAAATATTTAATATTTATTAATATAATATTTATATACTGATATTATTATTTCAATAAATGCCCTTATCCACGTGCTGATTTTTTCAAATTTTTAATATAAAAAAAATATGGCCCCTCTGCTTGTGTGCATACTTACGTTGCACTTTTACCATCAATATAATATGGGGGAGTCTTTTTTTAATAACCTATTTAAATAATTTACCAGCTGAATATAAATATAATTATTTAATATTTATTTTAATATACAATTTTTAATTGACGATAAAATTTAAAAACTTTCAATTTATTTCCATACTAGGAAAATGAAAATACAATTTTTTGCATAATCATCAATAATTATTCGACAATTAATCGCGTCTACATAATTTTTATAGTCTTGTTTTGAATTGAAACATGGAAATATTCATGCCCATATGTATGTGATTCGAATGATTCATTTTCAATTAAATACGCATACACCGTAATGCTTATCTTCAAGTATGTGTATATATATATAACGTCTTTTTTTTCTTGTTTGTTTTTTTTTTTTTTTTCCTTCTCCAGAAAGGACTAGTACTCGGAGTCTATGAAGGGGAAAATAAGGATGATGTTATTTTAACTGCATCTGCTGCCAAGTATAATGAGCTTGTAAATGGAAAATTACTGGCAAACATTAATCTGTAAGTGTTTAAAACTATACAATATTAAAATTTTACAAGTATAAAGTAATGTTTATTCTTTATCAATTGAGGTTACTTATATCCATTCGAGTAATGAAAACTTTATAGATTTTGTCAATTCCATTTTTTTTTTTTTTTTTTTTTTCCTTCTTACATATACACTTTTTTCTATTTTGTTATGGCATACTCAGGAAAATATTCATTTTTTTTTTTTAATCAAAAATTTCACAATTAAAATTATTACTTCGCCATTTGTGTATGAAATCTTAAAAAAATTAATTTGATATAAAATTTATGTTTTTTAAAATATAATTATCTTCAGTCTTTACATTTCGATTATGAATTCATACATATACACATATATATTACACCAGATATAAGTAGTAACAAGATATTGTATTTAAGAAAGAGCGATTTATATGAAATATAAAAGGAGAATGAAACATATCAAATGGAATGTGATATGATTCTTATCTTCTATCATCTCGATGATTTATCGTTAAAAAAACATGACGATAAATTTTTTATGTTTTTTTTTTTTTTAAATACCTGAAACAATTTTTATAATGCTGCCTGAGCTTTCTTCTTACCCAACAATCAATATTTACATATTTACATGCTTCTTTTACATTTTTCATATTTTTTAAATCAATTATTTTATCTATACTGGACTTTTTATGGTTATAAAAATTAAAGAAAAAACACAATAATTTCAATTAAAATTGATGTATATTTTCAAATTATTGCATATAGTATTGTCGAAAAAAAAAAAAATAATAAATAAATAAATAAATAAATAAATAAATAAATAAATGAAAAAAATAAAAATAAAAATATCCAAAAGCTCACTGGCATTATTTTGATTGTTTCAGGAGAGGCTAGGCCCAAGAAAAAGAAAGTGAAAGTGGGCGGGAAGGGAGAAATAAAAAGCGGGGAGGGTGTGGGAGAGAGAAAAATAAATAAAGACAACAGTATTGTGAAGGAGGAAAAAAATATTGAGAGGAATAATTTGCGATATTTAATGTCAATAATAGGCTTATCGCTGAGAAAATAATAATAAAATTTTTGGATAGCAAATCATTGTGAATACTGATGATAATCACTTCATTATATAAATGTGATAACACCCCAGTGTGTTGGAATTAATAGTAAAAAAAAAAAGACTGGATTGTAAACCTTCGTACAATGTCCACTGTTAGTACTCCGGGTGGGGGTGGTATTGGTGTTGGTGTTGCAAGCAGCAGTGGAACAATGCCATCAACAGTCACTGGGAAACGTAATTTACAATCAGCTAATGTATTACATGGTATTGGCGGTTCCATAGAAGATAAAAATAATGATTATCTATGTCCAATATGTTTTGAAGTAATTGAAGAAGCGTACATAACAAGATGTGGTCATACATATTGCTATCGTTGTATCGCAAAGACATTGGATGCAATTGGTAGATGTCCAAAATGTAGTTTTACCCTTGGACAACAGGATATATTTCCAAATTTTCTTCTCAATGAACTAGTGTCCAAATACAAAACAAGAATAAAAGGAATCGGAGAAATTGGATGTGTTCATGGTGGTGGTAGTGGCGGTGGTAGCAGCGACGGAAAACGAAGAGGTAGTGGAATTGGCGTTGAATTGATAACACCCCTTTGCGATGGTTTACGTGATTTTGTAGCAGCTGAAAGTGCAAATTTATCTTTGCCTGATGTTAATGTAATGCTAGAAGTATTAACACAGAGGAAGCATTTATTAGAAGCGGAATCGTGTGCGGCACAAAATAAGTTGCTTCATGAATTTTTGAGCCATTTGTTGCAGCAAAAGGAAGAGCAAAAAAATCAATTGCAAAAAGAAGTGGCACTAATTAAACGTGATATGGGTGAGGTTGAAAATATATTGCGTGATGTTCAGAGCAAGTGTCCACGTATTGAGGATCTGAAACAGTCTGGTGAAAATGATACTGCCCAAATGTCAGCAATTAGAAAAGAAATGATTGATTTAATTGATATTATCGATTCAAATATGGTAAAACCCAATGAATCCACAGCTATTAATGAACATTCAATATTAACCAATGTTAATAATGTTGAAAAACAACCGGAATATGCAACAATTTCTACTTTGGCTGTAAGGAGAAAGCGTATGCACGCGCATTTTGATGATTTCGTCCAGTGTTATTTCGATGCGAGAGCAAGAGATTTACTACTTGGTAATCAACATCCTAAAGGTACGCCTGTCGATACAGTACGAGGAACACATGGAATGAGTTCCGGTCTCGATTTATTCCGTGAAAATCTCGTTAAATTTTCAAGATATAATGCATTACGTCCATTAGCAACACTTAATTATTCATCAGATATTTTTAACAATTCAACAATTGTATCAAGTATCGAATTTGATAAAGACAACGAATTTTTTGCCATCGCTGGTGTTACAAAACGAATAAAAGTATTTGATTATGGTGCAGTTATAAGAGACACAGTTGATATTCATTATCCGTGTGTTGAAATGATATCAAGCTCAAAAATATCATGTGTCTCGTGGAATTCTTATCATAAGGGAATGCTGGCATCTTCCGATTATGAAGGAACTGTTACTGTTTGGGATGCAGCAACTGGACAACGAACAAAAGCATTTCAAGAACATGAAAAGAGATGTTGGTCTGTTGATTTCAATGACGTTGATACAAGATTAATTGCATCGGGTTCGGACGATGCACGAGTAAAACTTTGGTCGTTGAATATTGATCATTCGGTAGCTTCACTTGAGGCTAAAGCAAATGTATGTTGCGTCAAATTTAATCCACGTAGTTCATGTCATTTGGCATTTGGCTCAGCTGATCATTGTGTACATTATTATGATTTAAGAAATATGAAAGAGTCATTGTGTATATTTAAAGGTCATCGTAAAGCCGTGTCCTACGTTAAATTTATTAATAAAGAAGAAATT
Organism: Dinocampus coccinellae; assembly: GCA_963920625.1. NCBI lineage: Eukaryota > Metazoa > Arthropoda > Insecta > Hymenoptera > Braconidae > Dinocampus > Dinocampus coccinellae. The sequence continues at coordinate 5,278,150 of OY987188.1, read as the reverse complement.
GTCTCAGCCAGTACAGATTCACAATTGAAAGTTTGGAATATTAATAATCCACATTGCTTACGATCATTTGTTGGTCATGTCAATGAAAAAAATTTCGTTGGGCTTGCTACTGATGGTGACTATGTTGCTTGCGGCTCAGAAAATAATGCTCTCTATGTATATTATAAAGGATTAACTAAACAATTATTTTCATATAAATTTGACGCAGTTAGAAGTGTATTGGAATTACAAGAACGAAGAGAGGAAGATCCAAATGAATTTGTATCTGCTGTTTGTTGGCGACAAATGTCTAATGTTGTTGTTGCCGCGAATTCTCAAGGAATTATTAAAATTCTTGAACTCGTTTAAATATTAAATAATTTTTTTTTTTTTTTTTTTTCTTCCTCCGAATAATTTGTCATGCAATTTCGAATAGAAAATAAATCATTAAACGTAGTATTAAAATACGTTAATATTTCAATCACTAGATAATTATAATGTGGGCCTATAGTACAGGAATAAAAAGTAACGATTAATGTATGTTGAGTGATTTACGTAAAAGTTCGTTTAAATTGACTTCCTTCGATATTTGGAAAAATATAAAATTTTAATGACCTATTATACTATTCAATTCATGAATAAATAAAATGAATTGTAAATAAAATGTAGTATGGAAACAAAACAAAAAAAAAGTATCAATTAATGATTTTTTTGTTTCCAATAATGAGAAATATAAATAATTAATAATGCTACTTGAATGAATTACAAATAGATGTTCAAAAAATACAGTCATTATTATATAGTGTTGAATATAAATGATCTGCGGCACAAAAGTTATATTGCAAAAAAAAAAAAGAAAAAAAACAATACTGATACACATTATACACATAATATGAAACTCGGTGCCAATATAAAAGTAGACAGAAGTAAAATTCTGTTTTATTTTCAGCAGCAAAATATCCAAAGTTATAATTAACTCTGTTGTATTTTTGTAGTCTGGTGTGTTATTCTATTGTTTAATATATTGTTGAATGAATGAATTGGATAAATTTCAAATTTCAAATTGAATTCCGTTTTTTTTTTCTATTTATTTATTTTATTGTATTTTTTTTTTTTTGCTAATTAAATTGAAAAAAAAAAAAAAAAAAATCAATACAGATTTATACAGTATAAATATTTGATGTATATTTTATGTTTATTATTATTCGATTAAGAGATTGTGACTAATTATTTACAATGTTATATTTTGTCAATGCTCGTTAGTACAATAATGTCTTTAGTTTACATTTATCAATTGACAAAAAATAAAATAAGTTAGTAAAAATGTAAAAATATGCTGTATCATTGACATGTCAAGTGTCATCAAGAGTTCTGAAATGGATATAAGAGAATAGTATATTTTTAGAATGTATTTTGAAATGACAAAGAACAAAAGTACGTGAAGAATGTTAATGAAAAATTTGAAAATAAAGTCGTACATTTATGCAAGTATCTTGAATGAATTTAAATTATTATTATTTATTTTTTTTTTTCTTAAATTTTTTATTTCAATACAATTATTATATTAAATTTAATTTATACATTTTCAATTATTTCAATGTGTATTTCATGTAAACATTTTATAATTTATTGAATATATTTCCATACAGTGCGGGTCCAAAGATAAAAAAACAAAAAACCCGATTGTTTTGGGGTTTGGATGATGGGAATCATGTTTGTGTTGCGGTAGTTGGACTGGGAAAGCGTAATCTTGGAATTGATTTGTTAGAGGAAATCGATGAAAATAGAGAAAATATACGTAATGCAGTTGCAGGTAAATTTATAAATATTATATAATATATATAATTCAATTAATACAACATATAAATAAAAATATAGTAAATATTTATAACTTTGATTATTTTGTTTTGTATTTAGCTGGGTGTAATGCTCTCGATGCCGTTGACATAAAGGAAATTGACGTTGAACCTATGGGAAATGCTGAGGCTGCTGCTGAGGGTTCAATACTTTCAACTTGGCTATTTCAACAATTCAAGAATAAATCCAAACAAAAGATAATACCAAATGTTCATTTATATGGTACTGAAAATATGTAAGTTATAATAGTGTATTGATAAAAAAACGCAAAAAAAAAAAAAAAAAAAAAAAAATTAATAATGCAGCGTAAAATGAATGACGTATTGTTTTACATAATTTATATATATCTAGTGAAGATTGGAAACTTGGAAAAATCAAGGCTGATGCGCAAAATTGGGCCCGAAGCTTAGCAGACACGCCTGCAAATTTAATGACGCCAACAATCTTCAGTGAAACAGTTTCAGCTGTGCTTGGTTCACTTGGAATTCAAGTTATTGTTCACGATAAGGCATGGGCCGAAAAAAAACATATGGGATCATTTTTGAGTGTATCACGCGGTAGTGTTGAACCACCAAAATTTGTTGAGATTCATTATAAAGGCGCAGCATCACCCAATGATGCACCAATTGCATTTGTTGGTAAAGGAGTAACCTTTGACGCCGGTGGCATCAGTCTTAAGGTATGAAATAATAAAATAATAAATAAATGAATGAATGAATGAGTAAAAATAATATTATTTTAGCCTGGTGCATCAATGGATGAAATGCGAGCAGATATGGGTGGAGCGGCTTGTGTTGTAGCAGCAATAAAAGCAGCAGCTGAGCTCAAATTGAAAGTGAATATTGTCGGATTAATTCCATTGACGGAAAATCTTCCATCGGGATCGGCTACAAAACCCGGTGATATTGTCACTGCAATGAATGGCAAGACAATAATTGTGGATAATACCGACGCTGAAGGTCGATTAATTCTTGCTGATGCATTGTGCTATGCTGCTGAATTCAAACCGAAATTCACTCTTGACATTGCAACATTGACGGGAGCAATAGGTATCGCTCTTGGCAGTGCTGCCGCTGGGGTATTTTCTAGCAGTCATGAACTTTGGGAAGTTTTAAAAGCCGCAGGCACCATCACTGGTGATCGTGTTTGGAGAATGCCCATGTGGCAAACTTATAACAATAGAATGACCAGTACGTTATTATCATCATCTATTTATATACCATTTCATTCATATCATATTTAATTTATTTCAACATTACATTTTTTAGAGCCTTTCAAAAGTGCAGATCTTAATAATATGCCAAAAGCTAAAGGCGCTGGTTCGTGTGTAGCTGCTGGATTCCTGCGTGAATTTGCAAGCACCGATGTTCCATGGCTTCATCTTGATATTGCTGGTGTCATGGGTTCAAGTAATGATGATATAAGTTATTTACAACCGGGTATGACTGGACGACCTGTGAGAACACTCATTCAATTTTTACAATCATTATCTGCTTAAAAGAATTTTTCAATTGTGCAATACATCAAATGCACTCGATTTGGGGCCATTGATTCAAATAAATCAATAATACTTGTGGTAGATATAACTTATAAATGAATATGGAGTACGTGCCACGAGAGACTGATAAATAAAATCCAAGGTATATATTATCTTCTAGTGGCTTACCAATTAGCATTTAAAATTTTTTTTTATACTTTCATTTTGCCATTTCACATTATGTCTGTATGATTATAAGTTCAAATGAATAATGTATTATGATTTTTTTCCTACAAATAATTGATTTTCATAACTTTGTACGGCCAAATTGTATTAACTGGTTCCATATATCGAAAAAATTGAATGAAGAATTTTATAGAAATAATAATGATAAATATTAATAATACAACAACGATCAAAGGGAATTCAATATTTTTTTGTTATTAATTTGTTTGTTTGTATGTTTGTTTACTTAATGAAATAAAAATTTAAAAAAAAACTGTACCGGATGTTGTTCAGGATAATGATGAAGAGCGAGTCATAGTAATCAATAATCACGGTAATCCTGTGAATGATTGTAATAAATGAAAATGAAATTGGATGGAAAACATCTGCTGTCGCTATTTACAAAAATAATGAATACAATTTTATAATATAAAAATTTATTTGTTAAATTCATTGAAGAAATAAAATAATACCATTAATAATAAATAAATAAACATAACATCACCCGCATAATCTTTTGAATAACACTTACATACATTCGCACTTGACTCGCTCTTGAATTATATACTTTTACATATGATACATATTATCAATTATTATTTAATAATTACCAGAAAAAAAAAAAAAGTATATATATATATATATATATAATATGTATTAATAACTATTAGAACAGTTCGTTAAACTCCATTGGAGTACATTTGTGTTGTCTTTTTTTTTTTTTTTTTGTTTAAAAAATATCCAATCATCAGGTGAATGGATCAACTAAAATTAACGAAAAACTCATTTCTATCACTTTTTGTATATGCAACGAAGATAGAAAAATAGTATAATAACAGCCTCATCATACATGCATTCAAATTGGATTTTTTCCTACTCTCCTAATAGATAGTGTAATTCGAATGAAAAAAAAAAAAAATAATAATACAACTGAATTGATAGACAAATGAAAATAAAAATCATTCGCTCATACACACTGTATATTGTAATAGGAATGTCGCGGGGAGAGTGATTAACACATAGGGAATAATATACGTTGGAAAAAGAAAAAGAGAAAAAAAATATAAAAAAATAAATAAATATCATCAGGTGCATGATGGTGGAGGTTGCTGTTGTTGAGAGGGAAGGGGCGAGGAGACGACGGCGGCGGCCGCAGCAGCGGCAGCATAGGATACAGAATCGGTAGGATCGAGGATTGGTGATGGTGGTGGCATCATACCACCAACACCACGACCTCTTCCTCGGCCTCTACCGCGACCCCGTCCCCGTCCCCTCCCCCTTCCGCGTCAACTCCGCCTCTCTGGCATGCCAATGTTGCTCGTAGTCTTCTCCAAAAATGCCAATGGACCTTGCAATGCACTATTTCCAACAGCACTAACTTGAAAGCCTGTTGCTCTTCCTGCACCAACACCCTGGTTCATGAACATTCCCTGTTGACCAACATTAACACCTTGAAGACCCGGTGGAACTGACGTTACACCTGCTCCTGGCTGTACCTGAAACGCCAAGTTCAACACAATGTCTCACGTTAATTTAAATTACTTGAATAATTCTTGGAAAAAAGTCATAAGTGTATTAATATATTAAGGATAAATCACTAATTTCTCTCTAATACTTTTTTTTTCTGTAGACAGAATTTTTTTTTATACTAAAAACATGCATTTTATTTTTTATATCCTATAGGATATTAATAGATATTTAGATAGTGAATTAACGCAACAGATTTGTAAACACATGGGTCTAAAATAAAAATATAAAAAATGATACAGGCGAATCCGTGAAAATAAAAAATATATAAATAAGAAATATCACTGACAGTAGTAGCAGTTGTAGTAGTAGTAATAGTAGTAATAGTAGTAGTAGTAGTAGTAGTAGTAGTAGTAGTAGTAGTATTAGTATTAGTGATATAAGTAGTAGTTAATAAACGAAAAATCAAAAGGTATAAATTGAATATCTATTATGTGTACACATAGGAGAGAGGCGAGGTGAATGAAAGAAAGCACAATGATTTACAATGAAAAGAGCTTTTATTCTACAGATAAACTAACTATCGACACTGCAATGTGTATTGTAATGTGTATGCTTGTGTATGACAATACAAATGCAAAACAGTTTATAGGCTGTCAATATGAGCGGTGGATTGACATGATGTGATTATCATCTTATTTATCTTTGAAATTTTCTTTTTTATTCTCATCTAATAGATTATATCTGTTCTCTTTCTCCTGTCTACAATATATTTTGTATATATTGTATTAGATAAGACGTATTTGACCTTTTTTTTCTTTTTTTTTTTTATTCCCCCCAAAAATTATGAAATGTTGCATGCAATATTTAAATTTCTCATGCAAAAAATTTATTCGGTGTATATAATAATAATAATGATAATATTAATAATAATAATAATAATAATAAATATATCCATTATCAGAAAACAAAATTTGATTAATATAATGAAAATACTCATAACATATGTATTATGGAATGAAAAACCAACAATGAGGAGATATTTTTACAAACAATAATTAAAAATATTTAGAAAAAATAATATAAATGTTTAAGAGAGCATATAGATGAAAGAATGATGCATAAATAATAATTTGAAAAATTATATGTTTATGAATATATGTTTGTGATTGAGTTGTAAATACCCGTACACCACATAAAACGAATTAGTCAAGTAAATTAGAATTGTTGAGGATTGATATATCTATTATAATATCCAATTGTTTCCAACTAATTTTAAACACGTATGAAGTCTTTCAAATTTTTTTTTATAAGTTTTATATACTGGTCATTATTGTCTTTTATCCAATTCTTAAATGCAAATTATCTTTTTGTCATTTATAATTTTTCCTTTGTATGTTTTTTTTTTTTTTTTTGGTTACGCATTGGTACATATTAATTTTTTTATTTTTATTTTATACAGTACATATAAATTATTTTGGCACTATGTATATTTTTCGAAACAGTACTGTCGCACCAAAGATGTTTAAAATTCATCATATATTTATATATATATAGATATATTTTTTCATTGCCAAATCTACAATTTTTCGAATTCTATACATTCAGCCAAAATTCGTCACGAATATCCCTGGACGATTTATTAATATAAATTAAAAATTAATACGTTAGTTATCCGTTCTTTAGTGTTTTATACTCGACGACATATATGTATAATTGAATCAAGATAAAATTGACAAACGGTTTGAAGCTACTACTGGCTAGTTGCCATTATTATTTTTTTTTTGTTTTTTTTTTTTTTTTTTTCCTCATAAGGCACTGAATTTACACAATGAATTTCAATTTATAGATATAAATGTAATATAATATAGCTATCTCATAGATAATTATTAATTACAAACTACTGATAAAATTATACCACTATATTCTCATTCTTACCTTTTCAACTGTCACTTGGGTTAATTTTTAATTTTTAATTTTTATTAAATGCCTATGAGTTGTTCACTTTTCTCATTTTATGGATTGAAAAATTAAAAAAGAAAATAAAATGGAAGATCTTATTTTGTTTTGTTCAACATAGGTTTGTTAAGTTATTCAATCACAGTGATTTGCTTTCAGCTTTATACAATATATACTATTTTTCTTTCCAACTTTTTTTTTTTTTTTTTTTTTTTTTTTTTTTTTCACCATCCACACATCTCATTTTTATTTATTCATTCATGTCAATAAATAAAAAAAAAAAAAAAAGAAGAAAAAGAATAATAATAAAAAAATTTTGTGACACATTCAATCTAAGTATTCTCTTAATTTTAAACTATTTTCACAAAATATAAACTTGAACTACACGCAAGTTATAATAGTTTAATGGTGACACCATTGAATAAGAGAATAAGAGAACAATTATAAAAATACGGTAATTTTTTCTTTAACATCACTTCTATGCTTCACGTAAATATAACACGGTCAATATATCAACAATTTTCTTTCTGTATCTCTGTTTTGTTTGTTTTGTTGTGTTGTTGTTGTATTTTTTTTTTTTTTTTTTTTTTGTTCTAACAGATGAAGCATCGTGACGGAAAATATGGAAGTCTTGTTGACAACTTGTGGAAGTTTAGGGTCATCCATCTTTTACATAAACAGTAATTGGGCCTTTTTTATTTTTTTTAATCGGCGTTACTTAAATACCTGTTGTTGGTGCAGCTGTTGTTGCATCTGATGTTGTTGCAGCTGTTGTTGCTGCTGCTGGAGTTGTTGTTGAAGTTGCTGCTGATGTTGTAACATTTGTTGCTGCTGTTGTTGTTGCTGCTGCTGCTGTTGTTGTTGCTGTTGTTGTTGTTGCTGCTGTTGTTGTTGTTGTTGTTGTTGTTGTTGTTGCTGCTGCTGCTGTTGCATCATTGGACCACCAGTTCCGTTAGCTCCTGGCGGGCCTTGGGGCCCTTGGCCGCCATTGGCTAATCCTACATAATTAAATAAATCCATTTAAAAAAACAGAGAAAACATTGTTAACAATTGAAAATTTATTATATAATGTTTTTTTTGTTTTTTCACCATTCGGAGCTGGACCTTGTGCTGGTGATTTTGCCCATCCTTGCAGATCTGCCAAGAGATTTTGCCACACAGAAATTTTATCATAATGCCGTTTAATTAGATCATCCTTTCGGGTTAATTCAAGCTTTAAATCATGTATGTCTTCTTTGATAACTAATTCCGGTTTTAAAGCACTCAGGAGAAATCTTTTTTGTAAAAAAAATGCCTCCATTTGACGCGCAAGATCTATGAATCGGAGTGTGACCTGTTCAACTTGAGCTTTCGCTTCATCTTGATCTATAGCCAAACCACTGCCTATGCTATTATTTCCCAATCCTTCTTCTTTGGTTAAAATATTCAAACATTGCTAGAAAAATATTAAAAGAACAAAAATATATCTTATTTTTTGATTTTTAAAATTTAAATATTTGAGGTTATTTAATGATGAATACGTTACCTGAAAAGCTTCTTCGAATTCATCCACCAAATTCCCATTACCATTAGTTGGAGTAGCCATAATTTTATATTGAATTTGAATATATTAAAATGTATGATTGCCTAAATTTATTTTAATAAAAGAAAAAAATTACTTAATGATTCTTAACCACACTCATTTTAGTTGTTCACTATTCGAAATCCTACAACTTTTTTTATTTGACGCGATGCGACACTGCGTATTGTGGCAAGTATGAAAACCAAGTTTAGTTGAATTCAAAATTCATTTATTTGTTTGAAAAAAATTAAATTACTTCAAATATAGGTTCATACAGGTATATTTTATGTGTATTTATAAAAAAAAATTTTTAATGATTCATTGTGTAATTGTTTAAAAATTAATTAAAAATTGATAGTGATTACTATGTGTCTTTGTTAAAAAAAAAAAAAATGTCCAACAGAAATATTAATAAAGTAAACAATTAATTTGGGAAGTGAGAAAAGTATTTTATTTACTATTATTATACATGAATTGATTATAATGATGAATGGATGTAACTGTTGATTATTTAGCGTTTTATTATAAACATAATAAATTTTTTGGGTTACTGTACAAAGAGTAGTAGTAGTAATAGTAGTGGTAGATAATATTCTACAATGAGAAATATTTAGTACATCCAAATTTTCGGATTCGTTTATACAAGTTTTTTTGCTTCGAAGAAACTTTTGAGATGTCGCATTTGCCATGCTCCCATTCCCAAAAGAATGATTGTTTGAGTAATTGACCACCAAAGAACCCGACGATGAGTACTCTCTGATGTTTGTCTGAATCTTTCTTCACGATACTGAAAACAATAATATAATGTAATATAATATTTTATGGATATAATTATTTGTTTATATAAATAAAAATATCGTTAATACCCTCTGATAATTTTGTTCTTTCGAAATTTGTTCTATCTGATCGAGCAATTGTCTAACTCTTAATTGGAGTTTTGATAATTTTTCTTTTTGTGCCAAATTGGTGTAATCAATTGCGTGATCAGCAATCTGAATATCCAAATGTACACGCTGTAAAATAAAGTTAATGTATAATACAGAATTTAAGAAAAAAAAAAAAAAAAAAACAAAACAAAAGTGAATTATTATTTAAAAGATGGTGTGAATTTATTATACCAGCTGGGAACCGCTGAACCAGGATGAACTGTTTGAATATAGACAGATTACGTGCTCTCCTGGAGTATGTGAAGTAAATGTTATACGACCCTCGGAACTGTAAACTCTGGATAAAATAGATTTGTCATCGGGATCTCGTACATCAACGTGCATTCCAATACCCGGACTACTTGGCAGGTATCCACCAGTTCGAGGATCAAACAATTCGACCTTATAATGAACTGTCATCAATTGATAGTTGAAAAAAAAAAAAAAAAAAAAAAAGTAATATTAATAAAAATGCCGTGAAATAAATCAATATGCAATTTTTCATGTAAATTTACCTAAAACTGTGGTTTCATCTGGAAACTCTTCAATAAAACACTTGCGTTCGGTTTCAGCAATGTGGAAATATAAACCCGAAACACACGGTGTGATAATGGCAATAGCCAAAACAATGCTCAAGTTTACCATCATATTTTCATGAATTATTTATAATAATTAGTGGACTGTATTAATTGTTGATTATCTTATAATTTGTCAAGGTAAACGATACTTTTATGAATAACTACGTCAAATGAACAAATATTCACTAATGAGAAAAAACACGTCACCGATACAGCGCCATTGAAAGTTATATCCATGTATTGTGAGGAGTATAGATAATCGAAATTTTTTGACTCACCTATACATATATATATATATATATATATATATATATATATATTACGTATACTTCCGGTATACGATATTATACGTATATACAATAAAATGGCTCGAATTCAAATTATACGATAATTCAATAAATTTTTTATCATATTCACACATCCAATAATTTATTATAGCCAGTCTATCTAATTGTTTTTGGATGATTTACCTAAATATATACAACATATGCACACATATTTAAAAATTCTATATTGAGAAACGAAAAATACTCATCTACCAGATGTCGCTCTTACAAGATGACCAATTTTATCTGATACATATCCTCTCTCGATTTTGTCGCAAGTTTTGGTTTCAATTATTTAGTTATATTTGCGTGCGCTTCTGTGCAAAATGGTGAGTGAGTTTTACCGTGAATAAGATCCATTTAATTTAATTTAATCTTTCCACTTAATTATTTATTTTTATTATTGAAAATTTTGATAAAATTAATAAAATTAAAATAATGCAATCGTTATTTATAACATTGATTTATTATGTTGAATCAATATGATGATTAGATATTTGTAGGTTAGTTTGAGAATGTTTACATTGAATTATGTTATCTGTATTTTCAAACATATCACTTGTTTATTACTATCAAGTTGAAAATTTTTAAATAATTTAATTCATATCATATAGAAATCGTATTATTAATCTGTGACTTTTTTTTTATTTTGTTTTTCCTTGGTTTCTTTTAGACAAAAGGTACATCAAGTTTTGGTAAGCGGCGTAATAAGACACATACGCTATGTAGACGTTGCGGACGTAGCTCCTATCATATCCAAAAGTCACAATGTGCTCAATGTGGATATCCTCACAAAAAAATGCGATCATGTAATTATTTTTTTATATTTAAAAAAAAAAAAAAATCGAGCGTTTTTTGTTTGTTTAATTGACACTTTTCATCATAAATAGATAACTGGTCCATTAAAGCTAAGAGGAGGAAAACCACTGGCACCGGTCGTATGCGTCATTTGAAGATAGTTCGACGCAAGTTCAAGTAAGTATCATAAACTTATATTTCATTCGGAAATGTTATATTTAAAAATTATATTCATTCATTGTTTTTTCCTTTTTTTTTTTTCTTTAGAAATGGTTTTAGGGAAGGTGTGCCAAAGCCAAAAACAGTTTCTTCGGTATAGATACACAGATGGCCAAATTTTTCTACTATAGAGAATAACATTTACTTTAAATGCAGGTCGATTTTACATGAAAAAATTTCACAAATTTAAATTGATATAATAAAATGAAACAATAAAAATCTACAAATATGTACATTTAAATGAATGAAAATATACAAATAATGTAATAAAGTAAATATGTATAAAGTATACGTAAATCAAGATAATTAAACAAAAAAAGCTAAATTTTTCATAATTTATAAAAATATATTAGATGCATAAAATAAAATTGAATAAATGATACAGGTATATTGTTATCATTTATAAGATATTTCCCTAATATAATATTCCAAATTGCCTTGAATTATTGTGAATAAAAGTCTATATAATAATTGTTGATAATGAATTCACAGTAAAGCATAATTTTTTTCGTGTCTGTAAATTCTTAAAGTTTTTAAACATTCAAAATTCGAATGATTTATCCCAGTTCAGCACCTCTATATACGTCTAAATTATTTGGATAATTTGTATATGATGGCGCCACTTATATTTATGTTATTTTATATATTTCGAGTTCGATATTTCATGATTCGATTGTTAAAAGTCAATGATATGCAACTGTTCATTGAATTAATAAACTTCATGACATAAAACAATAAATATGGATATTATAATTTTAGTTTCAATTGCTGCAAGTCTTGTATGTTTAATTATTACATTGACATTTTTCTCTCGTCGAAATGCAGGTTAGTTTATTACTTGACAACAAATATTTTACTCCATTTTTTAAGTCATTATTATTATTATTATTATTGTAAAATTTGAATAAATGTCATTGGAATTGCATGGTTACCAGCTGCTTCTGAAATAACTAGTTTTATCACATAGTCTTCTATTTAGTTGGAGTACTTTATATATTATAATTAATAATTTCAGGAAATCGTATGGGAAATGATGTAGGTAATGGTGCGCCACGAGAACAACCACCATTGAGAAGAGCTGCAGGTGTACGAAATGCACGACGTCGAATGGTGGGTGAAAGACCTGCACAAGAAAATCCACCAGTGAATCGTGCTGTTCAAGACGAAGAAGACAGTGATGATGAAAATGAAAAAACAGAGATGCAAAATTTCGGTAAAATAGGCTCGAAAAAACGGGCAAAGTTGGAAGCTAAAGCCGAAAAGAAGCAGCAAAGAGAGGCATTGGAGAAGGAACGTGAGGAACGTAAGGCAAAAGAGGAGTTGATGAAAGTAGAGGCTGAAAAACAACGGGAAAAGGATAAAATTGAAGAAGTAAAGAGGATAGAAGCAGAAAAAAAAGCTAAAGAAGAAAAAGAATTGGAAGAATATAATGAATATTTGAAAATAAAGGAATCATTTAGTGTGGAGGAAGAGGGATTTGATCAGAATGAAATTAATGAAGAAAATCTTTTGCAGGAATTTTTAGAATATATTAAACTTAATAAAGTCGTTATGCTCCATGATTTAGTTAGTCATTTCAAGTTGAAACATGAAAATATTGTAGAGAGGATACGCGATTTACAGGCTAATGGTAGTTTAACTGGAGTTATTGATGATCGAGGAAAATTTATCTATATATCGCAGGAGGAGCTTGAGGCTGTTGCAAAATTTGTAAAACAACGCGGCCGTGTTAGTATTGTAGATTTAGCGGAAAATTCTAATCGTCTAATCAATTTAAATTCGGGCTATGTAAAATCAGAAGTTTAAGTTAAATAGTGTCTATATTTTATATTGATTATCGATACAATTAAACTTATTTTATTAATTTTCAAAATGATAATAATAATAATATATAATATTATTCATTTATGTTTGCAATAAAAACTTGGATTTATATGTGTAATGTCAATTTCATTTATACACATACACACATATAAATTTCAAACAAACAAAAAAATCTAAGTATATATTTATTATTGGAAGTAAAAAAAAAATATATATATTTTGAATACACATTAATTTCATAAATATATATACTTAAATATGATTTTTTTTTTCTTTGTTCTGGTACCTGATAAAATAGGAGAAATTGAAATGATTGTAGTCGACACGAGATATATAATATCAATAAATAATATTATTGCAGTATTTTTTATAAGATGATATACGGGAGGAGACGTGATGTGACGACACGTGGTACCATGTTGCATCAGATTCTAGTTTACCTTATGACTGCAAACAAGCTATATACATGGCGTTTCTTATTTTATTGAATACATAATTTATCCATTTTAATGATTCCTATTAATTACTCATGTGATGGAATTATAATTACATGAGATATTATTCTTCAAATTGTCTAATTTTCTATTATATAATATTATATTTTTAATTGGTATTTTGTATTCTTTAAAACGAATCACGGGATTTTAAATTAAAAATACGAATATAATAAAGATTAATTTGCGCATCATGGTATATAATATGAGTTGGTCATTATCTGGATTATCATTCATCATCATTGGAGCAATATCAAAGTCGAAGTTTGAACAAAGAAATTCGACATACAAATAGAAACGACTTGGATTTTCTGATTGAGTTACAATTGAACTGTGAAAGTAGTACGCCACTAATATTACCAGTATTTTTATTTTCTTCTTTGTCGATAGTATAAAATTGTTCAATTATATAAAAAAAAAAAATTTTTAATTATCATAAATCATGAATAGCTATTATGAATATATCGTTCTTATGACCTTCCAAAACCAGTGAATCACGTGATATTCCAAGATCTTGTGTGACAAACTTCACGCACCTGTATCAATCAACACTTCATTCCACTTTTTTGTTTGTACGAATTCATCGTCGTGTACTATCATGAGGAAAATCATAATAAAAAAATGAAAAATCATATATTACAATTAACATAATAAAATAATTAATGAATAATCATTACGTAGAGAAATTGTAGAAAAGTGTTGAATGATTGTGATTGAAAATTCCTTCGAGAACTACATTCCAACTTCCGCTAATTCACCTTTTACTTCAATATAGTGATTTCGTTGCGAGGACAAATAGAAAGGAAGGAGAAGGGAGACTTGCGGTATAAACCTGGTGACATCCAACGAAAAATTGCAGTCGTTTCAAGTGACACGTAGCGTGTTCAATTACATTTATTTTCATATTCATATATTCTCATACTGTTTGAAATTTTATTTATTCATTAAACAGACTATTGTGCTCAAGTAAACGTAATTGAATAAACTTTATGTGTCGATGCGGTGCAAAGTTTTAGATTGTCAAGGCAACTCTCCAACATTTTTAGCCAGTGTTAGGTGAGTGATAAATTAATTATTTTACAATTGTATAAGTAATCAAATGTATTTTCTTAGTCTCTAGATATAATTTATATATGATTAATATACAATTAGTATACAAATAATTTATGTTTTTAGGCTTGAAAAAAATCTCATAACTCGCAAAGGTAGTCGACGTGGTAACGCTGGAAATTGCCTTGAGCTTTTGGTTCTTGTTCATCTTCATCACGTACCGTAAATTAAGTAAGTATTTATATATATATAATATATTTTATCAGCAATATTAAGGCAAATATAAAAATAAAAATTTAATAATTATTTATAATATTTAGTAATCAAAAGAAAAATCGTCAACTGTGACATCGGTTGTTCTGGTGATTGAATTTAAATATAAAAATTGTTGATAACAACGTATTAGACGAATCGCGTTCATTCCAGTGCGAACTTATTTGGACAGGAGTATTTGAAAAAAAAAAAAAAAAAAAAAAAAAAAAACAGAAAGAAAAACAATTCAACGAAACTATAAAAATGGTTCAAACTGATCGTGATGGATCCCCTGTCAAGGGTCCGTATCAGGAAGTCAAGTAAGATATTATATCGAATTTACGTTATTTGAAAAATGATACATGACGTGTATGTGCTATTTTTGAATACATATGGTTAATTTATTTCAGAAAAGACAAGCATATTGTAGATCAAAGGCATCAAAATTCCAAAATCCAATCCAATGGAAAAGATAATAAATATGGTGCATGGGGATCAATTTACAAGAACAAACAAAATTTCATTAATATGCATAATTATTAATGAGAAAAAAAAAAAAAAAATGATACATTTGTGCCATGAGGCAACAATCACAAGTATAAAAGACAAATATATTGGCCGTGACATGGCAATTATTTCATATTGAAAACATCACTGATTTTATTATAATAACACAATTTTTGCATATTTTTATCCATTTTTTTTTTTCAAATGATATTTTACTGCAACAATGTATTTCAATAAAAGCCTCATAACTATATTATTTTTCAAAATAATTATAATTAAAATTTACACACTTGTGTGTGTAAATTTTTATATCAATTATTAATTAACTGATAAATACAGAAGAAAATTGAGAAGAAATATAAACAAATAAAAAATTTTTTTTTTTATCATATCATATATTATAATTATTTTTTTTTTATAATACGTAAAAAACAAAATGTAAAAAAATGTTAAATGCGTCGATAATTTTTTGGATATTTTAAATGCAACTGATGAAAAAAAAAAAAAACAAAAAAACAGTGAATAGTGTTTTATAATGTTTTTCACAGTCTACATAGAGTATTTTACATCAACATATAAAATTACTCTATATTTTTTATTATATGAGTAAAAATAAATGACAATTTTTTTTTATGATAATACATACGTGGATGTACTGGTAATGTTTCGTGATAGTTTCATCGTATGCAGCGGTGGAAAAAAAAAATGAAAAAAAAAAAAACAACAAAAAAAAACCAGTCAAGAATAGAGTAGACGAAGATTCGTCCCCCTCGAAAACGACAAACTCCGGGTGTAGATGAAACAGGGAGGGAGATACTCTAGAGATTTATCCAACTTGGACGCGTGCGTGCTGTCGTTGACGAAAATGAATTCTCTCGGATTCAGTTGAAGTTGGTCCATGCAAGAGCTTTATGCTCTGATAAAAGAGGGGCCCTTTTGAAGTTTAAAATATCAAGTAGACATATTATTTCAATTATATTTTTTAGTACATATAAAAAAAATATAAGTTGATCACTGATGTTGAAATTAATTTAATCATTGAATAATTAAAAAAATACACACAGATAATATATAAAAATAGTTAATTTTGTAAATAAATATAGTTTATATAGAGAATTTTCTTTAAAATTGTGCGATGAATATTGAAACAAATGAAAAAAATTTTTTTCAAAAAATATATATAATATATCCGAGTGTGAGCATTGTGTTGAGGGTATTTCTATAGAAATGTGTGAGTAAAAAAAGAAAAAAAAAAAAAAAAGAAGAAAAAGAAGAGAAAGGCGTGCGTGGACGGCGTGAAAGAGCTGAAATTACTGCATGGAATGCGTAAGGAATAGAGAACCTGACACCACGTTGCTATTTCGAGGACAAAACCATTCGGTGAGACTTACTCTCCATTTTAACATGAAAAAAAACAAAAAAAAAAAAACAAAAAAATTTGAATTTAATTCAATTCATTTTCAATCAATCAATATCACATAATTAAATAACAAAATCATCATTATTATTGCACATAAAAAAAAAAAATAAAAAATGCATAAAAATATTTCATAATTTTATAGAATGAAAATTTTTATCAATATATTCTCATACATTTTCGTACATTATAAATATATTTTTTTACATATGCAGATAAAAATGCGATGATGAGTTGGTGTACCAAAGTCAATATAAAAAAGTAACAAATTTAAAAATAAATTTGCGTTTTTTTTTTTTTTTTTTTTTTTTTTTTTCTACAAATAGTTAGAAATAAATTAGGGGAGAACACGCGTACATTCATTTCTATATATGTTCATCATTTGGGGGATAGAAGAAAGTGTGATGAAGGGGGAACGTGAAAAAAAAATTAAAAAAAAAAAAAAAATAATAATATAAGGAAAGAGAGAGAAATTGTCTTCGCTGGGGGTCGCTTCTTCGGGCGCCGCCTTTCTATATTGGGCCATGTAGTTATAGTTGTCTCGACTTGTACATATATATATATATAGGATGAGGTCAACGTAACTTGGTCTGTAATTTAATTTATTTCAAAAAATTTTGCAACAACAAAAAGAACTTTGAAGTTAACAAATAAATATATTAAATTGAATTTTTTTTTTTTTGTTTAAAATATTTAATTAATTTAATTTAATACAGTGATAAAGTGGGCGAAAGGGAGGGAGAAATAATGAACTTGCACGTGAATAAACTGAAGTGAAGGTTGTGTGCTATATTTCATATCCTAAATTCATACCGGAAATAGCGCGTTTCCTCGATCAAACATTTAACATTCCAGTTTAAATGTCATGCGCCAAGACAAAATAACACGGAGAAACAAATTTCCTGTGGCATTTTTATCCATTTCAATTCCATTGGATCTTTTTCATCTGTCAACATTATTCTCGCCCTCGTGGTACACTCAGCAGCCAAGTGTGAACCAAAAGGTATATATACGTGAATATTACAGAGGATGAGGATAGGGGAAGAGGAGGTAGGCGGGTATTTCATGGTTATTTTTGTCTGACTATTGAGAAGCAACAGTAGCAACTCGTCAACTGCTACGTATCTTTTATAATTGTTCATTGTATTTTATTCCTCTATATATTTAATTGAAAAAACAAAAATTTCTTTTCATTTATATTTTATATATTTTTATATAATTTTACTTAATTCACGAGAATAAAAATTTATTGCATTTCATTCAACAATTGTAAGTGTAAATTAATTTTTTTTTTTTCGTTTTCGTTTTTTTTTTTTTTTTTTCGGTCGCTTTTCCCCTAAATTTGACGTTTGTCAGGCACGTGTGCACAAACGTCAACAAAGTATAACAAGATAACGCATGTGCTTCATTCTTACGTATATACAACACTAGACCATTAACGAGGGGAAAATTTTTTGATAAAAAGTTTGTGACTCATGATGAAAAAAAAAAAAAGAGGAAGAAGAAGAAATTTTTTTTTTTTTTCTTTTTTTTTTTAATTTCAAATTTTCATTTTAATTTTTGGATACTTGTGGATATGCATGTGTCGCGGTGTGTCTAATGAGAAAAATATTCATACTCTTAACTCTCATAAAATACAACGGATGCATTTTAATGTACAATATTGATGGGCAAGTCGCGTCCCACGTTTATATATCTCATTTTGAAATCCTCATACACTGCATTTTCACACACAATTTTTATTATTACCCATTTGCCGCAATTTAATTGTCTTTTTTTTTAATATTTTTTTTTAATGTAAATATTCGAAAAAAAAAAGAAAAAAGAAGACAATTAGCAACGTTAATTACTCCTGTTTATAAATTCAAATGACAATTATTAAACCATAATTAATATAATGGGAGAGAGACAGATGAAAAAAATGGATTTTTTTTTTTTTTTTTCGTTCAACGTTGCTGGAATTTTGTGGGCTGATGCACGATTGTCATTCCTTTTCTCTTTCTTCATCTCTATAGCGCGGTGCTTCGAAGAATGACGACGTCTACCACAGCTCAAGTCCAGACACATTCGACTAAAATAGATCATTTCTATTCGCACGGCGTTTTTATATACTATACAAAGAACATGGATATATATCTGCAGTATTTTAAAGCAACTACACATATATCCATTGTTAATTTATCTTGAATCATGAACATCTGAAACATGATTTAATCAAAATAATTATATATGCAATATTTTGTTTGACTCACTTGTTGCGATTTTTATCATCGACTCTCAATATTTATCATGTGTATAAATTCTTTTTTTTTTTTTTTTTCCATATTTCTTTTGTCATTTTTATATTACATATAAGGAAAAAAAAAAAAAAAATTGACTCTTAAATCATGCAAAACTCAATATTGACTTTGTTATTTTTTTTTTACACATGCGTCATTTGACCGACAAATAATATATATATATATTTTTTTCTCTTGTATTACAGATATTCCACATGTTATTGATTATTATTTGATCAATATTTTTTATATTAAAAACAAAAAAAAATATATTAATTTATAAATAATGAGGGCTCGAGAAGCAGTGGTGTATACTCCAGTATCTCTGGATGTCGACACTGATGACGAGGACACTCTGGTTAATGAAGAAATCTACAACAATGGTAAATTATTTAATTATTATTATTTATTTATTCATATATATATTTGAGATATTATACGTATAGATGATTGAAAAGTGATTGAAATAAAAGTTGAAATATAAAATATCATATCTGAAAATTAAGTGAATGTCATGTTACACATGTGAATATGTTAAGACATTAAATATACGATATCCTGTATACGACGAGGCAAATTAAAAGGTGATTGGCCTCAATTTACTTGTCGAGATGAAGACTCGCTTGGTAGTAAGACTCACTTGGCAAAACGAGTATTCTATCACGACATGTTTTTATCTCATACAAACTACAAAATTATTTTTATAATAATTTAAAAAATACAAAATAATAACTTTTTTTTTTTGTTTTTCTATATATGACGCATATATGAATGAGTGAATATATGAATAATAACGTATACTACACAAATAGAATTTGAAATAAAAGGGGAATATGGAAAGAGATTATAATATAATAGTGATATAAGGTGTGAGTCTGACTTTCTGCATATCCACACTGTGTATGCACGATAAAGTCTTATCATATAACAGTGCGTGGCGCCGTCTGGTCAATCATTTCTATTTATTTATTATATTCATTACTTTCCCAAATGAAAAAAAAAAAACAAAAAAAAATACGAGTGGGAAATAAAATTAATCTCATTTAAATATTGACAGGCTACTCTCATGTACGTATGTCTTTGTGTTTTTTATTATAATTTATTTTTTTCTTATATAACATTAGATTTGACCGTGAATTGTAATGTGAGTATGTAGATAGTACGATTTCTATAAAAATATTACATACAAATGAATGGATATATATTGAATGAAATAAAGTAATGATTGGAGAAACGGATGAATGAACGTTGTGGACGAATATGTCGCGGGTAAAAGAGTATTATAGAGCGTGGGAGCCGTGTGGGCGAATCCAGTATGTATTCAAGTATATATATGTGTGCGAATAGGTGGCAAGCAGACGCATGTATAACATATATATATATATATATATAAGAAGAATAAAAAAGATACAGCCAGGCCGGATATACACACATGTACGTGAGAGTTGGAAATGGGCGCGAGAAATGATGTTATATGTTGGAAGTTAAGTCTGAGAGTGTATATATATGCAAACTTATTGAGATATATTTATAAACCTGCACTCATACTCAAATATATATGTAAAGAATCATTGAAAGGTATATATATATACAGTATCATGAACTAATGAACATATAACAATTCACCATCAATAATAAACAACTTTGCTTTAATATTCACATATAATGATGTTGATGAAATACAATTGTAATTTGGTCAAATACACATGCAATATGTATTGATATATATATAAATATTCATTTGTATATATATGTGTGCTTGTGAAAGTTGTTCGACTGAGAGATTTATTAACGTATTGCACTTACTCGACAGGGCTATACAGATCAACGAATTATTTCGCATGTTGTACGTATACCCATATCACAATATCATCCACGATATTAACACCAATGAAAACCGATGATGTTTTATAATTGGAAATTTCTTATTAGTCTGTTGATCTGTGAGTCAAGTAGTTTTCGAAATAAAAATAAAGGGAAAAAAAAAAAATAAATAAATAATAAAAAAAATATATTGAATCATTTTATAACATTTTGTTTATTATATATATATATATATATATATATATATATATTGTTGGTATATGTGAATATAAAAAGTGTGATATTATTAACTTTAATTAATTGATAATAATTAATTTATCAAAACTGTTTTACTTGTAATTTTTGTTTATGACATTATCATGTAATTATATATATTTATTTTAGGTAGATTTTGCAATTTTACACAATAATTATAAATTTTTTTTTTTTTTTTTTTATGATTTGCGGTTTAAAATTCATGACTTGTACATATATAATATACACATACGTATATGTTACGTATATTATTGGCGTGGGCAATGTGGGCTCTTGATGTCTGCGCTGTTGACTCGTCGTTCATTCGTATATTTTGCAGCAATTTTCTTATACATATAGCAATGAATTATATATATATATATATATTACCTATAAAGACTGTAGAGACCGGGACACCACAAGATATTCGTACCCGGTCCGCCCACCCGCATCCGTTGGACTGCATGACCATTGACGCTGCTGCTGCTGCTGCTGTTGCTGCTATTGATGTTGCATTTTATATTACTCAGGCACATATGACACGACAGGTAAACGTAGTCCGGTGCAAAAGAGCATGACTGCTGAAATTCATGTGTGTCCAACATATTTTTCAAAAAAAAAAATAAATCAAAATAAAATCATATTTAGAAACAATTCAAGTGTTGAGTGGTATTCAAGTGCACAAGTGGAATTAAATATATTAGCCACCAAAATTTTATATCATTCGCAAAAGGCTATAACAAATTATTTTACTAATTTGTCCAATTTTATTTTACATCATATATTTAAATAAATAATGATGTTAAGATATTGTTATATAAAAATGACAGTAGAGATGTAAGAGCTTTCATATATTATCAGTTAAAGAATTGAGTGTATTTAATTTAAAAAATACAGACCTTGATGTGTACAATCCAAATGAAAGATATTATGACAAGCGTGACCACGAAGGTGTCTCGGCAAATGATTTATATATATATATACATATAAGGGCCTTATAAGGCCCGCCACAGGAGTATACACACAAATTCGACAGATGTAATAGTAGTGAGCAGAAATTTACTTTACTCAATATCAAAAATAATTGTGAATCATTGTGGAATATTTTGCATAATTCTTTTTAATCCTGCCCAATTTTACCGCTCACTTATACACTGTATTGAGTATGTATTGAGTGGTAGTAATGAGAAAATACGGTGAAACTGGGATATCGTGGTTGGAATGGAAGGGGAGTAAGGGGGCCCTGAACCAACTCAGTCGTCGGCCAGTCGAGTTTGATCGGATTCAATCGTTGTTGGTCGTGTTGAGTCGTGTTTGGTCGTGCACCATTCCTCTTACTCCTCTCTACACCTAAACCATCACCAAATACCAAGTCTCTCACGAATCCTCACGAATATACTGAGCAATCAGTTTGCTGTGGGCCTTCTTTCATTCAACGTTTCATCTGTTGAAAAATATAATATAATATATTATTAAATTTTATATTAATTATAGATATTTTTTTTTTCATTAATTCAAAGTGTAAATTGAAATAGCTAATGATATATTATTGTTTTTGGCTGTGTATGTGTTTCTGTGTGTATGTGTGTGTGAGGAATGGTAGCAAGACAGAAAGAGGGGGAAGTAATTAGTTGAATGGCCCTATAATATTTTGTAGGTATAAAAAATGTAAACGTGACTGGAACGTTTGTTATACGTGGAGTGATTAGAACAAGGTGAATAATGATTTGCCTATTGTAATCATTCAATAATATTCTATTGAAAATTTTATCTACATCAAACATTTTATATATATATATATGTATATATGTATATAATATAAATATACATGCATGGCGCCTCCAGATAAAATGAGATGTTCGCCACCAAGGTCTACATGTGCAGGTCTCAGTCACTCAGTTCTTGGTGAGTGTCGCTGAAATAATTTATGCTCTATATAAACTCAACAATCCACCAACTCTTTTTATACATTTACTTAATTTTATTATAAAATTTCAATATATATTACGTCATTTGCATTGATTGAACCGATTGATCCAATTCTCTTGAACAAAAATAGAAAGAAAAAAAAAAACAAAAAAAAAAACTTTAATAGCTTGAAATAAAAGTGTAAGCAAAAAGTCATGATATATCGAGCGATGGTTAGAGCAAAAAAAGAAGAAGAAGAAGAAGAAGAAGAAGAGACAAATTTTTAGCGTGAAAGAAAGAGAGAAATTTTTAGTTTTATTTTCTTTTACCATTTTAACATTCCTGTTGGTCTAAATTCTTTTCCTTTTTTTTTTTTGTTTTTTTTTTTTTCTTTTTGGCAATAGTCCTCGACATTTTTCATCTCCATGTTCACAACAACATATCAGTTTACATTGACTTATTTTAAATCAAGTGGATACAATTAAATTAGTTTATTAAATATTAATGAGTTTTCATCAGAGCAATATTTGTTGCTACATGGAGAATGTATACAACACATAAATGTTTCGGCCACCTGTAGGATTCAGTTAACCATTGTAATTTATGAGTTGGTTTTTGGAGCGTGACAATGTACAGGTACAACAAATATATATATTTATAAATTCATACAGTATAACATTATTTCTATACTGTAATTAATTCTATTGTTAGAATTAAGTGAATCACATTCATATTTATATATTTTTTTTTTGTTTAATCCATTTGATAAGAGATTCAAGTTGATATGTATGAATATATATTTTTGTTTTGTTTTTTTTTTTTTTTTTTTTTCCTTTTGAGATTAATACTCTGGCTGAATCACCCGAGTTCAGTGAAAGTTTTGTCGATTTTCATAATATTTAACGTCACAATTTAATTTTCACTATTTTCCCCTCTATCTACATTCAAATTCT
The DNA here is from genome assembly GCA_963920625.1 of Dinocampus coccinellae. Classification (NCBI taxonomy): domain Eukaryota; kingdom Metazoa; phylum Arthropoda; class Insecta; order Hymenoptera; family Braconidae; genus Dinocampus; species Dinocampus coccinellae. The sequence continues at coordinate 5,254,036 of OY987188.1, read as the reverse complement.
AACACATAATTTTTTTTTTATTGCCCACAACTTTGCTTAATTTGACAATAATTTCAAAGATAATATTGAAAGAAAAAAAATATATATATATATATATTGATTGATATAATATATATCGAATGTATTGGTTATTTTTTTTTATTTGTTTGTATGTAGGCGCGTTAATGGTGAAAGCAGATTGAAAGTGTTAGCGCTTCGTCATGATCATTCACCTTAAACTGCAAATAAAAATAAAAATATATAAGATAAAATATAGAGAGTGTTTGAGTAATGTGAATGAAATTAATAAAATATATAATATTATTTTTAAATTAGTTTTTCAACACAATCATATGTTGCAATATAAAAATTTAGATTAACAATGCCAAATGTATAGATATTAAAAAATACTCACTGAATCAATGTAGAGATATTGGTTGACCACTTTTTGGCCTGGATGCTCAAGGCTATATATAATAATAATAATAATAATAATAATAATAATAATACAACGACTCGTTAAATTTTTCTCAGAAGATTTGTGGGGAGAGAACGCTTGACTGATTTTTTTTTTTTTTTTTTTTTTTTCTTCTTAAGCTCAAGACCACAATCCATTGGTCATTCTCACAGATGAATTTGCGCTATTGTATATGTCGTGTAAAGAAAGGATAAAGATTAAATAAAGAATAAAAATTAAGTGGAACCTTACCACTCTATTATATTTGAAACATATGCCCTACAGTCACTATATCTGTCATGTTTGTCTGCTTTAAGTGAGACGTACATGAACGTAGTAATGGTGGGTCAAAGCGACAACTGTCAACTCATTCATTCATCACAATGAAATTATTTGGTTAATTGATCAATCAATTTATCTAAACAATTCAACAATGTGATGTTGTATATTTTTTTGTTTGTTTATTTGTTTGTTTGATTATTAATTTATGTATAGGGAAGAGTATGATTTGTGAGTGTATTTGGATTCGGGTCGTGATCACGACCTTATACCACTATATCCACGCACCGTCCAACAGGTGCAACTATCTCTTGCTGGTTGGGTTACCGTAAGACCTGAATAGGTCAACGCACTCCTGTCTGACCTCTCTCAGTTGTTGTTGTGTAGAACTTATATTGCGCGTTTCTCAACAATATTATTTGTCTGTAGAAATTCGTATCTTTATACTTTTACAATACACAAATTCATTCCAAATCTTTTGTTCTACAAATGTATCAACATAATACGTGTACTGTAAAGTACAAATGCATGTTTATAGTATTTTTTTTTTGTTTGTTTTCAAATAAAATTTATTATTCGTTATAATAAATTGAAAAAAAAAAAAAAAAAAAAAAAAAAAAAAACCAAGTGAATAAATAATGTAAAAGTTTTATTTGATAAATATTAATGTACATAAATTATTTCAGATTTAGCACAGATTCGAGCACTAGTCGAGTCAACGGGTATGCTTGGAACTGGTTCAATATGTCCATCTTGTGAGATGCCATTTGACAAAGGCAAGAAGCGACGTCTCATTGATTCATGTGGTCATGAACGATGTTACTCTTGCTTATTTCGCAATGAAGCCTGTCCTATTTGTCGTTATGATATTCCCAATAGGCAAATACGTGATGATATAAGTCATTATGATACGGGATTTAGTTCATCTGAGCCTGTTTCAATGCTCGCTATTGATGATTGCAATGGCAATGATATAGATAATGATGCCTCGACGATAAATTCACTTTGTGGGAGTCCATTGCCAAAAGCTAAACACATTTCTTCAAGGAGCAATCATGCGCTTTCACGTTCATATATAAGTGTATGGAAAATTATATTATTGTATTGACATATAGTTATATATATATATATATATTGATTATATATCGAATTATCATGTATTTATTTACAGGGACAAAGAAACGTGATACCTTCATTGACAATTGAAAAGGGTTTAAAAGGAAAACCACCAATTCTACCGGACTCTGTTACATCACAATCTCGGCAAAAGTCAAATGTTTTAACACAAAGTATGTTTATTAATTAATTTTCGTTTTGTATTACAATAATTCATTAAAATATATTTATTTTATTAATGTCAGGTTGTCCAACGCCACCGAATCAACGACGAAGATTTTTCCTCAATCCAAAGGGACTAAAAAGTCCATTTGCCTCACAAAGAATGAAAAAAGATGCTATTGCAACTGAACAAAATGAAAATCCATCAGCGCTGTCAGGTAATTTAATATTATTATTTTTTTTATATTTTATATATTATAATTTGTCAAGAATAATAGTTCTAAGAAATATATATATATAAAAAAAATAAATAAAAAAAAAAAAATAGTATGGATGACATCGTCATGGGAGGGAAAATCAAAGTGGCCAGGATTTGTATTGGGCAAAATCAAATCGCTGTGGAGTACAACTCAAGGAACAACCAACGATGGACTCAATCAATTAATTGACTCATCGACAAAAAATGCCGATGAACTTCATGAATTAGTCAATCAATCGAAAAAGATCAATGAGGGTCTTAATCAATTACTATTCAACGTCAGAACTAATACAGGCAGGAAATTTTCTTATTCGTGTTGGGATATTTGCGTCATTTATTGATTAATTAATTTATTTGTTTGTTTGTTAATTATTATTATTATTATTTTCCTATTCACTGTTTATGTAATAGAGCAACTTACAAGTGTGAAAATGTATGGCATGATTTAATCCTGTGTACAGTTTTCTGGTAGAATATCATATCCAAATACTCTGATGCATCGTACAAATTTTTTTTTTTTGCCTGAATTGTCTTGATTTCAATTATTTTGTTGATTGAAACAAAAAAAAAAAATTAATAAATAAACATTTGTATTTAAATTTTTGCAGACGATGAGAGAGGATGTGTCAAACAACTATCAACCAAAACAAAAAAATCGTCCCAATCAGATTTATATATGCGATTGGGTTTGCTGTTGGGATCAGGACATCTCCGGACAAATTCTAATGTCGACACGACAGATTCGTCAGGTGTAACCTGTCAATTATCGTCAGTCAATGAATGTACAAGTGTCCAAACGCGTCTTGGTCCACACGTACATGATGTATCATTCAGTAGTTTAACCAGCTTAGATCAACGAACAACAGCATCAACAAATACAAGTCCAGTTTCAACATTAACTGGAACATCAAGTGAAGCCGAGGTAGCGGCTGCAATGCGTAATCCCATTAAACACAAAGGTAAATTCAAGGGTAAAACAAAGCGAGAGTGTGATTCAGCTGGAAGTTTAGCTTCAGTTTCAACATCAATATCTGCATCCACGTCTATGTCAATGTCAATGTCGATATCTGGATTGTCTAATGGTAGTTCAAGTCCCATTACTTCACGACGTTATTTACTCAATGCCCATCATGATCAAGATGACGGTGGATTAAAAAGTAGAAAAACATACGTGAGACGATCGTCTAGGGGAACAAATGTCAAATCAATAGATACAAAAATGCGTTTAGTCTCGCATCCAATACCACAATTGACTTTGAAACCATTATTTTTCGAAGTTCCATTAATAGAAACAAATCCATTATTTACTGGTAGACAGTGGCTACTTGAAGAACTTGATACAGTTATTAAAGGTTCGAGTCCAGGTGTTTTAATATCAGGATCACCGGGAACTGGAAAAACTGCATTGATCCTTCAATTGGTTGAATCCAGTTGTTTTGGACGTCGTCGAGAACAATTAATTCATGATGAACAATTAATTGATGGTGATGAAGTTATCACTAAAAATAAAGACTTTACTCGATCATCAACTACAACAACAACAACATCATTATCATCATCATCATCATCGTCATCATCTTCTGGTGTTACAAGTTTTGAAACAAATATAAATAGGACAAATGAAAAAATAAAAGAATTGGCATCATATGTCGTGGCATATCATTTTTGTCAAGTTGACAATAATAGTACATGTCTTGTTCCGGATTTAATTCATTCATTAGCTGCACAATTGTGTCAAGCACCACAGCTTATAGCTTATAGAGAGTATTTATTATCTGAGCCACATTTACAAGGATCATTATCACAACGTGAATGCACTGTCGATCCGGATCTTGCATTGTCAAGGGGAATTCTCGAGCCAATGATGAGTTTAAGAAAGAGTGGAAAATTACCCCCTGTTAATATGGTTTGTTGTTGACATTCTACATTAATTTCTATTTATTTTATCATGTCATTGGTATTATAATTATTTTATTATTATCATTAGGTTATACTTATTGATGGAGTGTGTGAAGCAGAGTATCACAGACCAGATCGAGGTGATACAATAGCATCATTTCTCACACGACACGCTCCAAATTTTCCCAATTGGTTGAAAATTATTTGCACAGTTCGCACACAATTATATGACTGTATCAAATTATTTCCGTACACTAGAATATCATTGGACACTCATACAAATGATCCAGTTAGCACAAATATAACAAGAGATTTAGCCGATTATATAAATTATCGATTAGTGCAAAGTTCAGCAATTCAGACAAATGTAACAGCGTCAATAAGTGGAAAAGAATCATCGTGTAGTACAAATCAATCACGTTTCGCCTCTCATTTACTATCACTCGCCGGTGGAAGTTTTTTATTCGCTAAATTAACACTTGATCTTATTGAAAGTGGTCATCTGGTTGCCAAATCAGCCAGCTATAAGGTATAAAATAAAGATGAAATTATAAAAAGAAAAAAAATAATAATCAGTGAACAATAATATTTTTCTTATTTTTTTTTTAGGTGTTACCAGTATCATTGGCCCAAATATTTCAATTACATTTCAATCTACGATTTCCTACTGCGACATCATTTGACAAAGTCCATTCACTGCTTGGAGTTTGTCTTGCTGCATTGTATCCATTAACATTACCAGAAATATTTTATTCAGTCAATTCTCTTTACACAAATCAATTTGTTTCATGGGACGATTTTTTACAGAGATTTCAAGTATGTAATTACAATTATAATTATTATTTATAATACTTATGATTATAATTTTTTTATTATTATTTTATAATGATTATTAATTTTTATTATATGATGAATAAATTTTTTTTTTTTTAGATGCTCTCTGGCTTTCTTGTGAAACGATTGGACAATACATACATGTTTTTCCATCCGTCATTTAGAGAATGGCTGATAAGAAGAGACGATGGAGAATCAACAAAATTTTTGTGTGATCTTGGATTGGGTCATGCGTCAATAGCATTTAGATTGTCACGTTTAGAAGCACCATTGGTTGGTGATCATGTGCTTGAGCTTGGTCATCACGTACTCAAAGCACACGTTTATCGTGGTGTAATATCATCATGGCCATCGCGCGATCTTCAAGCTTGGTGGATTACATTGTCAACTGAATGTGTCTCATCAGCTCTGTGCACATTGAAAAATATTTACAGTCCCAATGTAAAGGTATCAAGATTGCTTCTGCTGGCAGGAGCATCGCCAAATCATATTACAGAATATTTGGGCAATGCCCCCGTGCTATGTATGTACGCTCACGAGGGTTCCGTTGAAATGGTCTCATTATTATTGGAATTCGGTGCAGATGTTGAATTAACAAATAGCCAAGGATGTACGGCATTATCATTGGCAGCGGCACGTGGACATTGTGACGTTGTTAGACGACTTGCAGCTGCTGGTGCATCACTTGGACATGCAGATATGGCTGGTCAATGTCCTCTTGTTCATGCAGCACGGCATGGTCGGTTATCAGTAGTAGGATATCTTTTAGCTTGTGATTGGTTACCAAATCAGAGCGGGAAAAATGATTGCAATGTCAATTGCGAGACATCAAGAGAGGAAGCTGCTCAACAGGCCGTTGTCGCGGCAGCGTCTCAGGGTCATGAGGCAATTGTCGAATATCTTCTTGATATGGCGGAAGTAATTGTCGATAATCCAGATACGTTAATTGGTGAAACTCCATTGACAATAGCTGCTGCACACGGATCAACTGGTACAGTTTCGGCACTGTTGGCACGTGGTGCTACACCTTTAGCAATTAATTCCAAAGGATTTTCACCATTGATGTTGGCCGCACGTGAGGGACACTGGGGAACTGCTGAAAGATTAATTCAAAGTTCATCAATTTTAGCCAGTGGCCACACTAATTTAGATCAAATTAAACATTTACTTGAACAAAGAGACTCAATGGGACGTACTCCATTAATGATGGCTGCGTGTGAAGGTCATACAAATTTGATTGATATGTTTTTGGAGAAAGGATCATTCCTAGAAGCCGTAGACAACGAGGGTCTCACGGCGTTATGTTGGGCTTGCGTTAGAGGTCGACTCACAGCTGTTCAAAGCTTATTAGATCATGGCGCTAATATGAATGCAAATGATAAAACGGGACGTACTCCATTAGACATGGCTGCATTTCAGGGTAATCCAAAACTTGTACAATTATTATTGGAGCGCGGTGCTACCATTGAACATGTGGATCTTCATGGAATGCGACCGCTCGATCGGGCAATTGGTTGTCGTAATATTCCAGTTGTTCAATGTTTTTTGAGAAAAGGAGCAAAATTAGGGCCTGCAACTTGGGCAATGGCTCAAGGCAAACCAGATATTTTATTAATTTTATTGAATAAACTTTTGGAGGATGGCAATGTTCTTTATAGAAAAGGAAGATTAAAAGAAGCATCACACAGATATAGTTATGCATTGAAAAAATTTCCTCTTACACCGGAACAATCTCAAACTGTTCAAAATCAAGAACAAGGCAATTTAATATTACATATTGAAACATTCACCCAGTTAAAACTCAACTTATTGCTGAATCTCAGTCGATGCAAGCGCAAAATGAATGTAAGTAACACATTTATTTATTTATTTTTTTTCCTATCCACTTGGTTCAAATAATTATAATTTTTTTTTCTTCTAATTTAAGGAATGCGAGGTGGCAATTGAGTTAGCGGATCAAGCACTAAAAATACGACAATCGTCTTATGAGGCTTTTTATGCTCGTGCCAAGGCGAATATTGATTTAGAACGATTAGATGAAAGTTTGATTGATATTCAGGAAGCTTTGAGAATAGTGCCAATCAATAATAGACAAGATCGACGTGTCTTGTGTGCATTAAAGGATGAAATTTTATCGAGAATAGAGGGAACTGGTATGGGTTGCAGTAAAAATCTTGCTGAAACTTCAAATACCCAATTCAGAGCATCCGTAAATACATTAACTGAACTTTAATAATTTTTCATTCATAAAATTATATTGTACAAAAAAAAAAAAATTATCTCTTTAAATACACATACACACATACATGCGCGCTTATTTACACATATGTACATTAAATATTTATTATAATTATTGTTATAATTATTATTATTATTATCAATTATAATTAATTGATGTGAGAAAAAAAGCTTCAAAACGATTCCAAAGTTTTGTGTTGGGCAAAAAAGAATTTTATTACTAATTCATATATAATTTTTTCGAGTGCAATTGGTCTACAATTTGATGGTGTATATTCAATTCCGATTGAACGTTAAATATTTAATATATATATAAATTGAATTATATATATAATTATTTTGTGTATAATATAATTGATGAGAGAGAATCAGTAGAATTTTATAAATTGGCTTAAACACATCCAGTATTTCCACAATTTTTGAAGAGTCCAAATACACAAATTAAACACATATAATATAATAACAAGTTGTTTTTTTTTTGTTTTTTTTTTTTGCCACTCATTATTAATGTTAAAAATTAAAGTTATGAAATATTTTTCATTAAATGTTGACATCTTGCCAAATTTTTATATGTTTATATAAAAAAAAAAAAAAAAAAACAACAAAAAAATTAATTAATTTGTCACTTTGAAATAAAATTGAAAAAAATATATGACATAAAAAAATTAATTAATAAATAAAATAATAATGCAATTATTTTATAAAAATTTCTACCATTCAATGGATGGAAATAAAAAGAGTCACGTATGATATGTTTGTATTGCCAATGGTATTTATTATAAGTCTCAATAAAAAAAAAACATAATAATAAATGAAAAAAACCAAAAAAAAAAAAAGCAAAAGGTTTTACGGAAAAAAAAAAAAAAAAAAAAAAAAAATGAAATAATCTAATAAACGAAATAAATGAAAAAGTAAATTATTTATTTGATATTCCTTGGGCAAATCCGAATAAAATATCTAGCATTATATAATATTGTAATACAGTATTTTTTGGATAAAATTAAATATAGATAATTAATATATTTATTTGAAGATGCAAAATAAAATTTTTTGGAATATATTGAAACAATAAAAAATGTGTTTATTGCTTAGAAGAAATATTTGTTTGGAAAAATACAATTTTTCTTTTTTTTTTTTTTTTGATGAATTCATTAGTATACAAGTCGTGAAAAAATTGAATATATATATATTTTTATTCTACACTTTTACTGTCATCCATTTTGGAAATGATACAATACCAGTATTTGCTACACGTTCAACGTGTATTTGAATTATTTTTTGAATTAATCTTCCACGACATTGTATATACGTATTGATATTTAATACATGAAATATAGATATTTCTTAATATCGAGGCCAAGACAGACACATTATATGTAACATTATATTGATTATTAACCCAATGTATATTTAACATATTTCAATGTTAATTATTTTGGTTTATTAAATGTGTCTTTCTGTTGGTATCCATGAACATAGCCTGAACTGTCAGGTATATCTTTACGTCCGGCTATTCCTTTGCCTTTTCCGCTTTCATCAAATCGATGCTTGTGTGCCCCAGTATACTTGGATGTATCAGTGAGTCTTTCAACAGCTGATGAAGCTTTAGCAGTCTGTGATTAAATTTATAATTTATCAATACACACACATACACACATATACTGATATATATCAATGTGCATTACTTACAACAGAACCAACTCCACTTGATAGACCAGGTGCACCACAATTTGCCATTTTATTCATAATTTCATTTAAATCAACTTTTTTTGTTTTTGCCATGTCCTCCAAAAATGCTTTATACTGTTCCATATTGAGTTTCATTGATCTATCAAATCAATATTTAATTATATAAATAATTGAAAAAAGAAGAAAAAAAAATTTTTTTTCTGAAGAAAAATAAAATGATGGATTACTTTTGTTTTTTAAAATGAATTCCTGTATCGGTAGTGGTGATTTTTTTGTCAAAAACTTTTGCTTGTTTCATCCATTTGTCACTTTGACTCAATGTTATATATTTTCCATCGCTTTTAGTATCACCAAATTTGGAGAATGCTTTAAAACTCGCGGGAAATGATCCACTACCGGCACCACCACCACCTCCGGCTGTCGCTGATGTTCCTGATTTCTGACCATTTTTCTCCATTGTACTGTCTTCAATACCGTTAGTCGGTGTCTTTACGTCTTCCATTTATCTAAAAACAATAAAAAAATTTCATCTCATATCACATTATCACACACAATACTGTCATTTCAAATTAATATTTCATTTAATTTTTTTTTTTTTTTTTTTTTTTTTTCCCGATAAATTCATAATGTACATTAATTTAAACTTTTATATCCATTATATTTACATACTTGAATATCATTTTGATTGGGAATGCCATTAATTATTTTTATTTTGTAATTTTTTCAATTTCAATGTGTTCGTATAATTTATATATGATGAATGATTAATTTATATAATAAAAAAGAAAAAAATTTTTGCTAAAATAAATTTATTGATTTAATTTTTTTTTGAAAAAATAAAAAATTTTAATTAATTAACGTGATGTATCACTTGAAAATTTTGTATCAACAAATTGACTATCAATTTTTATCAAGATCCAATTAAATTTAAACAAAACACACTGGTCATAACGATTACGCCATTTGTTCTTATTCAATTAATACGAATAACAAAGAGACAAATAAAAAAAGTAAAAAAAAAAAAATATCCCTAAACATACAAACTATGGAATTTTTTTTTTTTTTTTTTAAATAATTATCATTTACATAAAATTTGAAAATGATGATAAAAAAAAATAAATAAAAAAATAGATATTGGCCACGGGCAAAGACCAACGTGTGTTACTTCACAGTTATAAATAACGATTACCTACATAGAGAAAAAAATTTCCATTAACGCACTTAATGACACTATGTATTTATATCATGGAAATGGGAATCTGGGCGATTGCAGAAAGAGCGCATGTGTTATATCGATTGACGCGCATTGAGAGTAAACGAGAGATGTTGGGGTTCTTGAATTCTCAAAAATTTTCCTCCGCCATGTTCAATATCTAAATCATTTTATATTTATATCAATTCGTCTTTGTTTACAAGTTTGATATTACTTTATATACATACCAGAATGAAAAACAATATAATTACACGACACAAATATATATATATATATATATTTTTTTTTCATGAAATAAATTATAATACGGTGTAACAATATTTCCAACGTTAATACTTAAAATATTGTGATTGTATGTATAGACATTATGGGACTGTATTTCTATTCATATTGCTTACGTGATCATATATATACATATACATGTATATATATTTATTATTATCTTTCACGTGAATGTATCACGTAATACATATGATAACAAAAATGTCAAAGTATAATGAATTATTATTATCACCTGAGATGGATGAGACCTATGATTGGTCTGTAAACACTTGACACAAAAATAATAGCGTAAATAAAATGACTTTCTTCAAAAATTTTCATAAAATATCAATGTAGTTAGAAAAAAAATTATATACATATATATATAAATATATTTATATGTAAAAATATATGACACAACATTATAATATGAGCGCGAAAAATATTAATAAATATTTCAATAATAAAATCTATTTATCTCGCATTCGTAAATGATGATTATTGTTTTTACGTGATAACTATAATAATTTTAACATGAAGAATTTTATCATGCCGTTGTTGTTTACGTAAAGATGTTTATCATCATTATTATATTATTTATTTAACGAAGAATTTAGATACGTTAACACGGGAGTTTCAAGTCGACTGGGAGGTGCGCAACGCACCTCATCACTTGTATGGTCCCCTTGAACGATAACTCCCCACTATTTTTCTCTGTGTGTTTATATATATATATGTGTATGTGTGTGTGTGTGTGTGTGTGTAAATAGAGACATATAAAAGTAACACCTCACTCTGTTTATACTCATCCATTTTTGGATATTAATTGAATTCGTTACATCTCAAATTGTGCATAAAATCGCGATAAATTATATGATTAATGCGACATCCAAGTACAACGATTATTACAACAATTAATAAAGTTCAAGGCTTAAAAATAATCATGATTTATATAGAAGAGGAGAAAAAGAAATAATAATAAAAATTTGTTTATGCAGTTGGTGAGAATCGAAACTTATTATTAATTAATAGAACTGTCGAAGGTTATTTGGCAATAATTTGTCATGTACTTGGGTTTATATACAAAAATCAATAATATAAAAATAAAAATAAAAATAAAATAAATAAATATATTGATATTGAAAATTTTTTTTTAATATTAAGTGAGAAATATTTCCTCGTGAATGACGAGAAAATTTATATTTGGTGTAAACCAGTGATGAGGGTCAATGTTAGTTCGTACAATGATTTACCTAAATAACATGAAAATTAAACGTATATTTCCATTATTTATATTATCATCATTGAAATTTTTACTTTGAAAGTATATCAGACGACTTGTTGCTTGTACTGTGAGTACATATATATAATACACACGTGTGATTATATCATATGTTTGTGTTTTATCTTCGATATTACCTAACAATATTTAATCCACTATTACTCACATACATAAATAAATCTTATTATTATAATAATAATTATTATTATTATTATTATTATTATTTGTAAACGAGAATGTAACCTATGATGGATATATAAATTCTTTTATACTGGCAAATGTTTGCAGTGGGATCGGCATAACCGACAAATGTTATACAGAAATTCATCAATAAAAATGTGTTGTCAGTGGATAAAATGAATTTCAATAAAAAAAATTTTTTTTATTACTATTTATTTCTTATATATTGTAAATATTTTTTTGGTTTATTTATCGAGTATAATTTAATTATAATTATAATTATAATTATATTTTAAACATTATTTATATATATATATATATTTTTTTTTTTTTTGATTAAAAATGAAAATAATCGTGAGTGTGAATACAAATAAAAAAATATATGAATAAATTTAAATATAAGACAGTGAATGGATTTATGATGATAAATCACATTGTATATATTATATATATATATATTTTTTTTTCAATATTTTCAATAATATGCCAAGGAGAGAAATAAAAAATAAAAAAAAAAAAAAAAAAAAAAGAAGAAGAGAAAATACGTGAGAACCTTCCGCGATCTGTGTAACGTGTAATGCAAATATATTTTGTTGGGGACATTATTATATTTTGATGTGGTGCGCGGACCGTTTTGGTATGGTCGGTCTCGTGTTACGTCTGGAATGGTCCAAAGCTGTGGGCATGTGTACAACAACACTATCACACATCGAGTGATACATGAGGCTAAATTCCACACGGCAAAAATCTCCCAATCACATTTCCTTCTTTACATTTTTTTTTTTTTTTTTTTTTTTTATTTCAAATAAAATAATAATTTAAAAAATATTTTATGGAAATAAGAAGAAATAAATACGAATATATATATATTTATATTATAATTACAATTGAATTTCATACAAATATATACACGTATGTTTAAATATATAAATTATTTATATAAATTTATTGAAATAAGAATAAAATAATATAAAAAAAATTGTAATATACAATAGATCGCGGTCTGTTGAAACAATTTTTTTTTTTTTTTTTTTTTTAATTTTTTTTTTAAATTTCTTTCATGGTTTGTTCAAACGAGTCATTAGATCGAATCACGACTCAACCATTCAACAAAATTTATTTGCAATCGTAAACATATATAATGTATGAATAAGTATTGTGTATGTGTCTTTCGTGATTTCACCGTTTTTCTTCGAAATTCCATTACACCTCCATTGATACCCCATCGACAAATCAACACTGCAAAACATATAAAAAAAAAAAAAATTAAATTAAATAGATAGAATGAAATAAAATGAAATAAAATTTATAAAGTGCCATATTACAAAAAAAAAAAAAAAAAAAAAAAAAAATTATGGATAGCGTAATTTCATTGACAATTTTAAACCGTCCATTACACCAATCACATAACGGCCATTTTTTTATGATAAAATATTCTCCTACCCTTCGTCATCATATACAACAAACACACACACACACACACACACACACACACACATATTATGCTATATTGCATATAACCAGTACGTATTGTGTGTATTATACCTTGTCAAGTTCCTCGCGATGCATAAGAAAAAAAAAAGAGCAGTAGAATAAGTAGAAGCATAAGAAGCATAAAAAGCATAAGAAGAAGAAGAAGAAGAAGAAGAAGAAGAAAGGATGAAGGATATAGTGAGAGGTAGTAAAAGGGTATGAGAGAAAAGAGGAGAGAAAACGAGAAGCGAATGGACATTAAAGAGAATAAGAGTGAAGGAAAAACAAACGAAAATGAGAGAGTACAAGCTATAAGAGCTAGGTATTGGGCTTTGGCCCTGGTGAACAACACAACAGTATATACGAGGGGGTGGACTGGTAGAATGGAGGGTAGAGGGGAGAGCGACATTCCAGAAGGCGGCGGCGGTGGTTCTCGTGGGAAACTAAAGAGCAAGAGAGTGTATAGAGAAGGTCCGAGCGACCACTCTCTCTTTGGAGACGAGAAAGATGGGTTGGGAGAGGGGAAAAAAAGAGAGAATTGTAGCCGTACGACGTTATATATATGTACACTTATAGACAAACATCGGTTACGGGTCAAAATCAGTTATTTATATTTATTACTTTTATTTCTTTTTTTTTTTTTTTTTTTTTTTTTTTTTTTTGTATCGCCTTATTGAAACAACTCTTTACCAGAAATAAATATACATATATAGATATATAAATATAAAAATAAAATGTATACTTATCTATTACGTATTTTCGTGTTTGAACGCGTATATGAAGTAAAGGATGAGCATGCGGTTGCGCGAGAATGAACCTCCCTCATGCGTCGTCGACTTTATGACTTTCACGCCAAGATCATACAATTAATCCGACACGTCATTAGCTACGGTGGTGGACGCGTGACGCATTCGTGCGTACGACCATGGAGACCGTCTCGTCGCGCCTCCTTTCTTTTTTTATTCACCTCTTCTCCTCTCTCGGGCCTCCTCGTCCCCTCACCCTACCCCCCACACTCACTTACGCCATACTCTCATGTTTGACGTATACCACACACGAACACACATACACACACACACACACACATATATATATATATATATATAGTGTTGTAATGCTTTATTTCGCATTGTCAGACTCTTGGCTCCTGAAGGCGCTGCTACCACACAGTATTATTCCACTGATGCTGCTGCATCCTCTTTAGTTTTGTTTTTTATTTCTTTTCTTTTTCTTTTTTTTTTTTTTTATTTTTTTATTTTTTTACTTATTTTACATTCTTTCACTTGAAATCAAATAATCTATTAAATTAAATAGAAAAGTGATATAGTGGGGTTGGGATAGAGTTTTTTTTTTTTTTTTTTTTTTTTTTTCATGTGTACAATGATAAAATTTAATTAAAATTTAATAAATAAATTTGAAAAATGATATTTTATATAATAATTATTGAGTGTAAATAAAATATGAAATTTAATTATTCACATAATGAAAAAAAAATATATATATATATATATATATTATGTGTACGTATATTTCAACCAATTGTACATAATTTATTCATTCTTTGTTGTGCAATTGGTCCCGTCAGAACACCCAGTATAAGTCAAGTGGTGGAACAAAAGAGAAAAAAAAAAAAAAAAACAATAATAAATAATAAAAAAAAATAAATAATAAAAAAATTTAAAAAAAAAAAAAGAAAAAAAAAAAAAGTGGGGAGAAGAAGAGTTTGCAAGTTCGAGAGCTGCGTGAGATGGGAAACCGAAGGGATATCGAGAGAGAGAGAAAAGAAGGTGGAGAGTTAATTGAATCCGAGCAGCGTATAAGTGGAATGGCCTATTCCGCCAGCTCTCCGCTCGTCCACTTCTTCTTCTTCTTCTTCTCCTTCTCCTTTGTTTATTATTATTTTTTTTTTTTTTCCCCCCTGCAGTATTATATGTATATATATTTTCTCTTTCTCTTATGCGGTGTACACTGCGAAAAGAAGGGTTACAGAAGATCGCAAGAGTCAAGGTGGACGCGAACCGAAGGAAAGGCGGAAGGGACGCTATGAAGATAAAGTGAATGAGGCGGAGGAGTAGAACATTCCTTTGTCTCTGCACACAGTCACTTGTATATTTCATCTATATATATATATATATATATATATAAATATATGAACGCCCCGTAGTGGCTATTATGTCGACTTGTATCTTTTCCTTAATTTTTCAACGCGTGTTTTCCTTAAAAAACTATATGACATTTAATCCCCCATTGGTATATATATACATACATGTTTAAAAAAAAATAATATTTCTAAAGTGTTCAATATATAATCAGTTATATATTTGTTGTAAATTTGTGAAATACAGGGTGGGGAGAGAAAAAAAAAAAAAAAGTAATAGTAAGAGACGAAGAAACAACGTGATAAGGTGATGTGAATGAAAGAGAACAGATACTTGCTTGGATGACGATGGGGCGGGCTGTAGGCAGATGAGAGTATATAGTATAAAGGGAATGTCGAAGTTTATATATATATATATATATGTGTGTGTGTGTGTGTGTGTGTGTGTGCCAAAAAAAAAAACATGATTGTATGTATATATATATATATGTATATATAAAACCAGTTCGCTTGGTAGGTATAAACAACGAAAGAAGAGAGTTGAATGCGACGTGTGCGCGTTGATGCTGTTAGCAGCAGCACTCTTGCAATTCGGCCACTGCTCAAGCGTATAATATGCGTGAAACGTGTGCTTATAAGCATATATGCATATAAAAGTGTAGTCCAGTTGGTCTACTGTACCTTTGGCACGTCACGTTTCTTTTTTTTTTCTCTGTTTGTTGGGTGTTGACGTTGGTGAAATTGCACCGATATACCAACAAACAAAACAAAACGAAAATAAAATGAAAAAAAAAAAAAAAAAAAAAAAATTGATAGCACGTAGAGGTTACTATCACATAAACTGTATATATTATCGTTATGGTGGTAATATTTTATTCCTCTATACAATATAATCTTCATACATAAGTGCACACATACAATTTATTATATAGTGCAATTGATGGATTTTTATTTGATTTATTTCAATGAAAATAATATCATGTATTTTTAATTAATTTTTATTTATTTATTTATTTATTTATTTATTTATTTATTTATTTATAAACAAAAACAAAAAAATTGAAATATGTTATATATTTTTACCATGAAAATATGAGGAGAAACTTATGCGTATAGAGCTCATTACTTGGTCCAAGCATGTAATGACACTGCGTATGACACGCAATAAAATGTCGTGGTTAGCTGTAGAATTTTATACTCGACGATTAAGTTTCTTGTGTGACGACACCGCGCATAGTATATACATGTGGATATATATATATATATATATATAAACATTTGAAGGCTCTCTCAACGGCGTTAAAGTTAAATTACGAAAAAAAAAAAAAAAAAAAAAAAAAAAAAAAAGTGCAGACAAAAACCGCAAAATGAAGAGAAACGATAATGACGATAAGTCTTGCCGACTTGAGACGATAATAAAAACAAAAAAGAACCCAGACGAGTCACGAAATTTTTACAGCCGTGAAATACCGGAAATTCGATCCGGGGGCCCACAAGAAGAAAACAAAACTTATGATACGTGGCACTCGCGCCGACAGAAGAATAAAGATAAGAAGAGAAAAAAATAATAATAAATAAATAAATAAATAAATAAATAAATAAATAATAAATAGAAGAAGAGAAAAAAAGAAAAAAAATGTGGATAAGGTACGTGTCAATGTGAAAAATTGGATAAGGATATTTCAGTTGACGTATACAAGTATACGGATGTTGATTGAAAATGAATCAACTAAAAATAATAAAAAGTGAGAAGAAGTAAGCGAACAAGCCAGCAACGATTAGGTGTTTGGGAGTCCATCCTTCCTCTAATTGACAAATTGGAATCTTATTAGAAGCTCGTGATGTGGCAGGGGAGAAAGTAGAGAAGGTAGAGAAGGTAGAGAAGGCATGACGCGTTTAGGCAGTCCAGTGTTGAGTCGACGATGCAAAATGATAGGGGAGGGGACCATTGAGAGACGAGTTTTATCGGTCGTGTGTTTCTATTCTCATTCTCTCCATCTTTATTTATATACACATATATACCTACCTCGCTTCAAAAAGGTAACAAGTTGTTGATGGTAGTGGTAGTGGTAGTGGGGCATAATATGTGGATACTCCAACACCAACAGGTTGTAGAGTGGCTCGCGAGCTAAAAGCCACCAATGCCACCAATGCCACCAATGTCCACCATACCAAACCAATACAAGAGTGTTTTGAATCCTACTGGGATGCCGGCCGACAACCAAATGCCACCCAGGAAGCGTTCGCGCGTGCGCGCTCTGTGTGGCCTCGGGAAACATCGACCACCGGGAAGAACCGAATATAACCGAATGCTACCGAATTTATCCGAGTATCCCCGAACGGGACATATGCTCGGCCACCCGGTAGAGCGCGCGCGTGCCGCGTCCTGTGTGGTCTCTGCTACTCTGCTCCTGCAAACTTTCGCTCCACGAGCGAGCCCACCAACCTCAAACATCTTGGCGCTTCTTTTCATTTTTATTCTTTCACATTTCATTTTCACTTATCCACCAACCCCACAAAATTATTTTTTCAATTGATTATTTTCGTATTACTTACAATTAATAATTCAACTAGACGACTCATCACTCACATCATTATAAGTCAAATGTCCAAACTTCATGATATATGAAATTAAATAAATAAAAAATATATATATATATATATATATATAAGGAACGCGTGAGAAAATTTTAGATTAAGGTCATACACTCGCACAAGCCAATATGTAAACGAAAATTAAAGTAAAAGAAGATAAGATAAAAAAATTTAAAAAAAAAACAAATAATAAAATAAAAACAAGAAAAAATCAGTAAAGGTAAGGCGTGTGAGACCGCGGTATGAGGCTCGCGCGATGATTGGCCCGGGCCATAAACAGTATTTTCATGTGTAAAATGTAAATGGGCCCCTCGTGCCGTTGAAAAAGAGAGAGAGAGAGTCGAGTTCAAAGAGCCGCCAGTTGTTAAAGAGCCCATATATACTCGATTTTTCGTTGAAATCATTCTCGTACTCTTTCTATTTAGTCTTCTTCACCAACACTGTAATATATTCATCAGATATGCATACACACATGTTAACGCACGTGCGATCGTGAGTATTTTCGTTATAAAAAATGAAGAGTGACAAGTATACACGTGTGTGTGTGTGTGTGTGTGTGTTTGTGTGTGTGAGAAGATCTGGTAAGAAGGAGTAGAAAGAGTACACACACACACACACACACACACACACACACACACACACATACGACATATATATATATTGGTTGGCATGATGGGCGATGGATATAAAATTGTATCTCTCTCCTGTTCTCATACTCTTCCTGTGAAACAGACCCTTTCTCATTGATGTTGAAGGTGCGGCTCACAGCACCAAATCTATTTTATATATTTCAAACCTTTTCTAGACCTTTCACAATATTTGGCCCCGGCATATTCTTGAATAAGAAACGAAGTAACCGCCGCCAATGATACGACCGGTCACTCTTGGTCCTTATTGGATAGTTGTGGCCTTTGCGGCGCGAATCGTCCTCTGGACTTGCTATACACACGAGTGATTGATGGGATACAGTGGAATAGCCTCCTTTGTATGCTCTTTTACCTATCCTGTCTAAATCCCTATTTCTCCTCCCTCCCCTCCAACATTTTGTCGTTTTCTTCATCCGACTCTTATCGTCGTGGGTATATGTAGTCGGTGTATCTCTGTGTTTTTCTGTATCGTGTTCGCAAACGCAATCGACCATCAGCATCCAGGGACGTCCGTTAATAATATAAAATTTAATTTAACCACGAAATGTCCATCATATCAATAATATTTCGTGTAATATCATGTTGATAAAATGAAAAAATAAAAAAAATTATAAATATATAAAAGAAAGAAAAAGAGAGAATGGAGAAGAGTAAATTAAAAGTAAATAATAAAGATGATTGGTTGAAATATAATTGGGAAAAATCATGATGGAATCAATGAGGTGACTGTGTTTTGGATGATGATGATGATAATAATGATGATGATGATGATGGGTGAATAGCGATATAAATAAGGGAAGTCAAGATATGAGACGCCCAACTGGTGCCCGTTAAAGAGCCACACCTGAAGAAGGAGAGTCCTGAACAGAGTCCCGGGCCCATTCTCATCGTGTTTTGTGCAGGTATATAAATTCTGGTGCTATTATTGGGGTTTGTGCCTTCTCACAGGAGAGACCCCTCCATGTCGGTCTCTTTGAGCGGCTTCTCTCTTTCCGCCACTCTCCACCAGTCTTGCCTTCCTCTCACCCTCCTGTGGCGCGGTTGACCACTACTTTTGCTCATGTGTATAGTAGGGTAGGTTGCCTTGTGCTGTTATACTACTGCTTATTGCACACTGACTTTTTCTTCTTCTTCTTCTTCTTCTTCTTCTTCTTCTTATTCTTCCTTAGGCTCCTCTACTTTTTCCAATGTGTCCGTTCTCTATTCCCTCATGGAAGTTTGTTCTTTGGCCGCGGTTATATCCGGTGTCGTCACCGCTTTTTATTTGTTTTCCCTCGTATCCACACACATTTGCTAAACACATCCCAAATTATACATGGTCCACGATAAATATTTGCGCCATCCATTATTTCTCTTCATTTTCCATGTATTTTATATAGGTACACAGTAAACCGCTTGACTCATGCATTCCCCAAGAGTTTGACAAAAAAAAATAAAATAAAATAAAATAAAATAAAAAATAAAAAGAAAACTTGATATTGTGAATATATATCTTCGTTTTCAACTTTTATATACTAAATTATCATACCCAAATATTTCTATCTATTCATCAATTTAAAAATATTTTGGTTCTCTGATAACCATCAATTTTTTATTTAGATATAATTTTTTTCTTAAAATTTTTTTTTTTTTTTTTTTTTTTTCTTCATAAAATTATAATATAAATCGAAAAATTCGCAAACACAGAGTAAAGAATTTTGAGATAGAAATATAATATTATATATATATATATATATGATTGTATAGTTGTTTGACTTCACTTTACGTATTCTCGTTCACCTCGGTTAAATGACTTGAGAAATAAAGCAGTATATGCCTGAATGGCATTGTATCTGTTCCCAAGTGGTTATAATTGAGCATTGAAAATAATTTACATATTGTATATGTGGTAAAATTAGCAATTCACAATGCGATTATAGACGATCCAAGAATCGTTTCACATGTACTTACACTGTCCTCATCCCTGTTTAACGCATCTCATTATCATCGATATCATCGCATTCACTGAGAATCGATGAAAATAATCGACTTCCATATTCATTATATACATATATATATATAAGGAATGAATTTGTCGTTATATACGATAACATCAATCCGTATCAATTCATTATTATATAAATATATATATATATGTGTGTGTGTGTGTGTATACAGACATTTTGAATGTCCTTCAATAGAGAAAATACATACAGTAAAATAGTAGTACAAGATAGGTGAGGTATTGGTATACCGATATACACTTATATCTTATCTCAATAGCTGTATTGAAAGAGGATTGAAAAAAAAAAAAAAAAAACCTGATAGAGTGACGGCTAAACATTACACATTTACGTATACACATACATTGATGATCATGATGATGACAAGGATGAAAAAAAAAAAAAAAAAAAAAATGATATGATTTATTATTGTCAGTAGTGCGTCGAATCTGTTTTTATATACTCGTTATTTGGATTGAAAATAAAGTTTTTTTTTTTTTAAATTTTGTTTAAAATACCATTGATATATATTCATTATATTACTAATTATTATTCATTGGATATGGCTATTATTGAAATAATAATGGGGGTTGAAGTTGACAAATATTATATAAATACGTTTGAGTGAAGATTATTCAGTTGACAATCAATTTATCTATAGATAAGTATATACAGACATTTACACACAGATATGATTTTAGCGATGTATATATTATTATGGGCTACATGTAAATATATATATTTTGACATGTATTACGTGAAGAAGATGACGCGTGAAACCGTGAACTTGGGATAAAGACAAGTCAAGAGGAAATACATTGATAAATGCGCGGTTGAGTGCCACATGAAATTATATAGTTTGAATAGAGTACGAAAGATGTGACAGGGGAGGAAAAAAAAATAAATAAAATAAAATAAAATAATAATAAGGAAAGAAAAAAAAAATATATATAAAAAATGCTTGAAGAAAAAAGTGATATAGAGGGAAGAAAAGTGGGTGTGGATTGGGACGATTTTGCGAGTGTTAAAGAGAGAGAGAGAGAGAAAAGGAGAGCATATGCGACGGTAGACCAAGTTTTAGATATATCATTCATATATAAGTACATGTAACTTTCCTTCAGGGATCTCGCACCTGTCCTCGTTTAGTAGGCCCACCGACCACGCCCACGACCAATCCACGAGCGTTCACAGGCGTGACGTCAAAGATCCATGTGGGATTCAACTGGTGGGATCACACGAGTGGCCGTGCCTGCGGGGACCACGAGGTGGTACAGGTGGGGGATTGTAGGCCCAGCCCGGCCCGCTGTGTCTGTTCGCTCGTGTGTTTTGAGTCCTCAAACGTATTCGGTTGTCTGCCAAAGCTTGCATTTCCCAATACTAATTCATAAGGAAAACTCTTCAACGTTTTATTCACCATTGACAATGCACATTTTTGTGGGAAAAAAAATATTATAATAATAATTATTATTATAATAATAAAATATAAACAAAATCACAAATGTCATATGTGAATTTTACATATACATTATTGTATTTTTTATTGAGATATTTTTCATTATATATATAAATATATATATATATATATTTTTTTTTTTCCATCAATATTATTCAATATATATACATGTCATTGAATCGGTTGTATAGTGTAATACAATATTGTTCAGTGATAAAAATCAATGGTATAATTAAAGTGTTGTTTATATAATAATTATTATTGAGTGATGTTACCCGACGGATAAATCAAATTGCAACTGTGATAAAAATCATATTTATTTTAGTGTTAATTGATAAATCACGCGATATATTTTCATTGTGTATTTGTGCGTGGGTGAATACATCATTTATGTATATACCTCTACTATTTATATATATGTGAACGAGTGCGTACGTGCGTGTACGCGTGTGTGTGTGTGTGTGTGTGTGTGTATATGTGTATAAAAGTTGTAGGTTGTGGGCGCGAAAACGAAGAAAGTATTAAAGTGGTTTCTGTTATATCGGGGTGTGATGCCCTGGTTATGGTTAGTTGTGAGTAAGGCTAGAGGTAAGAGGCGGTGGTGGTTATCATCGACGCCCTCAGGTGAACAACAACTGGGCCTCCTTGGTCGTTGGCTAGCCACGTGATTATGGTGCAATTAAAAGGCACCGCTCGGCCGGTCTTGTACCTCCGTCAAAACAATCACTATCAACCCCACCACCATCACCATCATCACCACCATCATCATCATCACCATCACCATCATCATCATCACCATCACCATCACTACCACCATTACCACCACCACCACCACCACCACCACCAAAATCATCATCACAATTATCATCATAATAATTATCATAATAATTATCATAATTCTCATTATCATCATCGTCACCATCATTATCATCAATATCATCACCACCATCACCACTTAAATCTTTGTAATTACCAAAATAATAATTATATACATAAAAATCAAAAACAACAACAACAACAGCAACGTTACAAAGTAAAACGTAAACCACCACCGAGAATACTCTTGATTATTTTGTTGACGCTTTGGCTCCCGGCGCTCAATGGTCCCAGTGGTGTTTCAGCGTGTGGCCCTGGTAGAGGAGGTGGACGCCGGCCTATTCTTCGTAAACTAACACCTTTAGTGTTTAAACAACACGTGCCTAATGTCAGTGAGAATACATTACCCGCTAGTGGACTTGCTGAGGGTCGTGTTTCAAGACATGATTCAAGATTTAGGGATCTTGTACCGAATTACAATGCTGACATTATATTCAAGGATGAAGAGGGCACTGGCGCCGACAGGCTTATGACCCAGGTGACTATTCATATATATCATATGTCTTTCCTCAATTTTACATATATATAAATACATTATATACTCACACACACACAGATGTATATAATTTGCTTTTTTTTTTTTTTTTCTTTTTTTATATACACGCCCTATATCAACTATACATTAATTTGTTTTTAATTCTTTTTCATCTTATATACACATATAACTATTTAATATATAGTAGTGTATAAGTGTGAAGGCATAAAGTTTATTTGTTTTTACTGCCGCTCGTTAGCGTTTTATTCAAGTGCATTTATTGCTGTTTATTCGTCACTTGGCACCTTACTCTTCAATACCACAATACACTTTATATATATATATATATATATATATATATTTATATCCATTGTGTGTATTATTACATTCAAATTTTCATGGGAGATGTATATTTTATTATTCATTACCAATGGCACTGTGATTTTCCATAAAATACAATGCAAACATATATTACATTCACATACAACATCAGAGCAAAGATTTTTTACTGTGCGTCATATATTTACACATACTCATACAACAATATATATATATATATATATATTCGTACTAGATATCATATTTTACCATACATATTGGGTGTATTATTGACAGAATAAGATGCCATCTTATCTTTCAATGACAATATCCGTCTGAGTACAATATTGTGTTGACCATATTCCATTTCTACGTAGAAGATTCGTTCAAATATTATCACATTAATTTCAACAAAATTTCGACAAATTTCATATAATATTTATACACACTATATTTTATATTTAGACAATGACACTGTTTTATTATTATTATTTCTTTATTTATTTTATTTTAAGTAATAATGGAAAAAAAAAAAAAAAAAAAAAGAAAAAAGTAATAATTCATTGGGATTCACTGTGATATTGATCAATAATAATTTTATATAATTGACGATATATTTTTGGTTTTATAACGATTATAATGTTTAATTTGATAATTCACATAAATTAATAATTATAATATTTTTTAATTGATTATAAATTGTACTCTGCTATTATTTCTACATGTAATATGTAAAAATATATTTAAAGTATTTTTTTTTTTTTATTTATTTTTTTATTTCTTTATTGTTTTTTAATTCGAGTTATTTATGTGAATTTTTTTTTTTTTTTTTTGTCGCTTTTTATGTTGTGGTTTTACATGTGTATTTTAAATCACATATATATGTATAAGGTTTCTGACACTCTGATTGTTATTGTCACGTCTTGAGACCCGTAGCAATAAACATTTAAAAGGAAACAGGCGCAGTGTGCAAGGTGGAATATGATTGGGATACAAGTCCAATTATATATATATTATTCAACGAGTATATATAAACGTTTATAAATAAATGGAAAGAGAAAAAATTTATAGAGGGTGGGATATAAATAAATTGACAAATAAATACGTTTTTTTTTTTTTTAATAAATATAATATTTTTCATATTTATACAAAAAAAATAAAATATAATAAATAAATAAATAATAAAATTTTTTCGTTCAAAGAAAGATAAAGGGGAATAAGAGAGCGAGAAAAATGTAAGATGATGAATTTTATATGTAACTCATTTTTTAAATATGAAATTTTTTTTTTTTTTTTTTCTTTTTTATCTTTTGTATTGAAAGTAAATCGATGATTTTTATTCGTGTATACAAATATAAATGAAATAGTAATTATGATAGGGGTAAAATTTATATGACAAAAAAAAATGGACATTGATTTCATCAGAGTCTGATACATTTTATCTCATTTATAAATATATATATATATACATGTTATTGCATACACCCGGTATCTTGAGGCGCCACGTGTGACTATCGAGTTTCTTCATTGTGATATATGTGTGCAACACATCCAATCATCATTAGTAATGTAGACAGCGAATAAGAAATTGCCCAGTATACATTACATATTTTTTTTCACATACACAATACAATATTTATAATAAATCAAAATATCGTATAATATCACGTATCGAAATATTGCAAAAAATTAAAAAAAAAATCGTAATTACTATTTTAACAAAAAAAATTTTAATTCACGTAGACGAGTCAAATGTTGAAAAACAAAAGTATTTAGAGACGGTCATGGTATTCAAATGAATCACTTTATAAAATATATCACGAGGAGTGCAAAGGTGGATGAGGTAGACGTGGTAGATGGATTGTAGGGGTAAAGAAAGAGGAGCCTTTTCTACAGTCAGAGTTACTTATGGTCGGCTGTCTGTAGCGTGTTACTAATGAGCAGGGGATTAGCGCTGTTAGATCCGCGCTGTAGTCTATACCACTGAGAATTGCATGTTAAAAAAAAATTAATAATTATAATAATAATAATAAATATACATTTACAGTACAAAATATTCACGGGAGCGCGTATTCCCACACAAACTCGTATGTATTTACACGATATTGTGTCAATGTTAATGTTCATTTATATTAATTTTTTTATTTTGTTTTTATTAATGGCGAAAAATCGATTAAAAATTAACAAAATGAAGTGGGTAAAGTTGTATATGTATACATAATGATTTTTGAAAATGCGTATCCGAGAATAATGTTTATAATGAGCGACAGGTATACATATATATGTATATTGAAACGAGTGGTAAACTATATAGTTGATCACCGCCCTCCCTTTGTCTATAAAGAAACTCGCTCTTGGTCCGCGCCGCCGCTAATTAAGGTCGCTGAAGAGGGATTGCCGTTTGAGTTTTTAGGACGAAAACGGTTTTACACCGCGTTAAAAGTCAAACTATATATATATATATATATATATTCACTTATACATGTTACCTGATGCGTTCTTCATTCTCATATATTTATTTTTTTATATATTTTTTGTTTGTTTCAATCATTTTTTTTTTTTTCTCCATCTTCATCTTCTTCTCTCAATTTTTTTTTTCTATTTTTTTTGTTTTTTTTTGTTTTGCGTACTGTCTTTTTATCGTGTTATTTCTTTTCCTTGTCTTAATTTGCCTTCTAGAATATTTCTCATCTATTTCTCGTCATTGATTCGGCTCATTACACGAGAATTTTATTGCATACGTATCATAAACATTGATATTAATGAGATATATATATTTTTAATTTATCATCATGCTCGTGTGCATTCAAACATTTTTATAAAAAAAAAAAAAGTCGTATACACAAAAATATTTTTTCTCACGATATTCTTGATTCATAAGTGAAGTCTTATAAATTTTTAACACTATATAATGTAATAAATACACGTTATATATATTTTTTTTAATTTTATTTTAAATGTGTCGATTAAATAGTTGTGGTTGAAATTGTGTTTGATCATGAGGAATAAATAAAAGAAAGGGCACACAAACTAGGACGAAAGGATTTTGTTATATATATATATATATCTCATTTATTCTTGATGTAAAGTGATCTTTGTGACCACTTCCTTCCTACATGACAGGACGGGATCCGATGACCAGTTTGAGGTCGACAATGACCGACGTGGGAAAGGAACGACACTGATTCTCGTTGTTCGGTCTCTTTCTTTCTGTTTAACTTTTTTTTTTTTTTTTTCTTTCTCCCTCCTCACCCATACAGTGTTTTTATTCTTTGCTTTCTGTTTCCACTATATATATATATACACAGGTATATGTCAATATAATATTTTTTTTTTTTTTTGGTCTCTTTGTATTTTGACACAACATGTAAACAGTGTGCTCTTTTAGCTGTCTCATTTCATTTTTGATCAAACATAATAATTCATGAGTGAAAAAAATTTATGTGTGTACTTAAAAATTCGTTTTCTATCTATACCTACGTCCACCACACCACATGATCAACATATGCCATTATTATTATTATTATTATTATTATCTGGTCACATTCATTATTATTATTATATAAATAGTATAAATAAAAAGGGAGAAAATGCCAATAACAAATGAAATTATTAATTATATAATTTTGTGTAAAATTATCAATCTCACATAATTTTTTTGTTTATTTTGTTTTATTTTGTTTGTTTTTTTTTTTTTTTGTTTTAATTTATTGGTACGTATATTATATACAATTGTTGAAATAAATAATGTATATGTGTGTTTTAATATTGCACAAGTGAAATAATTTGACAAAATGTATGTGTATATTTTTATATGTATAAGCGCTTTGTTTTGTTTAACATATAATGATATCGGAGTACATGAATCGGGAGTATTCCCCATCATGAATAAACATGTAAATGTATGGATATGTAATGCGTGTGTGTGTGTGTGTGTGTGTGTGTGTGGGTGTGTGAGTGCTCTCAGTAACGATATATTTCAAATACTGTATGTATAAACACACATACATCTTGTTGCAATTTCATGTTAAATACCAACTACTGCATACGACTTGATAAATATAAATAAATATAAATTTATCTAACTGTATAATTTATGTTAACAACATGGCATTGTGCATTGTGCACCAATACTCATATAGATATGTGAATATTTCAAGTAATTAAATGAAAGCTTCCAACCTAGGTCATGTTCGACTTATTTTATTTCAAAGAAATAAAACAAAAAATATTGCACATTGTGAGGAAGATTTTTTCTTTTTTTTTTTGGTTTAAATGTACATGAATTTTTGCGAGTAATTGAAAAATAAAAAATAATAATAATAATATATAGGTCATTTATTTTATTTGAATTTTATTTAAATTTTAAAATTAAATAAAATGTAAATGTAAAAAGAAAAAAAATAAATAAATAAATAAATAAATAAAAACACGAGTATGAGATGATGAAGTATAGGAGTAAAAGAAAAAATATCATCTGATCATTGTGACGTGATTTATGTGAATTATACTGAGGTATCTATATACATCGTGTAAATACATATATGTATATTTATATAGATTTTAATACAACATATAATACCGTCGTATAGTTAACCATAGGTCACATGTAATCTACACGTATATACCGATCGGTAGAATATATTTCCCATGGGCATATTATACTTTATGATGTCTGTGATCCCGTGTGACGACACACATTACAAACATTGCACAGAATATATATATATATATATATATATACGCGTATACATTGAAATAAAATAAATATAAAATTTATCATTGATCTTGCTATTTTTAAAATCTTTTATAACATAATTTTTTTCTTTTCTTTTTATTTTTATTTATTTATTTTTTTTTTTTGTTTATTAAATTTTCGTGAATTGACTTTTATAATACAAGTTGCGATTCTTTCTAAAAACTCATGGTATTTTTCTCGGTATAGTCGTGAAGTAAACGTCGCACACATCGCGTTGGAATTTTATTTGGTTCGTTGATGTGGATTCGCGCGATGGTTGACAAACGCCAAGCGAACGCTTGGCGTTCGTCAAAGATTTCACGAGTTAGTAAAAAAAACGCACACTCCACTCCCTACCCCTCCACTACCTCTCATCCCCCATTCTTTTAACCCTTGCATTCCTCTCGTTTGTATAAAAATTCCGTCGTGGCCTTGTTATTTATCGTCCTAATTTAAAACATTCGACGTTGAGTGGGACGCGATGGAATGCATCGGGGCCCCAAAGACTTTGGAACTTGTACGTGTATGAGAAAGAAAATGAAAAAGACAACTAATACAACAAATATTACCGCGTATATATGTACCTCTATGGACATTATATACCATTGGTACATATATATCTGTGCGGTCGTCACGCGCATTCTCATATCTAGTTGTATACATACACATGTATATATATATATACGTATATGAGTCTGTTCACATTGTAACGACGAGAGATAGAAAGGGAGAGAGAATGGACGCGCAGAGTAATTAATTTAACTTCTTGCCCCGACTATGGCGGCTGCTAATGGTTTTCTTGTACCTCGTGACGTCTCTCGTCGCCTTTAGGACCGCACCGATTTTTCGTGATAAAATATTTCACTTTTTATTTCTCACATGAGTACAAATAAATGGGATATTAGTACTATATTTTGAGTCTCTTGAAATATCATAAAAAAAGAAAAAAAAAAAAAAAAAACAAAATTTAATAAATAAATATTTTTATGCAATCAATGAAATAAAAAAATTTCTTTTTTTTTTGTAAATGATTTTTTTTTAATTTTATTATTTTATTTTATTTTTTTTTTTTTTTTTTGGAATTGACGTTAATTAATTATGAGTGGCGCGTGAGCCTTGACGGGAAGAAACTTTTAATCATTTTTTTTTTGTTTTTTTTTTTTTTTCTTTCCACTCCCAGAATGGAACACGAATGTATTGAGTATAGAGTAAGGGCGGCGATCATTTTGTGTTATATTCAGCCTGCGGGGCGTTAACGAGGCGGGCAAACACAAGAATGAACCAGAGAATGGTTATATATGCATGTATGCAATATTGTTGGGTAGAAAAGAGGGAGTGAGAAAGGCAAGGAGAACTCTAAAGACGAAAGGAACATTGCAAGAATACACCAATAATATATATATATATATAAATGTAAAAGTAAATGTATGTAGAGGAAAGATGAGAAAAAAAAAAACGATCCTTCAATAAGTCAAGGTGTGAACGATTCTTCTTTCATCTCTACATGCGTATATAGTCACATATATATATATATATTGGTTTTTATTTTATTTTTATTATTATTGAGAATAATCTACTTTCAATGATTGTGCAATAAAACTTTTTATATTTTGTAAATTCAAAAAAATTTCTACTTACAATATTTCGTATTTTTATATTTTCTTATATATTTGTATCTGACAATTGAATAAATTTACTCAACAATTTATTTATTTCAATCAAACACTGTCTCGATAAAGTTGCACTTTGTGAATTTTTTTTTTTTTTTAGTGTTTCTCGTCTGTTTGATGTTTAGCTTGTCGTTTAATCGCCATTAACGAGCAGTTATCATTGTCACACCAGTCCACAAGACAAATGCACAAGATTTTATAACGAGTCGACGATCAGTCCGGAAGCATTTTCCTGTCAACACCTTCTGTATTCTTTCATTCCTCTATCGTACACTTATCACGTTTCAACGCTCCTATTTATCTCATATTTAATTATAAATATCAACACATCTATATATATATATATATATAATTTCTATTGACTGTATCCTTTAGGACACTTTTGTGTATTTAGATAATGGAAAGAAAAAAAAAAAAAAAAAAAATCTGGGTCCGCAACTAATCGAATATTTCATGCCAATATTTTCGTATTTCCCATTGTTTGATATACTTTTCAAGTTATTTTTTTCATTTTTCCTATCAATATTTAATGTCGATATATCTTTTAAATAGAGAATACAGATATTATTCGAAGAAAAATAAATTTCTTTTTTTTTTTTTTTTTTTTTTTTTTATGAGAAAAGAAGAGAAGGGAGTAGGGGGAGAGGGTGGATTCAAGCGTGAATAATTTGGAGGTAGGTACAGCGTGTTATATATAGCTGTAACAAATTGTCTGTACAAAATATTTTTCCCTTGAGACTAAGGAAATTTTTCTATTATTCTGCCTCTGGTTATTCAGAAGTTTATAATATTGAAGAAAGAAAAGAAAAGAAAAAAAAAAAAAAAACTATGGTATTTGTATGTTTGAGTTGTACATACGTGTATAACTAACAAACAACCAAATAGCTCTAGATAATAACTCACTAGAACTGAGGATCCAAGAGATTTTTATCAAATTCACGGTTGACATGATCGTTGCCTTTTATTTTCTCACTACGTTGATTCACACAGAAAATTCAATGAACCTTCTCTTATTGCTCACTAAATTATCGGTTAGATAACATCAAAATTCTTTATTAATGACACGTTAGATTATGTCAATGATGAAACATTTTTATCAATTTTATTGATGTTCAATATTAAAATATATGTATTTATAAAGCATAGAGATAGATGAAAAGAAATAAAATAATAATAAATAATATTTTTATTGGCTTACACTAGGATTCTACCTAGAAACACATGAGATTCCTCACTGCCACATGATTATACACGCTACTATGTCCTATAGAAAAATATACTAAAACTACTTTGTCCAACAAGGCTATCGATATAAACACAAACTTCAAAAAAAAAATTTTTTTTTTTTTTATTTTTTTTTTCTCTCTTAAATTACATCCGGGGACTATTCTCACCTTACGAATTTACTTCGCTGCGTGACATCTTTACCTTCGACATATAGGCCAACAAAGTTTCTTTTTTTAACTGTTCTAAATATTTCTATTCGTCCATTTAGTTTAGATGGATGAAGTCAAAAATCACACAATATACAATTATTCACAGTGAAAAAAAAAAAAAAAAAAAAAAAACTTTTAAATATTATATATCAGTTTTGAAATTATTATTATTATTATATTTTTTTGTATTTTTATTTATTCAGTGTTGAAGAAAAAAAAAAAAAAAAAAAAAAAAAAATACAATAAAAATTTATGATAATATTTCAAAAATAAGGATAAAAATTTTCTTTCAAGACAATGATAACAATATAAAATTGTGTTTTGTATGTAGATATATGACATTGAGTGAACGCATCTATATACGTATATGCATAATCATATTCAAGGTAGAGGTATTCACTCGAGACTCAAGACTCGACGATCATGTTGAGGAGGTTATATTCATCATCATCATCATCATCATCATCATTATCATCATCATCGCGTTATGATGCTCGTAAGATTTTACAAGCGATCGTATAACAGTCCCCGAGCTTTATTGTTACCGTCGTTGTCTCAGCGAATCTCTGGCGCAAAACCAAACCACCAACCACCAACTCGAAGTCTCTATTTTCTTCCTTCTTTATACACATTACACTTTACCATTTTTCTCCCATCATTTTGCTTATCTCCCTTTTATTTTATCATCGTTCATGACGAGTATTTGCGTCATATCAACGTCATTTTACGGCAAATCACCATAGAAATTTATCGTGCTTGGTACAATCTCTTACTCATTTCATGCCATCTATTTAATTTAAAAAAAAAAAAAAAAAAAAAAACACTTGCTACAACCTTTTTATATTTGAATACACGTATATTCAATGATTTAAAGTAAATATTGAGAAAAAAAAATAATAAATTAAATTACGTCATGTATATACTACCTATATAGATGGTATCACATAAATTATTATTATTAATTTTTTTTTTTTTCTTTACTTTTGTGTTGAATAATTGCATATTGACATTTTTTTTTTTTTTTTTTTTTTCGTATGCATGTATACACATATGCATATATTTATACATGAATGAGGTGGAAAAAAAAAAATAAAAAATATGTAGAGTGTAGGGTTCAAATGACAGAACTAACCATAGACGTATGATCTTACTATGATGGTTAGTAGCGATAGCAGCTACTTAATTTGACCCTTGAGCCTTGTGAGTTCAAGTCGAGTTTCAACTTGTAGTAGAAACAAAACAAAACAAAAAAAAAAAAAAGAAAAAAGGCCATACATACATTCACACACACACACACACACACACACACGCGCGTGTATTTACAACTAAACGTTGAGTTTCCATGATGTAACTGTAGTAGTATATTTTATATGTAGAAACCACTACATAGAGACACCACAAGCCCACACACCAAGGAAGACTAATAGCCAAGGAGATAACACTTTTAAACACTTTTGTGCCCGTTCATGGCTTCTTTGCAAGCTCATCTCTGATGTAGCTCGTTTCTACACTCAATCGCTTTTTCACCTCAGTGGCTGCAGTGGATTTTTTTTGAGTTTGGTTGTGTATACAACGTGCTACCTTGGACGATAAGACAATTTTTCTCCCCAAAATGTTGCTTCCATCTTCCATATTTTTTACCTTTGCCATCTTTTTTTTTTTTTTGTTTTGTTTTGTTTTTTTTTTACACTTGGCTCGCCCGTGAACACAATTCACATTCACGATATCGAGGAAGATTAATAATCAGGTATATTGTGATCCTATATATATATATATATATATATATATATATTCGAGAGAACAAAAACACAAGTGAGGATAAAAGAGGAAGCCAGAGGTTATCAACTCACATCTTTCTTCCTTTACAAACTATCCTTTTCTTTTTTGCCTCTTTCATTACTTATCCGTTTCCCGTCTCTATCATCTTCGAAAACTTTTTATTTATTTATTTTTTTTTTCTTTCTCTCTCTCTCTTCATGTTTTACCTCATGCCTATAGATGTATCTATATGTATATGCATATATATAACATTCCACAAATCTTAGGAATAACCTTGGTAGTCGGTTATGTATATATAGATACTTATTCATTTTAAATATATCCTTGTATTCTTTTTCAATGTGCTTCTGCTCTTTTTACTCTTTCTCTTTTTTCTTTTTATATATATATATATATATTTATTTATAAATCCTATCAACATCCGTGTCATATTCACAAATCATATCGTAATATTAATGAATTTAATCGATAAATAATTAGATATATTATAATTTTTAATAATTAATATCTATACTGTCAATGTCACAAAAAATTATAAATCATTTTGTTGTTTTGTTTTTTTTTTTTTTTAATTTTCTTTTTATTTATTTATTTATTTATTTATTTATTATTTTATGTATATATTAATTTTTACCATTCACAATAATATTTGAAATATGAGATATAATAAAATAATTTTATATACGCTCGTGTATATGAATTTTTGTTACTCATTCGGTGTTTATACTGTGTTTTTCTTTGTTTCATTCCCCCTCGTTATTTCGATAATCACGGCCCGATAATTCTGACATTATGTACGTGCTCAAAACACACAACATATACGTTTTATATGTATATTTTTCAAAATATTAATTGTCTCATATACTTTTTCACGCATATATATATATATATATGTACGTGTTGTGTAGACGTCGTCCTTCAGTCTCGAAATACTATGATTACATTGTGGTAATCGATATTACACTGAGTGTAACGAAAAGCTTTGTAGTAATAAACTAATAAACTTGATAAGAATGTGAGTGTAAAAATATTAATTCATATAATAACTGTTGTTTATCACGATAAATTTTTTTTTTTTCAAATATTATCACTATTATTTGTTAAATTATTTTATAAAATATTCAATTGATACATACACAATCATTTGAATATAAATTTATTTATGAAAATATATACAGAATATTTATAAATGTTTCTTTTTTTTTTTTCTTTTTTTTTTTTTTTTTTTCTTTCGGGTCAATCGCCTTTGCATTTGAACTAATATCTAATATCACGGTAAATTCACGTTCAATTAGCATCAATTAGCGTGTAGTTGTTCATTGCGGTATTTTCTTATTGATTTGTACCGACTCACTCACTCACTCAATCACTCACACTTCACACTGTGGGAATAAATTTAAAAAAAATAATAATAAATAATTTTTTACGTGGCAATGTGAATTGATTTAATGCAAAATTTTCAAAATATCACTCATCATTGGTACAATATTTACACGTATGTATTTATATATTTAATAAAAAATAATAATAATAATAAATAACACACCACGTGATACTTTAATTATATATATATAATATAATTACTGTTTGAAGATAAATAGCCATCTATTTCCTGTTTGTGTTGTGCTATGTAGCTACTCGTCTTTCATTTACATTTTTCTTCATTTATCTTAGAGATGTCACTCTATAGAATAAAATGAAAAAAATTATTCAACTATACTACACCAACAGCAACAACAAAAAGTAATAAAAATAATAATAATCATTATAACATGAGTCAATAAACATTTATGACATTAAAGAAAAAAAAAAAAAAAAAAAAAAATTATAAAATAGATATAGAAGCAAAATTGATGAAAAGTCATTGACTTCTCATCAAAATAATATTTAAAATGACAAACATATTTTTTTTAATTTTTTTATTTTTCATTTTTTTTTTATTTTTTTTTTTGATAAATGTTTTGTTTTTAAAATTGATAACCAAATAAGAATACAACATGCACACCCTGGATACATTCCAATGTTGGAATAGCTAGTCGACGAGATTTGGAGGCAGGAAAAAAGCGATAGGATCTCTCCTCTCAAGTTGATCCTTGAACGGCCTCGTGAAAGGCACAAGCGAGAATTTAAGTATATATATATATATATATATATATATATATATATATAGTTATAAGCTACGAGTGTAGGCAATGGACCAACAACTAAAAAAGAAAAAAGAAAAAAAGAAATAGAAAAAAAAAAAAAAAAAAAAGAGAGCGTGGGTGTATTGTGCGCAAAGATTCAAGCTAATCTGACCACTTTGGTGAGGGACCCGTGGAGAGTCGTCGCTTCTACCCGGGTAGCCGTGTTTTGCCCGAGGATCGTGTTAAGGGGATTTACATTCATTTTGGATTCTAATAACCCGATCCCTGGGATCCTGGAGCGCGATTTGGAATACGATATCCGTTGCTCGTGGAACTCGTTACTTATATATCTTTACCCTCTGCTCCGCTCTGCTCTGCTCTGCTCCATTCCACTGTATACTCCACTCTACCTTACCCCCTTGTGTCTCATTGGAAAAAATTTTAGCATCAAGTCTTTGAAAAATTCATACTAATTTCACTGATAAATACTTGAATTAATTATAATTAAAATAATTATATCAATGTGATATACTTATCAAATAAATATTTATAATATTAATTGTACATGATGAACGATGGCGAACACGATGCAGTCAAGTGTATCGACACGTTTTGTATGCGTTCGACCTTGACGAATCTGATGTGACACGCTACAACACCTGCAACACTTACCATATGTTTCAAGTGGGACACTGATGGATACAGAAAAAGAAAAAAAGAAAAAAAAAAAAAAAAATCTTCCTTCAACACATACACACCTATTATATAAATAAATAAATAAATAAAATAAAATTGACGATATGTCATCGCTTTCTAGATATTTATATAAAAAACTCTCACTCATCTCATTGTCAATTGAACAACAAAAAAAAAAAGAAAAAAAATTGATTTCTCATTTATTCGACGTGTCTACACACGAGTAAAATGTTCAATAACAAAATATCAAGGCGCCTTCGATAAAAAAAAAAAAAAATAAATAAATAAATAAATAAAAGTGCGATTAAGTATGAGAGAAAGTGAGATTATTAGAGCACAGAGAATTCATGGTTTTTATAATCGTTAATCTGTTCCCACAGACAAAAGAGGGATATTCGTGGCGTGTCAACTCTGATATTTCTCATCGCATCTTCTTTCACCTCTCACTCGCATCAGGTAATAAGGATGTAACCTGAGATACTGAGACACCTCTTTGACTCTTCCACGAATAATGATGATGATGATCATCATCATCATCACCTGCGTCGTCATTGCGGGCACACGCGAGAATTACTATACTACAGATATTTTGGCGAGTGATCCACACAAAATCATAATACACACAATACAATAATTTAAATAAAAAAATTTTTACATTAAATTAATTGTATTTTATTATAAATATATACATATATAAATATATATATATGTTTATGTTGATAAAAATGAAAAATTTGTAGAGTCGTGAGATAGGTCATTCGACAGGTCACTCATTCATGCACATTCTCGCCCTCGACAAGATACAGGAGAGCTTGGCAAACACTTCACCATTCCACTGATGACTTTGTCCTGAAAGCCATCCATTGTTGCCGCGTCATCTCTCTTTTGATCTTAAACATGAACATTCTTTCATATCGCATAAATAATAAAGTGAATAAATCAAAATGAATATTTTCCCCTCAACAATTCAAGTATATATCTACATATTGTGCACTCATTAAATCTTTCTATTTACCTATATATATTAGTATACACTTGTCTTTTTTATTTTATTATTATTGTTATTATTATTATTTTTTTTTTGATTGTCAAAATTTAATGGAATTTCCAAAAGATGAAAAATGAATGAAAAAAAAATATATATATATAAGAATAAATAAATGCAATTCACGTGTGTATATTTATAAAAAATGAAGATGAATATAAAAAATAATGAGAAAAAAAAAACGATTAAAAATATAAATAGATCTGTGGATACAAATGAATTTTACATTTTTGCAATAGGGATACACAATAATAAAACAGCACAGAATATAATACAACAGAGGGGGTGTGTAGTTAGATAATGGGGAGGGGAGTAAAAAAAGGGGAGATGGAGAAAAAGATGAGCGTTGAGGGAGTGAGCGGAAGAGAAGTTGATGGGGGAGCGAAGGCGGAGCCCTGGGATGCCTCACGCCAAAGTGGATCCCACTTTTCTCATTCCTTTACCATCATCCATCGCTATACACCATGGACCATGGGTTTGGACCCAACCCCCTCGCGCGCCTGCATTTGTTCAGCCCACCTTTCTCCAATTTTACATATATGTTCATCATTCAATACAATACAATTATTATTATTATTATTATTATTATTATCTTTATTTTATTGAATACGCAAATATCTAAATACAAAAATCCAATGAATATAATGTATTACTTTTTTTTTTTTTTTTTTTTTATAAAGATAAATAATATCAATATCAATGAATAATAAATTGATATTTATTTATTTATTTATTCATAATAAAAATTGTGTGGAAGAAGAAGAAGAAGAAGAAGAAGAAGGAGAAGAAAAAGAAAGTATTACACGTTTTATCCTTCTCGTTGTATATACATTTAATTGTATCTAAATATACAAGTATACATATGCATATGTGTATAATGTATATTTAGTATGTAAGCTCACGATAATACGTAGTTACGATACACGGATTATTCGAGTAGGCGTCGTTTGCGATATGCGTGCATGATTGACACGTTGTAATTAGCTGTAGGCTTTATAGGCTGACCCTTTCTCACCCTTTAAAAAAATACAAAGAGGGAAGAAAATAATATTGAACGGAACGAGTAATAAAGAGTATACGGTTGAAGGGAAAGAGGAAGTAAAAGAACAGACAATACATATATCTATTCGCACGTATACTAACGAATGAAATGCCATTCCCACGTACGTAAAGCGCGACGGGACTTCCTTCAAGAAGATTTCTCCTCTCAAATATAGTATATCCTCCTTTTTTTATTTTCTACTTCTTCTTCTTCTTCTTCTTCTTCTTTTCCATCATCTTCGTCATGCTCACTCACGCTCCATATGTATTTATGTGTGTGTAGTCAATTCACTTTGGTATGAGTGTGTATGAATCCTGTGCCCTCCCACTTTCCTCCCCGCATGTCATGAGCAACGACTTACGAGGAGGTGGACAAGTCATAATGCAGAAGAGTCGGTACACGTATATTTTTCCCTTTATCTTTTACAATGGTGTTTTATTCATTTTACGCCCGCTCCTCAACGCATATTTTATTCGTTAAAGTTGCGCTTGGCCACCCGCCGCCACAAATATTACGTAGATCCCGTGACGAATAAGTTGAATAATAATAATAAATGACAAACGAGGCGCCATTTACGTCACGTAATTTAAGATAATTTTTGAATTTTAGTTTAAAATCAAACGAAACGCGCCCATTGATGTTAAAGATGTATAAAAAAAATTTTTTTTTTTAATAATTTTTCTTTAAAACTTGTTAACTTTCATTTCATCTGAATTTTTTTCATAATAAATATTTTTTCTAATTTTTTTTTTTGTTGTTTAAACAAAAAAAAAGAAAAAAAAAATACTAATTCATTATGATGATATGAGAGTAATATAGATTATATGATGCAGGTTTTACCATCAAAATATTTGTAAATAAATGTAAAAATATTGGGAGGGGCCTGATGAACCACCTGCTGAGGTAACATGGATCCCCGTTGTGTCTAAAATAATACTCGGTATCTAAAAGCCGCGCCATTCTTCCATCGTCGCATTATATAATTGTATATATACATATATATATATATATTAATAATAAACAATGATTGAAAGTTTTTATATTGTTATTTTATTATTGTCATATATATATAGATGGTATTTACCATTAAATAATTTATCTCATCAATCTATTGATATTTTTTTTATCATATATATAACGTTGCATTGTGTGTGCGTGTGTGTGTGCGTGTGTGTGTGTATGAAATAGTTGACACGTGGTATCTATAAATATTGTCATGTTAAATAGATTATATCTGTACACAATTGACATTATAGATATAATTTATGATGATGTATAAAAGAAAAACGCGAAATTACCGGGATTTTATGGTATTTTGGGAAATTTTATATTATCTTTCATTTTCATCAACTCACATCCGCGATTATATATACAAATTTTTTTTTTTTTTTTTTTTTTTTTTTTTCAAAGAAAAAAAACTAAATCGAATTTTATAAAACGACTAATGGTCAAAGTAATTGTACTCAATTGAAAAAAAAAAAAAAAAAAAAAAAAAAAAATTCAAATCAACAAAATGGGGAATGTGAAGAATATGAATAGGCCAAAATGCAAAGTCACACATGACAATGTTACTTGGGGGTAAATAAACGGATAATCTGCGTAGCGTGAAAGCTTTAAAAGTAAAAGTTTAAAAAGGAAGAAAAAAAAATAAAAAAATAAAAAAATAAAAAAAATTGTATACAACAATTGAACAAGTGGACAAAAGATTTCGGCAAGAGTCAAGGGGTTTTACTTGTTGGCTTCTCGCGCCTCTGAATTAACTCACCGGACACAATCCCGCGTGTCTGTACTGACACCATTGCCACTCTCTTTCCTCTTCTTCCTGCTCCTATATAACATAAAAAAAAAAAAAAAGAAAAATAAAATAAAAAAAAAAAAAAAAAAAAAAAACGTATACTAAAACATCTCGTTACGGTTCTTTTCCCTGTGTATTCACTTCAGGTACAAACAGACAGATCCAAAAGCGACAACAAGAAGGGAAAATATTTTGACGATAGTTTCTCTATGTTGTGAAAGCCGCCTCTATTCTCTCATCTTGTATTTATATATAGATACTTATGTTTGCCCCCAAT
Source organism: Dinocampus coccinellae (assembly GCA_963920625.1). NCBI lineage: Eukaryota > Metazoa > Arthropoda > Insecta > Hymenoptera > Braconidae > Dinocampus > Dinocampus coccinellae. The sequence goes on along the minus strand of OY987188.1, from coordinate 5,213,667 downwards.
TCGCTACGGGTCTCAAGATTTTCTCTCCCTCCCTCTCTTCCTTGTCATTCCTTTCTCTTTATCCACCTTCGTCTTCTACTGTCACACCGTTGAAAAATAAGCATTTATATTCTCAGATCCTTTTTTTTTTTTCCTAACTATTACCTGTGTCGGCCTGTACGTTTTCTTTCTTCTTCTTCTTCATCTTTTTCTTCTCCATTATTGCCATAGACACTACTAAATTCCATCCTTTATTGTCTTATCTCTATTTGAAAAATAAAAAAATTCACATACACATATATTATTATATAAATTGTTGAATAATTTATTGATTTATTTTATGTATTGCAGAGGTGCAAAGAAAAATTAAATACCCTGGCGATATCAGTGATGAATCAATGGCCAGGAGTGAAATTACGTGTGACTGAGGGTTGGGATGAGGAGGGAAAACATGCAACTGATTCACTTCATTATGAAGGAAGGGCTGTTGATGTTACCACGAGTGATCGGGATCGTTCCAAGTATGGAATGCTGGCAAGACTCGCCGTTGAAGCTGGCTTCGACTGGGTTTATTACGAGTCCAGGTCCCACATTCACTGTTCAGTCAAGTCTGGTATGTATATTTTATTATTATATCTATAAATAATCATATAATTCAATTTTAATATTTTTTTAATAAGTTTAAATGAGTGTGAATAAATGAGATAAAAGATGAAAATTCATTTGATATAAGAACGAGTCAACTTTGATGTCAAACATTAAATCTTGGGATTTAGTGTGAAAGCGGAAGACACACACACACACACACACACGGACACGGACACACATCTAAGAAATAAAATGACACTTAAAATATTTCAAGAGAAAATATATTCTCAAGTAAAAATAATTTATAATATTAAAAAAAAAAAAAAAAAAAAACAGATATAAGAGGCAAAATGAATTGCTTCAGTGCTATAATATAAACTCTTGTTATTACATTTTGTTAATTCGTTGATAATTCACTGATATAAATCTTACTATCGTATAGTTTAGTATTAGTGTGCTATAACAACGTTATAGAATTTAAATGAGGGTATTTTATATTTGTATATAAAGCGTGTGTGGATGTGTGTCTGTTATACATGATGAAAATATAATTCTATATATTATAAACCATTTATTTATTTATTTTTTATTTTTTCTTCAGAATCTTCATCAGTAGGTAAATCAGGCGGCTGTTTCCCAGGCAAAAGTTTAATCAAATCATCTGAAGGCAATGAAAAACCATTGTCAACTGTTGCAATTGGTGAACATATAGCGGCATTGGATACCAATGGCAATATCGTTTACAGTGAAGTCATTGCATTTCTTGATCGTTCGCCCACTGAAAAACGTCAATTTATCAAATTTACAACATTGTCTGGACGCCATTTAACTCTTACACCAACTCATCTGCTTCCTACAAAGACAAATAATCAACAATCAAGCACAATTTTATTTGCTAAAAGAGTTAAAATTGGTGATAGGATTTTAGTACAAGATTCAAATGTAACAAATGAAGTTGGAGAATTTAGACTGAAATGGGATAGAGTTATTGACGCCAAATTGGTATTGGAAAATGGTGTGTACGCTCCACTTACCAGAGAAGGAACAATTTTGGTTGATGGTGTTGTTGCATCGTGCTATGCAATTATCAATAGCCAAACTATTGCTCACAACGCTTTTATACCCTTCAGATTTTTCTACACTGTTTATTCGGGTTTTGAAAGGATAAATGATTTCTTTTGGCCCACAACAACCAATGCTACATTGGGAAATATTAATACAATTGGAATTAATGAAATTATTGAAACTACGGAGAATAGGAGGGTTAAACCAAGTGGTGTCCATTGGTATGCTTCATTTCTATTTACTGTAGCATCATATATACTTCCAACATCGAATTTCTACTGATGAAAATACATATGTATTCACAATGCAATAAAATCAATATATTATATATGTATATATTGCACATTTGGATACTGCACACTGCATCTAAATTATTAAATGTACATCAGGTATTGATATATTATACACGTATCCAACTGAATATATATATATATATTTAATATCCAGCAGCAAAAAAAAAAAAAAAAAACGGGTGTGTAAACCCCGTGACGTTAGGAAAATATTTCCTATTCAATTTACTATATACGTCACACCATCCGTGTATTCAATAGACAATAATTATAATTATTTTTACAATTTTATTTAAAAACAGAAAAAAAAAAATTGAAAAAAAAAAAAAACAACAACAAAAAATAATAATTATTATAATGAAATATAAATAAATAGTAATAATAATTAATGTAGTGATAATAAATTAAAATGAGAATAAAAATTTGGTGAGTAGATAAATATATTATTGTCATCTCACAGTTGGCCAGTGTTCACACATATTATATTATTATTTTTCCTCATTGTTTTTTTATATTCATATATAATTGACAAAAAATTCAAACACTAATCACATGAATTTATTCCATTAATTATATTTCTGTAAATAATCTTATTTTATTATAAATAAAATTAAACAATATCTATTTTTTAGTTAAAAAATTAAGTATTCATTATTATTATTATCATTATTTTCTTTCTTTTTTTGGTGAATCCAAATAAATAAAAAATTTAATGAATCAATAAATAATCGAATACTACTATTATTACTACTACTACTACTCCAATTACTCCAATTGCTATTAATCTTATTATTATTATTATTATTATTATTAATTAACATTATTATTATTGATATTATTTTATTATTATTATCGTTATTATTATTAACATTATTATTATTAATATTTTATTATTATTAATATTTTATTATTATTATTATTATTATTATTATTATTATTATTAAAAGTAGTAGCTAGAGATAGTAGTAACAGTAACAGTATAGTAATGCAAGTAGTGATAGCGATAGTATTTGCAGTAATAATAATAATTTCATAACTATTTTATTTATCAGATAATCAGATAATTACATGTACTATATATACTCCTTTATTTTTTCCATCATCACAAATATAATTGATAAATACATCAAATATTATATGGCCATTATATAAAAATACATAAAAAGACTCATCTGTTTTTCTATAATTATCTTATAATTTTATTATAAAAGGGTTGAAGTTTTGGTATAATTAGAATAAAGTAGTTTATTATATATTATAAATTATCTAATTATTATTAGTAACATGAATATTTGTACGTAGCAAAAAATAAATTATAAATTATGTATGTATATATATATATGTAAACTGAATGAAAGAATAGATTTTATCCAAATGAATGGTACATTTTGTTATTAATTTTATTTCAGTATGATACTTTTGTTTTTTTTTTTCCTTGTTATTCTTGTTCGTTTTGTCACGTAATCCCAATGAATTTTAAGTTGATAAGCGTTTGTCCGCGCATCAATGGCGTTTTTGGGATCTTCAGTATTCCCGCCATTTCCAGTTAGAGAAAATGAAAAAAAAAAAAAAAAAAAAAAAATCTCATGATACAATACAAACTCTGATAAATCTATTGATAATTTAAGTAATATTACTATCTATTATTCATCTCTTACAAATTTGTCTCATGAAATTTGTTCACATACACGGAAAAATTTTACAATTGAACGCGTGCGAGTCAAAATGTGACGCTACTATATTTTATTATTTATCTGTATGTCCATGTAGGTACAATAGAATAGTTTTTCCGAGGATTTTTTTTTTTTTTTTTTAAGTGGTCTACAAACTATGGGTGCAGTCACAACGGGGGTTTCCGCCACTTTATCCACGTCAATATCTGTATGTTTATGTTGTATTGTGCCACACAGTTTTACATACAACTATTGTCGTAATAAATAAATAAAAAAAAAGAAAAAGAATACACATCAGTTGAAACCGAAGAGACATGCGAGGGGCTTGACGACAACCTTTGTCGGCCCGACAAATGCTCAACATCCATTCAACTCTACACAAGCCGCCTTCCTCTTATACACTTTCTACACCATAGAATAGAATATACATACAGTATGACAAAAATCTATATATCTATTCTCTATTATCTTTACTTTATCTCTACGCGTTCCGTTGTGTTGTGTGTATCGTTCACGTCTTTCAGGTTTACCACAAAAATATCAATAGCCGATGTATCTATACATGAACATTCAACACTCATGACTTTTTCATTTATTGAAGAAAATTTCAACTTCCGCGCTATACAATTTTACGACAATGCACTGCGGTATTTAATGTGTATTTTTGTGTAAATGAAGTGAAAATACAAGAAGAAAATGGGAGAAACCGATGCCCACTTTTAAACAATAGTACAAACAAAAGAATTTTACTTCAAGTAAAAATCATCTTTGTCTTCTTTTTTTTTTCATCCTATATTTGCACACTTTATATCTAACGCCAATATATAATTATATCCTTATATACGTAGATTGAATAAATGGCAATTATTATTAACATTAATTTATAATGGTTAAATATTTATAATAAAAATTTAAAAAAGTTTCATTCAGTTATTTTATAATAATTTAAAAACACAAGGTATATTACATATATTATAACGTACAATATTAAATCATATCAATTCCATTTTCAATACATTGCATAATATAATTTTATATACAATTACATTTTCAAGGATTTACACGATTAAAATGTAAAAGGATGAAAGAGAAATCAACAAGTTAAAAGACAAACTCTAATAAATGATGAGATGTATATGGCAAAAAATCGGCATGACGCCATCCAATTGAGTGACATAACTCAAGGTGAAAGTATATACCCATGGAATCGGGAAGAAATTGAAACAAAAAAATATACATGTATAATTGAAAGTAATATTCGATAATAAATATTTATAGTTCAAGTTGATTCATAGATATTTATATATTATATATTAATGGAAACTTGACTCATAAATCAAAACAAAAAAAAATAATCTTTGCTCTATAATGAGACTCCAAATAGCTCATTCATTCGACACAACATTTGCATATAAAATTAATGTCTATTTCTATTCCCACATAAATTTTTATATAACAATAAACATCAAGATCAACAATTTTTATAATATGATTTTTACATAAAATCTTTCAATGTTTCTCATTACACATTAACTTTTATATATATATATATATTGGTAACTTTATCCAATGAATATGGAATTTTCACGTGAATATTTATAATTAATTAGTGACAGTAGGATAACAATAACTGAAATAAAAATTTAGTTCCAATTCATAATTATTGATTAGCTGACACGATTATTGAGCTGCTGCAACACACACAGTACGACCTCACGTAATGTCTAAAATTAACAAAAAGATGTATTATCATCAAAGTTATATTTATTAGTTTTTTCCAATTATAATTTTAAATATGAAAGAAAAAAAAAATGGCACACTGAATATTTAAAAATATATTACCTGTGGTTTACAATGCTCCTCTAACCAGCTAAAAACCCATCCGGATAATTCAGCAAAATTAGCAACAGATATATTGTTAAAGCTTTGAAATAATTGATCCATTATTGCTTGAAACTAGATATAGACAACAACAAAAAAATCATAAAAATCATAAAAAAAAAAATTTTTAATATGAATAATACAGTAAATAAAATTCATCACCACTTGGAATTTAGTTTCATCAGGCACTCGCATTTCTTCATGGCCAGGCTGAGTTTGATGAGCTTTGACTATTTGTTCATAATTGGCTTGCATAATTCTCAATGCCACGACTTCTTTTCTCAATGCATTTCGTTCCTCTTCTTGTTTCTTTTTTTGTTGTAATAAAAATTGTATGTAATCTATTGATTTTTGAAGTACTGTCGCTTTAGAAAGTTTATATCCAGATGAATCTGTGTGTTGGCACGTAGGCACCAAATCTTGAAGTGAATCATAACCTTTTTTAATTGCATCACGACGTTTCTGTTCAGCCTGTGTGTGTGCTTCTCTACGACGTTCTTTATAACTAATAGTTGAACTTTTATTATCACTGTCTTCATCCTCTGATAAAATGAAATTTATATAATTATTAAGGAGAAAAATGTAATTGGATTTTTTTTTCACGAGTAAAAATAAATTTTGAGGTTACCAGTATTGTGAGCAGACGATGATGGTGTATTTACCGATCCTGTACTGCTACATCGGGAAAAAGCATATCGCTCTGTAGGACTGGAAGGCTCGAGTTTCATATCTCCATCAGATCCCGCATTTCCACCACCAGAAATTCCCACTAATCATTTCAAATTATAATAATATTAATTTCATTTCCAAACTTGATTCTTACCATTTGAATGAATAGAATAAACATTATAAAACAACTTATAATAGAGAAAATAAATATTTTTTCATATACATACATTTCTCATATCCATCTTTACGTGATACATTGGCCATATCGTACCAATCTTCTACAAATCACAATTGTTTATAAATACGATATCTCAAGATATGTTTAATGAAAGCATCCAAACGTATTGACTCTAGTTTTTATCTCATGTATGATTCCACACGTAATAGAAGTCGTAAATACGACTTTTCCCCCCCAAGGACGTAGATTCGTTATACGTAACGTTAATTTTTATATATTTATCCATACGCATATTTTGATATTTCCAATATTTATACAAAACACAAAAATATTTTTACCACCATATAACTGAATCATATAATCCTAACAAAATGTATCCAATGAAAGTGATGCAACGCAACATCATACTCACCACATACGTCTTTCAAATTATATATATATAGTGTGGTGATGTGGTGATATTTGGAAATAAACCAATGGCAATGGTCGCAATCATGATTATATAAACGCGCGGGAAAGCGATAATCCAACACACCCATAAAGATCACATAGTGAAAAATATGGGAAAGAGAAGGGGAGAGAGAGAGAGAGAGAAAGTAAAACTGTCAAACGATGCCACGTGTAATCAACAATTCATGTTGACACTATTATTATAAGTAAAAATATTGATACGTTATTTTTTATGTTGAATTTACCTCTTTTTTTTCTTGTTGACCATATATAATTGTAAAATTCAATCATGTATATATATTTTTTTTTCATCAAATTATTATAATCATTTTAAAGTTCGATATTCTGTGTATCCACATTCCACTCTTTTTTTTTTCCATTTTCATTTTATATTAATAATTTCATTTGAACAATTATTATTTATATTACCATAGTGGAACGAATTAAAAAAAATTTCAGACTCCAATGAATTGTATAATTACTATGAATTCTCACATTTATCTAATAATATAAACTCGTATTAAATTAATATTTAATCAACTAATGAGTATACAGTAATTTTTAAATAAACAAATTAAAATATAGATATATTTTTTTTCCTCCCATACATTTTCTTTTTTTTTTCTGATAAATTCCATACAGCGAGTAAAAAAATTATCTCTCGAATTTCCACAAATGTGATAATCAATATATTTAATTAAATAAGAATTAAAATAATCTATAATAAAAACAACTTTACCCCCAAAATGTGAATTTTATTCTGGAATAAATATTCGTTGTTTATTGTTCTATGAAAATGCACATCATATAATTGCTATTGCGGCCAACCTACTATTTGATATTGTCTTGAGTTGTTTTTTTTTTTTTTTTTCTTTTTTTTCAATATTATAAATGAATCAATTACAAATATAATATCGATAAAAAAATTAGATATTGGGACCACAGCCGCACTGAAAAAATATAACAAATACATCAATATGTGAGCATTATTATTATTATTTATTTATTATTATTATTATTTTGTTTTTTTCCATGTGTGAACGAATGGCTATAATGGTAAATTGATTATATCATTAATTTTACTTAAAATATACCGATTTCACGAGTAAATAATAATAATGATTCTAGTGAAAATGCCGAAATTTTCAATATTCTATAAACTGTGAATATTATTTAGAATTTTTTTGTTTTGTTTTGGTTCTGTGCCATAAACAGGGCATAAAATGATGAAAATAAAATAGAATGATTAAAAAACAAATCGTCTGAACATCTGAATTTGTTGCGCACATATCAAGCAATGATTTGAGGATTGGATTTTGTACTTGTGCTCATATGTATAATCCACACAATTCATCGGTCAGAAGATTAGCCATCACAAATATTTTTTTTTTCTACAATTTCAATTTTTACAATCGACCATGCTGAAAACATTCAACGGACATGATATTATATAAAGATATTAATGAATATTAAATACATATTTTTTTTTTTGTTGTTTAATTTATGTCAATTTCATTTGTACCATTATCAGCAATGTGATTAATTTTTTGAACGTTTAGCTTGACGGGATTTGGCAGTACGTCGAGGCTTTTTCACTCCATCAATATTTGTAGTATTATCCACAGCGGAAAACTTTCGTTTCGTAGCAATTGGAGAAACAGGCGCTTTTGGCGGTGCCATTTCTGCAGATTGTCCAGATACTTGTTGCGGCACTTGTGATAAATTAAATCCTGTTGGAGTATCCATGTTATCTGCAATGGAAATGAAATTAAGCGGCTCGCCAAATGTTTCAGGTAACACACCCTGATTTGTTAATGCTTGTAGGTCGTCTGTTGGCATTGGCATTGATTGACCACAACCGTTACATACTGGTATTGCAGGCGATTTAGACCGCCAATATTGCAATTCAGTTTTACACTTATTTAACTCCTGGAAAATTATAAATTTGTATTTAATAAAAATTGTAATTTAAATTTCCACCTATAATATTTGAACATGAAGAAACGTGAGGCGTCAATTCTTCGCAATTATTCGATATTATACCTTAGTAAATACCTGTAGTAGTGTGCTAAATTTTCGTGATATTTCTTCATTTTTTTTATCATTATCATCAAGACGATTTGCATAATCAACAATTTGTTTTTGCTGATCGGCAATTTTTACTTTACAATTTCTCAAATCTCGCCGCATAAAGGTCAATTGGCTATTGTACCTTTTCATTCCTTGTTTTATTTTACGTATGCGTTTTCGTAACACCATATTTGATTGAGGTGGAGCAACAGTACTGTTAAGTATATCAGGCTCATCCGGTGTATGATGTCGAGGTGAATTGACATCACTATTACTATTACTTTTATTACTGTCACTACTCAAAGGTGGTGAATCCAGATGAATGTATGGTTTACTTACGCTACTAGATGCTATAAAAAAAAAAAAAAAAAAAAAAATTCAATTATATTTCCAATATAAATAATTGATGGATTAACGTGCAGTGAAAATAAATAAATAATTAAATAATTATATATAGATGCATACGAGCAAATGTTCCAGCAAGATCCAAGAAATCTGCTCCAAAATATGCTATTTCAGGTAATGTCGGTTCAATTTTTTCTTTAAAATATTCCATTGCCATTGAACTCAAGTCAAATAGTTCATCTGTTACTTTAAAAGGCTTTGCCAATTTCGGTGTAACTTTTATATAATGGAGAACACGATGGACTTCATCAAGAATCTTTATAAAAATTTAAATATAGTTTAAAATTTATACATATAATTGATAATCACATGTTTTACAAGTTGGCATATGAAATTATGTGCAATGGGCTTACCTCACCAGGAAAAAAACAACAATGTTTTCGTTCTATATGCTTGCCAAAACTCATTTGCAATAAAGTAAGTCGCATATGTATTGTTTCAATGATATCAGATTCGCATGCCAATGGATGATCTCGCCTTGCTGATTCACGTCGTGGCATTTGTGCTTTTATTGCGTGAAATCGACTAATCATTTGTGCTTGCAGTCGCTGAAATGTCCAGCTCAATATTGAACTACATGCAGAATTCATTTGACGGCACACCTGATAAAAAAAAAACAAAAAAATAAAATAATAATAATAAAATGATCGTTTTTGATTGAATAAAGAATGAGAATAAACTGAAAAAAATTGAAAAACAAACCGGACGAAGATGTGCAATTGTATTGTAATCAAGGTAACTAGCAATTTTCTCAAATATTTCAGGTGGAAGATCCATTAAATTGAGATGTTGAACTGATGATGATTCTGGTATTGAAGATTGAATTGTCGTCGATGTCTGTTGTTGGGCATGATTTCGACGTGATGACGGACCAGATGACTCAACTGGTTCGCTTACTCGAGCTGAATTGCTACCCATATTACTTGATTGTCGAGTGGACACCATTTTGAGTTACTCACAACAAATGAACAATGTTATTCTGAAAATAATAATTAAAAAATCTTGATACTGAATGATAATATATAGTAATTAATGTGAATAAAGGAAATATTGAAAGTAGCAAGAAAAAAAAAAAAAAACAAACAAAAAAGTGTGGCAATGTTTATTACCAAATATATAAAACAGGTACTATGAATTTTTTTATTATTATTAACCTTTCATAAATATTAGAAATTCAATGTAGACATTATATCATATTTCCTATTTAAATTGTATTAAATAGGGAATTATTATTGTAACAAGATAATAGTCAACTGTCTAATAATATAGCACATTATTGTCGATATGTCAAGGTTACCAAACGACAAAACAACTCTATATTTATAAAGAAAAATTCAATATTAAATTTTCTACATCAACTTATTTATGTCAAGTGTCATCAAATTTTCATTAAATAATTATCGTAAATATAATCAACATAAATGCAGTACAATATCTAAAGGTGAAATAAGAATGATAATGCTTTATACCGATAGAATCGATTTGTTGTGTATGCGCGCGCGTATATGTATGTGCCTTTGTGTACATGTGTTGCGTCGTTTAGACACAATCATAATTCACTCGATTTTTTATTTTTATTTTTGCCCTTTTTCACGCGATTAATAAGTGAACAAACTTATTATTTTTATTTTCAATTTATTTTTTTCATTAATTTTTTTTTTGTCTTCTAGATAAAAAAAAAAAAAAAAAAAAAAAATTAAGAAACAAATGACTGTGTAATTGCTAGTAGATTTTATTCTATATTATTTATAAATGCAATATATTGAGTGATTTATTATTGTAATTAATACAAAAAATATTGTAAAAATCATAATTGTATTTAATTAAAAAAATTATTTATGCAAATGTAAATACATATAGATATTTAGCATCACATTGTAAACTACATGATGATGAAAATTAATTTTGGAAATATTATTTGTACAATATGCGATAAAAGGCAAAGTACATTTATTTGATAGATGGATTTTCAAGTGTAATAATATTTCCATTTAATTTTCCACAGTTTTTCCTCAATTTAATTTACTAAATATACATATTCAATAATAATACGTGCGATTCATTAAGAAATATTGCGTAGCAGATAACAAATATATATGAGGATATTCATGTGAAGACAATAATAATAACAGTGACAACGACAACAATATTAACTATAATAACAAAAACAATCGCAGCAACACGAATAAACGATAAATTAATGAATTCATTTGCGTTAATGCTTTCTAGAATATTTTCACATGAATTTCACATCAAGCTCCCTTCTCCTCCCTCCCTTCTCACTACATTTCCAATTTTTTTTTTCTTCCATTATGTTACGATATCAATTCATCGTGCATTTTTTTGTTTTCACTCACACGTATTTATACAGACACTCACTCAATACACTCTGTTTAATTTATCTAGACGCACTCGTTTCCATTTCTTTCATCACTATTTTCTTTTTACATCTTTAAAAATACACACAAGCCTTGATAAAAAATATTAAAAATTCTCGTTTACTTATTGAAAATGTATAAAGGAGGAGGAAGAAGAAAAAGAAAAAAAAATGAAAAATGAACATTACTGGGTACTGTCTGTCTTTCACTTAATCTTCCATTAGATTTTCTATTTTATTGTATTATTATTATTGCGAAAAAAAAATATCGTTGGTGGTAAATCCACAAAGTTCATTCACTTGGAACAATCTATACTTATTAATACAAAATTGTTGATTTTTTTTTTTTTTTTTACATTTTATTTTGGATAAAATTTTTTAGGCCAACACAACACTGAAAATAGAACTATGATAATGGTAATATAAAATTACTCACACTTGAATTACCACTGTTGATGTATAATAACTTATGAAATATTTATTATTCACGATGATTTTTATATTTATCCTGACGAAACGGAAAATGTGGAAATGTAAAAAAAAAAAAAAAAAAAAAATATTACTATGATGGACACATGAAAACGATATAGTCACACAATTGAATGCTTGTAATGATAGTAAATAAATAGAGACACATTTAACAGTATAAAATTTAGGAAAATAATGAAAAAAATATTATTTATAACTCATTTACATTGAATGATGAATGCGTGTCAAGAGCGTACGGTTTATTGTTTGCTCTTGGTTAGCACTGATGTGATTTTTTTTCTCAACTTACGCTTTGGCATCTCAACAGAAAAATAATCTAGAGATACAAGAGACATGAATCACATGACACAATCTGGATTGACGATTGACGACTGTTGTTAGCCAACAAGCGCTAGTTACCATTCGCAACATTTCCATCCATATTATCTGTATACTACACCATAATATATATAATATATAAAAATACATATAATAATAACAAAAGTATTTATTATTTTTCTCGTTGTATACAGCGCTATCGATATAAATAAACTCTACTATTACCTACACTGTAAAATTTCCCTTACCGATAAATATTTAAACTGAGTATGGCGCTATTTTTTTGTTTCCCGCCATAACGTATATTTGTCTTAAATATAATGAATCGTCGTCTCCCCTGCAGTGTCTACTTTATAAGTATCTATATGCCAGATGGACCAGATGTTTTCAAACGATTGATGAGAGAAATGAGAAAGATAGAGAGTGTATTCGACAGCGTAAGACGATTGAACAAACCAATGATGATTAGATTCGAAAACTTTCATTCCGACCTACCATAAATTCTATCTACCTGATACCTGAATACCTCCAACCAATCTATTGAAATGATTCCGATGAAATGGAAAAAGAAAAAAAAAAAAAAAAAACGAAGAAGATGAAGAAGAGAAAGAATAAGAATAAGACGAAGAAGAAGAAGAAGAAGAAGATAAACGAGTAAGGTATCATTAGATTTCAAATTTATAGAGTGAGCACAGTATAAAAACAATTTACAGTTGAATTTGATTTTATTTCTTTAGAGTTGAAGTATTATCAAGACTGCGGCGAAACGACAGCACGTTCTCTCCCTCCTTTCTTTCTTTCTGTCCATCTATTGTATCATATATATTGCAAGCAGTAGAGTTCACATTCATATATTGGACGATAGTTCAACGATTGTGAAGTGCACGGACAAACAACGTCAGACGTTAGTTAATCTCGTCATGGCTTTGACAATACATCTGCTTACGTTTTTCCATATAATTTGTGAGTTTTATTTTTATTATTAATTTATTTATGTTGAAAATTTTTGCGCTTATTTATATATATTTATTTTTATTTATTTGCATTTAATACACATTTCTAATTTTTTTTTTTTTTTTTTTTTTTTTTGTTTAGTTATTTTTAAACTGTACCGACAACTATAGGTATTTAACGAATCGAAAACATAAATGTTATAAATAAATTATTAGTATGACGAGTCAATGATTAAACATAGAAATAATTAATTATTAAACAAGAAAAAAAAAATTATTTTTCAAATATATAATTTTTTGCGTTTTTTCCTTTTGTTTTATTGTTTTATTACTATTTATCATACTCTTTTTTTTAATTGCAAAAAAAAACATAAAACAAAAAACAAAAAGTATAAACTTTTATGATTGTAAAAATAGTAGATGATAATGATTAAAAGAATAAAAATAAAACATTAAAAGTAGAATAATATAAATTTACATGTTTTCAACTTAAAAAATGAATAAGCAATAAATACGTTATTACTATATATATATGTATATTGTTTTTTTTTTTTTTTTTTTTTTTTTTTGTGGAAATCAATGGTAGAATATAGGGAAATGTAAAATAAAATATAAAAAAAAAAATTTTTTAAATAAGAAAATAAAAAAAATTATCACTATAATGATTGATATATAATTTTTTGATGATATATATTTTGCGTCAATTATTCGAATATACTATAAGTGTATATAATAATAATAAAAAATAACAAAAAAAACATAAGTCGAATGTACGGTAAAATATATATATAATAATTGACGTATCGAGTCATAAATACGTTTTGAATGGCATATCCGTTACGCTCATTAAAATTTCACTCATATATTGTTGCATCAGTGTTTCTTTGATTGAAAAATATATATTTATATTCATCGTTAAATTTATCATCGTATTTATATTACTCATAAAAAAATTTTAATGTTGAGGGCGCGACAAAATTTCATTTAGACACTTGAAAAAGAATAGAATCGATAAAGTCTTACAATGCATATTTAGACAACACATAATAATAAAAGTGCGAGTAAAATTTCTGTCGACAGTTAATTAAAACTACCTATACTATATACGTCATGCTTCACTATTTCAAGATAACCATTACGTTGATTTTGTGAATATTTTATATTTTTAGCTCAACGATAAGTAAAAAAATAAATAAAAAAAAAAAATAATAATAATTTATCTGGTAAGTCATGTGAAAGTATATGTCGATTTAATTACTTTGTACTTAATATTTTTATTTCGGAAAAAAACCGAAAAAAAATTGACTACATTTAAAATTATTAATTATATATATTTTATCTTCCTTATTTTGTTCATTTCGTTCTCGAAAGATACTGAAATAGCGTGTTTATCGCATACGAAATTGCTCACACATTTATTTGTGAAGAATTAATCGAAGGATAATCATTTTATTCTGTTATGAAATATTTTATCACATTTGATATATTTTTTTTTTTTTCTTTTTTCTTACTTCAATTTAATATGTCAACTATATCAAATTTTCCATTATTATTTATTTATTTTTATTTTCATTTAAATGATAATATTCACGGTATTATTATCAAGATTTTGCAAAATTTTCTGTGTAATTTCAAAACCTTAATCTGTCAATGTTTACATTTTCAATACAGAATTCGTCATAAATCTATATATATCTATAATTTGATTGCTTGTAATCAAATTCAATTATATATCTATTACATTTTGTTTGCCGCTTGTATACAATCGCTCAATATACATATGTATACATGTGGAGAATATGTCGAACACGCGAATGTCATATTTGCACTTCCACGCAGATTGAATTTCAAATGGGATGGATCCAAGAAAGAATAATAAGAATAAAAGTTATATAATACATAATGAAAAGTATATTATACATAATTTATCTCTATTATCTTTAATAATGATTTAAGGGTATAACACATTTTTTATCTTCACATGATTTTTCAAACTATTAACTCAAGTTGCTTGATACAAAGTGGGTTAAGGATACAATTTGTATTATTTAATATATAACTGCAATGCAAAATTGAATTTCTGCGAAAAAAAACTTTCTAAAAATTACGGAAATAAAAGATAATATATTGTAATTTTGATATTGTTATAGCATGAAATGAAACGTTATCAATAATTTTATAATAATATTATTGATAAATGAAACAAATGTGTATATACTTAACGTGAATGTATAAATAATTACTACCGCACATGAATGAATCATTTCAAGATGAATAGATAATACACAGATATATAACTACATCCACCGATTTAAAAAACAATGCGATTCTGTAAATTATTGCGAAACTATGCCAGTATTCCCACAATCGTATTGTATATTTAAAATGACTTTGAAAGTTTCAAAATGATGTTTAAAGAGCCACCGTAAAGTCATGAAATTGTGTTGTTAATTTACATTGGAGTGAACAAAAAATAAATTAAAGTGAAAACAAAATAAATAAATAAAAAAAAAATATATATATAGTATGATAATTGGAGCAAAATTGTATGACAAAATGAAAAATTTAAAAGTTTGGTTTTTCCAAAATAAAAATATAAAATATATAGTAATTAAATTGACATATCTTTTCACATGACACACCCGATATAATATAATAAAGAATTGAATATAATTAATTAGTAAAATATTATTTCTGCTTTCTCATATATACATTGATTAATATATATCTACTTGTATGCATAATATAATATAAAATAATTTACATAATTTTATTTCATCTGTTTATTTAACTGATCATTTTGAAGATACGTAAATTATTGAATTACTTGAATGACCATGTTGAAAATTGATCAAAATAAATTTTAATGGTTGTATCTATAGATGTGACATTTGCCAGCCAAAACTTCGGTTATGATGGTTTACATGGTAATGAATGGAATTATATTTACTATTGTTTAAACATAACATCACGTACAATTATAAAATAATAAATTTTCAATAATAGGACCGTCTCATTGGGGGGATAATTGTGTGGGAAAACATCAGTCTCCAATTAACATTGAAGAGCACATTGTGACAAATGTGACTTTGCCACCACTAATGTTTTTTGGCCTTGATCAAGCCCAAGCCGCATATTTAACTAACAACGGTCATACAGGTAAAATACAAAAAAATATTAGCGGGGCCAATTGTGCACGACTTTATTGTCCTTTAATATATCGATATAATGGATATGTCGATAAGGGAATATGCATGCTTGCATGAATATATTTTTTTTTTTGTTTCAAAATAAAAAAATGTCATTATATTTTATCAAGTAGTTATTTCTCATTTACTTTTGTTGAAATACGTATATATATATATACAAAATATTTTATAAATTATTAAGTATAAAATTTTATTTCATATATATATTTCTAACTAATAAAATGTATATGATATTAAATTTATTAGTAATGCTGAAATTGAATAATTCGAAACCCGCAACGATCACTGGTGGCCCATTAGGTTCTGTACATTATAATTTTGAGCAACTGCATTTTCATTGGGGTAAAAATGATTTAGAGGGCTCCGAGGATCTTATAAATAATCATTCATTCGCTATGGAGCTTCATGCAGTATTTTACAAACGAAATTACGGCTCAATGACACAGGCTATGGGTTATCATGACGGTCTAGCTGTTCTTGCATATTTTTTTGAAGTAATTCACTACACTTACATTTATTCTTACAATTTATTATATGTATATATATATATATTATTTTATATTCATTTATATATTTATCCTATAAAAAACTTTATTCATATATATTATATAGGCCAGCGACAAGGACAATCCGATTTATGAGTCTATTGTCAATGATATACCGGCTATTGAAACTGTTGGATCCAATGTAAAATTGTCAAGTCCACTAAATTTGAAATCATTATTGACCCCAAACCATCTATCCATTCAAGATTATTTTACTTATAATGGTTCACTGACAACCCCACCATGTTCAGAAGCCGTGATATGGATTGATTTCAAGGATCCATTGGAACTATCGCATAAACAGGTTTACAAATGAAAAATTTATTTATTCCATTGGATTAATGTGATGAATAAATAATAATTTTATAATAATATTCGGTTGATAGATTGCAGCTTTTCGTAGTATCCGAAGTACTGATGGTGTGCCATTGACACATAATTTTCGACCTGTTCAACCTTTAGAGGATCGGCAAATATTTCATAATATTCACTCAGGCCAATCTACATCTACATTATGACTTTCATTAGCGTGTACAGCCATTATTTTAAAAATTCTACCAGAAATATGGACTGGATTTTTTTTCATATTTATTTAATTTAAATTATTTGAATGATTGATAATTAAAATGTTATCATTTTCAATACGGGTTTGGGATTTTTTCGGACAATTATTATGAATATTTATTCAATAGAAAATATTGCGTGTGTCTTTTAATTATATTAAAATATTTGAATCACTGAACTTATTCTAGTGTATGTATTGAGAGAGAGAGAGATAGAGAGAGAGAGAGAAAAGAAATAGTAATATAAGATTAAATGAATGGAAAGTAATGAATTTACCCATTTTTTATCCATTGTATTTATAATTTTGTATTTCCAACCATATTAATAGTAGCTGCAAGATCTTTCGGATCACCTTGCTTCAGTCTTTCCATTATAAGCTCAGCAATGGCTTTTTGTGTTCGCTTTTCGAGTTTTTCTGCTTTTTTAGCAACATCTCGTTTAAGATCCCAATCAGGTTTACGAGGTGCTAAACTTCCAATATCCTAATTGTAAAAATTAAATATAATACTTGAATAAAATGATGTTTTTATTTTGTAAAATTTGGTATTTTGAAACATTGAAATAATTACCAATTCTTCAACAACGACTTTACTTTTTGCTGCATTCAGTAAATCTTGAACTTCAGCTTCTACATCGCCAGGCTTTGGTTCACTGAGAACGTTCTCTTTTAGGTTTTCATCCTGAGGTTTGTAACTTCGAAATTTCGGTCTATGAAAATATAAAAATAGGGTTATATTGTGTCTACAATGGAAAAATACTTTTAAAAATTTAATATATTACTTTGGCAATTTTTCCGGTGTTTGAATTTCATTTTCCTTCTTTTCCTCTGTTTTTCTTTTTAATGATGCGATCCGTTCTCTTCTTTTTAAAGCTTCTTCTCCTAACAAACCAATTTTATCTTCTGCCATTTTTTCACATCGACTATTCATACATATATCACTCTATATACATCATTTTTATTTAATTTATAAAAATAAATATAACGTTTTAGTGAGAAAAAAAAAAATTCTTAAAAAAATTATATCAATCAACAAAATTTCATGTTCAGACACTTTATATCCATAAAAAAATAAATTGTAGATCACATTCTCATGATCCGTACGCATAATCACGTACATATATATATATGCAGGATGGCAACTTTAAACGCGCGAGAATTCAAATAAAAGTATATCATAATATCATAATATGCCAACAATTATCGAAAAACTATTACTCGTACAAAAAATATAAAGCTCTTAAAAATAAAAACAAAAATATTTATATATATGTCAATTAATTTGCATTCCATCCAATCCATTGTCCAACATTGCTATAATGAAATTACATTTTAATGATAATTTTGCATTATATTGAAAATAATGTAAAAAAATATATATAAGTATTTATTAAGGCGTTATTAAGGCAAAAATTGAAATGAAAAATATACGGATGTTCGATAAATTTAATAAATTTGTTCATATTCATTTCATAACACATTAATTTTTTTTGTTGAATGGCAAAATATAATGATAAGCGGTGAAGCGCGAAACGCCATCTGGCTATATGAAATGATATTTTTAAGAAATTTGAATTCTAAAAATGTCTAAAGAAACGTAATTTTCATGCACGCATATTTGAATTATATACAATCCTACGCGCCTAAAAAATAGTTTATGGGGAACCGCCTTATGCGCTCCGAGTGACCAATAATGAAAGTTCACTATGACAAGTTGGCTATACAATGAAAATTAAGGACAAGCAAATTATATGATAAATTCGTCCTGCCACATCTCGGACTAAAAATCCATCAACACATGTGCAATTAATAAAATATAAGTAAATAACATATCTAAAAATAATCATAAAAAATGAGTGCTGTTGAATGGGATGAAGTTAAAAGACTAGCGGCTGATTTTAAAAAAGCCCAGCTCAGTTCAACATTACAAAAGTTAGTATATTCCTTATTGTAGAATGTAATTTATCTTCGATCAACAGATGTTGGTTTACTATTAATTTTATTTAATACCAATTCTATTATTTATATTATTATTCATGTTTTCTTTTTTTTCTTCTTTTTTTTTTTTTTTTCTTTTTTTGTTATTTAACAGACTTTCAGAAAGCAATTGTATTGAAATCATCACAAAACTCATAGAGACAAATCTTCTAGATGTGATATTTACTCTAGATGGAAAAGAATATTTAACACCACAATATCTTCAACAAGAAATAAAAGATGAATTGTACACTCATGGTGGTAGAATAAACTTGACAGAATTAACAAAAATTCTCAATGTTGATCACATACACATAGCAAAAGCAGCTGCTGAAATTGAAAAACATGACGATGGAATTAAAACAATACTTGGACAATTAATTAATAAAAGTTATATGAGCAAAATTTTGGGTGCAATTAATGATAAATTAATACAAATTGGATATATAAATATAACAGAATTAACACTACAGTATGATTTACCATCAGACTTTTTACAATCACTCATTGAAAAAGCAATAGGTAAAACTGTTCATGGAAAACAAGATAAACAAGATTCGAGAATAATTTACACTGAAGCTTTCATTGCCAGAAATAAGGCAAAACTTCGTGGTGCTTTATCAGCAATTACAAAACCTACATCATTATCAGCAATATACAGACTCTGCAACATGCCAGAGAGTATATTTTTCTGTAAGTGAATTTTTACATTTCCCATTCATAATTGTTTGTCTGATTTTAACCACTTTACATGTATGTAATCCTCGTTTTTCTCCCCAATTATTTTTAGCTCTTCTTGATAATTTACATGGAACTATGCAACTACCTGGCACTGTGACCAATAAACAATTAAACAATGGAATGTATGTACCAACAATATATTCAAAAAGCCAATCTGAATGGGTTGACAATTTTTACAAACAAAATGGATATCTTGGTGAGTAAGGAAAAAAAAAAAAGAAAATGCAAAATTTTCAATTAAGAAATGTAGTATTTGACAATATTTTAATACAAATTGTTTGTTTTTATTCTTAGAATACGATGCTTTAACGCGACTGGGCATTGCCGACCCAAAGAATTATGTCAAGAGACACTTTCCCCAAGAGGAAATAACATTTCTAGATACAGTTGCTGTGGGCACAGCTATAATAGATCAAGTGGATGCTAATGTAGATGAAGTAATTGCGACAAATTCATTTACTGATGTTTATCCACTTTTGCCATCAGTATTTGCACCCGAGGATGTTGAAATACTTTTAAAAGACGCATTGAAACGATCAAAAACAGTGTTTCATATTTTTGCCACTTCAGTTATTGTATCTGACACATTCTTACTAGAATTGTGTAAACCACTTGAAGTTATAGCCGAAATCAAAGCTAAAGAGGCCGTTGATAGCGGGAAGTGGCTGCAGCATGTAGCAGAAACTAAATTAAAATCAACTACGACGAATAAACAATTGGACAATAATAAAAATGATAAGAAAGATGATCGTAGAAAAAAAGCAGCCACAGGTAAAGCCGGTGGTGGTGGTCAAGGACGTGAAACAAAAACAAAATCGACGAAAAAAAAATATAATCATGGTAAAAATTATGACAATGATTCGGATGATGGCAAGGTAGTAAAATCATCAGAAAAATCTGAATTCGTATTGTTCACAAAAAATGAATTGAAAATTCAATTGAATAAAAATGATAATCTCACGGAGATTGAAGATTTTGTTGATCAATTAACTGATTATTTACAACCAAAATTAAATAAATCGGCTTTATCTTTGGCTGAAAATTTTGCACAAACGAGTAAAACAAATAATTTAAATGAAATTGAAGAACGATTAAATATGTTGGTGACAAATATAAAAATATTTGAAAAGGGCATAAAGTGCATACAAAATAAAGAATCAATAATTGCACTATCAAAATATTTAATGAAAACATTGGGTGTGGATTTTATAAATGAATTAATTAAATTGGCAGCGCAACAAAATGTTATTCAGTGTCCAAGTAATATTACTATTGATGCGCGACAAAAAATAATTGGTGAATTGGTGAAATTACCTAGCGATGTAAGAGATCCATTTAATGATGTTAATCAGTCAGTGGTAAAAGGTTTATTGGATGAATTTTTAAATACTGTTGATGCAGCTATGGCTGTTTGCTGCTTAGTTCTCAAGAAATTCGATAAAAAACGTGAAAAAACATTGATACTTAGTCACAGACAAGCACTAATTGAACAATTGAATGCAACACAAGATCCAGCACTTGCTCTTCATTTAATCACGAGTATTTTGTTCACTGCCACAACACAATGTGCTCTTCATATGTCAGGTAGACATGTCTCAGCAGTGCTGGCATTTCTTCAGCCACATTTAATTCAATCGACCGCGACAATGCTCTCGCATTATCATGGTACATAATTTTTCATAATTTTCACATAATCTTTCTATAATTAATGATGACATAGCATTTATTTATATTTTTCTATTTTTACAGACTCTGTATTACAATTATTGAGTGCCAACGATGCATCTACAAAAGCTGAAGTCCGAAAATTACTTGAAGATGGTTTGATGCAATTAAAAGAAATTTCAAATAATTTCAAAAATCATATTAAATATGATGAAGTTCACGAATAATATATAAATATATATATATAGATTTTGTCTTTTATCGATAATATATCAATTTTTTATTAGGGGACAATTAAATTGATAATTAAAACAAACAAAAAAATATACAAATTGAAAAGAAAAACTCAAATATTTGTAACTATTGATATATATATTTTTTTTGTTTAGATAATATAATTTTAACGTTATTTGTACATTTACAATCTTGTCAATAATTTACCGATAATCTTAGCAATTCGCCATTTGACGTTAATTTCTATTTGAGTGCAATAAAATAATAAAATCTATATACTTGGCAAAAGAGAAAACACGCGAAGGTGAATATCCAACTTTAAGTCCATGTGAGTCACGATAGATAAAAAGAGAGTCAAAGACTCAATTTTCGATTCAATTTTATCCGGTTTTCCCTAATTTCTATCAAGAATTCTATGTGTGAAATTTCACACAATTTTTTGTAATAACAAATTTCGCTTAAAATCATTATTTTCTTCCACATCATTAAACTCTGGTAGATTGTAGATCTGTCATCATTGCTCCATAATTAATGCTCAATTATTTGAGTTTTTTTTTGTTCAAGGGTGCTTATATGCACTAAATTACCTCCTATAGCAATCTCAATCTCCATCAATTTTCTTTTGCAAGTTAGCTCTTCTGTCCTGTCCATAATAGACATATCAAATATACGAAAAAAAAAATCAAAATGAACGTTTCAGAATCTTTTGCGCTGTTATTATTGTCGACTACGTAGATGCTCTGCCTTACTTTCAGGTATCTAAATTTTTAGTTTCATATTATACCGCTAGGGGGTTCCCATCTTTTTCGTTGACGATCATTCCCCGTAAGCATTGCATATCTCCCCCTTAGTCTCTGTTTGAATCGGCGCAAAGTTATAAGCCACAAATTGTGCATACATAACCGGTCCTAGACATTCACGTAATAACCAATAACAAATTTTGACGGTTTCCTCGTGGCATATTTTCGCCACGGAATTCATAATAATTAATAGACGTTTCAATAAGTGATATTTATGTAAATAAACATTAGAATATATAATGGTCTCGGTGATGCAGCCGTTTATGGTGAGTAAAATAAGAAGAAAATGTAGGAACAGTGGCCGGTCATACGCCTTTTGACACTCTTTTCATCTATTTCTATATATTTTCATAGTTTCACAATAAAACATTGAGATTATTTTTATTCATTATTTTTTTTTTTTTTTTTTTTTTACTAGGACGTTGAGAGTTCTAGGAGCTACATTGACGAGCTGTATTCGCCGGACCCCCAAAAATGTTTAGACGCAATAATGTAAGTATTAAAATACCTTAACCTAAAATAAAGAACAATTTTTCATAATATAACAATTAAAGAAATAATATATTTTGATTTTTAGTTGTTTAAAGAATTCCGTAATTGGAAGCAATCGACAAAAAGGCTCGGTAATTGCGCAAGGAGTTGTACCCCGGTTGCTGCAATTATTAAGTGACACATCGGGATCAGAAATTAGAGAGAGAATTCGTTTGGAATCTGTTGTGGCGCTTGGTTCATTGGCAAAAGGCACTGATCAGCATGTTTTGGCACTCATAGATTTGGGTGTAGTACCGTTAATACTCCAACTATTATTATCTACATCTGTAATTGATACAACTACTGATGGAAAATCAAAATTATGTAATTTATTGATTGAAGCATGTCTAAGATGTTTGAGGACCGTTTTTCAACATTCAACTGTTCCTGTTCAAGCATTATATCAGGACTCGGCATTGATACCGCGACTTCTGTCTTTAACAAGTGGATCTGTTACATGTCAAGTGTGTGTTGCAACAATTTTGACGACAGCATGTAAAACTGTAGAAGAACAAATTGCATTGATGAAGGGCGGTGCTGTTGAGACATTAGCAGCACAACTTGATTCATCTCTGGCGGATGTTCAACTTCCAGCATTAGCTTGCTTAGCTAATATGTGTTATCAAAATTATACAGTTTCATTAATGGTAGCAAATGCATCAACCACTAAAGGTTCTCAAAGTAAACTCTTACCTGTTCATTTGGGCCAACTGATGGGTCGTGAAAGAAGTTCGCTAGTACAATTAGAGGCAGCGAGATGCGTAGCTTATATGCATCGTGCAGGTGCACTGTCTGCAACTGATCCACGAGTTGTTTATCGTGCGTTACCATGTTTGGTACGACTTTGTCATCGTGATCGACCGCCTAGAGAACGTGTAGCAGCTGCAGAAACTCTTGCGTATCTTACTGAAGTCGATACCGAGCTGCAACGTCTTGCGTCTATTAGCAATCATTTGATACCCACTCTTGCTGAACTGTTGAGGCCACATCCTCAAGTCCAGGACGCTGCGTTGTCCCAAGATATGCGTCAAGCTGCTTTCAGAGCGTTTGCGTCATTAGGTGCTAATGATGAAGATATACGAAAGCGAATAATTGAGACAGAAAGTTTAATGGAACTTGTTGTATCTGGACTGCAGGATCCTGGTGGTCCAAGGGTGCGTCTTGCCGCTGTTCGGTGTCTCCATTCGCTCTCAAGGAGTGTTCAACAATTGAGAACAACATTTCAGGACCATGCTGTTTGGCGACCACTCATGCAACTATTGCATGGTGCAGAAAAGGGTTTGGAGGGACGGGGACAGGGTGAAGAGGACCTATTGACCGTTGCCTCAAGTACTTTGTGCAATTTACTTTTAGAATTTAGTCCTAGTAAGGAGCCGATACTTGAATCCGGTGGCGTTGAACTTTTATGTTCACTGACAAAAAGACCTGATTCTGCTCTTAGACTTAACGGTATATGGGCCCTAATGAATGTGGCATTTCAAGCAGAACAACGAGTTAAGTCTCAAATATTGTCATGTCTTGGCACGGATCAAATATTTCGATTGCTCGCCGATCCTGAGCCAGCTGTTTTGATGAAAACACTTGGCTTGCTAAGAAATCTTTTATCAACGAAGGCACACATAGATCGGATTATGGACGAACATGCAGCACATGTAATGCAAGCAGTGATTCTCGTACTTGAAGATCCCGATCATTCGGCGGATGTGAAAGAGCAGGCACTCTGCATCCTTGCGAATGTCGCCGATGGTGATCGAGCACGAGATCATATAATGGCCAACGAGGATGTGTTGAAAAAACTCATGGATTACATGGTATTATTTGTTTTATACTTTGTTTTTTGTATCAACTATAAAAATGAAGGTATTCATGATGATTTTTAAAAAAAATATATATATACATATATATTTTTTTTAGATGCATAGTAATGTGAAGCTGAAGATAGCCGCCATTTTTTGTGTATGTAACTTAGTTTGGCGAGAAGAGCCTGGTGCCGAGCAACGACAGGAACGCTTACGCGAATTGGGACTTTATCAAATTTTACAACAATTGCGTCACACGAAGGACTCACAATTATATGATAAGTATGTTACTCTTTTGATTTTTTTTCATTTAATAAAATTATTTATTATTAATTTATTTTTTTATTTTTTAGGGTAAAAACAGCGATGTCCCAATTTTTCGATCCTTGAACTGATGAGAATTCGCATAGATAACTTTTTCAGCTAGATTTTTATTTCAATGACTATGCGTTTAGTTAATATATAATTATTTTGAATTTTTCATTAGTAATACTGTGATCCCGTTGTTTTGAAAATGAGAGAGTACGAATCCTAACTCTATTGAGTAAATGAAGAACAAAAAATTTGGCAAGTGGCAACAAACGCACTTCGTATTTTTCATCACCTTTGTAAATTGTATAAATCATCCGATAATCATACGGCATACCCAGTGACATAATATCACGCGATCCATATTAGACATTGATTGTCAAACATCTACATACCGACAAACTTCCAATTTTTTTTTTTGTTTATTTCTTACTACGAAGTATGAAATATCAAAATTATCCAAAATCAAATTTACGATGATTTTAATTGTTTTTTTTTATTATTGCGTGATGGAAAGTGAAATGCGTAAATAAGAAACAATGATGAATATAGGAACTCAAATTCATTGAATAATAAAGCTCCAAGCGTCCCTAGTCTCCTAATTTATTTTTGAAGTAGCTAGACGCTCAAATCGCGAATGAGATTCAATCGAATGTAGAATAAATGAACGAAGCGAATATAAAAAAACGAGTGTAAATTCAAAAAATGATTTTGAAATCATGCACCCTCGTAATTGATAGCTCGCACTATTTCGTATATTTTTTATTGTCATCCTGTATAGTAAATATTATGATTGAATACCTTCTAACGTAACAAAGACTAAACTGACATTAAATCCCATAGTAGATGTGAAATAAATAAACGCTTTTAAAAAAAATAAAGGATAAAAATGACAAAAAAAAAACAAAAAAAAAAAGTAATATTAATAATAATATTGATGATAAAATAACGCCAGTCTCTATTTATTAATTTTGCGATTCGATAATAGAGGATATAATTTTAATGATAAATAGAAATATAATAGAATAATGACTTTTAAGTTTACGACTAGTATATATACGGAGGAACACATATTTTGTTCCAGCAGTAGGTTTTATAATCTTTGGTAGAAATAATTTGTTTTCCATGAAAAATATGATTGGAATGTCGAAATGGCCATTGATAGTTTTTAAGTACTATCTGTGTTTGGAAATTAATTATCCAAATTATTACGTAATGCCAAGGTATGCATGACAAGTTAATCTTGTTCAATAAGGTCAGAATATAATTATTCAAATTTTCGGATTAAGCTGGAGCATTGCTGTCCCCAGATTTGGAGAGACTATCGATTGGATTATTTGCCAGTGGATCCAACTCGGCAAATAAATCTAGCCACGAATTTCCTTTTTGTTTGGATGCTTTTTTCTATTGGACAAAAGTAAAATTGCAAATATCAAATTTAATGTGGAGAAAGTGATTTATTTAATAAATTGCAGGTTTTGGAGTTTACCTTATCTTCATTGCTGACTAATTTTGATGATTTCTTGCCTAATGCTGCGTCACCGAGACTTTGCTTCAAAATTCCTGGTGGCAAAAATGTGTCATTGGTCATTGAATCCCATTCAATGTTTGTATTAGATCCACTGTTGAGAATTTCATCGAGTAATGCGACATTCTCTGATGTGAGAAATTGAAGAGGCTGTTGTGTTTGATCTTGAACTGTTGATGGTGTCGCCAATGATGTAGCATTATCGAAATCGAAGTTTACATTTCCAGTTGTAAATGAGTCCATTGCTAAATCTAATTCAGTAAGATTTTTTTCCAATTGACTTAAATTTTGATCATTTTCATGAAATTTCATATCTGATAAATTTTCAAAAAATTCATCGAATTCTTTAGTGGAAGCTGTTTCTTGAATTTGTTTAGAAATTCCAGTATTTATATTCGAGCTTAAATTTAACGATTGAAGTTTCAAATCATCCTTTTCATCACATTCAATATCAAGGAGTTTTTCATCCATTCCATTGCACTCTTCTATCTTTTTTTCTTGAGCTTTAACCTCATGAGCTTCTTCAATATTGTCATGAAAATCACTTTCGAAAAATAGCAACTTATCTTTATCATTACCATCATCATCGTCACCACCAGTTTCTTTTGCAAGTTTTGTAGACGTCTCCGCGAGTTCACGCACAACCATAAAGTCATAATGTTGATAACCTTTGAAGCTATTTGCTATTGTCGAATATGCCTGGGCAGATTTTTTATTAAAATTCAATAAATTACTTTGATAAAGTACGAGAGCATGACTGAACATATTACATCGTGCTGCTGCAAGCAGATCAACTTTTTGCAAGCAATCTAGAGCTTGATGATCAAATGATATTTTACCACGTCTCACTCGAATTTGCACCTTTCGAAAACGTTCAAGTTGTTTTGAAGTATCGGGATCGAGTTCCTGCGATACATTCTTCATCCATGATAAAGCAGCGCGATATTCAGTACGTGCTTTTTCCATTGATTGGACATTTTGGAGTGTATCTTCAATTGCACGTTGTCTAAAAGTTTCAACTTCTTGATATAAACGAATTAAAGGTGATCGTAAAGCCAAACGCTGCTGTCCTGAATACGATAGTGATTTTCCCACTGCTGACATCATTTTACCAGCTCTAGTTTTGTCTTGTTTTCCTGCTTCTTTCAAAAAACGACCCATGGAATTTTCTTCCTGTGCAAGATTACACAATCGCTCCTGATATTTATCAATAACTCGTTGTAGATAGGAACATGACTCCTGTATACTTCTAAATAACTCCAATTTCGCATCCAATTCTGCATCTGATGCCACAATACACTCATCCTCTTTCTTACCAAGTTTTCTGGATAACGTTTGTTTCGTTACCCAGTACTGATGTTGCATTTTAGTGATTGCCGATTCGTCCATGATATCCGAGCGTTGAACCCAACGATCAAATGCATTGCCGGATATACCTGGTCCACCTCTATCACTAAAAGAACACAAATAAGATGTTTTACGATAAATTGACATTATTGTTAGTCATATAGTAATGGTAAAATTGTGCAGAATATATATTGTTGAGTAAAAAAAAAAAAAAAAAAAAAGAGGAAATCGGATTTCCTGTTATAGTAAATGTCAACTAAATTGATACGGTGGGTTTTTTGCATAGTAAAACTTTTTTTAGCATAACTAACAAATATATTGAGGATAATAAGAATAATATTTGATGATGATATTTTCATTATAATAGTTATATTATTACTTACTATGTATTCATGGCATTAGTTATTTAAAAAAAATTTCAATGCTCCAATCTAAAGTCTCTTCTAAAAATCGTCTAATATTTTGACACTACTGATATTTGACACATCGTCATTATCATTATCATTATTATTTTTATTGTTATTATATCAGTCGTGTACACGCAATGAATAATGTATATGTGCATTCTATATTTATTATATTTGTTATCCTATGAAAGTTGTTTCAACATCGGAAGGATTACGAAATATGGTAAAAATAGTATAACGGTCGGTATAGTAGATGTAATATAGAGAGAAACACAATGATGATGAACTACAAATTTTGGTTCTGTGTTGACTTGTAGAAATATCTTTCATTGCCGGAAATAGTCGTAAACGTGCGCTGCAAGCCGATTCTAGTTCTTTCTTACTGTGACACGCTTGTGGTGGGTATTATTTTATTGTGAATTATTATTTTTTCATCTAAAATTATTATTGCCATCTGATATTATTTTGGATATTAACTTTTTTCCATATATTTGTGAATATTTAATTTATTTAATTGCACCCGACATTTTATTTCATGATATTTTTATAATTTGTACTTTGTTTTTTTTTTTTTCAGGCAGTAGTGACTACTTTGTAACGACACACAAACAACATGGTAAGTTGTATTATTTTGCGTTTATCTATATTACTATTAAATTCCTAGATTTATTTTTTACTTTGATATTTATTTTACACCAATATTAATTTAACTTAATAAATATTTCAGTATTAATCTTTCGATTTTTATAATTTTTTTCTGACAAAATATGTTTATTATTCCAAGAAAAAAAAAAAAACCCAACCTCAAAATATTGAATTCTCATATTGTACACTTGAATAATTCATCTGATGAAAAATAACTTTGTTATTACAGCCACGAGAAATTAAAGAAATCAAAGACTTCTTGCTCAAGGCTAGGAGGAAGGACGCCAAATGTTAGTTATTACAAATCATTATATATTCTTTATTGATATTCAAGTGATGGTAATTTTTCATTAATTCAAATATAATTTCAGCCGTCAAAATAAAGAAGAATGCAGACAATGTCAAGTTCAAAGTACGATGCTCCAGGTTTCTTTACACCTTGGTCATCACTGACAAAGAAAAAGCTGAAAAATTGAAACAATCACTTCCACCTGGTCAGTAGATTCTTTTTTATTATTATTTCTTTAAAATTGTTTTATTTAGTTACTATCTGTAACATAAATTTAATCGTACTCTTCATTTCAGGTCTTCAAGTTAAAGAAGTCAAAAGGAGCGAGCGAATGTAATTGAGAAAATACATAAATAAAATTCAACTTATAACACATTTTAAATGTTGAGTGTGAAATTTTCTTTCTTTACATTTCATACAGTTAAGATTAGAATATAATAATTAGAATAAAATTTGAAATTTTTGAACAAACTTTATCATTAAAATTGTGAGAAATTTAATTTTTTTTTTCTAATTTGACTGCAAGATTTTTATAATTCGCTTATTTGTCATAACATTCCGCACCTTTATTTGTTCCTACATTTTGACTAAACAAAATTCATTTCTTTTTTTTTTTTATTGCAATTTGAATAAACTTTCTGAAAGTGTAGCAAAAAAAAATTCTAAACGTTATATACGCAATTATTAGATATAGTGTATTTGTGTATCGTGTGGTAAAAAAAAATACGTTCTGTCAGGTTATCGCTTATCAATTCTCAACCGCATGCTAATCAACCGATAAAATACTAGAAGCAGTTAAATACAAAGAGTTGTATTTAACTTGGCCTCTATGTGATAAAGCGCGACAAAGAACAATTTATTATAATTGTTTCTCTGAGTAAAGAGCAATCTATAAATATTACAATAAAAGTCGTCTTGGATACTGCGTGAAATTTGTTTTTTTTTTTTCAAGAAAAAAGCAACGAAAATATTAACGAAGCGCCGGCGCGAAAAATACTTCATCTATTTATACTCAGGGGGGAAACAAAATATCGTCAAAGTCAGTTTCATGTGGTTGAATCTTCAAGAAACATCGTGTGCTTGTCTTTTCTTTGGATAATTTAACAGTGATTTAATTAATTTTGTCTACTCCACTATAGTTGGAGTATTTTTTTCACAATAAAATTAAGGGGATCGATATGAAGCCAAAGGTAAACAGAGTCGCTTTGAAACATCTGCTATTTCGATCAATAAACACATAACTTGAATTGTAGTTTACGATATACAATGGGTGTAATAGTTGTACGACATATCAAGAAAATACATACGTTACGATATTCTACGAATAATTTCACGAAAACAATTTGGTATTATAAATATATTTATCGATTGAATAATTTTACACTATTGAATTTCAATGTATCCACTATAAGAAATTTGAATTTAATAGGATTAAAATGATGGCGATGCCAAAAAAAATTATTGGATGTATTGGAAAATGTACATCAGGCTTGAGTGTGAAGGAACTTGATATAATTACTGATCACATTCAAAATACTCTTAATCACAGTCAAGGTAGACGTATTTTTCGTGAATTTCTTCATCAAGGTAAACGAACTGATGATTTGGCATGTTTGGATTTTTATGAAAAAATTTGTGAATATCTTGAGAGTGATGCAAATT
Organism: Dinocampus coccinellae; assembly: GCA_963920625.1. NCBI lineage: Eukaryota > Metazoa > Arthropoda > Insecta > Hymenoptera > Braconidae > Dinocampus > Dinocampus coccinellae. Next base: position 5,182,032 of record OY987188.1, on the reverse strand, counting down.
ACATGTAAATATTAATTGATCAAATTTAATTACATAAAAATGTATGATTTCATGATGATGATGTGAAAATAAAATTATTTTCAGTCATTCCACAACTGAGCCAACTTTGGAGTCCTTAACAGTAAATGTAAATGAAACACTAGATGTGGCCGCGAATTTGAATGGCATTCCAGAAATAGATATGGCACTTTTAGAAAGATTGAACGAGTATTTAACAACCCCCTGCAGAGAAGCAATGCTCAATGTTCTCGTAGAAGTAAAACAGCGACTTGCTGATCATCTCGCAAATGCACACAGTCATTTTAGAGTCCATTTATTACAACCGTGTCCGAAAACAAAGTGAAATTTATTGTATTTGTATGACAAATTTTTATTGAGGGTTGTTTGTGTGTTTTGAAAAGACAGCACCTTATTTAAGATCAAAAAGAATGTTGGACATCACCCAATGTTATGATTTTAAAAAAACGGGTGAATTCTAACGAGATATACTATATTTAATTCAATATATATGCAAGAAAGAAACAATAATTATTTAAAATAATTTTCATGAATAAATTATAGTTTTTTATGATAAAAAACTGTGTTATGTTTTATAATTGCGTTAAAAAAAATAAAATAATGATAATAATAATTTAATTTGCTAGTTCTAATTTTCACCGTAAAATCTTGAAGGTGGCATCAGAGACTAGGGGGAAGATATGGAATGCTCACGGGGAATAATCGTCAATGAAAAACAAACAAAAAAAATGTAAATAATCTGGCAGTATAACATGGAACTAAAAATTTAATTGATGAAGCAATGTATGACAGATCAGCAATCTATCAGAGTTCAATGATGTGGAAGAAAAAAATGATTTTAAGCGAAATTTTCCATTGCACAAATTAGTATAAAATTTCACACAAGAATCAACCGTTTCCGCATATGTGGCGCTCCCTCTATTATTTTATGACGAAACTTTGAACTAGTGTATTTTAAAATATCTCACCCATTTTTAAATTTTGACCAGTGTACAAATTGTTCGATATCTTTCTACTTGTGAATATTACGTGTATGAATATTTTTATACGAAAAAAATTTTATTATTATTTTTTTTTCCGAATACACACATGGGAAATAAAAAATCGATAATGTAATAATATATTATTATAAATAAAACAATTGCAAATACGTATTTTACTGATTTTTATTATTTCCAAATTTCGCTTAAAACCTGAAGTAAAATTTGTTCATTTTTTATTTTTTTTATTTATTATTAATATTTTTTTTTTTTTCATTTCACAATCTATTAATTCATAATAATTGAATAATAATTATAATAATCATCACTAAATAATAATAATAATAAAGTTTAACATTAACGTCACACGCGACGTCGAAGTAAAGATTATATATATATATATATATTTTTTTTTAATAATAAGTATATATATAATATAAGCTATTCCTTGTCCAGACACACGAATGATATGCATGTTGTTGCAGTTTGTTGGTTTCAATTATTAATTAATTTATTTATTCATTAATATTTTTCTTTTTTTTTTTTTGTTTACTTTCTTTTTTCTTTTTTACTACGTTAATTCATCATTTATCTTTCTACATCATTCTTCATCCATTTATATCAATAATTATATAACTTATTTGACTTACACGGGCATATAAATAGAATCTTATTGCTTAATATTTTTTATTTTTTTATTTTTTTGTTTTTTATCTTCATCGTTTCATAGGTATAATAATTACATGTGATATGTTTTTGTAGTCCCAATGATTAATTACGCACGGATTTGTGCAAAATGTATGTGTGTCTCATATTGTTAATGAGACACGTTTATGGACGGATTTAATCTAGATGCAATATTGGCATTACAATGATTGAGCGTAATTTATTTATAACATTGCAATTAATAATTCTCATCAGCTTTCAACACTTTCACATTTTTTTCTCACCTTTATTTTCCTATCTTTTTTTTTTTTTTAATATTATTCTTGTTTGTTTCTAACACACGTAATATCATTGACTTGTCATCACAATCATATCAGATTATTAATTGAAAAATTACAATTATTATTTGTTTCATTCTTTGTTTTGTTTTGTTTTGTTTTTTGTTTTTTCTTTTTTCGACATGTGCAAAATTGATGGCGACTTTAATTTTTTTTCTTATTATTTGTTTGTTTGTTTGTTTGTTTTATTTATTTTTTATTAATACTCAACTCACGAAATGCCAAATGCATCCGGACAGTATTTGACGAGGCCTCAGATTGTCGTTATCTCCCTCATTGATAATGTGCGTCCACAGCTGCGTTTGGTTACTTCAAATTATTTTTTATAAATTCAATTAATTCATTATTATTCATCATTAATTATCTATAAGTAATCAATAATTTTTTTTTTTTATTCTCCATTATAAATTATTTACTTTCTCATAAATATTCTACGTTAATTCAATTCGAAGCTAATCAATCTAATGCTGTGGATACACAAGAGGTGAATATTCACTCAAGCCTCGTCACTACTGATTTCTTTTTTTTTTTTTTTTTTTTTTTAAATTTACTTTTAAACCTAATTATTTATTTACTTTTTATTTATTCATTTATTTATTATTATTATTTTTTTCTTGCACTCGCTAGAACGCTGTAATACAGATTTTTTTATTTTTTTATTTTTTATTATTTTTTTTTCTTTTTCTTGTCATTTTATCTTTTACAATTATTTTATTCAAGAATTATTTACTTTCGACGTCCGCTACTTCGCAAAGTTATCCATTAAATATCACAATAACCTCACACAGAAAGCTGCACTATTTTTTTTTTTTTTGGTTTTTTTGTTTTTGTTTTTTTTTTTCTTTTTCTTTATATTACTCATATTACTCATATAATTTTTATCATTTTTTATTTATTCATCTGTTTTTAATTAGAACGAGGCTTCTCAATTATTACGTCTTGTAATTCAATTATTCCAAAAAATAATAAAAAGAAAATAAAGAAATATTCAACATATACATATTACCCCACACAGTTTTTATTGATTTGTTTGGTTTCTTTGTTGGTTTATACGAAACTCTTGTGACGTAAAATTTGTGTATTTATGATCCGACAATTGCAATTTTTATTTATTACATAAATGCATTTACATTGAGTAGTATTTTTTTATTTTTTTTTTTTTTCTTAATAATTTGATGTTGTTACGTACGTTCATGTCGTGTGTCAGTCTAAAATTGAACATTGTAATGTACAATTTTTTTGTTTGTCCTTTATTTATTTATCCTACGAATTTTCCGAGGAGCAATTTAACACCGTGTGAAAATACGTTCAATAGCGTGTCACGATCTCACAATTGGCTTATTTAGATAATAATAAATATATTTTTTATTTTTCATTTTTAAATTGCTTTTTGAGGAGATAAATCGTACTATTTCACTCCTATACCTCGTCACTCTCATTTTTTTTCTCCTTCTTCTTTCTTCTTTTTTTTTTTTTTTTTTTTTTTTTTTTCGCATTTAACATAAAGATATACCAATGTATATTGCAATTGCATTTGTATGCAACTGCACCATAATCACATTAGCATCACTTAAAGCTCACGACACACACACACACACACACACACACACACACAATATACACAATTGCATACAATTGTCACCACGACTTTTTCACATTAACAATAAATATATATTATTTATACTTTCATAGATTTTTTGAACATAAAAAAAAAAAAAATACAAAATAAAAAATAACATTACATTGTGACGAGAAGAGAGGAAATAAAAAAAAAATTATTATTTTTTTTCGTGTGTACTGATTTAAGTACAAAATATGAAAACATTTGTCGCCAACTCACATGATGAGTTTACAATTAGTGTGATTACCTAGACATTATGTCGTTGTCATAATTATTATTATTATTATTATTATTATTATTATTATTACTTTTTTTTATTTGTTTTTTTCTTGTTCATGATATTGTACCATGCGATTGATCGTGACAGGGACGAATGGTGGACATGTCCTAGATATTTTATTATTTATTACAAACGAAATATTCACTGTTAATTAATTGTATATAATACACTAATTTTCCTTTGTTATTGTTATCGGTGTTTGAAAAAGAAATTTTTTTTTTTTTTTTCTTCAATGTTAGAATAAAATTAATATTATGTATAGTGTATATACATTAATTATATGAGTGAATAATAAATATACGTTTCGTACAGTTATCACGATCATCTCATTACGTAATTTTTAATTTTACCAAATTTTACTACGTAATTTGCTTTTTTTTTTTTTTTTTTTTTTTATTTATCAATACACATAAAATCACAATATCGGATTCACTTTGTAAAAAGTGTAAGCATACACTTAAATCTTTGCAGATTTAATTGTTTTCAAAATCATTATATTATTGATAAAATTTTTCCACATAATTACCATTTATTATTAGTTAATATAAATATAAATATATTAATAAATTGAAATATTATATATATGCTTGCATATTAGAGAACAAAAAAAAAGAAAAAAGGAAAAATTTTTTTTTTTTTGTATTATTCGTAATATTGAAATATTTATATATAATTATTTGGACGCAAAGAGAAATAATTAAAATTTAAATATTTAAAATTAATTAATCAGCAATTAATGCATAGAACAATAATTGTGAGGTCATTCTATCGTTATTATTTAATTTTTTTCTTTAGTTTTTTTTACTTTTTATTCATTTTTTTTTTTAAATTTTTTTTTTGTTTTTTTGTTTTTTTTTTATGTTTTATAAGTCTTTGGATCGAGGCAACTGATAATACACAATGATAATCTTTGGTGAATCCCATTAGTTTTGAAGCGAATTTCATGATAATTAAATATTATTAATATCAATTTCAATTTATAATTAATAAAAACACGTGAAAAACAATAGAGAAAATAATAATATTGAAAAATTCTCGATATATATTAAAAACGAGTATAATTTAATATTTATTTGAAAAAGAATAATAATCATTTTATTCTCTTCAAATGTATCCGTAAATTGATTTAATGAACATGCAATTTTTTTCGTAACATTTTACTATATTTGTTGTTATTGTTGTTCATTACTATTATTATCATCATCATCGTCATCGTCATCGTCATCATTATTATTTTTCTTTGTGTCAACAAAAAAAAACATGCAAAATTTTATTATTATTATTATTATTATTATTATAATATATATATTTTTTTAACTTTGCAAATTCGTAGACAAATTTCAATGTGACACGCAACATTAATGCTATAAGCTCAGTTTTCTCTCAAACTCCTGTGGTATTACATACAGAGAACACAGAAAATGATTTCAGTTCTCGCTCGGCCGGTTCAAGAGAGGAGGTCTTTGCCCCTGCTTGTTCTCTCTTGCTCTGTGGTTTTGTCTCTTTTTATTTCTTTCTCACTTCTTTTTCTTTTTTTTTCTTCTTCTAAGTTCTCCCCACCGTCTCTCCATCTCTTTCACCTTATTTTTTTTACCACAGTGCAAACTCATTTCTTATTCGTTCTCTAGTTTCCTCTATGTTTCTCACTCGCTTTTACTATTATACACGATTGTTTCAATTTTTTATTCAAAGATTATTTTATAATTTTTTTTTTTTTTTTTTTTTTTTTTTTCATAATTATAAATATTACGTGTCACGAGCGAGAGACAATAGAACATGAGAACGAGAATCTGAACAAATTTAACGAATTCCAGTAAGTATTGTTATTATTATTATCATTGATTACTGGTTGAATTTACTATGGATTTTACTATGGAAAATATCATGATTCACACAAAAATCCAGTGTATTTGTTTGTTCCATATACATATGATTTTTTTTTTTTGTTTGTTTTTTTTTCTTCTGATCTTAACTATAAAATCAAAATCGTTGTCATTCGTTTTCCCATTCTCGTACCATGACGATTTCTCAATTTAGTTTTTATTTGTTCACATTTTTATTCATTTTTATTATTTATTTATTTATTTATTTTTTTCTTGTTTTTCATTTTGTACGCGTGTCGACGATTTCATAGTTTTATTTTCTTAATTAATTGATTCTCTTTCTTTTTCCTGTTTTGTTTTTTTTTTTTGTTTTTTTTTTGTTTTTCACAATAGATTATCATTTCTCCCCATCCACATCATCTCTTATTAATTCGTACTAGTTGTATACAATTAAATTATTATCTAATTAAATTTTATATTAAAACATACCACATTAGAATGTACGTGTACAATAATTAATTAATTTATTTATTTATTTATTTTTATTAAATATTATGTGTATATAATAAGTTTTAGCGTTTACTATCTAGTGATATGAATTAGTTTCACTTGTAAAGCACTTTAAATCCAACCTATTTTATTTCATCGCCAATTTAATAAAATTATTCATTATTTATTATTTATTATTTTTTTTTCATTTATTTATTTTTTCATTCTTATATGTTTTTATTCATTCTTCTTTTATATACGAGCTCAAAATAAGAGAATGTGAAAAAAAATAAATAATAATAATAATAATAATAATAATAATGCAAATATGAACAAATTTAGTTTAAAAATTTTTTTCCCTACATTTCATATTAGATGCAAAATCCTCCAATTCATCATTTATTTATAATTCAACTAAATAAAATAAGATATATTTATCCTGCACAATTTTATTTCACCACGAAAAATGATGTAATCTCAATAAAATCTATATATATATATGTATGTTTTTCGTTTAATTTCGTTTACTTTTGGTTGTTGTATTTTCTTGAAAAAAAAGAAAAAAAATAGATTTGTCTCGCTGCTAACGAGTCCAAGAGACTATTATTTTTGTGCAAAAAAAAAAAATATATATATATATATATATATATATATATATATTTCTTTATTAAAAATAAAATGAAGATGAAAAAAGAATAAAATCTTGTTTCATTCTTCTTCAATATTGAATGCAAATGAACCATTTGATGGGAGGATTCAAAGAATTACATGCAAGTGTATGTGTGGGTGGATGGATGGATGGTGTGAGAAAAATGATTTTATTCTTTGGGTTCACTGGGGAATTGAATTGTCAAGAATTCAAAGGCGCGTGAATGTTGGTGAACGAGGGAGAATCGCAAGAGAATGTGAAAAATCTATATGAAAAAAAATGTAAAACGTTAGGAGAACACGATGTTGAGATGGAGGTGCGAGTTGAGAGGGAGATGTAGAAAAACTGAGAATTGCAAGTGACGGTAAAGTGGATACTGGGACGATAAAAGAGAGAATAAAAGAAAAAAAAAATAATAATAATAAAAGAAAGGCTGCAAATTAGAGCGGTGAGTCCGTCGCGGCATGAAATTGGAGGTAAGCACGAGTCGTTTACGCCACAAAGATTTCTGTCTGTATATACGCCCGTTATAAATCGTTTTTTTTTTTTTTTTTGTTCTGTTATATATTTTTTATGTGTTACTTTTCGGTGATTTATTGAAAATTTTCACGGAAATATCATTTCTGATTTATCAAACATTTTCAAATTGTACGTTAAAAATTACATACAATGTCTTTATATATTGTTTTTTTTTTTTTTTTTTTTTGTTTTAATTCACCACATACGATTTTGGCCTTTTACATTGCTATTAAGGCCTCGCATTTACTCAACACTATTTTCTCAACTTTCAATTTGTTTCAAACATCACTCAATAACTTCACACCCAACAGTCTTTATTTAACGATTAGAAATCTCTTTCTCTTTCTCTCTCCCGATGTAATTGTAAAACAGTGTCACACGTTCTTATTCTTATTTTCTCAATTTTATTATTCTCTGTATTTTCTATATATTTTTTTTATTTTTTTTTTTACGAGGAGAAACGTCTAATCACTCACATTTCTTCATTTCAACCTTTTACTATGCATTTCTTCTATTATGTTTTATTGACGTGTACCAATAATTTTGTAATTCTGTTTTGGGAATTTAACAATTTTACTTCACATGCAAAACGTCGATGTTAATTTAAAAAAGAAAAAAAAAAAAAGTTGGTCTTTTATTTTTCATATTTACCATTTGGTATTATATTTGCTTGTATTACTATTTTGTTGTAATTGTTTTTTTTTTTTTTTTTTTCTTTTGTAGTTCATTCTTCAAGACTCGTTAAGTATATATAGCGTATAAAAGTTGTCTAAGAAGATCAAAAAGTTATTTTATTTTATTCAAGAGATATATATATTAATTATAATTAAATTGATATGTCTCGTTTTCACATTCATTTCTAATTTCGATCGACTCTGCTGATATGTATTTTGTTTCATATATATATATATATATTTTTTTTATCACGGAATAGATAGAGTTGTTGACTTTCACACTATATAATTATAAATAACTTTCACATATTTTTTTTTTTTTTTGTTTATCGTTATAATTTTTCTATGGGTCTTGACAAATGTTTTCTTAATATTAACTGCTAATCACGAGGTTGATGGACGCATTTTCCTATGGTACGCGTGGCTGCCTGTTCACATGCTTTCATGTTTATGTTGAAATATCTTTATGGAATGTGAAAGAGTAAAATAATATGCAAATATTCGCGTGCACGCATGAAAGGCGGACGGTATATATCGCTTAAAGGATATCAATAAAACTCAATTGACTCGATGTTTTGCGCGCTTGGTCCGGAAGTAGAAAAATAAACAGTTTAAATTAGATTAGTTTTTTTTTTTTTTCATTCTACTTTTTTCCCCTCTATTTTTTTTTCTTATTATTTTTTTTTTTGTGTTACAATTTTTTCATATCATTTCCTTGATATTTTTATTTTCTCTCTGTCTACTGTGTCTCAATTAATCGTTGATGTCTTGCAATCTATTTCATTTAATTCCAATTTTTTTTTGGTTTTTTAAATTTTATACACGCATCCAAATATATTGAATTTTTTCATAGATGATCTGTAAATGTGTGTTTCTATGTGTGTATATATATATATGTGTGTGTGTGTGTCTGTACGAGTTTAGCGCTAATAGATACACAAGAATTATATTCGTTCAATTTTTTTTTTTCCTTTTTCTATTTTTTTTTTTTTTTTTTTTTCATTATAATAAGAATAATCACGGATATTATTTAATTACAATATCCGAACTTTATCCGCTACTTAAACACTAGTATAATCATTAGTATGTATTATTAATTTTCTTCTATCATTTAATCTTGTTTTTATTAATTTTTTAAAAATTTTTTTTATTTATTTCTTCCTAAACTTTCTAATTATATCGTTCATTTTCTCACTCATTTTTTTACATTCTCATGTGATGCTGTTCTCTTTTTCAATCTGTCTCTCTCATCTTTACTTTCACTCCCACATTCAAACATATCAATTTGTGGTTGTGTTATTACAATTACAATACAAATGCCCAGTGATTTTAAGAAAAATTATATAGTATATAAACAGAGTTTTAACACTTGAATGCTTCCCTTCAACTGGAACAAATCAGTTTTAGATTTTTGGACGAGCTGTACACAAGATCGACCTGACTTCCAGCGAGCGAGAAGTTATGGTATAGTGCGACTATTATAGTGGGCAATGGTGATGAATAATAGAAACAAAAAAAAAAAGAATAAAAAAAATAATAAAACAGATTTGGATTTGACCGTGAGGTTTTAATAAATTACCGGTTGAATTGCGATAGAAGAAAAAAGAAAAAAGAAAATAAAAAACAAAAAGAATAGAGAAATGATGAAAGAGAGAGAATAAAAAAATTTATAAACGAGAAATAGAAGTAAGTGGGGTCGAATTTATCCGGCCGGTGCGACGCTGTTTGACGGTTGCACGGGACGTGACTTACGGTACAGTTAGCATGACTCGACCAACGGGAAGGCACTTGGGCAAATTACGTGCCGAATTGGCTGTTCTAGCACACGGGGCACACCTTTTGCTACCTTATTACAAATACACAGGCGTTATAAATTACAATTTTACTTTTTTTTTGTTTTTTTTTTTTTTGTTTTTTTCTTATTCTTCATCATTCTCTCACTTGTTCTCAACACATCTAATGTATAATAATATTTTTTTTTTTGTTTTGTTTACTCCATTTCATGATATTAATTTTTTTTTTTTTATTTTTTTTTTTTTTCTCTTCTCTTTTAATTTTGTCATCTTTCCTTTCTCCCAATATTTTTTTTTTTCTCATCATCACTACTATTTATTACACGCTCTGGTCAATATATGATATGCCTCGCCACCTTAATTCTATGATATGTCCGCATTCGTTATAATGTATAATAATGACTTAATACTCTTTTATACCCATAACGTGTCTAATCAAATTCACATTACGAATTTCTTATTTCGTCATTTTTCACAACACACATTTCGTTCATTCTCCATCACGCTTTGTTATTATATATATATATATATATTTTTGTTTTTGTCTTTTTTCGTTTTTTAAAATTTTTTTTTTTTTTTTTACTTTTTCTGATGATTAAAAACATAAATACACGTTTCTTAGGGCACCTTTGGTATTAAGCTTGATGTTCGTGTAACAATTGAAATTTACGATGATAATCTTGTATTTTCCACTCTTTTTTTTTTTTTTTTTTTTTTTTTCTTTTATTTTCTCTCACTATACGTTTCCATATTATTAAATTTTTTTTTACTTCATTTTTGTCATTTTTTTTTTGTTTTCGTTTTTTTATTTTCTCCCCCGTTTCTTTCGTTTTTATTCTCGTTTCGTGTGTCCCCATTCATGCCCACTGTATATATATATATATCTTTTTTTCTAATCGCATTTATGTGCTTTGTCTTGCACATTTAATACACGATACACGCACGAAACCCTCCACATATACACACACATACATACATGCATACATATACACACACTTATTTTATTCCCTTTCGTTTTCATTATAAGCCAATGTTGATAATGTACCTAATACTATGTTTTTCATATTTGATGAATACACACACGCAAACGTATACGTATACACACATACATACACACTGCATCGAGAATGGTTTGCCGAGGCAACAAATCGATAGACAAAGCACAACGCGCACTCGTCAATTAAATAAATTCACCCATTGGCTCATCTTCATCGTCAGATAATTATGAGATTGCGTGTATATATTCAATCATAATTGTGAGCGCATTGATAATAAATCATTTACAATTTGTCATATAAAGCGGATATAATTTGTCGAATTTTATTCGATATCTCTTGTAAACACGCTATATATATATATCTGTGAAGATTTTATCTTTCTAAAATTTTTTTATGAACAGCGTGTGTGATGGTAAAATTTAATTTTGTTATCGTTACTTTCTTTCGTTTTTTTTTTGTTTTTTTTTTTTTTTTTTTTTTTCTTTTTTAGACTTGAATTTTTAGTAATTTTATCTAAATTATTTCACAAATTATTTTATTAATTTAAAAATTAGTTAAAATATAAATTCAGGCGCATTAATTAAATTTTTGCGTATAGATTTTTATAATATTATTACTGTGATTTCATTCTATACTTTCGTTATTTTTCAATTAATATTATAATTATAATAATAATTATTATTATAATTCTTTTCTTTTCTTTGAATAATCGAAATAATATTCACAGTGATTTTTTTTTTTGTTTTTTTTTCAAAGGCATCATTAAAATAACACGAATTCCCGTGTAACACTCATATTGTATAGTAAATATTATAGATGAATGAAATTTCGCTTAAATAAAATCGACAATATTGTCACAAATGTATACAATATTATATATACTTCAATGATTTTCAATAAAACTTGTGAAATGTGAAAATTCAACAATTTTGATTTGACAAATCGTCAAAAAGGGGAAGAAAACAAAAAAAAAAAAGTATTATCGTTGTAAAATAAAAATGATTTTACCTAAATATTGAATAAATAATTTTTTTTTTTTTTTTTTTTTTTTTCGCTTAAATAATTCAATATTTTCTAATAGAGAATATTCAAGCTGTCTCACATACACATACACACAAAGTAATTATTTCATAAATAAATATTTTTCTGATTGTACCGATGAGCATACAACGTTATCATACACCATTGTCATATTTATCTTTTATCATCATACAATTCATCGTTACTTTCATCATGATTCTACTTCTTTTTTTTTCGTCGATATTATCGCTAAGTGGAGCCAGATGCTTTGTGCTATGTTAATTTTCGTGTTTCCACCTCTTGTATCGTCGTGTCCAGTTCTTTTCTTGCATGTATACACTTTGGTATTGGTTTTTGTTGATTACTCGAGAGACACGCCCTTTGACGCGTCGTTTTCACATTCCATTTATGTCGATCTTAAGGTTGCCCGTTTTTTTCTCCCTTGGATCCCTGAAAAATATAGAAAAGAAGCTTTAGACAAAGTATATCAAAGTGTATGTCATATAAAAGCGCGATAAATAAACACTCTCATTCTCATAGTTTTTTCAAAGTTTTTTCTTTTTTTTCTTTTTATTCTACTCATCTTTACTTCTCTTTATTTATTTTTTTTTTCTTTTTGTATTTATTTTCATCTTTCATGTTACAACTCATCCCTTGGGTCATTACCATTCAGTAAGAAGAATTATCCAAATTCTAAATAACAGAAAAAGATGAACAGCAGGAAAAAACAAGAAAAAAAAAAAATTATGAAGACAACGAAAATAAATGTGTGTTAAACAATTTGACGATTTCAAAGAAAAAAAAAAAAAAATTTTTTTCTCCTTTTCTCTTCATTGTTATTATTTTTAAATTAAAAAAATTATTGATAATGATATTCCATCAAGTGAGCGTTACAATTAAATTTGGTCTTTATTTTTTTTTTTTTTTTTTTTTTGTATGAAAAAATATTTTTTTAATGTATAAACATAACTGAGTAACGATCCGAGTGACGAATGATACAGAGCAAATGATAATAATAATTGTGATGATTAATTTAAATGCTACATGGTCATGAATATTATTGTATAAATACGTATTATATACATATATATATATGTCTAAGTGTGTGTGTATATATGTGTGTGCAACTAGCTGGTGTATTTATTCAGTAAGGAGAGGACACAATATTGTAAATACACCTGTGAGAAGAAGAGGAAACGCGCAAATCAAACGATTAAATAAAAAATAAAAAAAATAAATAAATAAAGAACAACACGACAAAACGCGAAGATACAAAAAAATATAAGATAATAATTGTTCATGTTCATTATAAAAAATATAAATTATATATAATCAAGAAATAAAATGTCTCGAGGAAAGAACGTGACTTGATAGATAATTATTATTTAATCATTTATTATATCACAAGGAAAAAAAAAAAATAATAATAATAATAATAAAGGATCACGTTCGATTAATAATATAATTTATAATTTTAATTTTATATTATTGATAATCACTATGTTAATGATATGAAACAAAAACAAAAAAATTTATTCCCCACCATAAACATGCGACTGCTGTTCAATATGAAATAAAAATTATATCTCTTTATTTATTTATTTATTTTTTTTTTTTTTGATTAGTTGGTTTTTTCTTCTCTTTTTTCTTATTAATTTTTGTTTATTTGTTAATTTTTTTTTTTTTTTTTTTTTCTTTCATATAAAATTGTGCAACACGATTAGATAAAATGAAACGTACTTCAATCCACAAATTTGTAAAGCCCACCTCGGCCATTTTTGATTTTGCATACTCGATTCGTATCGGTCCCCGGTCAGAGGAGAGGAGTAAGGATCCTTGTAGGGCGGCCATCGCTTGAGCCGCGTAGCGAACGTCTTGAAATTCAACGAAAGCCACGGGCGAGCCTCCCTTCGTGTGCATACGAAGCCGACAGAAACCATTAAAACTGTGCACAAATAAGAAAAGCGGTACAGATACGTGCATCTTATGATTTTATTTCTTTCTTTTTTAATAATTTTTTTTTTTTTTTTTTCCTTTTTTTCCTTTTTTTCTTCCCTCATCTATTTCATATATATTTTTTCCTAAATTTAATTTGGAATTTTTTTTTCAATAAAATAAAATATAGATAGAAAGAAGGAAAAAAAAAAATTATTAAAATTTTTTTATTAATTAATTAATTGATTAATTTTTTTTTTTTTTTTTTTGATTTTCCTATTTTGCTATTAATGCAGAGTAAAAATTGAATTACTACATCTATTGGACGCACGTGTGTTATTTGTAATTGGTATATGTGATAATGCATATGTAAATATATATACACATGAATAATATGATATTAATAATTAATGTATGGAAAAATAAAAAATAAAAAAAAAACAACAATTCATGCTCATTATTGTTATTCATTAGTTAGTGTGCCCAATATCATTTATTTTATCTATATACATATAGGTATATGCAAAAATATTATTCATACTGCGTAAAATATTGATAATAAAATTTATCTGAGGCAATTACAAAAAATAAAAATGTAGGGAAAAAAAAAAACAATCGATATTAATACTTTTTTTTTTTTTCCTCTTTTCCAAATGTTTTTTTTTTTTTAATGAACATGAATTTGTAAATTATAAGATGATGAAATGTATTTTGTATGCAGATAGGATATTATACATTTACTGTGCTATAAATACTTTTATCTATTTATTTATTTATTCATTTATTTATATATATATATATATATATCTTCAGTTGTTTATTATTTATATCTAATTACAATGGTAACTTGATACTGTTCCATAATAAGAAAAATTAATTTTTTTTTTATAAACCACAATGCATTAAATTAATCAAAAAATTCACGATATTCCATATTCTAATAATTTAATATGAATAAATAATATTTCAATATTGATAATAAATTCTAAAGATATAAATATCCATTTTATATACAAATCTTCAGGGAAAAGAGAAAAAAAATAAGACAAAAAATTATATAAAAGTTGAAATGAAATTTAAACTGAAAAAAAAAAAAAAAAATAACTCATTTTTTTTTTTGTTTACTTATTTCCGTTATCGATACTTGGATAACTTTTCTAATAGGTAACTTCCCATTTTCGTAAAAACACGAGTAAATAATTTTTGTTTTTCCTTTTTCATTCTACATATGTACTATGTACATATATTCATTTAGATTTTTCAATTTGAGTAAAGGCTCAAGGAGTTGTGAAGTTATGAGTTTTACAGGAGAACTAACGGTATTTTGTCGTACTCTGTGTCGAGAGTAAAAAGAAAAAAAAAAAAAAAACAAAGGAAAGAATAAATAAATAGAAAGAGGGATTGAGTGAATGGATGAGGAATAGCGAGAATAGAATAAAAAGTGGCAAACAAATGAAACGAACAAAGTGAATCTATCTGTATATGTTTTCATATCCACGAGCTTTCTATACGTTTATATATTATTATATACAATTCACAAACTACTTGTTTTCCACTATAATTTTATTATTATTATCTAGACAAGACTCCATAAATAATTTTATACTCCGTTATTATTATTTTTTTTTATCCTTTTTTCCTTCTTCTTCTTCTTCTTCTTCGTCTTTTTCTTTTTCTCGATCCTACTCATTTTTTCTTATTCATACGTAGTAAAAATATTTTTTTTTACATGATCAGATAAAACTACAATACAGGTAATTGACACACTTTCAACAATATCCAAATAATTTATAACAATGTGAGAGAACAATTGGATAATTTAATTTAATTTGAAACAACACACTCTACATTAATATATAAAAAAATATAAAATTATTATTCATTCACGTTATGCATAATCGTGTGTTAACTCAAAAATATAAACCAATAAATTTTTTTTCATTTAAAATTAAGTGAGAAAAGTAATTGGACCGTTTTTGTTTTTTTTTTTTTTCTCTTTCTCTTCTTTTCTTGCTTTTGATGGACGAATTGTAAATGTATATAGTATAAAATATATAAGTACAGTTGGTGTAAGTATTTTGAACGAGCCGACAATATCGATTTGTGTCGAGTGTGTGGAGAACACGAGGGAAGAAAGGGAACAGTTTGCTATTCTCTCTGAATAGCTGGCACATTGCATCACGAATGACCCACGGGTATACACGGATTGCCCATCGTTCCGTAATAATATTCAAATGATATTTGATATATAGATGATCAAATAAATATAAATACATATATATTAATCATTTAAACATATCTCTAAATAAATATGTACATACACTTTGATGATTAAATGTATTTTTTTTTTAAATTTGGGATGGAGTATGGAAATTTATGAGAAATCAATGAACAATTATATGACCTATTTGACTACACATGAATATTTTCCAATTATAAATATATTATAATGAAACATTTGTGATTATTCTCAAGCGTAATGTGATACTTTCATATATTATTCTAGCCATATATAATCTAGTGAAAAATATATATATATATTTGTTCATTTCGTTTTTCGTATTTACAGAGAAATTGACATTGTCCCTGTACAAAGTTGACTCATAAAAAACAATAGAAATAGTCCAGAGATGGTTGAATGACGTGCACAAATGACGAGAAACAAGAAGAAATAAAATGGAAAAAGAAAAAAACAAAAAAAAAAAAAAAAAAAAAAGAACCAAAAAAGAAAATAAAAAAATCCTCCGTGGATTTCGACATTTCATTTGACCTTTTTTTTTTCGTTTTTCAGTATTGTTTTATTGAATTGTATCCATCTATTTATTTATTTATTTATTTATCTATCTTTTTGTTTCATGTTGTTCTTTATGATGCCAAAAATGGTGGGATAGTACGTCAACGTATAACTGGTAATCATCATAATCTCCAATGATAATCGTGGGAAAAAGAAATGCGAGCCGAGCGAGAATATATTTATGTATTGCAGTATAACGCAGTGGCGGTGTTCGCATAACCACAGAATAAGTATTATTTCTCTTCATTACATACAAACATATACATACATATATATATATATATATTAACTAATTCTGTTTACAGGTTCTTTTTTTTTTTTTCTCCTACTTTTCTTATTTTTTTTTTTTTTTTTTTACTACACTTATTTTCCATTTTTAATACAACCTGTGGATTCACTAATATAATCCATTTTAAATACTTTATTTTATATTTACATAGTGAAAATAGAGTAGTTTTTTTTTTTTATCGTATAACAAAACGGAAATGTGAAGAGATACAAGATATATGTATATATATATCGATGTAAATTTATGTTAATTGCACTGAAATTCCTGATTAGATTAGAATTCAAGTACATAATGGCGATTTATTTATTTATTTATTTATTATAAATTTTTTTTTTTTCTTAATTATCAATTGCTACTTGAAAATTTCAACTGTACGTGATGAAAAATAAAAGTAAAAATATTATCTTGTGACACTTGAAAGTTGTAGTGGGTTAATATCATTAATTTATGAGTTATCAGATCACACCTGTAGATTTTGTAAATTGAAATATTAAATTATTTATTCATTTATACAATTGTTTCATTGTTTATTTGTGGATACTTAGGTAAAACAAAGTTATTGATTGTGATTTGTGATACAATAGAAATATAAAAGAGAGTTGGAATTTAATTTGACATATCGGTAATGAAAGAAAAATAAAAAAACAAAGAGAAATGAAATTTATATATATATGAATACGACAGGAGGTTGAGTGGTGGGAGTGATGAAGAGACAGAGAGTGAGAGTGGTGTTGAAGTGAGGGTGTTTTGTTTCATCGATCGACATTCAAGTACATGTCGATGTACATTGGAGCCAAGGCAAGCGCAACCCAGAGTGAGTGCATTGGTCTGCGTAATTTGAGGGTGTATTGTAGCGCATCGAACGATTGGCCATTCGCCTACGAGAAACACGTGTGTATTTGAAACCGACTATTCGCTTAGTTGTGTAAACCGCACCCTCAACCCCCATTCCCTATACACAATATACATCCCCGTCTTATAATTATCTTCTCACAGACGGTTTTCCAATTAACTAGAACAACATCAAGGGCATTAATAGCGCATGCGAACCAAAAAAAAATAATATATACACAGAAAAAAAAAAAAATATATATATATATACATTTCATTAATAAATAAACATTTATGCATTTAAATATTTTTTTTATAAATAAATTGAAAATTTATAAATTAAAAAAATAAATTATAATTATAATAAATATATAAAATATTTATTCAATAATAATTGTTATGGATTAATTTAATTGTTGTATACAGAATAAAAGATAATAATAATAATAATAATAATAATAATAATAAATGGAATAAAATGAAGGAACAAAAAAAAAAACAAAAATGATGGTATTATAGTGAGTGTATATATAGTTATGAATTAATGAATGTATATACAAATTTGTCGTGAATGTAAAACCGGAAACAGTATGATACGATGAGTCGCACATTCGCACGTTCACAAATGACTTGGTATATAACATACAAATGTATAAATATACTCGAGTAACTTGTCGTACTCAACTCTCAGTGAAGAAGCGTGTGGTGATACTAAGACACTGTGAATTGTTAGGAGCATCACACACATTCTCTTGTATATTTTCAAGTGTTTTTTTTTTTTGTCAGACAATGAAAATGACGTGAACAATTATTATTATTATTATTATTATTATTATTATTATTATTATTATTATTATTATTATTATTATTATTATTATTATTATCCTAAGGACAATAAGAAAATATTTTTTCAATGAATTATAAGAATAGGACAGATGAAGTATATGATATTGATATTTGTATGAAATATAGTACATGAATGAATGAAGAATAAAAAAATAAATAAATAGAATGAAAAAAAAAAAAAAAAAAAATTTCGTATTATTATTATTAATTTTTTTTCGTATTAAATAACGTTAAATGTATTATTTTTAGATGTAAAAACTTTATACATTTGAGACAAAACATTGGGAACGGAAATCCGCTTGTTTTTACATTCATTTTTTTTTTTTTTTGTAATTGTCAATTAACTTTACGATCATCATCTTGATCATGCATACCGAAGTGCTCACTCGGTATACACATATATTTTATTTTATTATTTATTTATTTATTTTTAGTTATTCTTTTATAGTGACACGTGGAAAAAACAAAAAAAAAAAA
Source organism: Dinocampus coccinellae (assembly GCA_963920625.1). Taxonomy (NCBI): domain Eukaryota; kingdom Metazoa; phylum Arthropoda; class Insecta; order Hymenoptera; family Braconidae; genus Dinocampus; species Dinocampus coccinellae. Next base: position 5,162,992 of record OY987188.1, on the reverse strand, counting down.
AAAAAACGATTTACTTTACATTTTATCACGTAGAAAAAGTTTCGAGATTCCCTGATGATTTTAAATGAAGGAAAAAATAAATAAAAAAAAAATAAAATAAAATAAATGAGTACAATGACACGTGGACATGATATAATTGAAATTGAGTGAAAGAAAATTGTAATGGCGAAAAAAAAAAAAAATAATAAAACTAAAAAAAAAATTATTTTTATTTTTTTTTTTTTTTAGAGTTTATACTTTAAAAATTGTATAAATGTTATTTCATCTATTTAAATATTAATAAATATTTATTTATGATTTATGACAATCATCGTGGGTAGTATCACGTGCTAAATACGTGATTCTTCGCTCATCATCCGCTTAAAATCTATTGCCATTGTGTGTGGACAAATGCCACACAGTGTACAAGAATTCTCAATGTAATCGCAAAGAAAACAAAAGAAAAAAAAAATAATAATAATAATTAAGCTGTATCTAAAAAAAAAAAACTTTCCAATTTTATATATAATAAAATAAATTCTTTTTTCTACTCATTAAAAAAATTTATACTGTATATATTTAAAAGAAAAAAAAATTATTTTCAATAGTATAATAATTCTGATAATTACTGTTAAACATTTATTCATTTATTTATTTATTTATTTATTTATATATTATTATTATTAAATATTTATTTTATCCACTAACCTGTTAAAAATTTCGGTGAGCTCGTGTTCGGATACAAATTGGCCAAGATTAGCGACAAAGAGTGTTGAGCATGGCGCATTACTAACAGCAATACTGGGTTGTGATGATGATGATCCAACTGGCGATGCTAATGCTGGAGATGGTAGAAAGTGCGGCAACGATGCGTGTATTGATGTCAATGTTGTTGGATGTGGTAGTGACATTGGTGCCTAGAAAGAAAAATAAAATAATCGTATAATATTCAAATAATTATCTTCATAATTATTTATCATTATCAAATTCATTGTACTATCAATCAATTAATTAATTATCTAATTAATTGATTGATTGACTAATCGAATTTCTATACATCTCCCTCATTCTTCTCGTATATAGTATCCTTTGTAATATTTCTATATTACAATACAATTTATAAAATTTTAATTTATATATTTTGGTATTTATTCTATAAAACACATCAATCAACTCAAATATTTCTATTGTTATTTTTTCCATGTCTATATGTTCATTTTCCTGAAATTAACATTAAAATAATCATATACATGAACAAAAAAAAAATATATATATATAAATACACCGATAAAAGTTTACATGTATACGTGAGTTTGCTATTCAATGATGGAATATTGACGTTTTGAATCTGCGAACTCTATTGTATACTACAAAACGTGGCAAGTTAGAACGAGGACGAGAGAACGTACGAGGTGTATAGCACAACAGAAATATACACGCTAAACAAATGTATGCGTGCGTATGTCTCTGTGTCTATGACCATGTTCATATTCATGTTCATGTCTGCGTGTATGTGTGTGTGTGTGTGTGTGTGTGTGTGGTCGAACACAGTGGTAAAATGAATTGATTGTTGACTGTTGGGTCACCTACAGAATTGCTAATAAAATATATATAAATGTCACTACGAGCATGGTTACAATGCGACAATATTTATTTTGATATATATAACTGTGTCACATAATACACTCTGTTATTGATCATAGATACCATTGCCAGGTCATTTTTTTTTTTTTTTTTCATTTCATCCATTTACCACGAAAATAATTTTATATAAAAAAAAAAAAAAAAAATACATATATTTATAATTTATCAATCATTGCATATTAATTTGGATGTTATTATTTTCCCTCTCTCCTCCCATTTTTTTTTTTATTCTGTCCAATTTTAGTCTTATACTTGATCCAAAAAAATAATAATAATAATAATAATAAACAAATGATAATTAATTATATGATGATTATTATTATTTAATGAAAAAATTTATGATAAAAAAAAGAATTATTGAATAATTTTATCTAGTATATTGTTGGGTATTAACTGGGATTTAGTAGTTTAGAATCAATAATTATGTGACGCGAGTGTTGATACAGTGAATGAGAGTGTATATTCAGGTGATCGTGAAACTTTGTCTGTTTGTCAGTGTACTCTGGTATTCTAAATACTCGAATAATCTCCTATTCTATATCATTTTCACTGTGGCTTTTACTATTTATCAACAATTTCTACAGAATTGTCCTCTATTTATCGATGTATTTTGTCTACTCTTGTAAATGTGTATTGGATAAAAGTGAAAGGGGATGAATTTCAGTCAAGTTTGTTGAATTGTCCTGTCCATTGTGAAATATCGTTGAGTTACGATACCAAATTAACATCGATAAATTCATAAAAAAAAATTTAATATCATTTAAATGTTCATTAGATATGCAATAAAATTTATATATCCATATGTGAATTAATATTTCATAACTTTATTTATTATTATTATTATTATTATTATTTTTTTTTTTTTTCATTGTTATTCAGGAATAAATATACGAATGGATGTTGAACGTACCTGCATGTGCCCGGTACGCGTGAATTGAGCGCATTCGTAACATGCCAAATAATTGAACAAAGATAGTGAAACAAAAGAGAATATTTGAGTGAGAGTGAAAGAAAAGAGATCGATGAATCACCGATTGTACATAGTCGCCTTCGTCTTTTATTCGACAAATCGTTATTTGTGCCCGTTTGTGCCAGGACTCAATTTCCCTTTACTTCTCAAATATCAAATTATTTCCAATCAAATAAATATATAAAGATATTTTTCCCTTTTTTTTTTCTTTATAGTTTATATGTGTGTCTCATCTCATCATTTATATATATCATAAAAAAAATTAATATATTTTTTTTCATCAAATCAGGTCGATATTTATAAAACGAAGAGTGAAATAATTTTTTTTTTTGTATTATGTAAAATAGAAAACGAATAAAACGATCATAGTATCACTAACATGCATCGGGGCGCTCGTCGGCGGCTCCAAAGCTTTGTCTGCAGATAGTCAAAGATAGGAACGTACAGGGACCTGAGGATGTAACGCGGGATGTACTAGCGTCGCGTGTTGCAATGTCCCCTGTAATTCACCAGCAGCTGAATATGCCAATGGATGATGCCAAAGTTCCGGTCCACCCGGAAAAAATGGACTTCCTAAATCTGAAAAAAACATTTAATATACATTTATTAATAATATATCGACATATGTATTTTTTATCATTTTCAATTATTATTTAATTTGATAACAGTAAATTTCATTCTTCTTCTTTTATTTTATTTTATTATTTTTTTTTTTTTTATTTAATTCAAATAAAAAGTTATATATGTAAATTTTTTTGATATTATTATCATTCAAATTCATGATCGAGCCTTGTGCACGTCGGGCCCAGTTTAATTATTATTATAACGTCTAAAAGTTTCATTCACAGTTTTAATTGTAAATATTATATGATTTTAAACTCGACAATGTTTTAACAAGCGTTTATAAATTATTTACATTACATTCATTTTACATACAATACAATTTTAGAAACTTTGAGAAATACATTATAATGAAATACACGAAATATCTTATAAAAAAAAAAAAAAATAAAAAAATATTATAAACAAAAGATAATAATAATAATAATGATAATAATAATAATAATAAATAAGAGGAAAAATGAAAAACATTGAGATAAAAAGTTTGACGTTTAAAAATATTATTGACAAAAAAAAAAAACAAAAAAAAGTAATAATAATTATTTAAAAGTAACATGACATATTCTTGGAAATAGTTTTTCAATTACTTTAGTTCATGAAATACATAAAAAGAACAGAAAAAATATTATAATAATAATAATAATAATAATAATAATAATAATAATAATAATAATAATAATAACAAATGAAGATAGAAAAATAATAGAACTCAACAGTTGTAAACTCGTGTAGGATTACAAAACGTGGCAACTCGTGAAAACTTTTGGATCGTTAAAAAAGACTATTGTAAAGTTGTATACACGTATTTAATATACATGTAATAGTGAAAACTACACGTGTTACAATAAATGAACGAACGTGGATTGAAATAAAATTGTGTCATTTATTAATATTGTTAATAATGTGAATAAAAGTGATATGACTACATTGCCACTTTTTATATTTCTTTGTATATTAGTTGTTATATAATAAATATTTGTGTATTAATATTTAAATAAATCATAAAAATCAATAGAAAAGTTTATATAAAGTTGTAAATAATTATTGATAATGTACAAAAGACACGTGTATTTTTTTTTTTTTTCCTCAAATTGTTATGAGTGAATTTAATATTTAATTTTTAATTGATGATTTGTATAAAAAATTATTTATCATAACAGTAGCAATTGTTGATTGAAATATTATTAAATAAATTCAATATTTTTCACGAAAATATTTTAACAGATATGATTGGTATTTATGATGAAATAAAAAATTTTTTTCAGACATTTTGTTTTGAATTTTAAAATATTCATTATCACTGTGAAAATAATTTATACCGTGGATGAAACTCTTGAAGAAAGTTTTAACGTAATTTTTTCTCATATAAATTTTCTTGTGCACGTCTATTCGCTCATCGTGTCATTTCAACACCAATTTGTTGAGTGGAAGGAAATAGAGCCAAATAGAAAATAATAATAATAATAAATAAAAAGAATAAAAATAATAATTATTTTATCAAGATATGATTTGCCATGATATTCGTCGTACAAATAGGAAGTTCAAGATGACAAAGGAGAATACAAAATTTTGATAAAATATAAGAAAACGCGAGAAGTTAAAAATGTAAAAAAAAATAATAATAATAAAATTGATAAAATAAAAATAGAACTAAAACTTGAATAAAGATAAGAAAAAAATAAACTTTTTATTTAGAACGTGAAAAAAAAAAAATAATAAAATTCAATTTTTTTTAAAGTTAAGTCTGACTATCAATTTTTTATCTACTTATTTTCTGACAATTGCATTCTCTCTTTATTCAAACACACTATCATCCCTCTCTATTTTTTTTTCTAGTTTATTCTCAAATTAAACGCTATATAATATTTTGATATTAATTATCATTGTCTTCCTCTTATGATTTATCTTTTTTTTTTGTTTTTTTTTTTTTCTTTCAATCATTTGATTTACGGTGCACCTGAATTACTTTTCCAAATATTTTGTACTTTTAAGGAGGAATAGGATCTATGTATATATATTTAATATATGGGGTCAGATAAAATAATAAAAATAAGGAATGGGAATAATCATGAGTGATGAAGTGTAAAATCCATAAACCCCTTTCTGCCATTCATCTTGTGGAAAGACTAGAATTAATCTACATTTAAGCAGAAAAGGTTGACCAATGGGATTCAACAATAAATACATATGTGTAAAATATTCATAAACAGTCTAACAAAAAAAAAAAAAAAAATAAACAATAAAAAAAATATTATAATTATAATAATTTACAGTGAAGAAATAAATGTTGGAATACAGTAAAAGTTTCATATCATTCAAAATAATTTTATAAAATTCACAATATTTTTTTCAATCAATTTTTAGGTACATAAAATAATGTTTTTTTTTTTTCTTTTTTGATAAACAGTGAAATGTTTTTTTTTTTTTTTACTGTAATTCAACATATATTTGTCTCGGTGTGAAGAAAAAAAAAAAAGAAAAAAAAATAAATAAATAATAATGGGACAGGGAGTTGATGTAAACATGAGAGAAGAAATAAAATAAAAATAAAAGAAGAAATGAAGAAACAAAAGTTTAAATAGAGAAAGTAAGTTATAATTCAGAGCAGTGAACGGAGTGGCAGTGCATACTTACGTCCGGTTAGAGGGTGCATCAGAGCGGGGTGCGAGGTGGCTGCTGCAGCGGCTGGTTGCTTGGGTTTGCTAACCTTTGTGTTACTTTTTGCAAATTCCAAACGTATGGTTTGTGGCATATCAGGATCGAATTTAACCCCCTGCTGGAAATAGATCCCTAAATTAGTAAAATAAGGATATGTTGGGGATATAGAGACGATGAAGTTGGGAGTAATGGTAATGGGTGGTGGGAGGAGTGTGTGTGTGTGGGGAGGGAGGGGATAAATTTCAGGGGGCAATGTGGAATAATTGTGTGGATAATAGAGAAAAGTCTTTTGGTGGATTCAGATAAGATATATAGAGGCTATACATTGCATTTTTGTTTTTTTTTTTTTTTGTTTTTTGCGTGAGGTCAAGTTGCGTGTCAGTGGTTAAGAAGAGAAACAAGAGAATAAATAACGAGGTGGGTGGGAAAATTATACTTGAGTAATAAAAGGCTTGAACAAAGGTTTAATAATAACAAACACCATTTTTACTTGAGGTTTTTGAGGTTATAAGGGTGAGACTGTATATGATGATATATATATATACTTTTTTTTTCTTTTATTTATTTATTTTGTTATTAAACTGCGCAACCAATTATTCATATGAATGTCGTCATTAAATAATTTCATATAAAAAATAACAAAAAAAAAAAAAAAAACAAACAAATAAAAAAACAAAAAATAAAACAAAAGAATTCAATATATTAATTTAATTTAATGCAACATATATCTTTTATGATTCTTTTTTATTATTGTCATATTTAAATTCAATTCAGTCCTCGGTATCCGAGACTCTTTATCCCATTGTCCCAATTTTTTTTTTTTTTTCAATTTTAAATCCTTTTTTTCCGATCGAGTTAAATCTATAGAATTCCATTTTATTCATGAAAAAATTAATCATTACCTGCAGATCTTGTTTCGCTGCCTCTGCGCCTGCTCTTGTGTGAAATGTCACGAAACCAACTGGCTGAAATTACAAAGATGCAATGAAAAAAAAAAAAAAAAAAATAGTTACATCGTCATCATTGCAAATATTTCAAATATAATATACATATAGGTATGAAAAAAAAAAAAAAAAAAGGGAACAGAAAAAAAATAAATTTTTTTTTCATTTTTGAAATATTTTTCATTCAATTGTTTGTAAAATATTTTTATTTCATCTCATATCCATTTTCACTACTTTCATTTTCTTTCCTTCCTTTTTTTTTTTTTTTTTTTTTTACTTCTACCTGACACTCACATGTGTATTTATGTATGTATATTGTATATATGGGAATTTTTTCGTTACACCATTTTACTTTCATTCCTCACAATGACACAATTCAACATTTATTTATACAGTTTTTATTTCGGTTGGACGTGACTCACGACGAATATTATGCAAGTGGATCTCCATGAATTGTGTACGATCAAGGGACAAGAGAAATACGAGGAGGATAAAAAGAAGAAAAAAAGGAAGAGGGGGAGGGGAAACAAAGAAAGAGGAAAAAGAAAAGTGTGGAAGCGAACAACAGAAAAATTAAATATGCGAGCGAGAATAAGAAACATTTTCCACACAGACTATTGGGCTATTCGCGCATATCGATTCGTGCCTGACCGTGCCAACCTCAATCCACTAGTTTATTCATATGTGTGTGCTGGATAATAAAACTGATTCAACTCCCTCGGGGAAAAAATAAAAAATAAAAAACCAAAAAACCCAAAAAAAAAAAAAAAATCAATCAATAGTATTATAAAATATTATTAATTTATATCATAAATCTTTTAAATATTTAAAATTTTCCAAACACCTATCATTACATTATTTATATATAAAAATTAAAAATTATATATCAGTATTTAATTAAATTTATTGATATTTAGAAAAAATAAAATTAAAATTAAAAAAAAAAAAATCACTGTTAATTTATAATTTTATTTAATTTATTTTCAAATTGAAAAATATTGAAATATATTTTTCATGTATATTTTCAACTTGACGATCGATCTTTTATGTTGAGAATGTCGTGACGACGGCAAAATAGGGGCTTTTAACTCCACGACCCAATTACTATATCATGTGCGACGAAGAGAACATGAAAAAAGGAAATAGAAGGGGAAGGAGGATGAAGAGGAGAATGAGGGGAGGGGAGACAGAGTTTACGAGAACGAGTGAGAAAATGAGAGTGGGGTAAAGAGAATGAATGGGTATGGGAGGGCAGGAAGATGGCAACGAGAAGATTAAATAAATAAACGAGCTGCGTAGAACGCGATTTGCAGATTGGCGCTTCGATCGGTCACAACAGTAATAAAAGACCGAAAAAAAAAAAAAAAAAAAAAAAGGAAAAGGAAAAGAGGAAGTCAGTACCGAGAGCAGTCGAAATAGAAATCCATGAAAAAAAAAAAAAAAAAAAAAAAAAGTATAAATGAATTTTATCGTGTACACAAAAAAAAAGTATCATGTTGAATAAATAATTATTATATATCATATTTTGAGATATTGATTAATCAAAAAAAAAATTTACATATATTAAATATAAAATAATTTATGAAATAATAAAATGACATGCAGAATGTGCAAATATAAATGAGTATAATTAAGATGTGTCGCGTATATAGAATACGAATAATCAAAATGAATTCATAAATTTTTATTAAATGTTTATTTGTTTATTTATTTATTTATTTATTTATTATTATTTTTTTTTTTTCCAAAATGATTAATTAATTAATTTATTATTATTATTATTTGTATGGTAGTATTGTATGATTATTCGTTGAATTGCGAGTCACAATGCATTGTTTGTGCACCATATTCATTGTTTGTCACACACAAAGGTCAGTGCAATATGGACATAAAACACAAATCGATAAACCGTATGAAATAAAAGGTAGAGTGACGCCAAAATCTAATCTTTAATTAAAGCAAGAGCAATAAAAGTAATTAAACATATATAATGATATTTTACATGACATTTATGATTAAATATATAACGTAGATGTAATTTTTGTTTTGGTTTTTTCTTTTTTTTGTTTTTTTGTTTACGAAAATATAGTTGAGTGTGGTGAATTTGTGATAAGTAGAATATCTAAGTATAGTATTAAAAAAAAAAAAGAAAAATTTTCTTTTAATTATTTATTTTATTTAATTAATTATTGTTATTATAATTAATTTTTTATAAATTACTCACCGACGCTGTTTTTCCATTTTTACTCGTGACTTTTAGCAGCGAATTTTCATACCCCTGAAATAAAATAATACAAATAATTATATAATTATTGAATATTGAAAATAATATTGTAAAATAGACGATGTAAAATGAAATAGTGTAAATAATGAGAATAATAATGATAAATATTTATAGATACGTAAAGTGTGAATGTAAATTTATGTGTATTGGATGGTGATATAAAATTTTCAACGATTGGGATCAACGAGAATTTTGGTCGATAGGATTAAACGTTAAACCACGAGGGAATCACTGTGGGATTTTCCCGGTTTCGATGCTGTCACCTGAATCGGAAGTTGTTACCTCTATGTAGCCACACGAACGACGACAAAATAATACCTCATTGTTTCAACTGGTTTGATATAGGTAAAATGCAATCCCACAAAATTTAAATTTATATGTATATATTGTTATAATCACATCAGAAATAATTTTTTTTTTTTTTTTTTTTTTTTTCCTGATACTGAATCAATGCGTCTGTGTGTGTGCACATGTGTATTGCATACATGAATATAAAAAAATAATTAAATATTAAATATTTTTTACTGTGCAAGATTTAATTAAATTTTATATTGGTGGAATATAAATTACTGAACGGCATATCAAAAAAATTGAAAAAAAAAAAACGAGCGAAAAATTTATCATAATTTGGAATTTTTTTTTGTTTTTGTTTTGGGTTTTTTTTTTTTTGTTTCAATTAATTTTTTCATTTATCACATAATTCATAAATTATAAATGATTCATTATGAAATAAATTGTGATTCATGTCATGTATTTATAAATATTTAATGAGTGTTAATAATTATAATTTAACGAAAAAATACGTGTGTAGTTATATTAAATTGAAAGATTATTTCCGGTTAACTAACAAAATCATTCATGTATATTGGAGAAATAATTTTTCTTTTTTTCCCCTCAAATATTATTTTTCATTTTTCATTTTTCATTTTTCATTTTTTTTTTTTTTTTTTTTTTTTTGTAAATTGTAATTAAATTTTAAGTTATAGAATTTTTTCTGATTAAATTGAAATTTCAAAGTAACATGATAATGAAATGATGGAACGAAAGATAACTGAACTGAAATGAATAATAATCTATACCTAAATTATCTAAAATTTAATTGGTTCAGAAAAATCATTATATCGTAAAACCCGATATTTTAGCGTTAATTTTAATAGAAAAGTACGATTAATAAAAAATTACACAGAAAACAATTTAAATTGTCAAAATTAATACATGACATGATTTAAAATGAATTTTTATTCGTATTGTTTCATCAAGTATAGTAGATTTTTGAATAGACTTGGAAAGATTTTATTCACGATATTTATCTGTCACAGTTCCCGATTTGTTTTTTATCTCAGTATCTATTGCTAATATTGATCAATATTATTTACAATTTTATAATCACTATAAAGTATTATTTTTTTTTTTTCAAATACGTAAAAATCATAATATAAATTTCATTATAAATACTTATAATTCACAAAGTCATATAAAAATTATGATTGATTTATAAAAATGTCAATTTAAATTTGTATTAACTTTGACTTCTATGAGATTTGTCACTTGTTTGTCACGTTGAATTTCAATATGTATTTATAATTTAATATCAGAAATTACGCTCAGTATATTTGTAGATAATTCCATCTTGTCATGGAACGTCACGTTTTCATCTTATCGTAGAGAAATTCACTCATGGATTTCTGTATGATTATAAGATATTTGATATAATTCTATTAAAACTTCACATATTGTTTAAAAATAAATATTTTTCGAGGAAAATTAATCAATTAATTATTATTTTCAAATGTCTTGAAATAACACATTAATTCTCCAACCACCAACATTAAAAATTCAATTTATAATTTATACGGATCAATTAATACTGAGACAAAATATGTATATATAATTCATACAGTAGATATCAAATGTCTGATTTAAACTTTAAATTTTTTATTTTAATCCAAAATTTTACTATTCAAAGTTGATAAAAATAAAAATAAAAATTTTATTTATTATTATTCAAATTATCTATGGACTCGTTTTATAAATTAATCTTTATATATATACAAATTGTATCGTGGTTAAGGAGAATAATGTAATTTTACAATTGCAACAATGAAATGTAAAAAGTTATCCTAAAAAATTACAAATAGCCCCGGGTAACTAAGAAAAATACTTGAATTCACATTTTTATCTTCATAAATAAAATTAAATTTACTCAATTCACAATAAAATATTTATAAAAAAATTTTTTTTTTTTTTATATATCATATCAAACTTTATAAATTAAACAAAATAATAATAATAATAATGAATTAAATGGAATAATTATTTATCGAAAATCGATATAATTCTATCACACAAAATATATATAATATTTATCAAATAAATTCATTATAAAAATTCTGTCTCTTTTTGTCTGTGGATATTTCAAGATGAGTGACGAGCAGGTGGACGTGTATGAACAGGTGGATGAAACATTTATCACTGATGACACAAAATGGTAAAAATTAAAAATTTGAATTTCACTTTAGCGAGTAGAAATAAATATATATCATTGCGATATTCAGATAATATAATAAATGTGAATGACCTGTCTATTATTTTTTTATTAATTTTTTTTTTTTTTTTTTTTTTTTTTTCCCCAGACACTGAAGTAAATATTTTTCTGTCTGTCATACTTTTGTTTTCTCCATCCAACATACTCAAATGTACAATAAATTTTTACAATTTTCACAATCAATCCATTAAAGAAAAAAAAAAAAAAAACCAAAAAAAAAAGTATCGATTAAAAATAAATGTAAACTGTACAATACAAGTATTACCATAAATTTATAATGATTGAAAAATATTTAAATATCCCTGTTCATTATCTAACTAATTAAATAAAGTACATTAATAATAAATTTTATATGATTGACATTGAGTGTGATGAATCATATACACGAATATTTACAAATAATATTGTTGAATGAGGAAATTTTCACTGTATCGCATATTTTTCATTTGACCTCCAACGAGTAAAATTACACTACAGTAATTAAAATCCGGTTATGCGGTCATTTAGAGCACGAACATCACAGGCACATCGTTGCCGGTCATTATCTCCACAATTGAACGTATATAACACTTGGCACTTGGCACTTAACAATTGAAAATGTGAAAAAAAAAAATAATAATAATAATAATAATCATAATAAATTAATAAATAAATAAAAATGAAGGACGGAAATATAAAGTTACATTTAATAAATATCGAAGGTTTTATTTTAAAAATAACAATAATTACTTATTGCCAATTATAAATTATTCCATATCAATTGACTATACATGAGAATAAATAATCACAATAATCCTATTTAAGAGATAAAATTCAATGCAATGACGTAATTATGAATTTTATACTGAGGTCACCGGAAAACAATAATTTTTACGGTATAATAAATTTGCTGTACTTAACAATAATTCGATTGAATTATCATTTTTCAATTTAAATCAAATAAATAATATCTAATATGATAAAAATATAAATTCACTGGAGCAAGATAAATATAAATATTTAAAATATAATAAAAAGAAAAAAAAAAAAAAAAAAAAAAAAGGAGTATGAGGAAGAAATAGGAAGAAGAAAAAGAAAAATATCAAATACTAACCTCGTATGCTCTAAAAAGAAGATAGAGTTCTCTGGGTTTGGCGTCCATCGGCAAACCGCTCACGAACAAGGTGCGCACCTGAAATGAGAAAATATCGAGAATGAGAAAAAGAACGTTAATTGAGTTAATTAAGATAATTGGTCAGGAGAATAGAAGACATGGAGATAAAATGAGAGAGAAAGAGAGAGAGGATAAAAAGCAACATATATATATATTGTTGAACGAAATATCGTCCATTTTAATGACCATATAAATATATAAATAGACACACGAAGTTGAATCGTCGAATTAGCTGTGCAAAAAAATAAAAAAAAATAAAAAATAGATAACAAAAAAAAAAAAATCAACTCACAATATCATGTGTTTCGCAATAGTAATTAAAAAATATAAATAAAAAAAAAAAAATATTTGTGATGTAACGCGGTATACAGGCGATAAATTACCTACGAACGAAAGGACAAAGGATCACGGATGATGGATTCCACTCCCAAATGTGCGTTCAATTGACCATACAATTCGATTGCTATTGTTCACGATACAATCGATTGCAATACGTCCTCCTGTATTACATTCTATGTTTCTATTTATTTATTTTTTTTTTCCATCACCACCTCCTCTTCCTTCACTGCCTCTGTCCCTCGATATAAATATATTTTTTTCTTTTTTTCCATTCTGTTGGTCCCGTTGAGTTCCATATGATTATACTTATATTATATATATATATTTCCTTCGTGTCATGGTTACGCGTAATAAACTATACAACTACTTGAAAACATTAGGTTTTACATGGTTTTGTCCCTGTACATTTACTCTGTTGTGTGTTTCATCGCGACAACTTGGAAGACAATAACGATCGTTATGGCCTCAATGTCTATTCCCCACGTATACCGTCTGTTTAACGTCGATCACTCGCGCATTATTATCTCGAAAAGAATGAATATAATGCTACGTTACACTCACATACACATACACATACACATATACATATACATACACACTCTAAAGTAACGCTCAGGGGCCTCTCGTAATTACGTCAAATCATATATGAAAATTAACGTGAATGACGTGTACACATACATACAATGTTATGAAATTTTATGTCTGTTGAATTTTATATTTATGTATAATTGAACACAATAAACGGCGCTAGTTAAGCAAAAAAAAAAAAAAATTTACACGCACATATGTATATATATATATTTTACATAGAAATATATAAATATATGAAATTTCAAGTTGTTTGAGAGTGGAATGCAGAGAAAAACTCATTTATACACAACTAACATTAAAACTCACTTCTCTCTCTCTCTCTCTCTCTCTCTTTTTTCTTTTATACACATACACACCTTGTGTTTAGAAGTCAAAATAAATGAATCCTAAATAAAGTGAAATACTTGTTTCTAGAGAGTGCAGAAAATGGAAGTACATTTATATGTGCACAATGTGAAATGAGTGAGGGTAGGAAAATGCTTCCAACAGTCGTAACACGCTCTCGTTTACGATTATCCAAGTACACAAGTCTAATCCCCTTACACTATAAATTGTGTCCTTTCATTCTTGTTTTCTCTTATTTCATAATTTTTTATTTATTTATTTATTTATTTATTTATTATAATTATATTTTTTTTTTTTCTTATGTAATTATTTTACTGTATTTTTCCGTGAGTTTAAATTAATTTCAAGCAATAATTACATCATCTAGATAAATTACGGAATAACTTTTTTTTTTTTTTTTTTCATATAAATAAATAAAAATCCTTTCGCAATATCGTTATTCATTGTCTTGTCAATACTTTCAATGACAAATAATTAATAATATTATATTACACTATTGTACAGGTAATATAAAATTTGATTTTTGATTACAGCAATGCACAACACCATCAAAGTATTAGGTAGAAATAAACTTTTAATTAGACTACGGTGGAGTAATTATATTATTTGGCCTTTCTCATTGGCCACACCAATGACACACAAGTACAACAAAAAGATGGTGGTGTATAGAGAGAGAGGAAGCACAAAGGGGCAGCAGTGAAACAAAAAAAAAAAAAAAACAACAACAATATGTCCAAGCTCAGAAAGTCGAGACGAGTGTAAACTTGTGTATGTGTTCATGTATATACACTTGAATGTGTTTATATGTGTATTTATATGTACAAAAAAGTACGTGATATACACGGAGGGGTCGACGCGTGGAGTCTCGAGTTCTCGTGCTCATCCAGCCCAAGCTCCGGGATTTTTATATATATATATATATATTTTTTTATATTGTCCCGCGAGTAACCGGAATCACGCTCCTCGAGTTTTATATTAATGCGTGAAATCCCCCACCAATATATGATACGCGGATATTTTTACTGTGACGCTGTGATTCACGTGAGGATAAATAATATAATTTGAATAATATTAATTAACAATAAAATTGTATTCTTATATATATATATAAGAATAAATTTGATATAGAGAAAATTTTTTTTTCTTACTGTTTTATATTTGAATTGTTGAAATTTTTTTTTTTTTTTTTTTCATTTTCTTATTTTCGAATAACAAATTTATCAAGAATAATATAAATTATATTTTCAATATAAAATTTCAATTGATATATATAAATATCATGAATTATTTTAAATTATTCAATCAACATTATTTAACATTTGTCTTTTGGTAATTAGTGAAATTGATGATCCACGCACTGATAAAAAAATAAAAAAAAAATTTTACTAAAAATAAATAGAAATGATGGAGGGTAAACAAAAAAAAAATACACCCTATATATTTTTCCATTATGTAAATGTAAATATGAAATACAGTTAATGAAATATTTCAATCAATCTAAATTAATCTAAAAATAAAAAGAAAAATAAATGAAAAAAAAAAAAAAAAATTAAAAAAAAAACCAAAATATAATTAATTGAATACACACTTGATTATGTATAAAAATAAATTCATTAATTAAAAATATATTTAAAAACTTTGAAAATTTGGATAAAATCAGCAAATTTAACAACGCATTATAGAACTGTGAGTGAACTGTGAATGAACTCAATCGATTTATATTTAATTTCACCCCTCAATTAATTTCACAACACACGTATAAATAAATATAAACAAAGTGATGACTAACAGTTGTCAACCTCAATGTGTTGAAATTCGTAAATATTATACGAAAATGTGGTGATACGTTGAAAAGTTTGTTGTGCCAAGAACAAAAGCGAATGTATTGAGATATTCATTGTTTAGTATGATATAATGTACTTCATCAAACACCGACACACACACACACACACACACACATAAATCTACATTAATAAACATTATGTAGGTATATACTAGTGTGTATGTACAAGAAAGCTATACACACCAATGGAAAAAGTCTATAGAGAGTTATTGAAAATTTATGTGTGAATTTTTGCATGTATACACTGCACATGTTTTATCATTTTGTCATGATATCCATAACAATTGCTTTACCTTCGTACATATTGTATCTGTTATTATATCCAAAATACAATTATAGTATTCTCATATAAAATTCTCACATTTTCCCTCGATAAATTATTGCCCCCCCAGGTCATATTATTTTATTTTATTGCCCTACTTTTCCCTTCTTCTTCTTCTTCATATTTTTTTAATTTAATATTTAAAAAAAAAAAAAAAAAAAAAAGAAAAAAAATTGAAATAAAATCCTACATAAATTTATCTTTGTAACTATTGACATTGTAAAATTCTTGAAATAAATTCCCTTCATTTGTCTGGATTTTAACAAATATTTCATTTTGTCTGGCATGAATACACGTATATATAAATATAATACCACGATCCATAATCTCCAAGGACTTATGACTATTTAATTTTTAACTTTTCATGGAGGCACATTGAGTAATTTATTATTTCAAACTTATAAAGTATATATATATATATATATATTACTTTGTAAAAGTAAAATCAATGTGAATTATATTTTAATACACATATCGTTTTTATACCCGTACATTTGTTTGTCACTCTATAGCGTGAGACGAGTTTTCATTTCAGTGAGTAAAGACGTTTTGGTCAGCCATTGAACGACGACCGTTGCCACATCACACCGATGTATATATCTACACACACATACACACAACCACAGCTACAGCACTGCTATATACAAATATAGAAGTTTACGAAAGAAAGAGAATGAAGCGGGGATTGGGGAGGGGGAGGAGTGATATAGTGGATATACCTAACGGCGACAGTGAGTCTGGCCCGACTCATCGTCTTCCATGTGTTAACCCAACCAACAACGACTATATCTACTGTACGCTTTCACTGTCGCTGTGTGTTAAGTTAATGTATCAGTGGTAATGTGTCTGGATGTGTATGTATATGTGTATGTGTATACCGCGCTCGCTATAATCATCACTTATTCATGCGACAAGAAATGATTTCGAGCTCTTCCAACCGCCCCAACGGTGGCTTCTATATGTCAGCCAATTGCCAACTACGACCATGCGATATATAACTGGGCAGATTGAAATAAAAATGGTTTTACCTTCATGGATATATATTTTTTTTTATTTCAACCAATTTTTTTTTTTTTTTCGCCTTAGTTTTTTTTTTTTTTTTTTTTTTTTCTTTTTTCTAGGGAAGATTATTAGGGTTGGGTGTACTTTTTTTTTATTCATTTATGTATTCTGTTAGATTAATATTTTAGTGTGTATTTAAATTTATATTTATATATTTTTCTTTGCTTTTTTTTTTTTTTGAGTTACGTTGATTTTATAATTTTCCATTTAGTCCAGTTCAAGTGCACGCACATGATATTTTTGTAATCAAATAAATTTCATTATTTGTCTTGACTGTATTTTTTTATTGTTATTTTCTTTTTTTTTTAATTTATTTTCGTCTTTGGTTGTTTTGTTCTGTTCTTTTTTTTTTTTTTTTTTTTTGTTTTTTCTTTTTGTGTACGGATTTTAAGAGTGTAGTGGTAACGTGCACACAATAACTTTGTGATATCACACGAGTAAAATCTGTCGTGCAACACGAAATGACAGTGTGCTATCACTTCTATGCTATATTGTGTATGTGTATGGTATTGTTGTACTTATATATAATCTCTGTCGCGTGTTTTCATGCGAGATATGAAATGTGCGAAGGAAAAGTGGAATACCATGCCGCATTACATAGCGTTTCACAAAATCTGATAAATTGGCATATATTTATACGTAAAATGAATAGAAAAAAAAATTTATATATATATATATATATATATATTTCTGTCTTTATTGCTCTTACGTTTTGTTTTATGTATATAGCAAATTTTATATTTTTATATAGAGAAAATATTTTTTATAATATCATTTTATCATTTGGAAATTTTATTAGTTATAATTGATTATTCGATTCTCATTTCTTTGAATAATTTTTCAATTCAATTGATCACATAACTTGAATGAAGAAAAAAAAAATCAATATATATATATATTGAAGTTCTACATTCAATATTTACTTGGAATTCTCCACGAATCAACGACAAATCAGGCATGAGACAACATTTATATATATAGTAGATGAAAAAAAGTAAAGGATGAGATAGAATGAGAGTCACGAAAATATCGAAGGTAATTGGGACAGGTCAGTCTGATCGCGTATTTTTTTTTTTTTTTTTTTTTTTCATGTATATGTAAGTGAGTTTGACAGTTATAGAAGTTCAATAATTAAATTATCCTCTAGATATTTTATAACCATTTTTATTTTATTATTTTTTTTTTTTTCCATTTATTTTTCACGAGAATCATGGAAACTAGAAAAAAAAAATGTTGTTAATATGAAATTGAATTTTTCAAGTAAAAAAGCTCATAAACGAATAATATAATTAATTTAAAAAAAAAAAAGTCCATGAGAAGTTGAAGAACTGAAATATTTCATATGATGAACGTAATACGCGTCACAAATTTTTGAATGACTTGAGCGTATATTTTTAAAATTTTTTTATATATTTATTTATTATTATTATTTTTTTTTATTGTTTTTCAATGTGAAGTGTCGCACGGTGAAGCAAAACGAGAATGAGAGAAAAATATTCCAGCGCGAGTTCACAGTCAGAGTTTATTTTGATAAAAAAAATAAAATAAAATAAAATAAAATAAAATAAAAAAAAGAAAAGAAAAGGAGAAAAAGAGAAGAAAAATCCCATCGAGGTGCGCGCATACGGTGACTCTTGAGCCAGTTAAAGCACAGCACGCGCGATTTAATGCAAGAAAAAGAAAAGGAAGCAAAGTACGGCCAGAGGGCGAAGTCAATGTGCGTTGTGAGAGTGGTCGGGACGGAGGAGAGGAAGTAGATCTGAGAGAGTAAGAAAGAAAAGATAGAGAGGGAGAGAAAGATAGGAAGAAGAGGAATGAGAACTCGACATCATGTATACGGTAGGTCGGGAGCCAGTCGACAAACGAGAGATACTGGGCTTCATTCATTCATGGGTCGAGTCCGATATAGAAATACCGTCGTTATACATATAAATCAAGCAACAAAAATCTCTTGATAAATATTATATAAATATTTTTATATTATTTAACTACATCAAAATATATATTTATGTTTATGACAAATTTATCAGCAGAAATTTACCAGTTAAATTTTATAAATTATATAAAACTTTTTATGACGATTTATGTGACTAGGAATTTTTTTTTTTTTTTTTTTTTTTTTTTTCTACTTTCAATCAAATTTCAGTGAATTTTATATTGCGTCTGTGTGTAAAGTGTCACTAAATTTTTTATTTATTCTCTTTCAACTCTATCATTACTTTTGTTTGAATTTTTTTTGTTTTGTATTATATTATTATTATTATTTTTTTTTTTTTTTGAATTTTTTTTTATTTTCAACTTTTGTTTGTAACAAATGATATAATCAGTATTAATTATGCATATCCGCTTGGTTCAGTGGAAAAAAAAAAAAAAAAAAAACTACGTAATGTAGTAGAAAACTTCTTGAATTATATCTGTATGACATTTATTATCATATTTTTTTAATATTATCCATAATAATAATTCATAGATACATCTTTATACTATGAATTAGTATGAATTTCTATCTATATCAATTCAATATGATATAAGCACTTGAAAATTAAGATGTCGGAATATATTAACCTCGACATTTGTATAAAGCATGAAAAATAATGTGAATAAAAAAATTTATACCACAACACTGACATTACTCACGCGTATGCAAGTTTGTTTTTTAGTTTTATCCAATTGGGAATTTACTTGTATAAGATAAAAGTTTAGGATGTCAGAAAATAATATGTACATTTCACAATATTAAATTGCATTTACTTAACTATACATAAAATATTTGAATTAATAAATAAATCCATCATAAATAAGACGAAAAAAATTTTTAAAAAATTTATTATATTTAATTGGATAAATTTTTATTGTTTATAATTGATGGATAATTCAATAATTAAATTCATAAACAATTAAATTTATATGAAAGTGTATAAAATAATATTATAAAAAATAAATAAGAACAGTCAATATAGAATATTGTAAAGAATAATGTGCCCTGGTGTACGCAATTCTCGGTCGTCGGGACTCCTGTCTGATGCGAACGTCGTTCCTCTTGGCTGACTAACCGTTACACAACATCCGTTCCAACTATATAATGCCCAAGCGAATAACACAATTTCATTCCGCCTTCAATCTATCTATATTCTATTCATATTATTCACAGCAACAATTATATAATACACAGTTTTCAATATTATTCGCTATATCCTCAAATTTTAACCAAAAATTATAAAAAAATGATAAAAAAAAAAATAATAATAGTAATAATAAATAAATAAATAAAAATGGAAAAATAGCGTCTTGTGCTCTATTGGAAAATAATTCGTGATTGTCGTGTTCCTCATAAAATCCCATATTAACTTTATATATATAACATTGAGTCAATTTGACAATCGATTTATTTTGGTTCCTCACAATCGATTGGTTGGTGCCTGTTAAAGCCTCGAAGTAAATCCAATAACGAACGCAAGGAAAGACGAGTATTCGAGGAAAGTGGATTATTTACCAAGCTCTGCAATCGCGTCTTCTTATAATCCACTATATATATTTTCCCATCTTGTTATTCATTTCTTTATATTTATCGACAATAGTTTTACGTCATCTTCTACTCTTTATTCATGGTACTTTATACACAATTTACATTACGCAAATAACATTGTTAAAATGCAATTTGACACCTCAGTAATTCACCACTGATATAAATATCACTACAATTATCACAATAATATTCTATATCATCCGCCATTACATATTGCGTTGTCGACCATTTTATTTTGTACTTTTTTACCATATGAGGTTACGATTAGAACGTGTACAAAATGCAAAATACAAATGTATATATTAATAATGAGTCTAGGAATGATAAGTATACATTTGTATATGAATACATTTATGAGTGAGAGACGAGGAAAGAGAGAATGTGAAAAAGACCGAGAGGAACTGAAAAAGAGAAAGAGAGAGAGGACTACTGTACAACGCGAATAATTATCTAGCTCGACAAGAGTAACAGGATTATTCTCTTAGCGACGCACTATAGAGAATGTAGAGAAGAGAAAAGAACTGGTGGGAGAGAAATATATATATATAGAAATTGTGTGTGTGTGTGAGAGAGAGATTTGGTATCATGCAGAACTAGTATACCAGTGTGTATACATACGTCAGGCTTCTGTAGACAAACACAGTCTGATAATTAGTAACATGTGAAAACAGACGTAGAAGTGAAAAAAAAATAAAATAAAATTAGGGAGAGGAAAAACAAAAAAATTATAACAATAGAAAAATTTGTCTATAAATTATATTATTAATATTATTTTGTATATATTTATTCATGTACAATATTGAAATTTTCGTTTTTTCGTTTTTTGTTTTATATCAATTTTAATTTTAATTTTTTTTTTTTTTTTCCTCACTGATCGAAAACTCATTGTAAAACGTTTTAATTGTGAATAAATATTATTAATTGTCAACAGAGATGATAATATATTTCAATATATATTCAAAATCGTGTTTCTCTCAATTTTAATTGAAGCGACAAAGAAAAGATTGAGGGAAAAAAAAAAAAAAAAAACGAAAAAAATTGCGATTTCAATGAAACGAGCTCCCAGAGTTTACATTCATATTTTATTATTATTATTTTTTTCTTTCCTTTCTATCTCCTCATTTTACTCTGTATATACTTCCCCTTTCCCTTTCCTTATCCATACTTTTCTATTCGTATATACACATCATCTTGTCTTTTTTTTTCTATCTCATTTACTTTTCAACGGGTAAGACATTCGAGTGCGGCTCTATATGCGGTGTGATATCGATCCGAGAGGCTCGTGCCGGCGTAGCTGACCGAAGAGAGCGAGTGAGGCCGAAGGTTAATATTCTGTGGGTTCGTGACTCGTAGATGAGAGCATAAGAGTGATATGAAATGAGGGAAGGAAAGAAATGGAGGAAGAAAGATGAAAAAAAAAAAAAAAAAAATATGGCAAAAGAGAGTATACAATATGACAAAAGAAACAAAAGCGTCGTGTCAAGCAACTCAGAGTCAGGAGTTGCGTCAGTGTGACGTTGAAAGGTGTATAGTTTACTGTATACATACTATAAATGTCTAATAAAGAGAACAAGAGAGGGGAATCTACGTGAGAAATTGCGAAAAAGAAACAACAACAAAAACCCATAAAGCCCTATATAACGAGACGGGTCACAATCGAATTTTATCTTATTGACAGTCACTACTTGCATAGAAATCGATCAATTCCAAGTCTACCTTTCATTTTCAATCCCTTCTATATAAACATAAAAACACGTCATGCAAATAAATTCCCTTTGTATATTTATATATACTTATATACTAGTACAAGAAATTTTTATTATTAAAAAATATATATATTGTAAATAGATAAACAGAGTTGCATAATTTGTTTGGTAATTAATAAATCCATTGTATATCATAAGTGTTGAATGTATAAATGAAGTATGCGAATGATAATTAGTAGGAATGAGTATCAAATCATATTTATTCATCTGAAACTTCAACTCTATCATGTATAATCTACCCCCTGAGCTTTCAAAATCACTGGATTCGCACACAGTGTTAAAATTAATCCTCATTTATACTGTAAATTGAATAAGGTAAATAAATCCATAGCTAAAATTTGGCTTGTTCTTTTTTTTTTTTCTCTATTTCCTGTGTGTGTGTGTGTGTATGTGTGTCTTTCATTTCTACCTATATATTGCCTTGACACTCTGCTGTCTCGCTACAAGAACGGTAGAAAAATCAATATCAAGCATGGCAGACCGACGGTGCGCCAGCTACAAGCATTCAGGTGGAAGCACAGGCAAGTACACGCATACGTACGGACGGCAACAGGAAAGAAGCCAGCCATACGGTACGTGAACCAACCATATATATATATATATATATATTATCATACAACACCGACCCGCGCGTCACCTGCATCGTTGGTTCCGATCGAAATCTCCCGCGCCTTTATACCCCGCGTGATGCGCGCGCACACCAGTGGGAATCCCCAATTTTTTTCTCTTCACTCTTGCCCCTCTTCAATCTTCATTTTAGCAAACACGTCTGTTTTTTTTACCCCGCATGCGTTTTGTCATACCGCGAATTATATGAACACAACCACGAGATGATAAGTTTAAGTGAGGAGAAAAGTACAGAGAAGGGGGGGGGGGGGAATGCGCACGCGTAACATTCACGTTTTTACGAGGATATATAAGTGATCAAATTACGCTACTTTAACGAACTGTACACTCTTGATTTAAAAAATTTTTTTTTATAGCAGTACACATTTTATTTTTACGTCTTTTTTTGTTTTTTGTTTTTTTTTTCGTTTTCCTGCTTAAATTTTAAAAAATAAAGAATAATAAAATGAACTCACCTCATCCTCGCCATTTGAGCACGCCACGGTGTTGACCGAGTCCATGCTCTGCGACAGTGGCGCGTCCATGATACAGGATAGTTCGTTTGATGATCCGGGATTACCGGTGGCGGCGATACGAGCGGGTGGCGGCGATGAGTCCACCGTTTCCCGTCTCGGGCGTTTTAGGGCGGGCGGCGTTATGGTTGTTCTGACGAAGACGACAGGCGCCTCCAGGATTGTAGTCGCACCAATAACTTCCCCAACCCAATAAATAAAAAAAAATTTAAAAAAAAAAAAACGAAATTAAATTAATTAAAGACGCACACGCGATCGTATAGTTGCACTCCTCCTCGTCGTCAAAAATTTATTTCACACTCGTTTATTTATTTTTATATTTTTCTTGTGTTTTTGTTTATTTTGTCGTTAATTCAAGTGTCAACAGTGATGATAGTTATTGTTATAAATTTTTCACTATGGAATTATTGATAATGAAAAATGACAAATTGTCATCACTACCATACCACTATATTATTTCTACCAACATTGAGCACCAACACCAAACTTTGTTACGGTGCTACTGCACCTGTCGGTATATGGCTGCAACCAACGGCAGTCAAGCAGGTGTTTCACCGCACGCGTCTATTTTCAAAGCAATCGATATAACGACCGTGTTGGCATATGAGCTTGAAGTAAAAACTTCACTGTGATATCGACAACAGGACAGAGTTTAAAAGAAAAAAATATTGAAATGATGAATTTTTATGGTATTGTTACACCCTTGTCTTGCGCTGTTGATTATTAAATCACAGGTAATATCAATGAATATTGAAGTGTTGTCAATAATTATTGGCAATAAACGTATCAATAATTAGTCATGATAATGAAAATAACGATGACGACGACGACGAGGAGGAGCTGTGTCGTATTATATAAATCAAATACAAGATATTACGTTGACAAATCAAATCGTACACCTTTCGTCACCTAAATAAATCACCGCGCACGTCAACTGTGATACCCCACAACCACCGGCAGCAGACCCATGCAGACTCTCTGCACCACACGCGCGACTCACAATCATCCAATAATCATAATATTCATTATCATTTTTATTTTATTATATACATATATATATATATAATTTTTTTTTTTATCCCGTCTCCACAATAATTTATATGTTGAATTATTAAATTATTTAATCATCCACTGAAACAATAATAAATATTTATTTATCGTATTTTTTTTTAGCGAAAAATAAAAAACAAAAAAAACAAAAAAAAATTTCAAATGAAACAATTAAAATTTTCCTTTGCGCCCGTTTTATTCTCCTACTTCTTATAATTCCTCATACGAAATTTTTATTTGTTTTTATTTAAATTTTTACTATATGTTTACATGTATTTAAGTGTATTTGAATTTTTTATACAATTATTTATATACATATACACACGTATATATATGTACATATATTTATTATGATAATAAATGTATATTTATATGTGTGTATGTGTGTAGGTATATATATATATATATGTGTGTGTGTGTATAAAATCCGGAACAAAAAAAAAAACGAAAGCCAAAAAATGAACACTGACAAGGAATAATAATAAATTGTATTACGTAAGCACTGCGACACGAGTGGTACGCAGGTTGCCGATAGACTGAGGAGTTATGACTCAGGACGATTGCGATGGAGGGCGAGAAACAGCCGCGCGAGGTTACCAGTTCGTATGCGCACACCGTAACGACACACAACGGATACACCGGCTAGTGTAGTTAAGAGAAAGAAAATTCATTCGTAGTGGTGGCAACGCCGTGTTGATACAGGAGTGGGAGGTAATACGACGGCGCGATGAACAACCAACTTATGAGGGAGTATAGGTAAATATAGTATATACACTCACAGACAAAGGGTGGGGTCAGGTGTTTATGTATGTATTTGTATACGTGTCTATATGACTTTGCAATTGATAAATACGTTTGTGCTGTATTTTTTTTTTTTCTAATTTTTTTTTTTTTTTTTTTTCTATTCACTGACAGGGAAAAAAAAATATATATATATATACAAATATATATTTTTGTAAATGTTTATTCTTTCACCTTCTACTGTATTTATTTTTATCTAATCATTCGTTTGATATTTACAGCTGTCGCAATAATTTCCGGTAATTTTCCCGCCAGATGAAAAGGAAACACAGGGAAAAAAAAAAGAAGAAGAAGAAGAAGAAGAAGAAAAAAATAGTAATTTTAATGAAATGAAAAATGAATATGGAAATGATGATTTGACATGATGCTATAGAATGAGGGATTAATGTAATAGTTGAGTACAAAATACCGACAGGTGGTCAACGACGCAGCAGGTTGCAGTCCTGAAATTGCAGATGCGAGTCACCAAAGTGCCAGGTGACGCGACTTAATTTCATGAGGTGTATAAAGTAAAAGATGTGAAGAAGAGAGAGAGAGCGAGAAAGGGAGAGAATGATTAATTAAAAAAAAAAAAAAAAAAAAAAAAAGGAAAAGTTAGCGGGAAAGTTATAAGAGAAGATATATATATATATATATATATATATATGGCATTTTATTTAAATTATTATTTTTTTTTTTTCATGTCTATTACGTTTCATTTTGTTTTATTTTATTTTTCTCTATATTCGTACAACACTTTTCATGTGTGAAATTGTGTATATGAGATATTTCTGTTTTTTAGAAACTATGACTCATTCAAATGGCTACTTTGAAAATGACGAGTTTTGTAAAATAAAAAATTGAAATATTAAAAATGAATGACATGAAATTTGTTGAGAATTCAATGGATTTTATATAGTAGACGCATTTGCAAATTATTTATTTATCTATTTTTTTTTTCTTTTTTTTTTTTTTTTTTGCCCATCACTCCAAGTTTCAAACAGTTTAGCTATAATCATTCACTTTTTCTGTAAGAAATATAAAAAAATATACATTTATATAACTTTTTTTTTTTTTTTTTTTGTCAAACTCTAAGAAAAAAAAAAAATTACATAAATTATTTGAGTCGTCAGTGAATATTTTGAGATAATATATATATATTTTTTTTTTCCATAAATTACACGCATCAGAACTTTGCACTGAGGATCCTACTGTTCAAATACGAGAAGAAATTGGTCTGTCGATATTTGATTATTTCAATAGCAACTATCATATTGGCAAATATGAATATCATTCAAATATATATATATATATATTTATTCTTATCTGTATTTTTTATGTAGAAATAATTTCAAATGATTGAATAACAACAAATATGTGTATAAAAAAGACTTAATATTTCTCGGAGCAATATTTATAAGAAATGCATGCAAACAACCGAATAAATAAATTTTGTATTTTATTTGGTGATGATTATTCGTTAAATATATATTAAATGTGTAAATGAAAGTTGAATAGTTAAAAATGGAATTTTATTGTATATGTAACTATTGAAATGTATTATGTAAATATAATATATTTACCTTTTATTCTTCAAGTACGTGCTTCCTTCTCGAAAGTTTTTCATTACTGCGATGCCGTGGAATGTCAACAAACTGTTCGAAATACACGTACACAAATTTGCTGATAGATGACTCTAGTTCTCCGATCTACTTTATCTACATGATTACTGAAAGACTAAAATATTTTCGCGCCAGAAAATGTCTGATTTTACAGACAATCAGTATAATAAATAAATTTTTATATAATTCCATGTACATCTATTTCCGAGTGAGTATACAAGAGAAAAAGAAAAATATAAATATTCAATATTATATTATTAATTTTAATGTATTTATTGAAAATAATTTTCTCTTAGGTATCTGTGTGTTTTGATGACGTGACTGAATCAGGTTAATAATACACATATGTTATTATTTTATGAATATTATACATTGATAAATATTGGAAAATTATTTTATATCATTTAAAATTGAAATATTAGCGCAAATTATGGCAGATAATAATACTAATGATTATGATGATGATAATGATGATATCCTTGGTGATCTTCTGGCTAATGATAGTGAACCAGAATCAGATGAAACACCAAAAACTGTCTTGAAGGAATTGGATTTCAATTTTGTTGATGTCAGTGACAAATTAACAAATGAAACTTTAGAATTAGACGAGCAAAAACAAACAACTTTATTACTCGATCGTGATGATTCGTCTGACGATGATAATGATAAAAAATATTTTGAGGAACAAAAATATTCGGAATCAGGAAGATTTATAAAAAATTTATTGAAAACACAAGAATCGGATAAACATGAATCTCCAAACATCCAAGAATTATCAAAATGTAAATCATCAGTAGTAAAAAATATTTCTTCTGGTTGGGATATTAAAAAAAAAGTGGAGAATAATACCGTTACAAAAAGTCCAGAGTTGAAGAAAAAAGAATCAATAAATACTAAAGACAACGGTAGAAGTGGTCCACTAACTAAGTGGTTGAATAAACCTTCAGATATTTACACTGATCCTGTATTTGGATTAAGAATTGTAACACCTGTAGTTTCATATGCTGAATTAAAGGAGCGAATGAGTAATAGAACTGCAGTCACTGTTTCAAAAATAAAACATTTCATATCTACACAAAATCTTGAAAATGACTGGGCCATAGCTGGTGTTTTAATTCAACGATCAGCAACGAAGAAATCTCAAAGTGGAAATCAATATTGTATTTGGACAATTAGTGATCTTACAGAAAATGTAAATAGAGTTACAATATTTTTATTCAAAAATGCTTACAAAACTTTTTGGAAAACTGCTGAAGGTACAGTTGTTGGTGTTTTAAATCCATCTATTTTGGAATCACGTAATGAAAAAGATCAAGCCACATTATCAGTTGATGTTGCTCAGAAAATCATGATACTGGGTAATTCAAAGGATATAGGAAAATGTAAATCGACAAAGAAAAGTGGTGAACCGTGCGGTAATATTATAAATATAAGCAAATGTGAATATTGCATTTATCACGTTAAACAAGAGTATAATAAAGCGTCACGAAGACCGGATTTACAAACAGACGTGAATAATCGAAGATTTGCAAATACTTTCGGCACAAAACCAAAAAGTTCTACACCAGGAATTTATTCTCAAGGCAATCATATCAATATGCTAGCAATTCCAGCAAAAAGAAATTTAAAAATGGAGCAAAAAGATTCAGAAAGATTAGCAATGCTCACAGGTAAAGTACTGGTCCCTCAAAAATCTTCGGACGATAAAATAAAAGAAGAAACGAAACGTAAAGCATGTATGGTAGAATTATCAAATGAACAAGCAAAAAAAGATTTGAGTCGATTGAATAAAATGCGAGGATGGAATTCAACGAAATCATTACTTAGTTTAACATCGAATTCAGAAACGACAGCCTTTTCTTCTTCTCTAAAGCCTACATCTACTGCAACAGCACATGAAAAAAAACCAGCCACTGGTCTGGCAACTTTATCAATACCACGACTAGGTCTTGGAATGAAGGGAGGAAGCATCGATTTTTCCGAACCTATTCCCAAAAAGCGCGTCAATTTAGCCAAAATGAATGCAATCAATTGGGTTAAAGAAAATGGTGGTATTAAACAATCAAATCCAAACCAAATTGCACAGAGTAGGGAAAAAATTGAGGCTACATCAAAAAAACGACGTATAGATGATGAAGAAGAAATGCCAAAGGCAAAGAAAACAAATTCAATATCAGAAACATTTAAAGAACTTTTGGCTGTAAATTCTGCACATACTGATCTTATAGAAAAAAATCAAGAGGACGAAAAGGAAAAGTATTTTAATAAATTAGAGGCGAAAGAAAGGATGGAAGAAAAAATGATGAATACTTTTAAAGTTGAATGTAAAGCGGTGACCTGTCTTATTTGTAAATACACTGCATTCTCAGCTTCTGATATGTGCAAAGAGAAGAGACATCCACTCAGAGTAACCAATGCAATAAAAAGCTTTTTCAAATGTTCTGATTGCGGCAATAGAACTGTGAGTTTGGACAGAATCCCATCACAAACTTGTAAAAAGTGTGGCGGCTCAAATTGGTTGAGGTCAGCAATGATGGATGAAAAGAGATTGAATATACCAAGTGCAACTCTCTCGATTCGCGGTGGTGAACAAAAATTTATGGGATCCGATACTACAGATACTAATCTCAATCTTCTTGTGCCTGAATAAAAATTATTGAAATGTATCGATATATATATATTTTTTTTTTCTCTAGATAAATATATTCTTATATATAATCATGAATGAACTGTGAAAATTGTGATATAGAAATACTGCAAACGCAGGATGTAATCTAGGATTGTGGACCACAAATAATAAATTTAAAGTTTTTACACCTTTACTTTAATTTTAAAAAAATTGAATATTATTTTTTTGTTTCTCTTTTTTTTATCTTTTCATTTTGTCCTCTTTACTTTTATTATTTTATCTTGGGATATCATGTTGGAATGTGATAGTATTGATCACAATGATCCGTTCAATATTCACATTGTAGCAGATTTAATTGTCTTTGTTTTCTTTTACTTTTCATCACGTAGTCATATGAATACAATAGAAATCGTTTGAAATTTTACATTAAATAATCATATAATTAAAATTTTTCATGTATTTTATACTTATTATTCAGCTGTTTTGTGTGTGTTTATGTCTAGAGTGTGAATTGCATAATGAATAGAATGTTTGAATTGAAAAATTGGAAACATCGTATGTAGTATATAGTAACTCGATACCAGGAAAATCATAAACTTTTTTTTTCTAAATTAAAGTTGACTTCCGGTGTAATTGAACATGACATCTATATAATTTCTAGCCAATTCACGCGACTTATTATTGTGATGAAAAGTACAGGGAAAATTGGCAAAATTTTTTTCATGTATTTTTTTGTTTTTAAAAAAATATCGAGCAATAATATGACCCAGCCAGGACACGTAATATATATGTATATATATTTTTTTATTTCATTGTTTCATCTTCAATTAGCCGTACGTTTGATTTAAAATCTTGACTTCATTTAATGGCTCTTGAATAAGATGAATCATTCGTGTGTTTACTAAATGCTCCGGGTTTTTTTATATCTTTCTTCATTCTTAATTTCCTCATTCTAGTTTTCTTTCTATACATAAATATGAAAAAAAAAAAAAAAAAAAAAAAAAAAAAATGGTGAGGTAATGGCGCATGTCGATAAATCACCCCAATATCGAACAAACATACCCAGAATTTTGTTAAATCACAACCTTTTGTACAATTATTTAATTTTAAAATTAATCATTCGAGGATTGTTGATGTTATCAAAATTAAAAAATAAAAGAGGAAATTTCTGATACAAATTTTTTTTTTTTTTTTTCAGCATTCGTTTTCTATACCAAACAACCAGTCATTCAAGACATATTTTAAAATCTTCATTTACTATACAATATTTATTTACTACAAAAAAAAAAAAAAAACAAAGAGAACACAGATCACCAATTGCACATAAATCAAATCATTCGTAACACACAATTTCTATTGCGTAAGAATAATCCTTTATTACGTCTGATTAATGATAATTTAATGGTAAACAGGAAATAAAGTAACAAGAAAAGAGAAGAGTACGCGATTCAGAATTGTGATAAAAGAAAATATTCGGCATTTACTGTACAAAATTGTTGATGAGCGTAAACGTTGGCAGACAATTCCGTATTGACAAAAATCTCCTGAGAACACGGGTTTTAAATTATTTAGCGCTCATTCACATTTTATTGTAACACGCAAGCGCACAAAATCACAACAGACACACGCAATTTTTATTTCAATATCACTCATTCATCGGACATCGCTCGCGTGATTCACTCCGTTATTATCAACTCGCGAGACAATGCGTTTAAAATTAACGTAATAGGCAGGTATTGAAGCTGGCTTAATTAAATGTCACAGTCTTCGAGTTGTCTTCCGATAAATTTTTTTACCATTTTCTATTTTTATTTTTGTTTAATATCTATTAAAATTTTAACTCACAAGCATCGTGGTACTTCATTTATTTATTTAACTTTTTTCGTTCCGCTATTTCTATCTCCATTTATGATTTACTATCATACTCTCCTCTCATATGCTACTTTCATTCATGCATTCTTTCACACTGACTCTCATATTTGCGTTGTTTAATTTTACCTTTCAAAGAAAGAAAAAAAAAAAAAAAAAAAAAAAAAAAAATCCCATTTATTTCTATATGTTTTTGTTTTCAGTGTAAATAATTCTTTCTTTCTGATTTTGTATATTTGTGAGGGTGTATATATATATATATGTGTGTGTGTGTGTACATAGTTTGCGTGTCTCACGTATATATAATATTTTAATGATTTCTAAAACATTTCATATGGATATGATATTGATGATTTAAAATTTTATTTTTTAGCTTATTATCGAGGTCGATTCATGACGACTTTCTCACGAAAGAAAAATATCTAGTCTCACGAAATATTGATTACCATAAAAATAGTGCGCTTGAAAAGTTGCGTGAAACACTATCGCCAATATTCATATTTAATTTTTATCTTCATTGCATTTAACCTATTAATATTCAAATACTTATTTTGTATTTATATCCGCTCTTTCGTATGTTTATTCCTGATTTGCCACACGAAAATTGAGAGTCCACAAGTTGATTTTCATGCGCGCTTTGTATTTTAATTTTAATAATCATCGATGTCGAAATCATCAATTTCAATATCATCCAATTGCATACTTTGAAAGTCCACTTTGTATCGTAGGATACCTGAAAAAAATATTAGACATGATAAAAATTAATATAATTAAAACGAGAAAGAGAGAGAGAGAGTAAAAGAAAAAAAAAATCATAATTCGATATATTTCAATAAAATAATTGATTTAAATAAAATATTAATTTTATGAGTACAATTAATCTAGTCAGTATAATTTTTTTTTCTCGCTTCGCTTTTGTTACAGGAAATAAATTACTATGAAAATCTTACACTTTTGTACAGTATAAAATATTTACTATACCTTTTCCAGTGTGCAAGCTATCAAGAATTGAAATTTCGCAATTAACATTTGAATTGTTCTTTATGATAAATACCCCAACTACATAGAGATACAAATTATGCAAAAATAAAAAATAAAAAAAAAATCGCTCTCTGAATTTATTTCAACCGTCAAGAAAATTATTCATTGTTGTTATTCTATTAATAAAATTATGGATTATTTTTTATTCCCTGACGGTTGATTACCCCATATTTTTCAATGTTTATTGATATGAGTTTTGTTACTAAACAAAATAAAAGCTAGAAAAACAAAATATCAGGACATTTGGACCCTGTTCTACATTTTTCGATATAGGAAAAAAAAAAAACATAAAAAAATTATCATGCAGTGAAAAGATAAAGCATAACAAGTTTCAATTATTTTTACAGACAAAAATATGAAAAACTCATAATTGTTGTTTCAAGTCGTGATAGATTCAAATGAATATAAAAAAAATGAACCATCGATGGATACAAATATTTATTTCCACAAATAAAGAATGAATATATTGAAAATTGTGAAATTGAAAGAAGAAAAAAAATGTCGATGTCAAAAAAATTGTTCGACAGTGAAAAATATGATGAATTTTGTTCGAATCATTAATTGATTCTTAATGAACGATATTTCGTAAAACCATATATAATAAATCAAACTGAGGCAAAAAATAAATAGAAGAAACGAAAATAATTATAGTGGATCTATGAAATATCTAATAATGAAATTATAATGAACAAATGCATTCAATACAGATTAACAGTCTACCTGGATCAACTGTATTTTTGTATGGATGAATTTAGTAATCATCAAGGTCAACATCATCAAGAGGCTCATCAGCCTGCATAGATTGGAAATCAACTTTGTAGCGAAGGATTCCTACACATTCAACATATACTCCACAATTAATATTCTTTTCTTACTTATACATAAACGTTTTTTAAATTTTTATCATCATCAATTCACTGTGTAATTGGTTTATTCAAATTTTTTAATTTTCTATCAATCAATCATTGACTTATTGTCAGCGAGAAAATGAAATTTCAATTTGCAAGTAAATTTTACATTATATTATCGGTGAAAACATAATAAAATTAATAATGAAATCGAAAACTCACCTCCAATTCCACCAAAACCTCTCACAAATTGAGAACCCTCTTGCGATTTGTCGGTAATAATTTCTAAGGTAGCGCCAAAACTTTTGTAATTATTCGCGAGCCACTCAAGTAGCGGTTGACACTCTACTAATTCTAACTCTACACCACTCTGAAAAACAAATTATTATATCAATAATGAAATTTTTATTTAGTGATTAAAATAAAAGAAAGATAGAAAAAAAAAAAAAAAAAAAAGCCAAGATTTAAGAGAATAAAATGCATACTTCTTTGTCTGTAAAATGAGTCTTATCTTTCTCTTGTTCGGGTGTTAGATGCAACACTTTTTCTTCACCATTTGTATGATTTTTCAAGACGTATCTTTGAATATCAAGATTTTCCCAACAGATCAATGTCTCTACACTTCCCAATTCAAGCGCTCTCAATGTATCTTCAACACCAAAACAATATTTGCCAGTATCTTGAGATATTTCATCAAAATAACGACCAATAAGTTTTTTCTCCTGAATAAATTTAACATTCTGTAATGATTCAGCTGCAAGTTCAATAGCCTGATTGAACCCATTTTCACCACCATAAGAAACATCCACGAGTTTGATTACTTTAGCTTGCAGTCTCTATTAAAAGAAAAAAAAAATTGGTTTTATTAACACTCCAAGATAAATTCCATCTCTTTACTACGGAGAAAGAAAAAAAAAAACTAAATGGAGCTTTTACTTACTGGATCAAACATATCAGATTGACTAAGCTCTGTTTTGAAATCTGCACTACCAGCCAATATAAGTCCAGCAATATTTGGCTTGTCATTCGTGATGTACAATTGGGTCGCGACCTCAGCGACTTTTCGCACATAGTTATGTCGTTTTTCCATTCGCAACCGGGCGAAACGTAATGCAGATTGACCTCCTCTACCTAGAAATTCATAAAAAATATTTCATAAAATATCATACATATAAAATAATAAACTTTATTCTATTATTCTATTATAACAATAATCAGATGGTAATTACCGTGTTTTTTCGGCAGATCAACTGTGAATTTGTGTAAAACTTCTCGTGTATTTCCTTGAAGTGTACCAAACAACGCACCATTACCATCCATCACAATAAAACCGAATTTATTATCATCTGCTAATAATGCTGTAAGGGCTTCCGTATGAAACTGTAAATTAATTTTTATATAATTTTTTTAATTTATATTATACTAAATATAATATCAATAAAAGTGATTCATCATATATCAGCATTTACCTTATTGTCACACAAATATAACGATGTGTTGATAGGTTTAAACGGTTCAAAGTCAATGTTAACCTTTTTCTCTTTGCCCTCCTCGGTGACGATAGTCCCGCAATATATAACGAGGCCATTGGGTGGCACTGATATATATTTAAAAAAACAAAAACAAAAAAAAAAAAGACAACAGATATGTTATACCCCGACATTCAATGTTATGTCTTCACAATTATTCATGTTAAAAAATAATTACATACCTTTAGTATACAATTTTAATCGATGCTGTACAGACGTAATTGCACCAAGTACAGATAACCTATTTACACGAGATTTAATATTGGACGCGGTACCAAACTCGTCGGCCAACATTTTACTGACTCGTGAAATTTGATCCTTGGGTGGTATAATCAAGGAAATCATACTTGTGCCATTCCTAAATAAATAGAAAATTCAATATAAAAAAAAATGAATGACGAAAGTAGTAATAATTATAATTGAAGAATATTTAATTAAAAAGGATGTAGGTCGTTTTGAAATAGCGGGAAATCTATGCAGGCCACCATATGCCAGAAATCAAATATAAAATTTCATTGAACCATACCCTCTAGCCATCTCTAAACTCTTTATAAGCTTTTTAATCTTCCATATCTCGACATTCCGATCAGCAGAAGTCTCCTCGTTGGACATGATTGCGCGTGTTGAGTCGCGTGTCTGATGTAGCTGTTGGTTGTGCGGAATTTCGTACTTATGTGTACCTTCTAAGCGCCACTGGGCAATGTATCACGTTTGCTATGCTGTTGACAAAATTACCAATGAATTATTGAATATTTTTAACGAAAAAAATATCGAAAATTAAAAAATTTGAGTATTTGTTATTATTTATTTTTTTTTAATACAACAGTAACACCAAAAATGAACCAGCTAAATCCAGTTTATACCGGATTATGTCAGTGGTGGAACGTGCGCGGCATCTAATACTTTCTATCTTTTTCTCACATGCGGCCATACAATTTAGTCCAACTCACTCAACTTCTTGTTCTGTTTCCCTCGCCCTCTACCTCCTCTTATTCGCTCGCTTTCTCTCTCTCACACACACACAACTCTCTTTCTTCCACTCGTTCATTCTTTCTTTCTCGTTTAAACTATCTCTCGAATCGTGGCAAACATCAACCATTCATTCTACCATTTTTAAATTCACTCGCAAATATATATACATATTTTTATTTTTTATTTTTTATTTTTTTTCGAATTTCATAGTGATTTTCACTCACATTAATGTCTTTACTCCGTTTCGTCACTCCCGTTGTTCCTGTCGACGTTGGTGTATACTTCGATGCGGGTGAATGCGTTGCGTGACACAAAATACGTGAACATGAACACCAAAGTACACCAGTGAATACCACCAATACCACACTCTAGCAGAGGAACTTACTACGAGAAAAAAAAAGGATAAAAAAAAGTGGAATGTCGTTTACTACTGCTGCCGGAAAATATGGTGGCGATAATGCGAACACCATAGCTGAAATAACATTTAAATTATTCTATTTCATCAATAATACAGTACATTTAAAGATTGTAATAATGATATGTTGATAATAAAATATATTTCAAACAAAAAAAACAATAATAATATAAATTTAAAAAAGTTTTTTAAATGCTTTTTTTTGTTTTTTGTTTTTTTAAAATTTGCCTTATTAATTTGTAAATTGACCGCCGTATTTATTGAATACTTCCGGTTTGTCTACCAATCACATCCTCTTCTTATATACTAGATTCGATATTATCCAGCGAGTAAATTTGTATGGTTCATCATAGATCTGTGGCGGCTATCAAATGTAATTGTTCAAAATGCTAATATTGTACTGATAATAAATAGCAAAATTGCTTATTGAATGTACGGAAAATTGTCTTTTGTTAGTAATTGAATGAGGTATCCAATATGAGTTTACGATATTATAAGAAATATGTTCATTATTACATCAAATCAGCTGGAACATGCGTCATCATTGTTGGGTAGGTAGATGTAACCTAATACGCAATTATAATTTCTTATTAATTTTATGATATATCCATATTGTAACAAGGTTAATGAATTTTTTAGGAGCTATTGGATTTTTTATCAACTTAGAGAGACATCGCGAATTCTCAGATCCACCGTAGCAACAAATGTATTAAATTTAGAACAGACACAAGCCCAATATATTTATCTCGATGATCCTCAGTTCGAAAGTAAATGTCATTTATATATTTACATTTAATTCCGAATTCCAAAATATTCTTAATTATTAAAATATTATTTACAGGTATTTTTATGCCACAAAGTGGGAGTAATTTCGAGTCAACAATCTCACATAAGCCTGGTTTATTATCCCATGTTATAACTAAATGGTGGAAATCTTTGAATCGCGCATTGGCATATAAGCTATTAAATATAGCGAAAAATGGCAATAAAAATGAAAGAATAAAAGCAGTAAAAAATCTTGGAGGATTGAAATATTTAAAAGATTGGCATTACCATCAACTAGCACAAATGCTTGATTCTAAGACTGCAGTAGCACTCGCGAGAATTTCTGACTCTAATCTACGTTTTTTTCTCAAACCACCTTATTATCATATTGAAAAAAAAATTCATGAGACAATAGATGAACTACATCAACTAATTTTAAAAATGGATAATTTTTGTAAAAATCATCATTCCTGTCTTTCGCAATTTCTTCGGAAAAAGTTTGATGACACTCGCCCGGTATTTGATCATGATTTAATTAATGTTGGTATCACAGGAACTCCACCCATAACTTGGGATGAGCATTTAATTATTAGCTGTATTCAAGCCATATATCATCATTCATCTATAGATCAATTCACCAAGGATGTGGCTGAAGCTGGTGGTCTTTCTACTCTTATGGATGTACAAAGAAGATTTACCAATAATATCGATGTTTGTATTCTTCTCGCAAAAATTATATCAAGTTTATCACTTCACGTGGAATATCTCGATGACATATTTAGATCCGGTTGGATAGGAATATTAGCTGCATGGTCAAGACACGATGATATAAGACTTGCTGCGCCAGCAGCGAGGGCTTTGGTAAATCTTGACATGGACACGAATAATAATGAAAAATACTCGCGACGAATTTATTTATTACATCCAATGCACAGAATCCAAGAATCACCAAAGCTCGATGTTGTGTTTATTCATGGTTTACTTGGTGGTGTTTTTGTTACGTGGAGACAACGAGATCCAGATCAGACACCAAGAGTCGACGGTACATCATTCATTCTTACTGTAAATTTTTTCATTAATAATTCTTTGATACAATTCATCAAAAAATCAATGTTTAAGAATCACAACATGCGAACTTAGAAATTGATCCACTAACCTCAGCCATTGGAGAACATCCTCAAGAATTTTTCAAAGATTTAGCGCGAGATTTACAAGATCGAGAATGGAAAAAAATCGGTCAAGATTTCGAATTTGTTCTTCACGACTGTCCAATATCGATGAATCATGCGGCTTTGGGTCCTTTCACTTGTTCAGGGTAAAAAAAATAATCAAAAAAATTCATAACGTTGATGATAAAGAGATTAATATATAGAATTAATTGGATTAGAAATCAACTTTGCAACGAGCGAGTAGACGATAACATAAATAGAACTGAATGCTGGCCAAAAGACTGGTTACCCAAGGACGTGCCTTCGATTCGGGTCATTGGAATCAATTACGACACAAGCTTATCTCTGTGGCGTTCACCTTGTCCAGTGGAACATACGAGGTATTATAAATTACATTATGAAAATTATCTGTTTTAATAATTAAAACTTGAATATAATTATAATGATTTATATGTAGAAATACAATGAATGAAAGGAGTGTTGAATTTACAAAAAAATTAATCACTGCTGGAATTGGGAAACGACCAGTTATCTGGATTTGTCATTCTATGGGTGGATTGTTGGCCAAACAAATATTGGTTGAAGAATGGAAAAAAGGCGATCAACATGATTTGTGTAAAAATACAAAGGGTATTATATTTTATAGTACACCTCATCGAGGTTCTCAAGTCGCTGCTTTGAAACAAACGACACAGATGTTAGTTTGGCCATCGGTGGAAGTACAAGAATTGAGAAATGGTATGGACGTTTGTTCACATGTAGATAGAATGAATACTTTTTTTTCTTAATTATCATGGGATAAGTTGTATTAATTATTAAATCTCACGTAATCTCCGGTAATTACAGGATCCCCCAAGTTGCTCACACTTCACGAAGACTTTTTGAAAATGCTCCAAAAATATAACATGGAGATCGTAAGTTTCAGTGAAGCCAAATCAACACTCCTGACTGCTTTGAAGTTTCCCTTTCAATTTGTCACGTCACAATCCGCTGATCCTGGTATTGGCGAATTTTATGAAATCCCACAGGATCATTTGTGTATTTGTAAACCAGCAAATAGACAATCATTTTTATATTGGAAGGTATTGGATGTTTTACATCGACACATTGGGCAAAATTCAGGATAAATTTTAAATAGAATTGAGGGTTTTGTGTCGATGATTAAGCGTAAGTAAAAATGTATATATGTATAATTAAATGAAAATATTTTATGTTCATATGTTTGATGAAATGTTTGATAAAACATTTAAAAATTATGGCCATGATAGAAATTCTTTCAGTATATTCGTGATTTACACCACTATATTTTATTTCTTTTTTTTTTCTTCAAATTTTTAATTTTTTTTTTTGTTTTTCATTTTATTTTATTTTGTTTTTAATTTTTTTGTTTTCATTTTTATATCAAAAATTCGTATCGTAGTCAGGAGGATGACGTGAAAATCCAGCAGTACT
The DNA here is from genome assembly GCA_963920625.1 of Dinocampus coccinellae. Lineage (NCBI taxonomy): Eukaryota > Metazoa > Arthropoda > Insecta > Hymenoptera > Braconidae > Dinocampus > Dinocampus coccinellae. The sequence goes on along the minus strand of OY987188.1, from coordinate 5,123,120 downwards.
TTCATAACCGGCGAATTTACTGCTTGTGTGCGATGGTTGATAATAATATCCATTCCATTCGGATCTCCAACTATCATATTTTCTATCATCAGGTAGCGTCCCATCGACCAGAATCTAATAAGCATATGATAGTCTAGATAAAATTTTTCTATTTGTTGTTTTGCAATACATTAGAACATCATATATAAATAAACAAACCTTGTTAGAATTAGATTCGAATGATTTTTCTCGCCAAGCGTCTGTTTCGTTCCAGATTGTTGAAATTTCAGATTTAGGATAATCTTGAGATGATCGATGAGACGATGCTACGTGTGATGCATGAATAATATTTTTTGCCGTCTCTTCACTGTACATTCCAGATATTGGTGGCTTTAATTTCGATGCATTTTGACGATTAACCAACTATAACACAATTAATTGAAATATATAGTCATTAACTTTATTATTATGCTTTTAGTAACTTGATGTGATGATAAATAAATTATTTAAAATTAACTTACAACAGAAACACCAAAAACAATAATGAAGAGTAGTCCACCAACACCAATAACTATTACAGCAATCGCCCATTGTGGAATTAATCTATCGTCTTTTTCAATTAGTTGAGGCAGACTTGATTTAGGAATTACAACGAAATCTGTGGATTTTGGATCAATTATAAATTCACCAAGTCGCATGGGACCTTTTGATTTCGTTTCATTCCATCGATGAGCATTGTATGCTCTTAATGAGTCATGAAATAAAACTTTGAGTTCCTGTGTGTTGACTTTTTGCGTGAGATCTTGAAGCTCAATGAAATAATCTACTAAAATACTACCCTGACTGAAGGCATCGATCCGCACATTTTTGTACCACTTTCTGAGTATGGCTGATTTCAAAAAGACCAAATTCATCTAGAATATTACAAATAATATATATTTAATACAAAATTTACTCAGTAATATAATTAGCCATTCTATTATTTAACAATAAACAACCTCTTTTTCGATTTCATCGGCTAGATGTTGCCATTCCCTCGTGTTTCTATCTAGCAGTTCCGGGACCCAAGTTGTATTTCCAACAATGCGGATTGTTCCAGCGACTTCACACTCGTATTCACACAATCCAGGTGTTGTTGGTCGCATCGTTGTTGACGTTGTCGTTGTCGTGGATGTAGTTGTAGCTGCTGTTGTTGTTGGGGCCACTGAACTATTCAATGATGACACTGTAGCGGTTCTAGCCGCCTCTAAAAGTTTTTCAATTGATATTGGAGTCGTTGAAGGTGATGGCCAACCCGTAAACTCTGTAGTTGTTCTATATATAATACAAAATTGTTAAAAATTTTAATTAAAAATTCTTTATATTCTCATATTTTTATTTTTATTCTTACAAAAAAAAAAAATTACCTCGTTGGCCATCCCTTTTGGATTTTAGGAGTAACGAACATAGAAATTTCTGCTCCTCGATTCTGTTGTATTGCAGCCTTAGGAACAGCTTTCCTACCACCAGGTCTACTTGGAAAAACAAGTTTGATTCCACCAGGTGCTTTTGATGTTGCTGTAATTGTTGACAAAGCAGATTCATCATCGGCTTTGAATCCCTGTACATTTTCTGCCTTATTCTTTATTCCCTGATAATCAGGCGGTAACAAAGCAGAAATATCAACACTAGAATGTGAAAAGAGTTCCTGTAATGTTTTTTGAATAGGCGTAGAGGCTGTCGTTATTATTGTTTCAGTACTTGTAGTAGAGGTAGTACTAGTAATTTTTAATTCTCCATTGTTGATGCGTTTATTAAAATCTTTAGGTAATAACGCGCTTATATCTACATTTGATTTAGCGAATAGACTTTCAATACGAGGATGACTGGGAAGATCAGATAAATTTTTTACATCCTCATTATTTTTTTTCTCATTATTATTGGTTTTATAATTTGCTGGTAATAGAGAAGTGAGATTAACTTTTGATCGTGCCAAAATATCACTGAGTAGTGACCTTTCAGTTGATTCATCTTCTTTCTTTAATTTAAATCCAGCTGGTAAAAAAGCACTGATATCTTGAATAGCAGGTGATTTAATTATTCCATTGGGTTTTCGTGTTGTTGATTGACTCGGTATTTTGGTAGTAGATAATTTTGTTCTTGGCGAGCCTGGCCATGGAATTTTAAAAAGACTTTTTGGCCGTTCAGTTGGTGCTTGATCACTCATCATTTGTAAAATTTCACTTGATTTTATGGGTGCACTATCGGTAGTTGAAATTAAAAGTTTACGATCATTCTGTCGTCGTGGAATAAATTTACTAATCACAGGTGTTTTTCCAGTTGTGGTGAAAGTTTTTCTAGTCGAAGTGGGACGCTGTTCACTTAGTACATCCAGTTGGAGAGCATTGCCTGCTGTTCTAAATCCACCAGCGAGAAAACCACTCGACAATTCTGATTGAACACGATCTAACTTGTCGATAATACTTTCCGTAGATTCTAATGGTAATGTTTTATTATTGGTATCATCATCTGTGGTTATATTCGCATTGGGATCCTCACTATTCAAGTTAAATGGAAGATAATGAGCCCCGGATATACTACGACTCGTTTGAACTGAGGCAACAATAATAGAGTCTTCAGTACTTTCATTATTGATAATATCAGAAGTTGATGAGACATCCAATGACGATTGCGGTGTTGTACTAGATAGATTTGTCGGTGGTGGCATCATTTGTTCAGTCGTCATAGGTGATGGTGTTGGTACAGAAAAAGTACCATTAACAACACTCTTCGTTGTGACAACTGATACTACAGCTTCACCGATTAAAATTTGTTCATCCGTGTCTTTTGCTTCACTTTCTCTTTCTCTTTCAGCCGTATCGTCCTCTTCACCTTTCTCTTCATCTCTTTCTATTTCTAACTCAAGTTTCTCTTCCTGTTCTGATTCTTCTTCTGATTCTTCTCCTTCTTCTTCTTCTTCTTCTTCTTCTTCTTCTTCTTCTTCTATTTCTTTTGTAGTTACGGATGAATTCCTCAAGTCACGCATATTCCCATGGCTCAATGACTCATCTGTTAATGTGTAATCAATTACGCCTGCACCTGGAATTAAATATAAAAATGTGTACATCATTAAAATTTTTATCAATCATCGCACTGGATTCCACAATATGATCCACAAGTATGTGAGATGCGTCAATGGAATTTCCATTAATATTTGTGCTGATTCAATGTCAGACACTTGACCAGTCAAATTGTAGTCAACCACATTGCATCATATCAAGGACAATAATGAGAATTTACGTGACATAATAAACGCAAGTATAAAATCACGATGATAATGACGATGATAATGATAATGATGATGATGATGATGATGATGATGATGATGATGACGCTACCGGATTTACGCAATGTTAAAAGTAAACCGTGAGATATTCCTTACTTGGTACTTGAGAATTTGTTCCATTATCGTAGTCATCGTAAACTAATTCAGAATCGTATTCTTCAGTAAGTTCACCATTCTTGGTTTCATAATCTAAAAACAAAACTTTATTGTTAATTATATATGTCTTTTTATAATTATAAAACATACAATAATAAATTCTCACGAGTTTTTCCGGGATTTACAGTGTCGCCGGGATCTTTTACACTTTCACCAATGTCTTCTAATTCATAATCCTCATCGTATTCTTCTTCACTACCACCTGGATTCTCATCCGTTTCATGAACGACATCAACATTAGCGGTTTCACCCACGACATTATTACCTTTCAAGGCTGTTGATTGCACTGAAGACGTATGCCCATTTGGCGACACTTCGTACACGGAATTCGTTGGATACAATCGATTATTCCAAGTTGTTTGGACTTCTGTGGGAATAAAAAAGCCAAAAAAAAAATATCTTGAAATATAATTTCACATAATATTCAAGTATTGTACAATTTAATAACTGCAAAATACCGTTTGCATATTTTATTGTCTTATTGTAAATAACGTAGTATGAAAGCAGGAAGTGCTTTCTAACTGTACAGTGGCCATTGGGGGTTGCATAAATTTAATATTAATTTCGTCATACTGCTTTTACATACAAGATGCCTAAAAATATAGATATATGCACGTATGCGTGTATTTAATATCGTGATAAATTACATTGGCTGTGTAGCCTGTTTCAACTACAACAAGTTACAACAAGTAAAAACGGAACATTTTCTACACAAGAGTTGTTCTCTTAGGAAATGTGCTTGCTAATCGGGGCCTATATAGAAAAGAGCCACTCTCTTTTCAATCGGCCTTCGTCTTGTAACCCAGATTGTATGCAATCTCATGCGATTCAGCATCATATCAACTGACAAGTCATTCATATTTCTCATTTAAATATACACAAATACATAAATATATTAGATATATATTCATTTATTAGAATTAGGATTATCACGAATGAGACTTTATTTATAAATTAAATGAAATTAAATGAAATGAAATTATTTAATTAACTAATTATATAGAAAAATATTTACCATCTTGATGAGTTTGAATGACAAGCGAAAATATGAAAATAATCCACAGGATATTTTGCAAGACATGAACGTCAGAGTGCATCTTTGGGCACCACATTATTTACAGCCTGGATTTCTCCACCCTGGTTGTTTAGAGAGCGAGAGGGGTCCCGCCCAAGGCGTGAAAACCTATCGCCTCGACTTGACACTTAACGAATAATATACCATTCGTTCACTCGCGCATTGTATTCACGCTTATTACGTCGTTTTCTCTCTTCAAATGAACAAAAAAAATAATCACCAATGTCAACGTTTCTTCAATTTTATATGGGTTTTTTTGCTTGTGTTACCCATAAAACATTTATCAATATAAATTTAACGCGTAATATAAATACAGGATGGAATAATTGTCTGTATATACATTTTAGTTGATCAAGTCGTGCAACATATTTGTCACTGACGTTACGAACTCGCCGATAGATAGAAAGCAAAATTCGACTTTCACTCCGGCGCACGGGTTGTGCAGGAGGCACACGTTGCGAGAGGCATGCCGAGGCCACCGCGAGAGTAGAGAGGTCCAAGAAGAGAGTGGTAGGGGCCGTACGTCGTATACTTTTGTTGCCCCACCATTGGAGGGGAATATGACTGTTTGGTACCTAGCAAAAAATAAAGATACTGTCGCGTGTCCATATCCCTTCTATTTCTTATCCACTACCACCACCATCATCATTATCATCATCATCATCATCATCATCATCATCATCATCACCACCACCACCATTACCTTCTCCTTCCGCCGCATTTATAAGCCCAAGATAGAGACCCAAGAGTGACTCGAGGCAGGCAGGGCCTCAACGGTTTAACGCTCCAACGCATGGAAGTTCGTTCACCCACGCCCCAACACGGACCCTTTTCAATTCATTTTTTACTTTTTTTGCGGCTTTTCGACGGCCTCCTCGAGGACATCCAGTTGCATCGTCCTATTGGCTACAACTTTTACATCGTCAACAAGTATTTTTGCTTCTTATTATTATTTTTTTTTTTCTTCTCAACCTTTTCTTTGATTTTTCTCAATCTTCATTTCTTGTTTGTTTTTTTTTTTCTTTTTTTTTTTTTGCCTGTTCTTTCAAGTATTCTCATTTTTTTTCTCACTCAAATTCCTTTAAAATTGCGATTCTTTGTATAAAAATTTTCACTTTCAGTTGAATGCAAATTTCACATCAACCAACATCACAGATAAGACGAAAACGTGTAAATATTTATCATGACATTTGAAAATAATATAGACACAAAATAATTCGAGCATTTGAAATATCACTATCACCCCACCACATCAAGTGAGGACAGTTATGTTTGGACATATATGATATAATACCGTTACAGTATGCGTCCTTATTTGTCAATGTCTACGATTTCTACCTGACCCATGTCATCGCTAAATGCCCCTTGTGACGGAATACTTCTCATTGATAGTCAGGGATAAAAATAACGGTTGGAGAATATCCTCATAAATATACCACACGATTCAACGTTGTTTTTGTCTTGTTGTTTTTCACTCCCGGATCTACCACAGGCCATTGGCATTGGCGGGGGGACAGAAACGTAGGGGAATAATACAAGGGGATTCAGGGGATAACGGTCATCATAAAATTTACAGAGAGACAACCTTGCGAGGGCGGTGAAAAATTTTATTTCAAGGTTTTCAACTAAGTTGTGTCTTGCGCGAGTATTGCATACGCCCAACATAAAGGAATTTTCCATTATTAACTACTATAATTCACTGAATAAAGTAAAGTTAAATGTTACAATATGTTTCTTTGTTTTCTTTTTATTGGATTCTAATATTACATATGACATTGTGATAAGTAGACTGTGTTTTGGTGCATCATTTTTGTTTTCTCTGATTTTTTGACTTGAACTAATTAATTTCTTTTTGTTTTGTTGTTTTTCTTTTATTTGGGCAAAGAAAGAAATTCATTTTTACATTCAACTGTCTTATTAACTGAAAAAAAAAAAAAATAATTATGTGTGACTAATTGAAAAATTCACTTTGTTATGAAAAATGTGTAAGATTATTTTTTATTAATAACTTACTTTGTTGTTGGTCTACGTGATGGTTCAGAAGCAGTGGGTGGAGGTGGTGGTCCTCGGCGTGCTAATTCTTCCAAATAACCCATGAGTAAACGGGTACGTTCGGCCGCCGCAGCCTCCAACACTAAAAATCGCCTATCTTTCCTCAAAATATCTTCAATTTCGATTAAACAAGTATTATTTTCCTGTACTTTTTTGTATGTTTTATCTGTAATTAATTTTGTCTCTTGTAAAAGCTCTCTAAAATCAGCTTTAGCTGCGACAAGTTTATCTTTTATATATTCTTTAAATTCTTTTTCACATTTCTGTAAGAAATAAATAAAATAATAAAATATTACATAGAGTTACACAATAAATTTATTTAGATATTTAAAATTTTTATACTCTATCACTCGATGAGAATTTTGTATATCTTGGATCATCCTTCAACAATTTCTTGATATCTTTCCAAGATGCAGTGAGTTCTGTTGATGCACCAACTTCATCTAGTAATTCGCGAAATTTATCACGTTTTTTGCGCCCAAGCTGTTCTATATGTTCATTAAATAGTCGTTCTTTTTCTTCACGATCTAAACTGTCAGCAAGCTCCCATCTATGATCTTTTCGTAATTGACGTTTAGCTTCACGCCACGCAAGATCTCCATTTCTCACCTAGGCGTAAAAAATAAATAAAATAAACATCGAGTGAAATCAACCAATTGTGATGCAATGACAAATTTATTATAATTATAAATTGAAATATTTTACCAAGTCAGCAAGAAGTGCACTAAAGTGTTGTACAGCTTCAGTGTGTCTATGATGTTGTCTTTCCTTATCACGATCACGGAGATGTGTAGCGAGCGTTCGGTGAACCTCTCGCTCTCGTTCTCGCAAACTCGCCTCAGCTCGTCGTTCGCGTTCACGCTTTTGTTTCTCACGATCTTCCTCCGAATCTGAATGTTCCTCATCATCATACTTCTATGTAATACATAACATCAATGAAATAATAGTTAAAATCAAATGCAACAAAAAAAAAAAACAGTAATAAATACTCACGTCATGATCCTTTTTTAGTGGTTTCTCATTGTTTTCCTCAATTTCACTAATGTCTTTTATCAATTCCTTCTTATCTTTTCCATTTTCTTCGCTGGAATTGTCACTACGTCGTTTCTTATCCTTTGAACCATCTTTGTCCTTGTCCTTGGATGATTTGTCCTTGGATTTGTCATTGTCCTTACGATCCTTGTCTTTTTTATCCGACTTATGGTGGTCCTTTTCCCGATGCCGATGTTCCCTATCTTTATCTTTATCCTTTTCTTTTTCCTTCTCCTTTTTGCGTTCCTCCTTCAATACTCTCACATAGTCCCTGAACCAGTCTTCACGTGTACTAGCAGAATCAACAGCGCGATATCGCCAATCCGTTTCGAGTTTCTTCTTGCAATCACTCCAATGCGAATGTCTGTCGATATCTTTGTGCTCCCGCAGCATTGTCATGAAATCCTTTTTTACCTGAAACGGTTGGCATCATTCATTGTGTTATTTTTTGATGTAATAAAATATTTTTTAATAAAATTAAATACAATAAAATATTCATTCTTATATTATAGGTTTGAATTTTAAACTGTCCTATCTGGTTCTTAATTTTAAAAAAAATTTTTTTTTTTAAATTTCGTATATACTTATGTATAAATTTTTTTTTTCTTCCACATGCACATTTTATTTTCCAACAAACCATCGTATTTTCACAATCATTATATATTTTTATATTTTATTACTATTATTATTATTATTATTACTTTGAAAAATACCATAAATTCATCGACATTGAAATAAATAAAATTATAATTTCAAAGATAAACAACAGTTTATTGGAAATTATTCCATACGAGAAATGAGAGAAATTGAATTATTTCAATTTTTTTTTGTTTTGTTTTGTTTTTTTTTTTTTCATTGATTCAGTTCAGCTGAAAAAAAAAATAATTTGATTACATGCTGGAAGAAAAAAGGATTAATGTCACAACCGTAATTTCCGCTAATCGATGTGATTTTTTAAAATCAATATTGAATAAACGACGTGTATATGCAAGGCATTGAACACTCGATTAATGGAGATACAGTGGTATATATTTCTTCTTTTTAATTGTATTTTTTTTTAGCTAACTGCTTTCCTGGCTGAAAAAGTCGAAACATGATTAATTTAAACTATAATGGCACATTACTTTTACATGTCAGATTGTTTGTTTGTCGGTAAAAGTTTAAGTGTAAGTGTAAGTGTTTGTGTGTATGTGTGTATTTGTGTATTGTAATCGAGTAATATGCGAGGCGCGATCTTGACACGTTTAATTAATTTCTTATTCATTGAACCATGAATAACGTAACGGATGTCCCTCCAATTTTTCATTTCTTTTTTTTTTTATTTTCTTTTATTACCTATTTCGTCATATGAATAACAATATATTCAATTGGCTGTGAATAAATATAATAGTAATAAAAAAATAATAATAATGAATAAATAAATAAATATTTTGTTTAGCTCTGTCGTTTTATTCACATCTTTTCTTGAAATATTATTATTTATTTGAGCGTCAAATAAATATCTTATAAATATAAATATATATATTTAGTCGACAAAAGAATGAGTAAATTATATAAAATTTAATCATTCTTTTGTAGACACAAATTGTATATACTTTTGTTTCAACTTCTGTATGGTAAATTCGTATCAATCCGTACAAGACAAATTGAAATGCACAATGGGACATATGATACTTGAAGAAGTGATTTATCTCGCTACCTCATCGTCTTTTCCCCCTCAATCCAACAATGCATCATTCAATCTCCATAAAAATCACTCAACTGATATGCTTCGTATTTTCTTTTTACTTGTCCAAAATTTAATTTCCCTTGAATTATTATTATTATAATTATAATTATTCTTTTATTTCTTTTAAGAACGGGGAAAAAAAGTTAATTTTTCTTTGAAGTAACGAGGATTACGAGTAATATACAAATACCGAGTTGGTTCATTCTCATGACTCTGCTTTGGAGTAAAGAATGCGGCGCGCGAGGGTGTGCCAACTGTGCCACGCAGTGTAGGTGGGGATGGTAGATGACATCATCCCATGCCACCAACCAGCTTCAGAACCAAGTCACTCCACATACGGAACCTGTCCTGCCTGCCTCCTGACTGAAGTGGAGAGTTCAGAACACATAAGTACATAAGGAACCGTCACATACTAACAATTGATTTCATTTCATGTTTAATTTTTTTTTTTTTTTTTTTTTTTTTTTTTTTTTTTTTTTTTTTTGTGCACATTGTCTACCACTCGCAACTTATAGCTACAATAATATATTATTTAAATTTCCATTCAAGTCGTATATAATTTATGAATATATATATATATATATATCAATATTTTTCTCATTTTTATTTTTTTTTTATTATTATTATTAATTTTTTTTTTTTTTAATGCTCAATAGCAATAAGAACCTCATTTGGAAGAGGTTATGATTCAAAAAAGTAATTTATATCATCCTACAATAGCAATGTTAATAGTATTACAATGCAATCCTCTTCGGCCATTAACAATGATATTAGGAGATTGCGTTTATATAATCTTACAATTTGAACAAAATAATAACATACCTATGACACCTGAAAAAATCATTTGTATTATTGCTGAAAACAAGATTTATTATAAAAAAAAAAACAAAAAAAAAAAGCTCACATTAAATCATTGAAGCTCATGTTATTTTATAATTATGTTGTTGTTTTTTTTTAATATTTGTACGTGAATGAATTAATATGTTTAATATTCAATATTTAATTGAAGAAGAAAATAACGAAAACAGATTCAATGATTCAATGATTAAATTTATCGTTCAAAATATTTTCAATTACTTTAAATATATATAATTTAATGAATTTTTTTTTTTTTTTTTTTTTTTTTTTTCCCAACTGCATCAATTATGATTCAATATATATACACACATATATATATATATGTATTTATTTATTTTTCGTGTCGCATTATTAACGCAAACGAAATATAAGGGAGAAAAAAAATATATAGAAACAAACATGCACAAAAATAATTATTCATACCTGTTCTCGCTTAGCTGTTTTCTCTTCTTTCTCTCGCTTACGCACTTCCAAAAGGTATTCATTGAAAAGACTCTCACGTTCACGCATCTTTTCAACATTTTTAAAACGCTCATCGCGTCCATGCTTTTGCGCGAAATCACTGAATGACGATCTGCAACACAAAATGAAATTTATTTCATTGACATATACAATATGTATTTGGGAATTAAAAAAAGAAAAAAAAAAAAAAAAAAATCGTGAATAAAAATAAGACTGACTTTCCATGAAGATTAGCTTCTTCCAAAAGTTTTTGAAATTGATCTTTTCGCTCCTTCATTTTATTTCGCTTCTCTCGTCTTTCCTCTTCGGCTCGTTCCTTCACGTACTTTTCAAATACCTGTTTCCTTTCCTTTGATGTCAGCAACAAGTAACGTGGATCGAAAACAATCTTGTGTAGTTCTTTTTCCCACGTACTGAATGCAGATACCTTGAAATATCAACGAAAAAATTTATAAACATCAGCTTCGAAATAATTTAAATATTGAATTATTATTAGAAATAATACTGTACATCTTTTTCTGCGAGCATGTCCTTGAAAGATTTGATTCTTGTCTCCAACGGAACAATGGCACGCTCACGTGCGGCACGAACCTCGGCCTCAATCGCTGCTTCCTTACCGATATCAATCGTTTTTTTTCCCTCTTTCTCCTCTTCTACATCCTCCTTCACTACTGCGGCCGAAACATCTTCACCTATTTCATTACAATAAATATTTTCAAAAAAGAAAAAAAAAAAAAAAAAAATTAATTATTGAAATAATATCATTATGATATCGTTATTATACCTTGTGACTCTTCCTGTTTCATTTTTTTCGCGGGTGTGGGTTGATCCTCATCACTACTCTCACTTGATTCTGATTGACGTGAATTTTTTTGACTCGCCATTGTTTCCGGCATGGTTGATACCATTTTATCTACATCCTGACGTCCTAGGAGATCATCAGGTCTCTCCCATACTGATATTCTCGATGACGGATTGTAAAAGAAAACACGAGCATCACCAGTCCACACAACACACCATGGAGTACCAGGCACTGGTGTACTAGAAATTGGCCTTGACTTATCTTGAGGTTTGACGGCTTCCTTTGGCGCATCCTCTTTTTTCGGCTTTGTTGCATCGGGTTCTTTTGCACTTTCTTTGGTATCGTTTGCTCCTTCAGGCTGCTTTTCCGGTTTTACGACATCTGACGCCGTGGTCGTAGGAACAGCCATTGCGGCTTCATCTTGCTTTTGTCTCAATGCAATTTTAGCTGCCTCAAAATCCTTTAGTGCTTGCGGCTTTTCCCAAACTGATTCACCAGCTTTGCTGTTATAATAATATAATCGACCGTCTGGTGCTCTATGCTCGGTCCATACCATCGCTGCAGCGACAAGATCCGAATCTAATTGTGCGAGAATAGCGGGATCTTCTGGTGGTGCTTGAGGTGTCATTACACCATGGGGCATTTGTGGCATTCCTAAAAATATCATAAAATGTATTAAATAAGGGATCAATTAGTCTAATAATTCAATTAATTTTTTTTGGAATCATTAATCATCTACCCCATCCACCCTGAGGAGGACCGTAGCCACCGTATGGCGTAAAACCAGGAGGTGGCATCCCAAAAGGTGCTGCACCGAACGGGGCCGGCATAGGTCCACCAAACTGATTTGGCATTCGGTGTTGCATCGGGACCATGTTTGGAGGTGGTTGCAGCATATTTGTTGCAACTGGTGGTGCAACCGGATTACCCGGTGCAGTTGTAACAATAGGTCCTCCTGTCCCTATCAATTGGAGAAATAAATAATAGGTTTGTCATTTATGAAACATAATTTATTGACACAAACACACGTATATTAAGTTAATAGCTCACCATTTGTTTGTGCTATTTCTGAAACTGATTGTGATTGACTTATTTCAGGTATTTCATTTAGCATCGGAGGCGGACCAGTCCCCGGTGGTGCAGTATTAGTTTGATTCATTGCTTCAGTATTGTTAGGTGACTCGTTTGCTTGTGGTACTCGTGCCTCATTAATTGGTGGTGGTTGCTGTTGCGGCTGTTGTTGTTGTTGTTGTTGTTGTTGCTGCTGCTGCTGCTGCTGTTGTTGTTGTTGTTGTTGTTGTTGTTGTTGTTGTTGCTGCTGCTGTTGTTGTTGTTGTTGTTGCTGTTGCTGCGGCATAGGCTGTTGATTTGGTACTGATGATGACGGCGTCATCTCACGACCCGGTTGTTTTGATGCGCCATGAACCAATTGTTCCAACTATAATAAAACAATTTAATTGAATACTTTTCTATAAATAATCGAATAAATTTACTGAAACCTCATATATACCTGATCTTGAACCATGACTCTGACATTTGGCCCTTCCGGTTTGGTCCACGTTGTTTCTCTAGACCGAATATTGTAAAAGTAAGACTTGCCATCCGCTGTCTTAGTTTCCACCCATACCTCGCCATTAAGATCCAGCCCTGGAATGTTGTTCTGCTGTTGGTTTTGTTGTTGTGGCTGCTGTTGCCCTGGAATCTATATACAATTCACGTCTCTTTATTTTATATTTTTTTATTTATCATTGTGTAATATGAAAAAATTTTTATTATGAATACTAACGCTGTTCATAGTCGGTGGGCCCATCCCAGGTGGACCATAAAGATTTCCTGATGCTATCGGACCATTCATCATATGCGGCGGTGGCTATTAAATAATAAAACAATATCTGTCATATCGTTAGCATATATCGATTAATAATCCATTCAATCCACTTACCATTCCTGGTGGACCCATCAAATTTGGTGGTCCCATCATGTTTGGCGGTCCCATTGGTCCCCAACTTGGATCAAACGGCGGTGGTCCTCTAAATCTTGGTCCCGTTGGTCCTGGTGGACAATTAGGTCTAGGCGGTCCCTCATATGGATAACCATTGTTTGTTCCTCTGTATATGGGTCCTCTAGGTCCGAAACCTCGTCCTCTGAATCGCGGTGGACCACCTCTCATGCTATACTCAAATCCTCTGTCATGAGGACTATGAAAAAATTAATTTAATTAGAACCAGCGAAAAAATGATTGTTGATTTGTTAATGTGAAATGTTGATAATTACCTAAAACCACCTCGACCTCTAGGCATATAATGCCTATACTCATCACCCTCATATCCGTATTCTTCACTTTCTTCCATTGGCTCTTCTTGATGCTCCTGTTCGGGATTCGCCGGTAACCCATCCTGGGCTGGAACACTCGGCTGTTCGTTCGTTGCCTCCATATTTCCACTTCTTTATATATTATTTAACAATGGTTACTAGAATATGCCCATTTAATAAATGATTACTTTACATGAAATGAAAAAATTGCAAATTGATCAAGAAAATAATTTCTCGTGACTGAAGGCCTCCATAAACAAATCGCTGCTAAGCAAAAGACGAAAAAACACTGCCTATTGTTTTTGAAGGAGAAAATATCAGATAGTTACAACATAAAAAATCGCATATTTTTCATTTGTCTTTTGTTATTGCAACAATTGTAGCTACAACGTAAACACTTGAATTGCAATTATCGACACATAATAGTAATGTCGACCTTTTCCCCCGTCACAAAATATCAACCGAATGATTGAAGTGAGAAAAAGGTTAGACGCACCAAAAGGTTATTCGCTTGAGAGAAAGATAAAATTATATTCATCTATACTTTCACAAGAAATGTAATGCCGGCATTGTATGATTGGTTGGGTAGTCATAGATTTCATGCTATGATTGGTTGGACAATGTATTTCCTTCACTGCGTATAGTTTTGTAAAATGTAAATTGGTGGCGCTTTCACCATATAAAATTAATTTTCGCGTGGAGCGTATATATATTTTTTTTAAACAAATAATTTATTAGTAATTAATTAAAAATAAACAGTATATGTACTAATTAGGAAATTTTTGTAATTAATATCTCTAGAAAATTATATTTTATTCAAGTATACATATATCATATCTATCAAATATGATGGGTGTTTCCATTCGTCACACTGAATATAGATAAAAATGTCGATAAATCAGAAATCATTGTACTGTGTATCAATCGACATGAACGATTTGATACTGGCGAAAATTATTAATAACTTATTTAATATTCACTCTACGTATCAAAAAAATTTCATGGTTGTTCTCTTGACATTTTTATTTCAAATGTGCAATATCAATTATTATTACTGTTTTTTTCTTTTCTTCATAAAAATCACTAAAAATTCGAAATTCTTCTTCATATTATCCATCAACTACAATGTAATTTAGGTGAATATCAGTATATAATGTTTATAATCAAATGTAAGATAAAACTATTTATACCATCATAATCATGCTGATAAAAGAATTGTCGATTATTTATAATGTAAAATTATCTGTATATCAATAAATGATAAATATAAACACACGGAAGCATCTAACAATCATAATAAACAAATAAATCTGCACGTGTACACAACTGTGAAATTGTATAAAAATAGAATGTCCACTGTTGAGTAATCATTCCAAGCTTGTTATTTGGCACGAAATTAGGTATGTGATTTTGACCTTTTAGGTCAATGTCAATAGGTATCTGTGTCATTAATGATTTCCTCCTTACAACATTTAACTAACATTTATCCAATAAAATAATTCAATCCGAATTGGGAAAAATAATATACATAAACGATATTATACGGAATAATAATAATTTTATATGTCTGAATAAAAAATGATAATTAAAAAAAAAAAAAAAAAAAAAAAATTAATAGTCACTGTATTCACTTTTGAATATAAAAAATTATATACCTAATGAATAAATTTCACTGATACAAGAAATTAATATCTGTTGAATAAAATTCTATTTAGCTTACTCGGATAAATAAGTGAAGTATATACATGTACGTATACACACATGTATTCACACAAAATGAGCCTGTAGTCAGTTGACATAACAATATAATCGATGATGGTGGGAGAAAAATTAGTTGGGAAAGGGAGAGGAAGAAAACTGAATAATCGTCACTCGGTGTTATTCGGTTACATAGTACGTACTGTCGGCGTGTTTGATCGTTTTTTTTTTCGTTTTTTTTGTTTCTTTTAATACACACACGAGGCATTTGACGGCACGTGTCGACATAATTTTTTGCATTCTTGAAATACGTGCTGTTAATCTGACAAAAAAAAAAAAAAAAAAAAAAAAAAAAACATGTCATTAGTATATAAAAGTTCTATGAAGGCCATTGGAAAATTTGTGCCTGAAAAACTTCAGCCTCTGTGGAATCATCCAGCTGGTAAGTGATTGATTGATTGATTGGATAATGATCAATTTAGTGTCACTGATTTTCCAAATTATATTAGAGTACAATAAATACAAAAAATTATATATTTTTTAATTTTTTTAATTTTCATTTATAATAAAAATGCAGTTATTTATCATAGCGTCATGTTGGGCCAATTGTGTCAAGGCCGGTGAATTATTATACAGTTAAAAGTTGTATGTAGTTATTTATTTTTAAAAATATATTTCTATTTCAAATAATTCTTCATGATTACTGTATTGAATTTAGAATCTTGTGTTTATTTACATGATAGTGTAAGATATTTAAAATTCTTTTTTCATAGCGATAAAAGTATCAGTCATTAATTATATATGGAATTGTACAATGATTGATAATAGTATAGAATAAAAATTATGTATATATGATATGAAGACAGAGGTTGTATTTGAGTTTGTGCATTATCACTTAGACACTTAATACACGTGTTACATTGATTAAAAAAATAATATATTAATTTTTTTCAGGTCCACAGACAATATTTTTTTGGGCACCAGCATTCAAATGGGTAAGTGTGTGTAATTATATATTATCTACATATAAAAATTATTATAGTAAAATGATAAATAGTGAATAATATTTATTAATATAAAAATTATTTTAGGGTTTAGTGCTAGCTGGCATTGGTGATTTACAACGACCAGCGGATAAAATTTCTATCAGTCAATCTGGTGCACTTGGTGCCACTGGATTGATATGGACTCGATATTCATTGGCAATTACACCAAAAAATTGGAGTCTCTTCAGTGTGAATCTTTTTGTTGCATTCACTGCACTGTATCAAGTAGCTAGGGCTGTAAAGTAAGATAATTTATTATAAAAATTTTCTCTTTGGAATTTACACGATACACTCCAGGCATATTTATTCGTATCAAAGTCCATTACATTTGCAATTGTGAGATCCCTGTAGTATGCAAATTTATCGGCCCCTACGTCGGTTCACTAGTTGTGTGCATGTGATATAAGACAATCGGTTTCCTGTTTTTTTATTGTCAGACTATCGGTCACATTAAGAATGACAAAATTGACCTCTACTCTCCATTTATCGTGATTAAATGATGTAAAACAAATTATAATAGTATTTTATATATTGCAGATATCAAAGAGAGCAGCAGGCAATTGAAGCAGCAAAGTTGACATCATCCAGTGAACATTGATGATGAATAAATTATTATTATTATATATATATATTAGGTAATGGAAATTTTATGTAATAAATTCAATTGACAAACTTCACACTATTAATATTATGATTTATTAATTAGTAGTTTTACAGGACAGGTAACAAATTGAGAATGTGAAAAAAAATTAAAATTAGTTTAGGTACTATTTTATGCAGATGTAAAACGATTACTGTAGTGATGATTAATTATAAAAAAGAATATTTCATATGAGCAAACGTATGGATGAATTTGTGTTTGTATGTGTGTGTTGTGAAGGATACATAATGAAAATCTGTGATACTCTCAAAGGGTGTTCACATTAATTATTGTAACATGAATTCCACAATGATCTTGATAACAGTATAATTAATTAATGTAAAATGTATTATTATCATAATATATTATTATAAATGAAATAATAATTTTGAAATATGTTAATACATCCGATTTGAAATTTTCATATCGACAGATAATAATAATAAATACACAGGTAAATAATGGAATGCAAGGTAGTGTGACTATTCTAATAATTCAAGAATTACGTCGATTTTCTCATAATTGTTGCAAAAAGTATTGCAATTTTAAAATTATTCTTGAGAATATAATATTTGAAATAATATTTTAGTCATGACACTTTAATGGATATCTATTGGCTACAATTTTGAATATATGATATTTAATAATTATTGTAATTCATTTCTCTGACATGAATGAGATTTTTCGTTTTTGCAAAAAATGTTTTTATACCACATATGTAATATTTCTCGTTATAAATATTAAAAAGTATGTGATGAATGAATAAATACCAATCTCGAAATTTGATATTTATCATTATTCTTTAATGTCTATTATTTAATTCCAGTACTACATCTATACCAGTGATGACATTCAAATTTAAATTTTCGCGCGATACAATATCGATGCGCGCGTCCTCTCTCAACAACTTGAGTAAATCAATTTTATCAGCGCTTGCGCATTGCCTATGGCAATTTGATAAAGGTACGCGATGTGTATATAGTACGTAGTACGTCGCAAACCATAGGCTTGTGTTAACGTTATCAGATTAAATTCATTGTTGTATAGTACGAATTCACGTACACGTCTCTGTGTTTAGTTGGAGGTTACGTGATATTAGTAAAGAGATAAAAAGGGCTCTTCGAATCACGGGCGCGAGAGTCTGATCCTGTGAGCCAGTGCAGAGAGCTCGTGTTACATCAGTAAAATAAACTTTAAATATATTATTGATAAATACGTCAATAAACGGAAGGAAGCAATATGTTTTCCGGCTTGACAAATCAGATGTCCAATTGGATGGGGAAAAAAGGCGAAGACGGTACAGATTTGACAGAAGAAAAAGTCATGTCACCGGGTGCTGAGGGCGATCAGGACGTAGAAAAAAAAGATAACAGGTATACTCGTCTTGAATATTTAATTCGGAAAAAGGAAAGAAAAAAAGAAAAAAAAAGAAAGAAATTTAAATTGAAATATTATCGAGATACACTGGCCGATTTTTTGTTATTAGCCGAATATTGTCAGAAAAAAAATTCTTATGTTTCACAAAATTTGGAATAATCTACGATGCAGTTGTATACATCAATATCAATGTCTTGTGATACATGAAAAATGAATATATATATGTATATTTAATACATGTGACATGTACACTTACATTTATCGGCATTCATACAAAATATATATTTATTTTTTGGACAAGTTGACCTTCCCTCTCCTTCATGCAACGATCGATACACTACGACAGTCTGTGCACTAGTTTTGTGCATCCTTATCAATTTTTTTTTTTTTTTGCGTAATTATACAAAAAAAAAAAAATAATGAATTAATTTTTATAAACAAAAAAAAATTTTGGGATTCAACAATTAATATATTAAAAATTTCAATTAATTTTTTATTTCATGCGCAATTTTCACAAATTGCATTTTCGTGATTACAATTTTTTTTTTTTTTCTTCCATTTTTGTATAATTGAAATATTGGATTTTTCTACCAGTAATATAGATAATTTATTATTAAAGTAAAAAAAAAATATAATAAAATAAAATCGATTGGAGTAAATGAGAATCCTTAAAAAAAAATTTGCGATTTAAATGTCACGTAAAAACATAAAAGGTTGAGAGAGTGTACGTGGAAATCGATTATATTACGATTGGGAATACAAAAAAAATTTAACAATATAAAATTATCGTACTCAAATATATTTTTTAATTAATGCACACGTCAATTTTAATAATCAAATAATTTCAATGACGGCATTGCAATTGCGATATAATCATTAATATTTATCACAAATTTTTTGAACAATAAAATATTTAAATAAAATTATTGGACAAATTTTTAAATTTTATCTTTATAGTTGTTTTGAAAAAACGAAAAAAAAAAAAAAAAAATCATTTTAAATTTATTTACAATAAATTATTATCAATCAATAAATGAAATTTTCCTATATCACAAATAACGGATACTATTTTTTGTTTATCCCCGTATGTTCATAATAAAATTATTAAATTAACTATTACCCAATCAATATAATTCGACATCACTTTAAAAATTGATGGTACAGTTGATATTGATTCAAAATAAATAGAAATTTATATTTTTTTTATTATTTATAAATTCATCCCCTTATCATTTCACTCAATCATGAGTGTGTAAAGTCTCGTTGAAAGGAGGTAAAATGACTGTATTAAACACCAAAAATACATCTATATGAATATATATAGATTTGATCAATATATTTATTTTATTTAAAATTAAAGTATTTAATTATATTTAGTGTCACTTGACATTACAAGTCAATTTGATTGTTTTTTGTTAATTAATTAAATTATATTTCATAAAAATAATATTATTTAACGTTCGAAATTGAAATTGAACATGAAAATCACAAATAATTTCAAAACAATCATTTTCATTTATATCATATGATAATACAACTTTAATAAGCTCAATATCGTTTATAATACCTTTCAGTTATTTAAACGTATTCATTATATATAATTATTGGAATAATGATATATGAAAAATTTATTATAAATATTTATATCAATTGAATATCTAATATAGTCAAATGAATTGTCGTCGACGATAAAAAGGGCTGGATATAAATTACCATTTCACTCGAAGCAAGTAACGATCTAGGACATATTGTAGTTTATTTTACTCATTCAATTCATATATTTTTATGCAATTTTTATATATACACACATAACATTTTATTTTGTGCTCTATTTTTTATTTTTTTTTATTTATCAATTTTTTTCTAATAGATTTAAAAATTATTATTGTATTATTTATCCATTTATAAATTTATCGTCTGTAATTTAATATTTTATTATTAATTAATGAATGAATGAATGAATGCTATGGAGTGTTGGCCGTCATACATTTTTAATTTATCTTTTTCTCTTATTTATTACAATGATATTAAAAAAAAAATATATATATATAATTTATTTTAGCTTAAATGCAGTATAGGGCTCATTCGTTAGAAAGCATAGAAACACCCACGCATAATTTCTATCATAATACACATACAGTTGTACAATCACACACGCTCAAGTTGTTTTTTTTTTTTTTGTTTACATATATTTTTTTTTTCCTTCTGTTATGTATCGCTTTTATATTCGCAAATGCGCCACTGGCAATATTATCGGCTAAAACATAAACATTTCACTGCTGTTTTTAATGCAATATTTCATATGGCGGGAGGAGCTTAAAAATAAAGTAGAGAGTTTTTTTTCCACTTCTTATATACTCAATAATAATTTTTCTTCTTCTTATTTTTTTATTTTATTTTATTAATCTCACATTTACGTGTACTTTTTTCTTTATTCAATTCAATTAAGCATGAGAGTTGATTGCAACTATTGATAAATTTTCAACACTTAAAAGAAAAAGAAGGAAAAAATGATTTTGTAAAATAAATTAAAATTTTTATTTCAGCCCTACAAAAGGAAGCAAATTGGAAATGTTAGCTGGAGTAAAATCTCAAATGACTGGTTGGTTGAGTGGAGGAATCCCAGGTCTGTCTGGACGTGGTGCTGGGGAAGCGACGGAAACTGAAATTCAACAAACAGCGGAGGCTAGCGAGAATCAAGCACCGCGGGAAAATATACAAGGCCCTATGCCTGATAATGTAAAAGACGATGATGCTAGCAGGTGGGTCGCAGGGTATGTGGGTTCTGTACTACAAGCTGCTGGGCATGTTCCCAATTTATAGTTATAGTCCGCATATCGAAAGTTTTTTTTTTTTTACCACTGCTTCGATGTGATTTAATTATACTAATAAAAATTATTATTTCACTCTACAGCGCAACTGGAGGTGCTGACAGTGGGCCAGCAAGTCTTGAGGGTACACCAACAGATGATAAGGATGGACAACAGCCTTTTGGTGCTGGTGAGTTCAAGTATTCTCACGACGCTATTTTTTTTTTTTTTTTTTTTTTTTTTTTCCCCTCTCTTGTCCTTCAACTCTCACAATCATGAGAGCTTCATCATCGACGATTTGAATATACAGCTCATATATACACCAAAAACTTGATAGAGAACAAAAACCTCGAAACTATTGTGAGCTCGCTGGCTTCTCGAGTATGTTGATCGGGCTGATATTCTGTGTCACTTCACAATTGTGTTGGGGACAGTTGTTATTGTGATTTTAACCTACAACTGTAGCAGTATGTCCTTGGAAAAAGAAATGCTGTACAACGTCATAAAGTTGTCGGCATTGAAATAAAATAAAAATTGAAAACAGTAATTTTACACTTTCAACAAAAAATTCTACATACTCTCTTTTTATCATTGTAAAATTGTTGATGTTGTGGTGCCATGTTCAGGGGAATTATGTGATTTATTTATCATTTTGTGACTCTTACTTGATGTAGATAGTGCAAATGTATATTTTCATGATGTTTCTTTCACAATTTTCTTCAATTTTTTTTTTAATGATTTTCTAGAAAGCTAAATCATGTTTTCATAACATTGTTTTTATTTTCAATGAAAAAAAAAAAAAAATTTGTTTCTCGAATAACTTTACATTGATTCTCACTCGTTTTTTTTTTTTGTTTTTTCTTCTACATATTTACACAGCCATAAATAATATTTGGGTCTTGTCGTATATAAAAATCCACATTAACTGGATATTAATTTTCACAAATTGGCTTTTCAACTTTTTTTTTTTTTTTTTTTTTTGAAATATTTATGCGATTTACGTGCATTTCGTCGTTTCAAACCGTGAAATCGAGTTATAAATTACCTCTCTACTAATCCCACGAGGTTATAACATGTTGAGAATCTATCATTTTGTATCTAATAGCAAATCAAAATGAAAAAAATTTATATCTACTGTCACTAATGTAATAGCATTCACATAGAAATATTTCATTATTTCTATCAATCATATATTTTTTTTTTTTTTTTCTATTTTATAATAATTATATCAATGTGAAGTAAAATAAAAAATGAAAATTTAAATTGATAAAATCGTGAAACTAGGGTAATCAGTTTGAACGAGGGATTCACAATCTCCCAAGAGTCTAAAAAATATATGTAAGTTGAAAATTTATCATTAATATTTCTGGAATTCAAACAAATAATCAATAGCTCCAACATATGCCATTCATAAAAAATAAAAATTTCAAGTCAAAACCAATTTTAAAATGTAATTATTCTTTACAATTTTTTTTATTATTTCTCGTTTAAACTGCCACTGAGGAATAAAAGTATATCACCTTTATTGAAAAATTGTTCAATCGTGTGATATTTTCACTCAATGTTTTTCTCTAGTTACGTATGATAATTCACATTTGAACATATATACTCTCACAAACAAATGAAATAATAATAATAATAATATGTATTCGTATATATAAAATGAAATAGAGGGAGAGAATTTCACAAATTATTCCCATTAAATAAATTCAATGCGATCTCGTTCACGCCACAAACGATTGGTTCATTTCACACCGATCAATACAACATCAGCCAACTGATATTTTATTTCTCTCTCTTTTTGTCACTTATATTTCTTCACACTGTTTTTCAATTCAGCTCAATTTTCAAAAATCAAACAACATTACGTACACACAAAAATATTCGTCTTAATATTGTCATGGTCGATTTTTTTAAATCAATAAAACAAACAACTCATTATTTTAAATATTTTAGATTCATTACTAGATTCAGAGGTCTGATGAAAAAAATTGTATTGAAATATTTATTCAAAAACAAGATATTATAAAATATAGTAGCATTAAATGTACAGTTGCGATGATTGAAACAACACAAATTTCATATACGTAAATTATTATTTTATTGATATAAATAATCAGTTCATAATTCCTTTAGTAGTGTGATACTTCGGTGGCAATTTCATATTTTGTCAGCACACTCTTGGTGAATTGCAATCTAAACTTTAAATGATGTTACTGCGGACTATGAGACACTCATTAACTTGGACTTTGGAAAGTTATTCCTTGAATCCCAATAAGCCCAAGTTACCATCAACGCGAATGTCAGTATTATCTCGAGGTAACACACTTATCACAAACTCATTCGTTCATTTTTGTATTATAAGAAAAGCGAATTACAAAATAAATCGATTCACAATGCAGTATCTTCAAAAATAAATTACCATCATTTATCCAATATCATGTTCTCCATTTGAGCGTATCAAGTCGAAATGAGTGATGGGAATTGAGAGAAACAGTTAAATAATTTATTTTTACATCGTGCCAAGTTCATAAAATCTACTTTATTCTAGGTCAACCAAAGATAATTTCACTTCAATTTAGGAATGTGAGGAAAACGAGTGGGAAAAATTGAAGATTTCAGTGTAAAACACAATACTTTATCTATCTCAAAATTTATATAATTTTTTTCTTTGTTCTCTTATAGCTCATAGTTATACAGTTTTCATGCAATAAATACCTATTATTCATTTTGTATCTCAATTATTTTCTTTTTTTTTTTCTTTTTTAGTATCAACGAAAGCATTAGCTGGTGCTAAAAGCCTCGGTGGATTCCTCTACAGTGCTGTTAACAAAGCTGGCAAAACAGTTGTGGAGGCGAGCGCAAAAATCAAGAAGACCGTAGAGGAAAACGTGAGTCTTAAAATATTCTTATTTATTTGTTTATTATTTTTTTTTTCTAGGTATCCAATTTTTATGTCTATTGAAAAAAATATATATATATATATTTATAAAAAAAAAAACGAATAATTTTTTTTTTCTAAATCGCCATTTATTTTGTTCCTAAAAAAAAATTTTTTTTATCAATCTATATCTCATACAGTTGAAACGATTGGATAATTTATTCCGTCCCTTTTTATTCTTTTTTATGAATATTTTATTACCAGTAATCTTATTCCCCATACTAAAAGATATTCCATCAAATACTTATTTATTTATATCATCTTGAAAATCGTTGAATTTCATATCGTACAATTTTACATCTCAAAACTATTGTATGAACTAACTGTACTGTGAATTTATTATTTATAAGCTGTGAATATTTAATGTATATTCGTAGACATTTTGTGATGATATATATGGATATTGACATTTATAATTGTTTTACTAAAATATAACTCAATGTTCATTGTATTTTATATAATATCAATCAATCAATCAAACAAACAAAAAAATAACGTATTTCATTATTTTGAGCTCAACACCAGAATTGAGTGGGAATTAACTCTGTTTTTGTTATATTAAATCATTAATAATAAAAATAATACAACATTCAAAATGATACATTGAACAAATTGAGACGCTTCAAGCTAAGTGATACAGCTCTATGAATAGTCAGTCAGACGTAGTTTAAACATGAAGATTTACTTTTTAAGACTTCTCTTTATTTACTGTCAACTATGTATTTGAAACTTTTGACAATGGCTTCAAAATCATGATAAATATGAGAATTTCAAAAGGAATCAAGCTCAGCACAATCATTTCTATGATAAACGTGATACCTACAACAAAAGAGTGAAGAAATAAAAAAAAAAATAAAAATAAAAATCCCCCAACAAGCGAAATAAGAAGAAGGAAATGAATTCACGAGGATCATATATAAGAGTGTCGGTATTGCTTCTTCGTATACGTACAACTGAAGAATAGGGGTCGCACGTTATTGATCCAAACGCCATCGTACCCAACATGGACACACCCTCAGTTATGAGCCATGTTATCCTTAAATTCTGCAATACAATGACGAATATGTAATGATTTCAGATATATATATATATATATTTTTTTTTTTTTCTTTTTTACAATATCATCATGGTGATATATTGTTTTAAAAAAAAGAAAAAAAAAATTAACAACAACCACAATTTGGTTTTGCTGTGAGCTCACTTTGTTATGCATTGTCATTCAAAGTATCTCACGCAATTTGATTACTCCATTTTATATTGATTGAAAATTTATATATTTTTTCAATTTTTTTATTATAATTATCATTTACCATTTTAATATTCGTTTTTTCAAAGCTTTCCTTTTTAACTACTTTTTCCATTTTATTTTAACTTTTTTTTCTCTGTTGGTTTTTGATATCAAAATGATTTATTAACTTTAATTTATTAAAAAAAAAAAAAAAAAAAAAATGAAAATGAAAACTAAAGTAATATGAATATTTTTGTTGTTATTTATATATATACTCTTTTTTTTCCATCATATATCATATCTATATTTAGTTCAGTAATTATTATGACGAAAAAAAAAAATATAATAATAGTAATGTGCTTGATTTATGACGAAATATCGTCAATATGATTTTATGATGATATTATTTTTTACTCACTTTGATAAACTCGCCCTTTGTCGTTTCTTCCTCCCTTTAATTTTACTTTCCTCACACTGTGTCTATATATAAATTTTCTCAAACGTTTCACAGTCAAGCACTGAAATTTACGATCGTAAATCAAGTTTATCTCTTGATATGATTTTTGGTTGTGATCATAATCTAGTATTCTCCTATAATAATTTGAGTATCAATACGTAATTAACACAACCTATATAATGTTATTTACTCATGTTTCATAGCTAGAGTTAACTGTGAAAATCGATATTAAACAGTGATCTTCGTATATAAATTATCCATTCTCATTTTATCTCTTACAATTTAATACTGAAATATCTTGAAATTTACATTTTTCAGTATAACATTGAAATATTTATATTTCTTTTTCTCTCCCTTCTGCTATATAAAATTTCCTATATCTTCCCACAATATTGAAGTGATACAAAAAAAATCATCTGTCCTTTTTTTATAATTTGAAGATTATCACACTTATTCAACCCACACTCTCTATCACTCAACTTTGCGCAATTCATTTTGTTTTTCTGTGTAGGATTCTTTGTTTTTTCATGCTTGATGGATTTCAATTCTCTGGCTTCTTTTTTCTTATATTTTTCTTCTTTTCTCTTCATTCTAAATCCTCCGTCTTCTTTCTATTATGAAAAGAAAAAAAAAAATAATAATAATAAAATATGGTGTATCCACAAATTCTTTTGTTTTATAAATATCTATTGAATATTTTCCTCCCAACATCATCAATATCTGTCATATTGTGGTGAATTTTTTTTTGTTCTCCACCATGATGAGATATACTTGTATTTTTTAGATTAATGGTCAATTTATTAGATCAACACTCTCGATTAATTAAATCAATAATTGAAATTAATTGGATTTCTTATTATTTCTTCAATTCATACAATCGATCATGCTGAGTGAATAGACGAAAAATATAATAGAATTATAAATTGACTGATGAATAAATTTTTATTCTATATATTTCATGTCTTGACACGTGTCCGTATTATTAGGTGAATAATCAGGTAAAATTAACACTTAAAAATCTTAAATACGCTTTTTTTTTGTTTATTTGCACTCCAATTTACATCTACATAAAAAAGCATTTCGGTTGTAAAGTTTTATTTGTTTTTCTTATCATATATTTTTTATTTAGTATTGCCGTAAAAATGCAGCTTAATTTAAGTATCATACAAAATGAAAGACGGTCACGAATTGTGGATGACTAATTTTTAACTTCTAACTACGATAAATTATAAATGTTCATTGCACTGTCTGGAAAAATGCCACATTTTGTTTGTCTCTATCAAATAATAATGTACATGAACAATTGAATTAACCACAAAAGTTTTTCTAACTTGACGATGAAAAATAAAATATAAAAATTTATATGTACCATCAAAAACATTTTTAAAATCAACCATGCACACATAAAACTTTTCAATCATATACATTATTTTCATTTATAACACTAATTTTAATTTATCCAGTATAATTTTCACTTTGAAAAAAGTTTTCATACACGAAATATCTCCCCCTTCAATATTTCAGTATAAAAATAAATAAATAAATTACCAAACACATTTTGTAACTTAGTATTAAATATGTTTTCAAGGTTTTTGCATTGCTATACAAAAATTGAAAATTTCCTCATACTAAGAAAACATTGAAAAATTATATTTATCATCAACACAGTGGTGAAACCCCATTATCAATTTTATGAGATATTTTTCATGATGGAGAAAATTGGTAACGTGACATCACGAAAATTGAAGATCTGGGTCGAGACACAGATGTCGACCCACATCGTAGCATTTGGCCTTCTATTTGTACCTGTATAGATCCTCTTCTCTCACTCTCATTCATGTGTGCTCTCATACTCATACTCACCCTCTTCATGCACTTTCGGTGTCTGTTTAGGAGCTTTTACCGAATTTCATATGCTGAAGCAGTGACTTTAACCGACAAACGTCAGCGTATTGAAATCCCTCTTTCAACATTCCCATTTATTTTCGCTTCCGAGCCAACAATCGATTTGCTTTGATGACGCGACAATGTCAGATCTTGTGCGCATGACTTTCAAGTAAATATTCGTATAACCTACATCAGAAAATTTTGCTTTGGTATTCTTTAAAAATTTGCTTCTTCAATACTCGAATTTCTTGACGTTTTAACGAAACGAAAAGGGGAAAATAAGCAAAAAAATAAATTTTTTCTCTCACCACTTTACTCAATATTACCATTTTTTTTTCTTGTTCTTTTTTAATTTCTCTTTTTTAGCTTTCAAGCTTTCCTTCTCATTTCATTATTGTCTGAAAACTCATTGATAATTTTTTTTTTTTCCATTTAATTGCAAAAACGTTGATAACTTTGAAACTTTATTTTCTTCAATATTCTCACTTTCTCGCATTTGCTTAAAATAAAAAAAAAATTTCTCAGCTAATTCTATACTATCAAATCTAAATCAATACTCGTAATTTCATCTCTACTTTTAATTCCATAAATTTAATAATATTTACAAGCTCATTCTGGATGAAGAAGTACGAATGGTAAGTTTTCTCACCTTCACGTCAGATTATGAGTTAATACATTTTCCGTTTATTTAATTTTTTTTTTTTTTTTTTTTTTCATTTATCCTTCAACTTTACATTTTAATATAATTAGGAAAAAAATTGCATAAAAAATACCTCCATCACCGAGAAATTAAAGAGAAAAAAAATATATAAATTTCACTTATAAAGGATACACTTTTTATTTTATTATTATTTTTATTATTATCAAGGTATATCATTTTGTTGTGATTTTTTTTTTTTTCTTTTTTCCCTACCTTCAACGTTTTGCAACATATTTTTTTATTCCACGAGAATTATATATCACACCATAATGTCATTTGACTAATAGACGTTGCCTTCTCACTCCTATTCCCCTCTCACAGTGTCAAATTATAAATTATAATTTATACGCATGAATTATATGTTAAATCATCATGAAAAAAAAATCCATTTATCACATATTTTATCCAGTTATTATATTGTCAGATACGTAACGTGTACATACAAGAGGAAAAAAAAAAAAAAAAAAAAAAAAAAAAAAAAAAACAGAATACATCATACACGATTTCTATGAAAAAAATTTGTCCCTCATTTAACAAATACATTTAACAATATATGTTTAAATTAGGTTATAATAATAAACAAAAGAATAAATAATAAAGAAAGAATAAAAGAAGAAATATTAAAATATAATAAAAAAAAAAAATAAAAAAAAAAAAAAGTAATTGTTCTAACTGATTGAGGTCAAAGTTAACAGGCCAAAAGAAAAGAGCGGAAAAGATATATATATATTTTTTTTATTCACACTCCAAGGAGTGAAAATGATTTATGAAAATAATAATAATAAATAAATAAATAAAATAATGATGATGATAATAATAATAAATGTCGAGTAATGAAAAAAGTAAAATGAAGAAAGGAAAAAAAAAAAAAAAAAAAACTCGGCTAGCCGAGTCTTTAAAATGTTTTCTTCACTGCGTTCATCACCAACGGATATTACGTCATACATTCAAGCTTGCTATTTCTCCCCTTTCACCTCCTATATTTTGCGGATCAATAGACTTGCATCCGCAGACTAGAGGTCATGTTCTCTAACCGCGTGAAACCCTTCATGACATCGTCGTTTCATTTCTCACCCTGTTCCTCCTTCTCATCTTTCTAATTACCCGGATCTAGTTAACAGAAGATGAGAAGTATATTTGTACGTTTAATGAGAATGATAAGGAGATTATTTGAGGCCAAGTGCGAATTTTCAACGTCAATACGTCGACCTTCATTCAACAATATAAATACCATGTATTTTTTATTTAATTGCTTTTTTTCTTTTTTTCTTTTTTACACAAAAAAAAAAAAGAAAATTATCTCAACTTATTTAAAATTTTTATAATCTGTTTCATTATATTTTTTTATTTTTTTATTTTCAGTTTAATCATCTGATAATTTAGTTGGGATTAATTTATTGTATATCAATTAATTAATGATTATTCAATGAATTTTATCTATTTTAACGGTGATTAAATCTGATGGATGATTGATAGTTGTGTAGATCAGATATTGCAAGCAAAATTTCCCACTGATGTTTGTACATTTAATTGAATTTTATACTTGCCACATTACGCTGTGAATATATTTGGTTCATTAGTTAGACAGAAAAATAGGGAAATCGTCATTTGATGAATACCCACATCCCAAAAACATCAATTTCCTAGACAATTCAATCCAAATTAATAGTCATAAAAATTCAAACATTCAACGTTGTCACATATTGATAAAGTAAATCGCAATTTTTCACTGTATTTAACATGAAAATTCTACAATTGATTATAAAAAATTTTTTCTTTTATTATTATTATTATTATTAATTTTTTTTTTTTTAAATAAAAATCAGAACTTTACTTGATTTATACGAAGAACATTATGGACATGTCAGCAATCACTTTATTCTATGAAACTTACGTGACACGAATTATCTGACCTTACAATAGCAGATTATCCTTTTGCTGGATAAAAAATAATAGGAGAAAAAAAAAGCATTTATCCAATGTTCACGTTATAAAAGCAACAAAATGCATTTATATTGTTCTTATACTGTCATTCTCTATCATCATTCATGTGTCATTCTACAATTATTATTATTATTATTTTTTTTTTTTCCTTCACAAACAATATAATAATTCCCATAGAAAAAAAAAAAAAAAAATCAACTTCTATCCTTTACATATATCAATACTCTGATATGAGAATAAAAATGGTAACAAATCATATTTTTTTATTCTCGTCGATTGTCCTGAATTGGTTTACATAATTCAGTCTAGACGTGAAATAAGATGGAATATTCAACCAGAACTTTTAAAATTTATATTAACATCAATTGAATTCAGTTGAAATATTATACATTGCAATATTATTTATTATTTATTATTATTTTTTATTTATTTATTTAACACAATTGAATACTGACTGAGTGACAGTTTATTTAAATTTTGTAAGATTCAATGTTATTTTATTTCAATCAGTAACACCAACATTTTATTCTCAATCAATATTTATACCACTTTTTTTTCCTTTTTTTTTTGTTTTTTTTTTTTTTTTTTTGCATGTGATAATATGAATGGTAGAACAAACACAGAGATTCGACGGAATTTTTATAGCCTCATGATATTGCTCATGCAAAAAGAATGAAAAAAGCTTTTATTCATTTCACTGACCACCACACACTGGACACAGCTTGAAATAAAATGTATAGTCAGTAAGAAGTATTTTTTTTTTTCTCTCATTCACGAGAGAAAATAAAAAATATCTGATAAATAATATAATAAAATGTTTGTTTTGTAAAATTTTTTTTTTTTTTCTCCTTTCATCCGATATTATTTATCATCATGAAAAAAAAAAAAAAACCAGCACTGAAAAGGTGAAATAAATGATATCAATAGAAAATCTTACAGTACATTAAAGATTTTTATTTTCTACTGTGACATTTGACATTGGAATGGACATGAAGTATAAAAGAATGAAGCGGAAATTCTACTAATTCCATTGGACAAGAAAAAAAAAAAAAAAGGATTGGATTTATGCTCGATTGAGTGGATGATATACCACAAACGAGATGGGATTAGATCATAAAAAAAAAATAGTATTTATAATGTTTTGAGAAAAAAAAAAAAAAAAGAGCCTCAATAATATTGGCACGTTGTTCAACTTGAAATTGGATTTGTGAAGTCACACTTGTCACATAAAAATTCGTGATTATCTTGTTAACTATCATCGCATTTTTATAGGGTGTCCCAATGAGATATCCTACGTGATTGATTATCATTCATCGATTTATTGAGATGCAACATGATCTAGTTTAAGGAGGCATATAAATTTTATGCATTGACACTATACAGTTAAATTCAAGTTCAAATATATATGTGTGTGTGTAAGAGATAACATTCACGTCTGACTGGATGTAGTTTGAATTATGTAAATCTTATGGATAGCGATAAAATGAATATCAGCTGCCAATCTTTAGCTATTTCAATATAACTCGTTGAGATAGTGTTTCACTACCACCAAAAATAATTAAATGATTATTCTTATCGTGAGCGACGAGACAACGACCGACTGGTAATTTTGAAATTCTATATTACTACATATACAGAATTTAATATATATGTTTTAGTGGATTGAATAAAATTTATAAGCCATCATAAAATAGCCATTAATTTTGTATATTTATCTATAAAATTCACACGATTTCATCCAATTTTTCAATCATTTCTTTTCTGATATTAAATATTTCATTTTCCTTTTTCATTCAACAATTTACATTCTAAATATCCCATTTTTAACACACCATTTCAAAAGGCAAATACATTTTATTTCCAGAGACTGATCGCTGATTTGAACAAGGAGCAGGAAGCCTTTATTGCTAGTAAACCTACTGAAAAGGGTGAGGCAGTGGCACCGTGGGTTGGAGCACCAAACGAGGATGCGTTGCGTGAAGAATGTCTAGCTCTTTCAACTGTAAGTAATTTTTCATATGAACCATAAAATTCCTTCTATTCATTCACATACTTGGGAACGAGCAGAGAAACTATTACTGAGCTTTCGAGTATAATGGCATTTAAACATTAAAATAAATATATTTTTTTAA
Organism: Dinocampus coccinellae; assembly: GCA_963920625.1. Lineage (NCBI taxonomy): Eukaryota > Metazoa > Arthropoda > Insecta > Hymenoptera > Braconidae > Dinocampus > Dinocampus coccinellae. The sequence continues at coordinate 5,090,477 of OY987188.1, read as the reverse complement.
ATTAAATTAAATTTTATTTTATTTATTTATTTATTTATTCATTCATTCATTCATTCATTTATTTATTTATTTATTATATTACTGTTGTTTTTAGGATCGTCGTAGTTTTGTGAGAGCTCCACCACCAGGCGTAGAATTTGACTGGGATTTTGAGGCAATTCAACCCGTAGCACAAGCTACACTCGCTTTAGATCCCAATTTAGAGACAATGAGGTTCGAACTAGTCCCCAAAGTGTACGTATCATTGATTATTTTATTTTTTATAATGAACATGAAATGTAATGCACTTGAAATATATTTCATTCATAATGTTTTTCTTTTCATTTATATTTATTATTTTATTTTTTTTTTTTCAAATTATAGAATAAGTGAAGAAAACTTTTGGCGCAATTATTTCTATCGAGTTTCACTTTTGCGTCAAAGCCATGAATTAAATGCAATGGCCAGTCAAGCAGACAGCAATCCCAAAGATGCACTTGAAACTGGTTATACTGAAGAATTTCCAGGTAAATCATAATCATTAAAAATATTTAAATAAATATAAAACATAGAAAATACGTATATTTGCATTTCGATTTGACTACTTGATTGTGAGAGTAGAAATAATATAATAGGTAAAGCTATTTTTATTTTATTATTTATTTATTTATTTTTTTTTTTTTATATTAGTTTATCGCACTGTATATCATACACAATCGTGTTGAAAATTAAAAGCTCGTCATTTATATATAATAAAAATTGTCATTTGATTATTCATAAAAATTAAAATTTGACTCATTCAAAAACGCGACGGTGCTAAATTATCATTGACAAGTCTCAAATTGACTTTTCTTTGTCGTAACACGTGCCAGCAGTGGAATGAGCTTCAACGCACTCATCGATGTGAATAATACACGATGCAGTAGCTTCACGTGAACAAATCAACAAAGGTTCGCAGTATATATTGAATGTTCTGTTTGAATTATATATATAGATTAGATTAATTTTATCAATTTTTTTATTTTTTATTCTTTGTCACACGTTTTGTAAGGCTGCCCACGATGAGCAGTAGCGCTTGAACAATTTTTTGTTTGTTTTTTTTTTTTTTTGTTTCATCTTTATTTTTGACAATGCTGTAGTTAGATGCAAGTATTATCAATGCACACAGCTCGAATAGAAAGCGGAAAGGAAACTATCAAAGAGATGGACACTACCAAACTTGTATCCGATGTGAAATCATCTGCTAGCGATGAATTTATTTCTGATAGTACGAGGTCGTCCCACATCGATATTAAAGAGGTGAAAGATGGCATGAAAAAATTAGGAATAAAAAATTCAGAAGGTTAGTAAATTGCAATAATATGTGATACAAACTCACGGGGAACGCTAGATAAGGAAAATCTACATAAGGATATTTTTTCCTATTTTTTTTTTTTTTTTTCTTCTTTTTCCTTTTCTCGCTCACTCTCGTCAACAGAGCTTTTTCATCTAATTCAGAGTAAGTTTTGTATGTCGCTTTTATTCTCAATTACGTAAACAGCTTTCAGTCAGCTTTAAATTGAATTTTTGTTTTTATGAGTGTATTATAAAATAATCAAATGTCAATATGAAATATTGAAGTGATGAATTTGTCGTTTTTGTTATTCACAATTTTCTCTTATTTGATTGTGAAAGTAAAACAATATGAAAAAAAAAGTGGTATTAGCAGTAGCAGTAGTAGTAGTAGTGGTGATATAAATCTATTGTTTTATTTCAAATTGATAATCTTAATATCTACAATTCAACATTAATCATCTGGCCAATCTTGATTGTAAGTATGCTTGCAATCACTGTAAAATATTTCACATGTTAATATTTAATCGTTATTGACACACATTTTATGTATAATTATTGTCGCTTATTATTGTCAATAATTATTATAAACGCTGTATAGTAGTTGGTTAATTATTTGATCGTTTTAAAACTACTGTAGTCTCTGTTTGAATTTGATTTTTAATTTGATATATTATTAATATTATTTTTTTTTTTTTTTCTTGATTTCGCATAATTGAAAAAAAAAAGCAATTTTCATTCTATTTTGTCTACAGCCTAAGAAGAGGAGATTCCCGTTTACCATTATCCAAAAGCACATATTCCTAAATAACATTTTTCATTTGGCTAATTGAAAAAAAAAAATTCATTTCATTTCATTTCATTTTTTTTTTTTTTTTTTTTGTCTCAGTTACTTATAATTATTTGAAATTAATTTTAGTTGTCTCTTATTTATCGGAGCATATTTATCAAATTGATTTTATAATTTCATTCGAGATATATAACGTGCATCATAAAAACGTGAAATCATTTTCTTGTCACTCACTCCTCTAGGAATATATGAATGAATACATATAGAGAGAAAAAAAATAATAAGATAAAGAATCCATGCAATTAAGAATATAGCAAACTAAATATGATAATATTATACTTGCAAACTCGGTGAAAGTCATTATATAATTGAACAATTTTGGAATTGTGTCGTAATTTTCTGAAATAATAAATTTAAAAAAAAAAAAAGTAAAGGGAGTGATACAATTAATTCAGACGTACGCTGCCAGATTAAAAATTAAAAAAGTAATAAATAAATATTGGTAACATACAAATAATCGATGAAAATGGGGCATAATTTATTTAAGAAAAAAGAAAAAAATATTGATATTATAATACACACACACATATACACAGAGAAAAACAAAAAAAAAAAAAAAAAAAAAAAAGAGACATACGACATTGCAATGGAAAATAACAAATTTGACTATCGTACTTGTCTATTTGTCGTTTGTCCGTCTATTTAAAATAATCTTATCTCCAATTTGTTTTCTCCGTGTTGTAAAGTTGTAAGTAAATTGAGTCAGCAAAAAAAAAGAGGAAAAAATATGTGGGTAAAAAAAAAAACATTTATTGGATTATGTAAGAAGAGAAAAAAAAAAAAAAAGAAATGAAGAAATGATACGAAATATAAGAAAAACCAAATAATAAACTTAAATAGGTACCTAATTAAATTTGTTGAATGACAATACGTGTTTTACTGGGTATATAAATATATAATATACTGGTGTACTTTTAGTGCCCGCACAGTTTGAAAAATAAAAATTTACCCGTGACCAACATCTGATAATATATTTAATGCGGTGATTATTTAATTAAAAATCGACAATTGAAAACAATATTTCATTTATCTACTTATTTATTTCTTATTTGATTTTATTCATTTATTCATTCATTTATTTATTCATATGTTTATATGTTTATTTTAATATTATTAATTTTTTTTTTTTTTGTCTTCGGTAAATAATACCGCAATATTTATACCGATAACTCTCACAATTTTGAAACCAAAAAATTTGGTGTAATATACGGTCACGGGATTAAGAATAAATTGCAATATACACATATATATTTGTATGTAAAAACAAATATATATACATGTATATACATATAATTTAACAGAAGTCGGGAGTTTGTTATTCGCGAGTAAATACTCGTCTTGGGAAAAATAAAAACACCGCGAATGCGAGAGATAAAAATTTCAAAGATATAGTTAATATATATATATATATATATATGTGAATAAAAACAAACAAACAAAAATTAATAAAGAGAGATTGTACAAGAATAATTGTAAACTATATAATTAAAGAAAAATAATGAAGAGCTGAAAAAAAAAAAAAAGAAAGAAAGAAAACGAAAGTTAATAATGATGAATTATCGGAAGTGCTAGGAGATAGAATGGAAAAAAATGTGATTGGGGCCGCGTATAATTTGATAGATATTATTTTTTTTTTTTTTCCAAGCGTCATCGACAATAAAAAAAACTTTTATTGTCACAAACAGATTTAATTTGAGAGTAGCTATTTGAAATACTTGATATATATATAATAGTAATTATGTTCTCCATGAGTTTGTTTATTAGTATAGACATTGCATATTATTATTTTGTTCTTCCTAATATTTCCTCATGACAAACAATATATCATCATCCATCATGATATTATTTGTTTATCTGATCATACACTTCCATGTATACATTACACATAAAACATACACGGATACACGCACACAGAAAAAAAAAAAAAAAAAAAAATTATCATCAAATCAAATATACACGCAAACATATCCAATGACCCTCTGCAAAATAGCTACAACGCTGCTTGTGACTCTCCGCAGAAGAAGAATGGGAAGGGGAATTGGAAGCTGAACTGAAGGATTTCGAGATCGTGCCAGGTGAAGAAAAAACTCGAACCACGACAAGTAACGCGACATCTGGAAAGGAGGACTGGGAAGAGCAAATGGATGAGCTGCTTGGCGACGAGGATCTCAAATGAATGATAAATTTAATTATTTATAGTTACACTATATTAATTGTCAAATTTATGATGCAATTAAAAGAAAAAAATAGAAATAATAATGTAATATTATTTGCATAACATTGGGAAAAATTTGTTGATAATATATTTAACATATGATATTGTTATTGTCAAATTTAAGTTTTTGCTCCATGAATTGACAAATTCGATAAATTCATTGTGACGATCGTCAAATTAACATATTCTCGTATTAAAAAATAAAAAAAAGAAGAAAAATCTCCTTTTTAGTAATAAAACAATCACGATGCTTTTGCGTCTTCATCATCGCTCGTTGTATTTTATCGATCGCACAAAATTCACTAATCTGTAATAATGCTGCATCAGCCTCTGTACAGACATAAGTAATAATTATTATTACTATAATCATATATAGATTACAGAACAAAAAAAAAAAACAAAACAAAATATATATATATATATGTAAAATAATGGGGTAGTAGCTTACGTATAGTGTACTCGCGAGTGTGAATGACAAATTATCTACATGTGAAGAAATAAATATTGTAAAATATCAGATTTATTTTACTGCATAATGATAAATATATATATATATATATATAAATATATTATTGTTATTATACTTTTCATTTGTTACAAGTTGAAAATTGAAAAAAAAAAAAGAAAAATTTTAATAAAATCAAAAAGTTATAAAAAAAAACTTATATTTCACACTCGCACGTATACTTATGAACAGTTTCGTCCATTCAATCCCCATTTTTTATTAATATCATAAAAAAAAGAGGAGAAAAAAAAACAAAAAAAAAAAAAAGTGAAAAATGTCTGTTAGATGCTTAAATCAAGTGGCAAGTATGTGGCAATCATATGAGCTCGCTTTATCTTCAACGCAATACATTTGTTCAGATAGAAAATTAATTCAGCTCAGCTCTTGAAATGAGTTATCAATATTTCGTCGAGGGCCTAATAATATCAATTTGAATGAGAGTAGTTAATGAGAATGACACTGATTAATATTGAATATAAAAAGTGAGGCGGGACTCACACGTTAATGTTTCATTAAACGCGTATTGGATATTTAAATTTTTAAGATGTACCGTTAAAATATTTATAATTATATATATCTATATATAAAATTTAATTTAAATTTGTTCTGTTTTTTTCTTTTTTTTTTTTTTCATATTTTCTGACGTGACACGATTATTAATTGTGTTTCATATTTTGTTATATCGTGTTTCCTCAGGCGCAACAATATAACTCGGAATAATAATATTTAAAAAATTGAAAAAAAAAAAAAAAAAAAAAAAAACGACGCATGTCCTGACAAATCCTGGTCCAGTGTGTCACTGTTTATAGCGTGATTCAATAAATGCCAATATCCTATAATAGAAAAAAAAAATAATAAATAAAAATAAAAATGTATTCATCCAATAAAGATGATTATAATTCAATTCGATACTTACGTATATGTATATACACACACGATATGCATATATATACTTATATATATGCATGTCCATATATGTTGTTGAATCCATTGAAAGTATGATAATATATTATGATTATGAGTATTAAAAAAATACAGTGATGCAGCAGACTTTAACTTTAATGAGATGAAAAAAAAAAAAAAAAAAAAAAAAAAAATATGATTGAAAATAAATAATATTATTGCGATAATGTATAACAATAAAACTCGTGTACCTCGTGAAAAAAAAAAAAAAAAAAAAAAAAAAAAAAAGGAATAAAAACAAATCGAGTAATCTAATATTTGGTGTAATTATTTATTATATTGGTTTGTATTTTTGTATTTTTATTTTTTATCGTTATACCTGATTTTGAATGAGAATTAGTTCGTACCCTTTCAGTGTATTCTGCAAGTCAAGGTTTGTATCAATTCGGTATATAAGTCATCCAACATCTTTTTTATTTTTTGAATTCGACAGCAGAGCTGCCAATATCTCAAACACAATTCGTGGCATACAGTAATTATTATGTGGGTAGAAATAAATTAAATATAAACACAATATATTTGAGACAGTGAAGTACAAACTGTTTTTTTTTTTTTTTTTTTCAAATTTTCTTTATTTTATAATATTTCAATATTTTATATGTATTTATTTATTTATTTTTTTCTGCCAGTATTTTAATTTTATGGATGTTTGTAATAAGTTGGCAATGGTTCCCCGGTTGATTACTACCACCGCAGCACTGCTATTGTGATATACATTCAATGTCTTCAGCACTACTCATTCTGTGTGTTGAAATTGTGAAAAAAAAAAAAAAAAAAAAAAAAAAAAAAGAAAAGGAAAAATGAGGATTGCCCATAAAATAATCAATAGTATTTAATTGATTAAAAGTATAACCATTTGTTCAATTGAATTCTATAAAATTACATTAAATTTATAAAGTGTCAACATAGAAATTTTGTCATTGATTCAATAATCAAATATGAAAATACAATTTTAACAAGTATCGGCGGCAATTGTAGTTTGTGAAATTCTCCGTGCCGACTGTTCACTTAATTGTTGTTATTTGAATATATAAATTGAATGAGCCGCGAATCAATGAGTTTATAATTGATTTGTTTATCTACTTTATGGTGATTGTTTAAATAACAATAAATATAATAAAGTTAGCATTATAATGAGAATAACAACATAACCTCACTTTTTTTTTTTTACTTACACTTATTATTTTATTGGTCACATTTTAATTGAAATGATACCATTGAAGTTATTTTTTGTAAATCTATATATTTAATTTTATTTATGAAATGAATATTTAAAAAATTATTATGTTTTAGGTCAAGCAGTAATTGCATATTATTACGATTATTATGGATCAAGAAAACGAATCAACCGCTTCAGCTGACGTTTCCTATAATAAAAAAACCACAAATAATTCAGAAGGAAGCACATTAACCGATAAAGATGTTTCAATTATTTCTCATCAAGAAATCAGTGAAGAACAGCCTCCAAATAATGACGATGATCGTGGTAATGTTTCAAAAGAATGTACTATGGGAACTAACATTGAAAATAATGACAATGTAATCTCTACTACATCACAAATAGTGCTTGAAAATGTGAATGAGCGCAATTTATTCGAAAAACCGACGAGTAATGTGACACTTGAAAGCTGCGATAAATTAACTGAAGTGGAATCTTTTACAATCGAGAGCAAGCTTGACTCATCTGTCAATCAAAAAACATCAGAAGATCCAAAAAATCCAACCGATGATACTGAGACAAATGTAGATGATGCTAATGAAAATATCGAAAAAGAAATGGAAGTAGATCAGGACAAAGTAATTTCAATTGAGCAAAAAGATGATGCAAATGTGGCTGAGGATGACGAATCGCTACATGAAGTCCGTGAAACACAAGAAGAATTATCGAATCCTCTTGAAAATGATAATGGTGATATATCAGTTGTATCTGTTATGGAAATTGATTCAGATCCACAAGACAAAGAAGAAACAATAGAAAAAAATACCGTAGAACTAGAAAAGACTGAATTTGTACAAATTTTACAAGATAAAACGGACGATTCACAAATTGAGGGACAATCGATAGATGCAGAAGATCCATTTGGTGGAGATAGCCTCGCAGTTGACACTGTTGAAACATCAGGTACAAATAATCTTCAGGAAGATGATATTAATTTTCCCAAACTTAATGATCAAGCCGATAATTTGGAAGACGTGATTAAAGCTAAAGACTCGACTTTTAAATCATCACTACAAGAACGTGAGAATAAAAATGAAAGCCACAATCATGACAATGACATTGAGTTTATATCGGAAATACCAAAGGAAGGAACTGATATCAGTAATGATATCAGCAATGATTCAGAAGAAAATAAATTGCCTGACGATACTCATTTGAATACTAATCAGATTCCACTAATAAGTGAATCTGAATCATCGCGAGTAGATGAAAAAGAGATAGGTAATGATAAAGATAAGAAAACAGATGATGAGACTACACCCACTGAGGGAGCAGAGGAACAATCTACTGTTTTACCTGGGCAAGATGATGAACTGTGTATTATACCCGACAATATGAAGATAGTTTTACCTGAAACATCAACAGGAGCTACAAGTATTGATGATATTAATAATGATAGAGAGAAAGAACCCGCACCTGTAGAATCGGCCATAAAAATTACTGAAACAGTAATGAAAAGTACAGAAACACTTGAATTAAGTGAAAGCGATATTCTTACAGGTGGAAATAAAAATAAAGGTACAAGTATTACAATTGTAACTGCAGAATCATCATCAGAACAAATAGACAATTTGATACACTTAGCTGATGAATCTAGGCAATGTGAAATTGAAGAATTTACATCTCCCGAAACATGTGCACAGTGTGATAAAAAAACATCGTGTAAGATAAAAGTTAAAGTAGGAGCTAATAATTTCAATGTATGCTCTAAAAGTTGTCAAGCTACATTTTCAGCAGCAAATCATAGAGCATCTGATATTCCAAGCGATGGTGCTAACTCAAAATATGAAAAACGGTGTGCAAGCTGTTTACTGATGATAGAAAAAAAGGATGAACGCAGTTTGTCGTGGGAAACAATGGAATTTTGTAACGACGAATGTTTGGGAAAATTCCAAACAAAATATGGAAGTTATTGTCGCAATTGCAATGGTAATGTTGCTCCTATGAGTTTAGGCAAGTATTGCGTCAGATTTGGATATGATGTACGGCAATTTTGTTGTTCATCCTGTTTAGAAGAATTTAAAAAGGGTTTAAAAGTTTGTAGCTATTGTCAAAAAGATATCAGCTCGGGAACTGATGGATTCTTAGCACCTGTGGGTGATAAAGGTCAATTTAAAGATTTTTGTACTCAATTTTGTATGGAAAAATACTCGAAATTGAATTCTACAGAGCTACCAAATTCTGAAAAAAAAGCATGTAGTGTGTGTCAAGAAGAAAAAATTGTTCATTGCGAAGTTCAAGTAGATCGTTTAGCACCAGTAGCAATATGTAGTGAGCCTTGTTTTGCTGCATTTAAATTTGTAAATAAGGTTGATCCCGATCAATGTTCCACATGCAAAAAATATTTTGATCAAAAAAACAAAAAGAGCACTGTTGTTTTTCACGATAATGAAGCTCATACATTTTGTAATAAAACTTGTCTCAATATTTTCATTATAACTCAACGGAAAATTGTGCCTTGTAATTGGTGTAAAGTGAAAAAATACAATTTCGATATGATCAGAAAGGAAATGAAATCCGGCCAAGAGATAATGATGTGTAGTTTGAATTGTCTCACTCTTTATCAAGTATCAATCAATGCTGTTTCTGCTAGACGTATAAATTGTGATTTTTGCAAAGAATTTTCTCAAGCACAATATCATTTGACAATGTCTGATGCAACAATTCGAAATTTTTGTTGCTACGATTGCGTGATGAAATTTCAAAGTCAATATACAAAGTCGCCAATAACAATCCCAACTGGTGATGATTCAACGCCTGTACCAACTGGCACACCCAAACGAAATTATCCCGTTAAATCGCAGAGTCAAACGGCAACAAAAAAAATTGTAGACATACAGAATTTAACGGCATTATCTTCTGTACAAAATAAGCAAAAAACGATGCCTGTGATATCTTCTGTAACGAGCTTAGCGTCTAATGGTCCATCTTCTGTTACACAGAAATCCACCTCTGCTGTGACGGTTGGTATGAATAATGCAAGCTTAACAAATAGCACGGCACCAAGCTCACAATCACAAATAATTTACAAGCAACAAGTTATTACTAGACCACCTAGTCCTGTCAAAATACATAACAAAATGACTCAGTGCAAGCCACTAATGCATACCAAGGGTGTGTCTGTAAAACCGCATCCATGCAACAAGTCGACACAAACTGATGAAATTCAAAAAGTTATAATTCCCATTCCTGTACCTATTTACGTTCCATTTCCCATTCACATGTGGAGTTTTCCTTTCCCAGTGCCATTGCCATTTCCACTTCCAATTCCCGTACCCATTTTTATTCCAACTACACGTAATACTACTAAAGGTATTTTAAAAGAAATCAAAAGAATACAAGAAAAAATGCCCACTGATCCATTTGAGGCTGAATTACTTATGATGGCTGAAATGGTTGCAACGGAAAAAAAAACAACTGATAGTGATTCAGATTCAAGTGAGGAAAATAATGCAGAAACTGAAACTGTTGATTCTGAAAATACATTTGGTGATGATATGTTACAAATGGCATTGAAAATAGCAACTGGAGAAATTGAAGAACCACCAGTGGATTTGGAAGCAGCTCTAACCTCCAACACCATCACTGTCACACAAACGCCAACACAATCTGAAGCAGAGCCTGTAGTTGGAGATGTTCAACCGGAACGAATTGCAGTATCACGAGGAAAGAAACGTATGGTGTCACAAAAATCAAGAGGTGGACCAACAAAACGTGGCCGGCGAACTTCCACATCAACTGAAATGCCGTTAATGCGACCACCTGATTCTCAACCTGCATCAGCACAATCTCAAATTATAGAACCTATTGAAAAGCCCGATGCAAATATGGCTCTTAAATACACATTTGGTGTGAATGCATGGAGGAAATGGGTAGCAACAAAAAATGCTGAGTTAGAAAAATTAGTTACATCAACAAGAAAAGTGAAACTCTTTAAATCAGATCTTCTACAATTAACTGCGGATGAATTAAATTACTCTCTATGCTTGTTCGTGAAAGAAGTTCGAAAGCCCAATGGGGCTGAATATGCACCAGATACAATATATTATTTATGTTTAGGAATACAGCAATATCTATTTGAGAATAACAGGATAGATAATATATTTACAGATACGTATTATGAACAATTCACAGATTGTTTGAATGACGTGGCGAAAAAATTTTCCGTTTTATATAATGATGCTCGTAAGTTTTATTATAATTGTTATTCTTCATATTATTATATTGAAAAAATTTTTAGTATTAATTCGAAATTCTTTCAGAATATATTGTAACGCGCGTTGAAGAAGAACATTTGTGGGAAAGCAAACAGCTTGGAGCACATTCTCCCCATGTGTTGTTGAGCACTCTGATGTTTTTCAATACAAAACATTTCAATTTAGTTGTAAGAAATTTATTACATATTTATACTAAATAATATTTTAATCAAATATACTTTAACATATATAATTTATATTAATTTTTCTTAACAGTCGGTAGACGAGCATATGCAACTGTCATTCTCACATATAATGAAACACTGGAAACGAAATCCGGCAACGCAAAATACTGCAGCAGCGGGAAAAGTACCTGGCTCGAGAAATGTACTTTTGCGATTTTATCCCCCACAATCTGCCTTGGGTTTGTATAATTTCCTCACGTGATAATATCTCATAGCTTTTCATTGATTTACGTCTTTTTTATTTTCAATATTTATATTTCAGAAGCTAATTCAAAAAAGAAAAAAGTATATGAACAACAGGAAAATGAAGAGAATCCACTGAGGTGTCCTGTGAAACTTTATGAATTTTATCTATCAAAATGTCCAGAAAGTGTCAAAACACGTAATGATGTGTTTTATCTGCTACCAGAACGGAGCTGTGTGCCTGACAGTCCTGTATGGTATTCCACATCTCCTTTAGCTAAAGAAAATCTCGTAAAAATGCTGCATCGTGTGAAAATGGTGAAAGAAATCAATATGGCGCTATTAAACACTTAAGTTTTTATGTTTTAATTCTTCCAAAATCACATTGTTTCCCCGCAAACATGCGATATACTTTATATTACTGGAAATACATGAATATAATTCATATTTCTAGAATGGATTGATAATGCTTTACATCATTTTTTCAATCTAACTCAAATCAAATGTTAAGGAGAATGGAAAAAAAAAAAAAAAAAAAAATTAGGTGCGATTAATGGGAGAATGAATAATCTATTAGTAATAACTGAAGTTTGTATAGAAAGTCAACCCAATATTTCTTCAATAATTGGCAGCTTCCGAATTACGTTCAATTATTGTTAAATTGTTTCATTAATGAGTAGCATTGTTTGAAAATAGCTGTTAAATGATGATACATCCTTAGAAAAGTATTATTTTCGTAATGTATCAGATACGAAGTATAATGAGATTACTGTGAGAAGTTATTATTTTACATCAATGTTTTCCACTATTTGTATAAGGTATAGTTGCTATGAAAACATAAACTCTTATGTATATATGAAACTGAATGTAAGTTTTTTGTACGTTGACGAATTAGTATCCAATACAGTTTACTATTTTCATAGATAAGAATGAATGTGCAAAATTTTCATGTGTCAAAAATATAGGAAAAAGTAAAGAAAAATCTGATTAATTTTTTATAAATTACTTTCTAATCTTTTGAAATACACAATGATCCAGGTAATTTTTCATTTTATAATTTATTTTATTAAAATTTCACACTGTTTTAATTGGTCGGATGAACTTGTTTTTATCTTTTATTTTCTGCCCCTTTTTCTCCAAGGAATTTAATTTCATATAAATTTCAGAGTATATCGCTTGCTGTTCTTCTTCAGGAATAGTTTCTCTGTAAAAATAGCAAAAAGTTTTTTTTATTTTCTACTCATAATTGTGATAGCAAAAATTTTTCATATTTCAAATACCTATATATTTTCATTAGATCATATTTCTCCCATGGTTTTGCCAGTTTTATCGCCTTCTTTTGACGTTTTTCACTAACTTCAATACCAATATTTCCTTGAATTCCCTTTAAATTCTGACGTTCCCACTTTTCCAACCATGGCTGTGGCTTCAATGGTACTTTCAATTCATTAACCGGAACTGGGCTTCCTTCAGGAAGATATTCTCTTTCCATATCAAATGGAAATGTACTGAATTCCTCAGGGGCATCTCGAAGATACAATAATTGATCATCTAATCTTTTCTGAAGTCTAAAAGATGTAATTAAATATAGTAAAAAAAAAAAAAAATTCGAATATTAACGTATATAATTACATGAGTGCATTACCTCAGACAATCTATTTGCTGAATAGCAGGGTCATATAAATCATAAGCAACTTCAAGACCTTGATGATCAACTACATTTCTAAGTATAAATGATGCTCTCAATCCACACCCTTTTCGCTGAATGCATATACCGACAAATCTGTTTGATTTACCTGGAGCATGTGGCTCCGAATGTGTCACTGCTAATATTGAACCCACATAAAATTCGGGAATATCAATAACTGTCCGTCGTGCTATCATATCTCTGCGTTCCAATTTTTCTCGGAGTTTATTTCGATGTAATGGTGCTGGATCTGGCAAAAATTCTGGATAAATGAATCTATATTGAAACGGTACTGCAGATTCCTCATCACGAAATTTAATATCCTTAATGTTCTGCTCCGTTGTCGATGGATTCGGGTCTGGACCATCTTTTGAGGAAGGGATTGCGGTTGATAAACATTTTCTCGTTGTGCCTGTAACACAATATTCTCGTCAATGATTTTACATAAAATTTATGGTGCCCGGTAGAACTCATACAGATCATAGGTTAGATAGTTGTGGCAATAAATTTAAAAAATGTGTACTTATCAAATGTAAGATGAAATATTAAATTCAATTTTTACACATAGTAGTTAAATTCTATAAATATTATTACATCAGATTAACATACCTATCAGATTAAAATCGCAAAAATTCTTGTGTATTTTGCGAAAGAAAATTCTCCCGACGGCTGACATGTTCAATTTATATATGTATATATATAGCTTTCTCTTTTATCCGGCATATGCACGCACATGCGAAACCAAAATACCCGATAAATAAAAAATAATATATAATGGTTGTACGTAAATTAATTTTACATTATTTACATAGATAAATTATATTTTTTCATTGTAAACAATTGTGCTATACGATAATAATTGTATTTTAACAATTGGAACTTGTAAATTTGGAAATTTTTAAATTTTGTTAGTTCTAACTTTCACCGTAAAACCTCAAAGGGGACATTACATTCGCAAAATGATTGTTTTTGACTCATTTTTGAAGAAAAATAGCGATAAATCGGTTCAATCGCGAATGTAACTCCCCCTTTAAGATTTGACAGCCAAAATAGGAACTAATAAAATTTAAAAAAATAGCGAAAATTTTAAAAATTCATTAATTTCAATTATTGAAATACAATTATTAACGTATAACATAATTGTCTATAATAAAAAAACTATATTCATTTATGAAGATAATGTTAGATACATTTACATGACAATCTGATATACTTGTCCAAATCGCGTACAACCATTAAACAATTTTTTAATATTTATTATTAAATAAATTTAGATGCAATTTTTTTTTTCTTTATAAAATTCCTTTGATGAGGTACTACTTTGTTGGAACCTAAAAATATACCATAATGTATGTACAGACGTAAATACCATATAAAAAATATAAATCATGTTAAATTGGTTACTAGGCAACCGTAGATAAACACAACATTATGGTTTATACGCCTCATTACAAGTACACAATAAATATTCGATTGTCCATTAACAATATGTTTGTATACATTCAATATTACTCTACAATGTAATAACAATCTATCAAAAAAATGATCCTGAAGTATTTAGGAACTGTATCATCATCGAGTGATAGTGAAAATCGGGTTGTAGCAATTGTTTGGTCACCAAATAATCTGAAGTTAGCTATTGCATTGGCAGACAGATCCATTTATCTATTTGATGAATCAGGAGTAAAAAAAGATCGTTTTTCAACTAAGCCTGTTGATTCTAAAGTGAGTATTTGAATATGAAAAAGTAAAAATGTGTTATTTATAATTTTATTATTTCAGTATGGTAAGAAAAGTTATGTGGTTAAGGCAATTGCGTTTTCTCCAGATTCCACAAAAATCGCTGTGGGACAAACTGATAATATCGTATATGTTTATAAAATAGGAGAAGATTGGTAAGTTATATTAATTTTATGCAATTAAACATAGATTATTATGATTATTATCATTTCAAGATTTTAATGGCTATTTGATTTTCAATAGGGGTGAGAAAAAAGTCATATGCAATAAGTTTGGTCAAAGTGCATCAGTTACCTGTATGATATGGCCATTAGATGGTCCAATAGTTGTTGGTCTAGCGGACGGTAAAGTGCGGATAGCAATTCTTAAAGCTCACAAGACCCAAACTTTATACTCCGCAGATGCAATGACTATTGCATTAGCTGCGAATGAACGAAAAACTGCTTTTCTATCAAGTCACGCGGATGGTAGTATAATACGTTATTATTTCACAAATGACGGGAATGCTGAACCTTCTGGACGAATTTTGACCCATGGTGTGCCGGTTTATGCTCTTGCATGGCCACAGGATTATATTTGTGCAGGAGGTTGCGATAAAAAATTGGTATTTTACGATTCTCGGGGTAAAATTGTCAAGTGTTTTGACTATTCACGCGATATCAATGATAAAGAAATTTCTGTGGCGTGTTGTAGTCCAAGTGGTCAAAGTGTTGCTTTTGGCTCGTGGAATAAAATACGAATTGTTGATTGGAGCCCGCGACGATCCGTTTGGGAAGAAACTAATAGTCGTGTTTTACCAAATTTTTATACTGTAACAGCATTAGCTTGGCGCCGAGACGGCTCAAGACTCGTTATTGGAGGTTTATGCGGTGCTGTGGAACAATTTGAAACTGTTCTTAAACGTGCTATGGTTCGAGGCAGTCATGAAATTGCATATGTTGGTCCTAGCCAAGTGACCGTTCGATCTTTAATTTCTCAAAATCGACCTATCAGTATCAGATCGTACACAGGAAGTGAAATTGAAGATGTTCGAATTCTCGGTAGAAAAGATAATCATATAATTGCACGTACAAATTCAACTCTTTTAATTAGTGATATTGAATTACACCTGATTAGTGAAATTCCATGGGAGAAAAAACCTGGCACTGAAAAATTTTTCTTTGAGTATCCAGGTGTATGTCTAATATTTTGTGACGGTGAATTAACAATTGTGGAATATGGAAAAAATGAAATACTTGGATCGGTAAGAACTGAAGCTGTAAATCCACATGTAGTAAGTATACGAATAAACGAACGCCAAGTTGCTGGAATGCCAGATAATAAACGTATAGCTTATCTTCTTGATCCAAAAACTGTACGAATTATTGACTTTATTACTGGATCAACGATAAATATCATTGGTCATGATGCCAGAGTCGATTGGTTGGAGCTCAGTGAAACTGGTCATCGACTTCTCTCACGAGATAAAAAAGGAAGACTATGGCTCAGTGATGAAAAAGGCAATAGAACTTTGCTGTTAACTGGCACGGGTTTTGCCTCTTGGATTCCAGGTAGTGATGTGGCTGTTGCTCAAACCGGTGATAAACTCGCAGTGTGGTATAATGTTGATGCTCCTGAAGCCGCAACTTTAATTTCTATTCACGGTGATGCAGTCGACATTGAACGGGATAATGGTAAAACAACAGTTATCGTTGAAGAATCAGGTACTCGAGTAAATTATTTTCTTGACGAAGGATTAATAGAATTTGGTACGGCATTGCATGACAATGATTTTGGGCGTGTAATTTTATTCCTTGAAGAATTGAATGACAAATCTCAAACAGAAGCAATGTGGGAAAATGTTGCCAAAAATGCAATGTCCGAAAGAAAATTTTTAATTGCCGCAAGATGTTATGCAGCTTTGGGCGATGTTGCGTGCTCCAATTTTCTCAAAGACATCGTGAGGACCGGTGAAGAGTATGCTAAAGAAACCGGGAATGATCCCTTGGCAAGTCCAGACTGTTGGGCAAAATTGGCCATTCTCAATGGTGAATTAAAAACAGCTGAAGCTATTTATCTTGAACAAAATGAACTTGATAAAGCTCTAGAAATGTATCAGAAATATTGGCATTGGGAAGAGGCTCTGAGTTTAGCGGAAAGCAGGAATTGGAGTGGCTTAAAAGAATTAAAAGACAAACATTTAAAATGGTTGTTGAGCAGTGAACAATCAGCGCGTGCGGCATTGATATTGGAAAACGATGATCCACGACGAGCTATTAAACTTTATCTTAGTGCTGGAAGAGCCGGACGTGCTGGACGATTGCTTATTACGACCGATGTACTTTTAAATGATGAAACAATCAATCGAGAAGTTATTAAAGCTCTAAAATCATCGGATTTAATGGAATTGGCAGGAGAAATTCTTGAAAAGACTGGTGATGTTTCTGGAGCTATTAAATGCTATGGAGAAGCAGGAATTTTCGCTCGTGCACTGGATCTTGCTAGATCTGTTGAGCCAAATTCTGTTGTTCAACTTGAAAAAGAATGGGGTCATCATTTAGCAGCTGATGGACATTATGATGCTGCTATAAATCATTATATTGAAGCGGGTGAAACTGCTCAAGCCCTCAATGCAGCAATAAACGCACGACAATGGAGAAAAGCACTTCAAATAGTCCAAGTTATTGACAGTGATGATCCTAAAATTCAAAATCAATGTGCAAAACTTGGTGAATATTTTGCATCGATTGGAGACTCAAGTCTTGCGGAAAATCTATTTATTCGCGCCAAAGATCCACAAAGTGCGGTAAATATCAATATTAAAACAAATAATTGGTCTCGAGCATATGAAGTGGCAATGAAGTATATGGATTCTGATGAAGCAGTGCAATTATTAACAAAACATGGAGAAAAACTCGAAGAGGCCGGTGACTTTCGATACGCTGAAGCTTTGTATGTTGCTATTGGACAATATGATGCTGCCATTGCTATGTATCGTCGTGCTGGCCATCGAAGTGATATGATTAGATTAGTCAGTGAATACAGATCGGACTTGTTAACAACTACACATGCATATTTGGCAAAAGAATTGAGTGCTGCGGGTAAAATACGTGAAGCTGAAGAACATTTTCTCGGCGCAGATGATTGGCGTGGTGCTGTGGCTGCATATAAAAATGCAAATATGTGGGAGGATGCACTTAGAGTCGCAAAACAAATGTCTAGTGATAAGGCAGCTCAACAAGTGGCATTGATGTGGTCTCGAACTCTGGCATCAGAATTGGGTTATCGCCTGTTAATGCGTCTGAATTATCTAGATGCGTGTCTTCAAATGGCTTGTGAGGCAAATCTATTTGATTGGGCATTGGACATTGTGAAATATGGTACAACCGAACAGCAAAAAGAAGTTCATTACAAATATGCAATGGCTTTGGAGGATGAAGGCAAATTTCCAGAGGCAGAAAAAGAATTCATACGTGCTGGTAAAGCAATTGAAGCTGTGCAAATGTATATTCATACACGTGATTGGGATGCTGCTGAGGAGGTTGCACAATTAGTGGACAAAGAAGCCGTGTCACAAGTTTTAATTGCTAGGGCAGTTGAGGCTGTTGATAATCATGATTATGCATTCGCTGAATCTCTTTTATTGAGAGCACACAAACCGGAAATAATCATTGAACATTATAAGGTAATTAATTTTTTCTAATCATTTAATCTGTAAAGTTTACGTGGATAAAGTATGATTTTATTTAAATTCAATTTCACAGAATGCCGGTATGTGGTCAGAGGCGATGCGCGTTTGCAGAGAATACCTTCCTAGTCAAGAAGCAACACTTCGTCGTGAATTGACACAAAAAAGTTCAGGAATCGATGGCACAACAAGTATTGAGGAAGCGCGTAAATGGCTGGAAATTGGGGAAATTCGCACGGCATTGGATATACTTATGTTAGATCCACACCCATCCCGACAGAATTTTATTCAAGCTGCGGATATTTTGCTGAATCAATCCGATCCTGACACAGCATTACAAGTTGGCAATGAACTTGGTGCCAAGCTAATGCATTTTGACGAATACGCATTAGCTGCTCAAGTATATTTACAAGCAGACAAGCTCAAGGAAGCAATTAATGCTCTTGCTGCAATTGGAGATTGGATAAGAGCACGAAGAATTGTGCGTGAACTCGCGCCTGAATTGGAATCATATTTAGATGATAAATATCGTGACAATGCTTTGCGTGATAATATTTCTGAAAGCATAACAGACGGAAATTCCGACATATCATTAGATTCACTCGTTCGTAAAGGCCAATGGATTCAAGTTTTTGATTTAGCTAATGCTCAAGGTCCCGAAGTTTTGCATAAATATGTTGCACAGCGAGCCGCTCAGTTACTTAAATCAGGAACACCTGAACAAGCTCTTCAACTTTACTCTCAATATGGAGCACCACCGATTGTGCAATATTACAACCTGTATCATCATCTTGCAGAAGCAATTTTAAATATTCATGAAGGTTCAGCTGAGACTAGATATCATCGGTTGTCTCAGTTGCGCGATTTTCTTCATATTTTGTTGAAGCAAATGGAGAGCTCATCAAACAGTGAAGAAAAATTCATAAGACTTTTACAGGCAACACATTATTCTGCAGTTAAATGTGCATGTCAATCGTTCCCGGCACTCTCAAATTTATTAATGAAAACCGCAATCTCATTATTACGTTTTTCCGACATTCTTCTAGCGGATCGTTGTTACTATGAAGCAGGAATTGAATGTCGCAATGCTGGCTGTCACAGTGAAGGATTTGTTTTTCTCAATCATTTCTTAGATCTTGAGGAGTGCATTGAGGAAGGTGATGGAAGTATTTTAGATGTTGATGATTTGAGGATAACAGATTTCCCACTTGAAGTACCATTACCAAGTTCATTAAGTTTATCGAGAGAAGAGCGGGAGGAGGTGAGAGAGTGGATTTTAGCTGTATCTATGGATCAGAAGGTGGAGCAAGGCCTACCTGTTGATCAAAGAGGTGTTTATACGGGATCACTTACTTGTCCAGCAAATGGATCTCCACCGTTACAAGCATGTGCACTGACTGGTTATCCAATACGTGGATCCGTGATGAGATTTGAGGGAAGTAGTCGTATTATTGATCGTGATGATTGGAATAAAATAATGAATTCGGCGCGTCAAGCACCACCCAATTCTCCACTCAACGATGTTTTAGTATTTGTTCAGGAGTGGTGTGGAACATTACCAAGTTATTCATTTTAAAATACAAAAATAAAATGGTATTGTATAAAATAGCAATAATGAAAATTTACTTATCAATAATTCACATTTTTTTTTTTTTTTTTTTTTTAATTAAAATTCATAACACGAGCATGACTCTTTCGGCATAAATGTTCGATGATTCAATTTACATTTTAATATATTCAGCATGAAATTATGATATTATCTTTTTGTATAATTCTACGTATAACGAAAGATGTATTTGGGTAATCAAAAGAACACAAATCCGAGTACGTGCTTACTTCCAATCTTAACTATAAAGTTCCCCTCTATTTCTTGACTATGTATAAGATGTATATAACATTATGTATATATATCGTCGATTCATAATAATACAATTTATGAAACAATTTTTTTTTTTTTTGCTCATAATTATCTTGCATTTTTTCGTAATCATTTTATAACTTTAATTTTTTCATTATTATAATTGGGTAATTCTAAAAACCGGACCGATTCTAAGGAAAAACCGACGGAGAATAGAACGTGGTTCTGGCTTGAGGTCAAAACACATTATTTCACACAACAGTGAATAACAATTTGCAGCATGAATGGCAAAACGATTATCGCACATTTTGAGAACTCTATTGAGTAGAAGTAGTAATATTGGCGTCCAAGCGTCCCGGTGAGCTTCATTCGGTAATGCTAAAAAATATTCTAATGCTTCTCGCGATATTTCAGCGATATGGGACTCGATTGTTGCCCAGTTACTGCGACGTGCCTCATCATTATACATTTTAAATAGAATTCGAAGTGCACAAGCTAATGACTGTGTTTCTTGTTTCAATAAATTTGGCTTTACCGTGCCTCGAAAACCGGCTTTCCATAAAATATTTCGTTGTTCATTATTTATGTTGAAACTCTTTGCAAACCGATGCGATCTCAAAAGACAGTCAACAAGCTGAAGTAAGTGGAGAGTGCTCAATGCACAATACATTCCTTGTTCCTCTTTGTGTTCAATTCCTGAACCATCCAATCCTGAGTCACTCGATCGTCCATTCAACATGTCTGCTTGTGCTAATGCAAGATTCTTTTGATCTTCTTTCCTCGATGTTGCCGGATAAAAAACAATATTATCAATTGTTTGAATCAACTCCAATTGAACAACACATTTTATTAATAATGATGAAAATAACTTTGACTTTGAGGAATCGTGATTATTGCTCAAATTTTGAGAGCTTATACTTCTCTTCAATATACTTGTGTGGTTATCATTATCTCCAGTAATAACTTCCATGTCTGATTCTTTATTTAACATTGGTGGCTTCCACGTTAGTAATACAGATGGTAAGGTGGTTTCAAATATTTCAAGAATACACCGAGTACTTTTTGACCATGTCTCTTCATCAAATTTAATGCCATTGCTTATAACAAGATTTTCTAAACAGTTTGTTCCGGATCTTGCAAGCTGTTCATTATCTTGTTGAACGCACCATTGCAATTGAGAATATAATTGACTAAGTAAAAGAGGACCCAATATGTCATAAAACTGTGAAAATACATCGACTATTGCGTACAATGCATGATTGCATGTTGTCGTCATCCATTCAGCTTTCTAAAATAATAAAAATAACGTGAATTTAATATTTAAATATACACGATAAATTATATTGAAATTTTGTCTTATTACTTCTGTATGTTGCTCTGGAAGTTTCATGTTATCAAATATTCTGAATAACACTTGGAATAAATCTTTCCACCAGTGAGGTTTGAATGATGCACCATGAGTCTTCACAACGTCAAATAAAACAGTTAGAGCACGTGTTCTTACATCAAGTTTGCAGCGGCTCACAACACATGAAAGTTCAAATAATAGAGGAAACCAACCTCTCACCTAATAAAAAGAGAAACAAAAAAAAAAATACAAAACCATGAAATAATTAATAGGGGATTAGTATGAAATTTATATACTAATATTTACCCAAGCTCGATCTTCCTCGGATACCATTCCATTATCATCCATCATACCTTCGGCGAACATTTGTGGATTCGCATCGATGTATGAGGCACTAGTGCGGATCAGTCTTATAGCTTCCATACTTGTATCAGGAAATGATGAATTACATGCAAATTCACTTAGGCACTTGACGGCATCTTGAAAGGAATCGACCATAATGCTAAAGTCTTCTGCATACAGTTCATCTAAAAAAATTAATAAAAAATGCATGAATAAAAATAGATAGTTAAAATATAAATTATACACGTACTTATAATTTTTCCAGTCATGGAGAAGGCAAGAGCAACGACAGATTCGTCACGATCACTAGCTGCATGATGAAAAACACTAAAAATATTTTTCCATCCTGAGCGAATATTTGGAGCTTGAGAATGAACAATTTGTGCCACACATCTGACTACCATATCTCGAATCACTATTGATCTATTTTTCTTCATAATATGTTCAAATGGTCGTAAAAATTCTTTTTGAAACCTAAAATTTGCAAATTCTCCTTTTTCAATAAATTTGGTTGCCAATTGTCTGAGTGAATCTACTGCGAAGAAAGCAATATTTTGCCGTGGACTACAACCTACTCGATCAAAATGATCACCAACAACAACCCAAATTCTTGACCATTGTAACCTGATCCGACCCATATTATAATACGAAATTTCAACGATTTTTGTCAGTGAAAACATTCGTGGTTGTGTTGGATGAGAAAGTTCCTCTAATGATACTTGACACAGGGCTTTAACAAACTCAACAATTGCATCACCATCGAGTCGAGTGGATCCCGTAAATATTCTATCAACGGCCACCACAACACTTTGTGAGCTTGTTTCACCAATTGATTCTTTAACACTAGGATCAAGTGAACTAAGATTAAGACTGTTGGATTGATGCAAATTATTATGTGTTAAATTTGTAAAATTATTTAAAGGCAATTGAAAGTAGGGTTTTGACGGTGGACCAAGGAGTTGTGGCCTGATTCCTGTACCAATTAATTGAGCAAGTTCCAATTGTGAAATACATTTGACAACGTCTAACCATGAACTTCCAAGATAATTGCCATCTGTGTGCGCTATCGTAATTAATGTTTTGATTGTGTCAATATTTTTGGCTTTCATTTCAGTAATTGGCGAATTAGCTGTTAGAAGAGTAAACCTTGCGAGCGCTTGAACGTATGCATCACGTTCCAAAGTCATGTGAAAAATACAAGCAATACGAATGGCACAGCGAATACCATCAAGACAAAGCGATGCAATTTCTGGATCATCGCAATCCTGAAGACCTACACTGAAAGCCGCTAAAAACGGTGTCCATGCCATTTTAAACATTGGTCGAACATGTTCCAAGTGTTTGGCCGTAGTAAATGGTGCTTGAACGTGACTAACAGAGTCCATTAAATTTTTTGCTGCTGTTGATATTAATTCCATCTCCATATTCCACAATAATCGGCGTTTTTTTTCACTTGATATTACTTGCTTTCCTGGACGATTTGGATGTGATTTCATTTTGATTTCATTGCCCGCAATCTCGTCATAAATTTTTGATAAATACTCTTCTGGCAAATCTTCATTATCGCTAATATGACGATTTATTTTAATATACTGCTCTTTAGTCATTTTATTCTTGACTTGTGGTGAATGAAGATCTGTTGTCAGCATAATAATTGAAAAACCCAAAACATAAGCAGTATCTGCACTCGTAAATAATCCATTGCTGAAAAAAAAAGAAAAAAAAAATTATGTGATCTATTAATATTATTATTCAATATAAAAATATAGAGCAAGAAAACAAAAAAAAAAAAATTATAATTAAAGTGAAATACTTTGGATTGCATTCGCAGTATCGACTTGCAAATTTTTCCATCAATCGATCAATCTTCTGAGCTTCACCAGGCAATCTAAAGCCTTCAAGGAAATACCTCAAAGCCGTAACTAAATCTCTATTTGTAAAGTCTATTTGATCAATATAATTGTACATCACTTGATTATGATTGTTATCACCAAGAAAATCACCGATCGCAGTTTTATCAAGTCTCTCATCAGTGTGAAGAAAACGAGCAACATCTTCAATTGAATTTCCCAGTAGTCCCTGCTCCTGCAGGTATTGAATTCCTTTGCTTGGTTTTCGATTGAAAATTTCAATCCCTGCTTCCCATACTTCTTTTTGTTGCTTTTGTACCTCAAATTGTTCAGGTGAATCGGGTATTTCTCTATTTCCTATAAGGCTTGAATTGGCTGATGACAAACTGCCTGCGCTACCGTAACGTGGGAGTGATGGATCAAGAGGTGGATCAGGTGGCTCGACAGGCAGTTGATGTTCTGTAGGTATACCAGGATTTATATATAGATCTCTACTCCATTCTACCATGCATTTGAGAATTGATACCAAACACTCGAGGCCACGAATACGCATTGATTTTTCTTGATTAGGTGATGCACCGAGCTCTAGAGCTTGTCGCCCTTGCGCTATTTTCGATAAATCATTTACGAGTCTGAAATTTAAGAGGAATATATAACTATATTTATTTAAATATTGTCTTATATAATTATTATACCTTTCAAATAAATTGGCCGCTGAGAGATCGCAATCATAATTTACGTATATATCTACAACACTTTGCGCATCTCCACAAATCCTTGTCAATGCGTGAATTACCATCCACTTGTGTTCAAATGAACTGCTTGACGTTTCTAATATATTCATGAATATTTCTTTGAAAAATACTTCAATCTGCATTTTTAAATGTACTTTGAATCGAGCCAATAGTGCAAGAAATAACGCTAGAGATAATTCAAAAACTTCTGGAACTGATGACACACCATTCTTTGATAGTGCCACACATAAATATTGTTTTATTGTGATAACAAACATTTCATTAGATCGTAAAACTGGTCCTGCATTTTGTAAAATACCCAGTAGTAATTGTAAAGATAAAATTTTAGATCTTAGCTCGTGTGATCTGTAATATATATTATACAATAGGTGTAATTAAACATTAAAAAATAGAAGGAAAAAAATAAGAGTGAACGTAAAAATGGATATACTTTGGATCTGGGGTGCCGTCTGGTAATGGTTTCATCGACAACTTACAAAGTGCACGAAAAACTAAGAAAGCATCTTTCTGCAAAACATGGGTAAATTTAGCTGTGACCATATTGTCATTTTCCGCTGTTGTTTCATCTGTATTGTCATCGGTGGGTACGTGCTCAATACTAGGCTCGTCTGTGGGTGATGTTTCAGGTGGTGGAGAGTCGATTGGCACAACGGTGTTCACAATATCATCTAATATTTCACCAACAATAAAATGAGCTTCATAAGAAGGATGATCGGGTGACAATCCAGTTGTTATTTGTGTATCGCTTTCTACGTCTGTTCTCGAAGTTGCAGATGTTTCATGTTGCTGTGAGGTATCATTTATTCGTAGAATTTCGTCTTCCTATATAAATAAAATATATCTGAATATATATATAAAATGATAAGATGTAATTGTTTATTTCAAATACTTACCGCTTGAGTTTCCATTCGCGCAAATATAACATTAATCATTTGCGTGAGAGTTGCACGTGCGGTTGTTTGATTTACCAAATTTTTTGATGCCAAATAGACATTGTAAACAGTACGTATAGTTGAGAGGACAGTTCCTTCATGTACCTCTACATGTTGACTAGTCATCACAGTCAATAATGCTTTTATAATTTGTAATTGTACACCTTCATCAGTTTGTGGCCCCATAAAGCAACTACGTATTGTCTCAACAATTCTCACTATCAATAGCTTATTTGGCTCTGAAGAATCTGGAACATTACCAGTCAAGTGTCCATATGCTATTAATTTTTGTAAACAATCTAAAGCAGTAACAACGATTCTTGGAGATTTGCTTTGACAGGCGAGTTCAAATGGTAAAAAATATTTTTCTGCAGATATGACATTTGAATCATTCTTCGGTTGCGGTAATGCATTCGATATTGCCTCTTCACCTTGTATATTCGGTACTTCTTTAATTTCATTGCGCAAATCATCTGGTTAGAATTAAATTTTCGATTACTATTATATTATCTACATATATTATTTATTAATTTACTCAAAAATATAAATTATAATCTCACCTAATGCCGATTCACATGATTTTCTCAATTGTGACAAATGTGATCGTTTAACATCCTTATCAGCGAGGATTTTTTCCAGTGCTCTTACTATAAACATTTCTCTAGTTTTTGAATTATTTTGCATCGTCATTAAAAAACCCAACCAATCTCAATAACTTTAGCCTAATAGGCATACACTAACTGATTGTCCATTTCGTGGTACGCCACATAAATTATGTGTGAGATTAAAATTGTGAAAGTTCGTTGACGTAAGCATCTTCTCTGTAACTTGCTGATTACCAATATATCATTGATAATCGTGAATCAAAATTTCCATAAAGTTATCGTAAGTATTACATTAAAGGGGTTGCGTATTCGGTCTCACCATTACTTTTTTAACTTAAATTTCTCTACTTTCTTCGTCTGATATTATGAGTCATTGAATGATGTACTTGCTAATGTTTATAGATATTGACACGTTGAGAGATGGCCACATCGAATTTTGACGTAGAAATGTACGTGAAACAAACAGAACAGGTATGTATCACGACGACAGCAGTAGAAACACAGCCATCTTGCGGAAAGCTATAGCAAAGCATAGTAAATGCATTTTATATACATGTATATATTGAAATTAAATAAATATTTCAAGGCTACTTTCTATATACACATATGCACATATATATTTCCCATTCACTTTTCAGTGAAGGTACTATTATCATATATTAGTCCAATTTTTTTTTTGAATCATTCACTATTATAAATTCAATTCAATTTTGCATTTATTTATAGCAGTACAATAATGCGTATTCCCGCGTCTGATGTACCCACTTAGGCGGGAAAATTTAAATTTTAATCTATATTAATAATAAGCTATTGTATATATTCATGAGCTGATAAAAAATTCCTTACTTTTTTATGATTATCAGTTGGATACAATTCAACGATCATTAACGTTCATAATAAAACCTGAATTATTTATTTATATTACAGTGCACAATATATACAAATACATAAACATGATATAGATATACACAACAAACATATGTGGATGAGCTTCGTACCTGTCGTAATAATCATAATGTGGGAGATCAGCTGATAAACACCAAGTGTTTATGATTTACATTTATAATAACATTTAAATAAATTGGGTGTCGTGAATTTTTGTGCTTGATCATGGAAAATCAACCACTATATCAAAATGATGATAAACCACCACCGTACTCAGTTGCTTCTGCACCACAAGGTAGAGCAAATACACATAATATTCTTATGTAGGTTATGTACATGGTTATTACAGTCATTCACTTCTTTTTTTTTTTTTTTTTTGTTTCTTTTGTTTTGTTCCAATTGTAAATTGTTAATAATTCAAACATTACTAGAGTACAAATATTTAATTATCATTTCATAATTCTATCAATATTATAAGTATTATTTATTCATTAATTATGAAATTTGATTAGGTAGATAGATAAATTCATGAAAATAAGGTAAATTATGTATTTTAACATGAGTATATATATATATATATATATTTTTTTTTTTCAGGACCTACGTCATGGCAACCACCTCCTGGATATTATCCAAGTAATGTCATTCATCATCAAGGCACTTCTATTCCATCATATGGAGCAACAACTACTGTCATTGTACCCGAAATTATTGTAGTTGGAAGTTGTCCAGCATGTCGAGTAAGTTATTTAATTAGTTCTCCTTATTTAATTAACTGTCATTTTTTTAAAAATTATTTTGTAGGAAGGAATCCTGGAGGATGATTACTCATGTTTAGGTTTGTTTTGTGCAATATTCTGTTTTCCAGTAGGAATTTTATGCTGTTTACTTCTGAAAAACAGAAGATGTTCATATTGTGGAGCGTATTTTGATTGAATGATAAATTAACAATAATAAATATATAAAAATATACTCAGTTATGAACTATTCGTTTAGGATGATATAAATTCGAAATTACTATTAACACCAAATATATTTTGAATATCAATCGGTGTCAATTGCAATTTACGATTGTTTAGTGATTTCATAACCGTATATTATAATGAAATTATAATTATTGATTGTGATTTTCTTCATTCTAAAGTAAATTTAGAGTATATTAGTGCAATAAACGAATCCTAATTACGGTTTATAGATTATATATATATATATATCACATATGGCATAATATATTTCCATCGAATCACATATCTAAACAAAATATGTCATTTTGTTTCAATAAATATATTTTACATCGTTGTAAATATTTCATATACTTTTCAAATTATGATAATCATTTATATACATATATTCATAATAAAAATGATGAATAAATGCGATTTATTGCGTATATACATTTTAATTCGATTATTATACTGCTGGCAACCTCTCGCCTTCTCTTGCTCACTCTCTCTCTCTCTCTCTCTCTTTTTGTTTCTATCTTTTACTAAATATATATCTCCCGAATCAATCGATTTAAATTAATTATAAATTAAATGACGTCTATAATAATGATGTACACTAATTATTATCATTTATATTAATCTCGATGAATTGCTTTTTTTAAATATTTCCTACCAGTATATTGTAGCAATTTCTTACTCAGTATGAATAATCAACTTTTTGTTCTTCAATTATACGTTAATTCAAAGTATTATAAGATAATTGTCCACTTTGTTGATTGTAAAAAATTTATAATATACGCATTTTTTCAAATCATAAAGCACCTTCCTTTATTTATTTATTTTTTTATTATTAAAATATTATATGTATTATCAGTGGGAGTATACAATTGCTACTTAATTAAAACATAGAACTAGCAGCGGGAGTAGAAAGTACATCATTATTCGCAATAAATTAAATGATCTACATAACAACATGATAATTATCACTGATAGATTTTTTTTTTTTTTTTTTTTTTTTTCTTCTCGTAATAAAAATACTTGACGTTAGGTATAGTGAAATGTATGTCAGAAATCTAGGTAAAAACATAAATGGGATTTACAAGACGTATTAACGCACAATTCATTTGGCAAGTCGAAGGTTTTCCGCAATGTCATGAAGTTTTTCTTTATTATTATTAATTTTTTTTTTTTAGTTTTTCGACTAAACTGAGTCTTTTAAACTCTCTCTACCTTTCCTTCTTCTCATTATTATTATTATTATTATTATTATTAATTTCGTAATCAATTGTGAAAGCACCATTCATGACAATGATCTCATTTTTTTTTTAATTTGTTTGTATAATTTATGTCTTATTTATATGTTTCAAATTTAAAAATAATGAAGATCACATTTTCTGTCTAAAATAACACTGTATTTTGAATAGTATTGAGTTCAAGATTACTACCACATCAAGAAAAACTGGCATTCTATAGAAATTGTACGACGTAAATTACTCAACCAATTATTTGGAATATAATGAATACAAGTTGGGAGTAGTCATTGAATGTCAATGTCTTTTTTTTTTTGTAGAGTGAGAAACTTCCGTGATGTGTATTTTCCATAAATCCTGGAAATCTCAACATTAGCTCTCAGAATTTTCCTAAATAAGACAGTAAAACTAATTGAACAGGTGGTGGGTGCAGTGTGTGACGGTTGATTGACTGGTCCATTGTCGTGTTAGCAACATTGGAGGGGTATGTTGCGCGATTTTGTCCTTGGTCAAACTTTTAGCATATAAAGGCAGTTTCTGTCACCCAGGAAGGTCCATAGTGAGTTTGAACGCGGTTGACTACGATGCCAGCGAATGAAGGCACACTCTGCGAGACCTCAAAACATTTTGAGAAAATTCAACACTGTGAAGACTCATTGACAATGTTTTCCAATAATTTTTCTAAGGGTATTGAGGCTGTTGATGAGAGATTAAAAGATATTCACGATTTATATATAAATGAAGATTCTGCGGTATCGTATTCAAGTTTACCATCAAAACCAGTGCATGAAAAATTCTTTCGAGATTTTTTCGAAATTATATTACAAGATGCGGTCTTTCAAGTAAGCTAATATATATTTCATAAATTCATGTATATCATTATATCGATAAATTTTATAATATTGAAAATTAAATTATTTAAATTATTGAATAACGTATGTATAGTAATTTATATAATCTGATATATTTCTTTCAATCATTGCAACGCATTACACTCAATCCCGTCACTGTCAAACTTACAATTATAATATTAAATGTGTTGTAATATTATTGCATTAGATTGTATCGACCTCATAAAAAACCTTGAGGTATACATTTATTTTTTATTATCAAACTTTCAATGATTTAGGGCACCTCTCGAAAAACCAAAGTCGTTGAATGGATAGATCCAGAAGATTTATCATCCATAATCAATCTAAATGTTGGGAAAAGTGGCGCATCACACAAAGATTTGCTCGAAATAAGTCGGAGTATTATTAAATACAGTGTAAAAGTTGGACATCCACGATTTATAAATCAACTTTTTTCAAGTGTAGACCCTTACGGTTTGGTTGGTCAATGGTTGACAGATGCATTAAATCCATCTGTTTACACTTATGAAGTGACACCAGTATTTACTTTGATGGAAAATGAAATTTTGTGTGAAATGAGGAAAATTATTGGCTGGAAAGATGGCAATGGAGATGGAATATTTTGTCCCGGTGGCTCGATGGCAAACGGTTATGCAATTAATTTGGCTCGATTTTATAAATTCCCAAAATTAAAAGAAACCGGGCTTGCAGGATCATCCCGATTGATTGTTTTCACATCAGAAGACGCGCATTATTCTGTTAAAAAATTAGCGGCCTTCCTCGGTATTGGAACTGATAATGTTTACTGTGTGAAAGTGGATGGTACAGGAAAAATGGATATTAATGATTTAGAAGAGCAAATTAAAAGAGTGATTGATGAGGGTGCAGTTCCACTTATGGTATCATCGACCGCAGGTACAACTGTTCTTGGTGTTTATGATCCTCTCAGGCGAATTCATGAGATTTGTGTGAGATATAATATGTGGCTCCATGTGGATGCAGCATGGGGCGGTGGTGCTTTGATGTCATCTACGTACAGAAAATATCTTGATGGTATAGAATTGGCAGATTCTGTTACGTGGAATCCTCATAAATTATTGGCTGCTCCACAACAATGTTCGACTTTACTGATAAAGCATGTGAATCTTCTTCAATCAGCACACAGTGCAAATGCAACGTATCTTTTCCAGAAAGATAAATTTTATGATACATCATATGATTCTGGTGACAAACACGTTCAGTGTGGTCGTCGTGCTGATGTACTAAAATTTTGGTTTATGTGGAAAGCGAAAGGCACGTCCGGATTTGAAATGCACGTTGACAAGGTCATTCAGTTGTCCCGATATTTTACGGATCTTATTCGAGACCGTGAGGGTTGGAAATTGCTCCAAGAGCCAGAATGCACCAATGTGTGTTTTTGGTATGTGCCAAAGTCTATGAGAAATTTAAAAGATGATGATCTCATGCAGTCACTCCATAAAATTGCTCCAATAATTAAAGAGCGTATGGTTAAAAAAGGTTCAATGCTTGTGACATATCAACCGATTCGTGGATTGCCAAATTTCTTTCGACTAGTCATACAAAACTCTGGTCTTACAGAAGCTGATATGGAATTTTTTGTGAATGAATTTGAAACATTAGCAGAAGACCTTTAGGAGTAATATATAAGTTATTTATATTTTCAAATAATCAGTATGATATTTTATAAATAACCAACTGCTAAATAATTACATTTTAATATTATTTATATATCATTGATATAACAATAACACAAAATAATTCATTGTGATGAAACATATTAAATATATTGCCAATTTTATTAAATATATATATATATATATATAATAATATGATCGTAACAAAATGACTATTGTTTAATCAAATGGAATTATTCATTTTAATATGACAATATGAATGAAAATCATATTGTCATATCGTGCATAGATGATTCATATATATATATATTTATTCCGTTATTTGACAGCTATTTGCAATCACATAATTAAATCTGATCAATAATTTTTTTTATTTACCAATAGTTGTAAAAATAATTAAGGCTTTTGATTGGTATGAAAAAAATTTGGTGAGTTACACATGAGTGAATGATAATGACAGAGTAAATTTGAATATTAAAGAAGTTAATATAATTATTTGAATGAATAAACTTAACTGTATTCTTCCAAAAATTTCAAATGAAAGTTTTTAAGGTTATTAAGCATGACTTTTATCAAGTCTTTTTGTGGTAAAATTGTTGTTCGAATATGATATGTGTTGGATTTTTGTCCAAATCCAGATCCGGGAATAACACAAATGCCAGTTGCCTCCAGTAATTTAAATGCATAAAATACGTCAGGGGCTTGACCCGCAGCCTCTGCAGCTTTGATTGCTTTTGGGGGGATATCTATTTTTGGGAACACGTACATGGCACCCATTGCAGGATTACTCTAAAAAAAAAATTAAAAATTAAACATATAATAATTCATCGATAAAAATGAAAAGAAATACAAAAAAAAAAGTAGATTATATACTTTGAAGCCTGGAATGCTATTCAGTGTATCAACAACTAGACGTGATCTTTCTGCCAATGACTTCAATATAGCGTTTTTTTCTTCCATAAAAAGTTTATACGATGGCTCGTGGGGCTGTGGTGGATTTGTTACAACATCCATTGCCACTTGGCCTAAGACAGTGGGACAAAGCATTGCTGATATTGCTTTTGAGAGAATTGCCATCACTTGATCATCTACATTAAAATACTCTCCATAGCCACATCGAATTCCACATTCACCCATGTATCCTATTTAATATTATAATTATAATTATTACTTGAAATTTATTTTAAATACAAATAAATAATTTATCATACCTTTTGATATTGACATGAAAGACGCAAGTTCCATTTTCGAATATGGTTCACCCATTTCAACCATAATTTTTTTGAATGAATGAAATGCACTATCGGGATCATAAATATTATCTTGATAAACCTCATCAGCCAATATAAATAGTCGATTTTCATGGGCAAAACGTACGACATTTTCGATATTGGAACGAGTGAGAACTTGACCTGTTGGATTTCCTGGATTTATTACAACTAATACACGTGGATTACATGTTTTTTTGGCTTCATGATACGCTCTCTTGAGCTCAGAAATATCTAATGCCCATTTGTTATCTTCATCTAGATAATATCCAATTTGTGATAATCCAAATTCCGCAAGTGCTGCAGAGTATAGAGGATATTGTGGAATTGGAATCATTACTCCAGAATCAATTCCATCAACTTTTTCATTAAATAATTTCAAAAATGATTTGATCCCATCAGAGGCACCATTTGAAAGAATTATTTTGTTATAATCTGATGGATAGCCATCACGTCTCTCGATATATTGAGCAACATGCTTTCTAATTATTTCAATTCCTGGTGATTCTGAATATGAGCCAACACTACCACCTTTACAACCACAAAGAATATCACGTGCTCTTTGTTTTGCATCTTCTGGATATTTAGGATCATCCAATAATTCCGGATTTATTGTAAGAATTAATAATTGCCGTAAAAATGTAATAGGCTTTTGGCCCATAGCATGTGCATCTCCAATGTTTGCCTTTATTACTTCTTTGAATGGTTTTTTTACACCCTGAAAAAGAAAGATATACGAAAAAATGATGAATTACTATTTTTCAAATTGACATTGAGTAAATTATTTCTCAATGGCTTTTTTACGTTATAACATATGAATAATTGAACATATAATTCTGTTAGAATTATGCAAATGGTTAGAAAAATTATAGCTTGATAATATGCAGTCCATTGCAGTCTGATTGTATTTTCAATTGTATACGCGTGTACACGTTACAACAAAAATATCATTGATATACAGGATATTCTCAATAAAAATTAACATACGATTGCATCAAAAAAAGACAAAAAAAAAAAAAAAATCAATATTAAATAACAATTTTATCGATATTATAAATTTGTTTAAATAAATATATTTATAATTTTGAATTTTTTTTTTTCAATTAAATATCTTATTAGATAAACAGTTGAGTCAACTGATTCGAATATCAAAGCTATTGCAGTATTGATGTATATTATTGTTTGTGTCTTCGTATAATTATCGTATCGGTTATATATAATTTTAAGATAATTATGTCTACAGAATTATTATTGATAATAAATAATGAACTTTCAACAATTCACATTCGCAATTGATATTTCAAACACAAAGTTCACATGTCTATAATTTAAAAAAAAAAAAAAATTATCTATTAACAAAAAGAAATATAAAATATTATGCTATAAAATTAGAAAATAATAATAATAATAATAATAATAATAATAATAACTTTTTTAAGCATTTCTAAATAATTTATCAATGTTAGATATCAATATTTTTCATTGATAAAAATAGCGTCGAGACAGTCATATCTAATTATCACAATTTATATTGTTTATGAATGAATTGAGAGCACACGTCTGATGTTACTAACAGTTTAATGACCGTCATCCGTGCTACTCTCGATATATCATCTGTATTATTATCATTATTATTATTATTATTATCATTATTATTGTCGAAAAATATTAATTCATTCAATGTATACGGACATGATTATGAAATAGATAAATCAATTGGCAAGGTATCAAGAGCAATGACAAGCATCTGTGACAAAAATATGAAATCAGCCACAGGTTGAATACTTATTTTATACAAAAGTGTAAGTGCAAGTATGTATATAAATATAAAATAATATTATTAAAATGATGTACCTTGTTGAGTTCCTTTTCAATTTCCAATGCCCGTAAAAGAAGTGGCCCACGTACAGCATACTCCATTCGACGCAAATTTGAAAAAACATTGTCAACCGTCAACGTATGCACATACGACTTCGCCATAATGCAACTGTTAGTGAAAGTGTTGGATGCAGTTTGTACAGATGATGTTACTCCAATATTTGTATACCTACGAATTGCCGCTGAGATGGGATACGATTGGCCTTTGTACTCCCATAGCCTGGAATATGGCCATCCCCCAATGATAACTACACTCTTCAAACTGCGACCGTGCGTCATGATAATTTTTATTATCGACACGAGTGGGAAAGATATAGTGTGTCTGTGTGTGTTGTGTATGCGTGTGTAAGAGAGACTGAGAAAGAACTTGCTATTGTAGGCTTATTAGACGCATACTAGATAAAGATACTCGATAAAATACGACGAGCTCTTACTAACAGAGAGGGAAATTCAATTGATACAATCTAGTTGACAACTGTAAATTATGTTTCCACAATATCTAACCAATGAACAACATGACAGTAAACACTTTATCAGTAAGAAAACGTTACGATTGGTCCCGATTTATGTTCACAATGTGTATTACAGATTACTTGGATACAATGGAATTAACTTTAAATTGTAATAGTACTAGACAATACAACACCAATTTTTCTAATGCCTATTTCCATATCTTTGATTAGAGAAATGAACTATTTGAGGACACACTGTCTGATTTTGTAACCTTTGAGAGATATAAGATCAAATGAGAATGCGCGCGCCGATGCAATATAGATATATTCACACATCAGATAATAATATTACGCATGCAGCAGCTGATGAACATCAATGATAAATCAGCAGTGGAATATTGCCAGACAGTGTAAGAATAAAACGAAGGTTTTGTATGCTGCTTAACTCAATGTTTATGTGTGTATGTCAAGTTATACTTGTAAATTGAATAATTCAAGGTCTAGATCAGTGGGAACATTGTGTGGTTTTTTTTTTTTTTTTTTTTTTTTTTATTAATTTTCATTGCAAGGTTATATCGAACACATTACCACAATTACAAAAATAAAATCATGTGAATCACATGGAAGGTTGAACATGGACATTTTAAATATTAGAAACTAGTCAGAGTATAATTACAAATTACACAGATATATCAACACAATATTACACTATTGTAACTGTGAAAATTCTTATTGAATCATTCAATGTAATAAGGTTATTTGAAAATTAGTTTTTTTTTTTTTTTTGTTTTCTTTAATTGTAATTTTTATGTTATTCTGAGGTAGGTAATAATATCGTAGATATCAAATTATATAACTGAGTAGATGGCTGTAATTATGTTATAAATGTTTTTTATATTACGGTAAAACATTAATTTTTGATGCATAAAATTTTACGACTATTGTGTTTTGCAACAAATGTTATCAATACATAATTACATATTAACCTTTTTTTGTTTATATTTCATATGTGGTACAATAAAGATTATTCTTTGCAATTGAGGTTAATTTGTGTGAGAATTATATATAATTTTGATAAAACGAAAAAAAAAAAAAAAAAAAAGAGATAATTAAAATGATAAGTTTAATTAAATTAGTAAGCAAATTAAGCAATAATTGGTTATATAGTGAATATTATTATGTGCAAACACATCTGATATTGTTATTGCTTTTAGTGTGAAACAGATCACGACATTATCGAGTGATATAAACATATGATGAAACACGTGTGAATTTAAATGCAATATTTTTGATGTACTTGAATTTTTGATCACAGGTAGCGCCAGTTTCTTGAAAAAACATTACCGATTATGATAATATAATTTATATAAATACATAAATATTTGGAATTGTGTATGAAAAGTGTAAAATGAATAAAACAAATTCTTTAAATTTTCAACACTCAAGTAGATAGGTTATTTATACTCTGAATGTTTATTCAAATCAAAAATTTATTCGTATAAAATATGCATGATAATTTTATAAAATAACAGATCCAAAATTCGGTGGCATTCAAAAAATTGATATGCAATTATTAATAAGCAAAGGGTTTACATGTACATGATTATAAATGCGTTTACAATATATTTATATATTATGAACGTAAACATTGAACTAAGTGAAAGTTGATTCATAAATCCAGTTGAATCCAGTAACAACTGGTTAATACTGATGAGATATTAAATTTGTATACATATAATGGTCGAAATATTTTATCCACATATATATAAAAGTATAAAGATACGCGATGCAACACGATTCATCAACAAGGTTAGGATACAGAATAATTTTTTTTTATTGGTTTCAATACTCATAGACTAATTTGAAAGGACTTTCTAAAATATAAATACAAAAAAAAAGAAAAAAATTAATAAATAAATAAAAACATCGCAGTCGTATCGAAAAAAATTTTCTCATCTCACAATGCATTCACTTATAAAATAAACAATAAAATTAATTACAGCTTTTTATTTTTTTCCGGTTCAAAAATAATTCGCCGTCTGTGTGACGTAAAAGGACGTATAATAGTTTTACCGGTGATGACATTAATAAAATAGTATTCATTGATAAATTACTTTATTATCGTTATTATCATTATTAGGTTTTTTTTTTTTGTTAATTTATTTTTTGAATGATGAATTGACAAACAAAAACGGATATTCCAATGTGTTTTCCTGTATATGATAAAAATCGCTCAGTGATATCAGACTTATGATTTCATTAATGATTAACATTGAAATAAAATATAAAAATATTTTTGAAGAACAAAAAAAAAATAAAAAATAAAAAAAAATAACAAATTTGTAAATTCAATAGTCCACCCTTGAAATAATACCGGATAAATAAAAATTCTTATATTTATATTTGAATAATGGAAAAAATAATTAAATGATATCTAACATCACGTGATGAGATCATTGTGAACAACAAAAACTATACTATTTCAAAAAATAAAAATAAAAATTATAGATGTCTGACTGGATCTCACTACTCTCTCT
This sequence comes from Dinocampus coccinellae, assembly GCA_963920625.1. Classification (NCBI taxonomy): domain Eukaryota; kingdom Metazoa; phylum Arthropoda; class Insecta; order Hymenoptera; family Braconidae; genus Dinocampus; species Dinocampus coccinellae. Next base: position 5,052,286 of record OY987188.1, on the reverse strand, counting down.
TTTCCTCTACTGTCTTTTTCATTCATTATATATGTATGTGTATTGTAATACAACTGATATTTCGATACTCGTGTAGACCTTGATGAAGAAATGCAAATCTGTCGTCTAACAAGTCTACTCGTGAAAGGTTGGCATTTTTATTATACCAATGACGTCTACTATTCCTTATAAATTCATTTGTTTTATTTTGATGAAAAAAAGAAAAAAAAAGAAAAAAAACAATAAATATGTATATATATAAATAAATAAATAAATAAATGAATAAATACAAATGAATCACATACAGAAATTGAGTTGGGATCTGAATGATGAATCGTCACAAATGCAATGAAATTTTAATTATATACGGTGTGAGAAAAAAAAAAAAAAAAAAAAAAAAAAGTAAAATAATAAATAAATGAATGATATACAACCAACAGCAATGAATAATAATTATTACATGAAAACATTCTCTTTAGTACACGACACCATTTTGCACATTTACGCCGTACATTCTTTGCATGATCACTTCAGTATACAGTAATCACACTTAGAGATAATGAAGGTTCAATTTAAATTCTCAAAGACAATTTTTATATCATGATTAACATATAGATGAACATATAAAACATCAATATCTGATAAAATATTGAGTATTCAATTTTCATATAATTTTTATCAATAAAAAAACAAAAAATAAAATTGTGTATGTAATTGTTTTATTATTATTATTTTTTTCTTTCTTTTTTAACTTATGCAAATTGATCGCGAATTATTCATGGTTATTTTAGAAATTTAGATAATCACTTGGAGAATTCTCAAATATCTCAATGTCATCTTCACTATTATTCTAATGAGAAATTTTTTTCTTTTAAAAAATATCACATACGTATTTTAAAAGAGACAAAACTTACTTTTGTTTTCATATAGCAGTTGTGTCACTTTTGTTATATATGTGCGATGTGCACATTCTTATTTTGAATTTGAATAAAAGTTTGAATAATAATTACGAGACAAGTTGCAAATTCGAATTTCATTGTATATATATATAATTGTATATATGCATATTTACACGTATAAATATAAATTAGTATCTCCAGTTATTTTTGATGAGAATTGGCGATACAATTTGTAATACGTGACTTTAAGTTATTATTTTTATCTTGTGAATATTATTGGTATATACATACACACACACACACATATATATATATTACAAAACACATTCAACAATTCATAATTGACGTACGTGTATTTTATATATTAACTTGAAAATTATTTTACCGACTGCAATATAATAACTTACTATTTAAATATTTATCCAAAAAATCATATAAATTACATCAGTCTATTTTAAATTTAATAATTATTTAAATAATAATAATAATAATAATAATAATAGAATTATATTCGATGTAAAATGAATAAATATTAATGCCAAAGACATAATGAATATTAAATATATCGAACGTTATTTTTTTCTCTGAATCATTTTATAAAACGTTTGACTGTCATATAAATATAATCATAAAATGCAAATGATAGATATAAAATGAGAATAATATAAATATGAAGTTTACAATAGTATATTTTTATAGATACTATATACATTATGAAAATAATAAAAGCAAAAAAAATTATGTGAATAAATATACCATAATAATCATTCGTATTCCGGTTTTATATAAATTCATAATTATACACATAATTATTAAGAAAATAAAAATAAAAAATGATAATAGTTATAATAATGATAATAATAATAATAATAAATCATAACGATTTATGAATTCAGGACAATTATTATTTGATAATGGGATAATTAATTGTCAATTACGCCATAGATTCCAGCATTTTTAATAAATGATAAAAAATTTATCGAAATTTTTAATCTGTGTCAATCCTGGCTTACTTTAATCCCCCACTTATTGTAAATAAAATCTTCATCATGAGAATCGGGCCAGTGTTATACAAAGAGTGGGAGAAAAAAGAACAATCCCCTACTTCGTTTGTAATTGATGTAAAGGTGAACGACAAACATTCTGCCAGGTATGACTGGCAGTGTCAGTGTGTAGTTATTCCTCATCACATTCAGACATCGTGATTCATATAAATATATATGTATATATATATATTTATTTTTTAAATTTTATTTTCCTGTTAATAATTATAAATGTCTTGTTGAAATTTGTAAAACCATAAGGAAATTCCAAGTTCAATCATGAGTCATTGTGAGGTATGTGATATACAGAAAAAAAAAAAAAAAAAGTTTAATTACAATTGTTTCGGAATTTTATAAAAAATTTCATCATGAAAATAAATCATAGCAACATTTTTATCATTTAATAATATATTATTATTGTCATTATATATTAATTATTTATTATTATTATTATTATTATTATTATTATCTTCTTTCAATTGAATTGCATCATTATTTTATTTTTTCAACTTTTTAATTGATAAAATAATTCTCAACTATTTTCAAATGTTTTAAAATTTTATATATATAAAAAAAAAAAAAAAATTAAAAAAAATCAATTTTCAAATATTACAATGGAAAAAAAAGTTATTTTGATGTAATCGTATATTAAAATTATGCACATAAAATTATATATTATATATATTTATGGATAAAATTAAGTCAATCGTGGTATTTAATATAAAATAATACAATACAGCTAACGGTGCAATACCAATATCACTATATACCTTGTTATTTTAGATGCTGTCGTCGGCATCACTTTCGCTTGCGTGCGCTCCGTATATATATAAGATTTGTTTGTCCTATATTGAATACATTGAGGAGGCACTTTAATCAACCGCAATAATATATTAATGATAACAAAAGAGTATTGTTTATTTTTAAATCACACTGTTTAACCTTTAATTAAATACAAATTGATCATATCATCATGTGATTTTATATTTCAAATAGTATCAAATTAAATTTTAAATAAATTTATTTATTTTTAATTTTATTTGTTTTTTTTTTTTTTTTCTCATTTATCTCCAATGTCTATTTAATGTTAATTAAATCATTTCAGTTATACACGCACCATAAATGTAATATCAAAATTTTTCCCTTTTTTTTTTTATTTTTTTAAATTTATTTATTTATTATCTTATTATTATTATTTATTTATTTTTTTTTTTCTTTGAAAGTCACTTTTATAATTAACAATACTCTGATTTATGGATTGATATAAATTGAATTCCAATAATTCATTCAAGCGCAAATACAATTTATATAGTATATACGAATGTAATGTGAATGAAAAACAGGACAACATTTATATGAGGAATTTTATGTGTAAATTATATAATACACCATGTGACATTAATAATCGTATATTTATTTATTTTTTTTTTTTTAATTTTTATCGATGATATAAATTGATTACTCATAAGTTCGAACAAATATGAATGAAATTTTTATGATATGAGATAAATACCCGCATTAATATTTGTGATCAATATTTATCAAATAAATAAGCGAAATTTTTAGAAAAAAAAAATAAAATAAACAAATGATAACAAAAAAGTTTATATCATATATATTTTTATATGTTTATAAACATATGTATGTTCAATAATTAAACATGTAGAATTTAGAAAGTGTCATTTGTTCTACTGTCTTTGAATCCTTTTTCATTATTATTGTGTTTAAACACGATAAATATAAGCGGGAAGTAAAAGTCGATCAATTTTTTTGTTGGTCATTACCCTATGTCGATTCGAAAGTGCGGGAGATCAAAAACGCACCTCAATACAATATTATTGCTTATCATTCATGATGATATTATCAAAATGCAGTAAAAGTTTATACGTGAAAAGAAAATCCGAGGGGGATCCGCAATATTTCATTAGCAAATAGATAAAATATGTGATGAAAGAAAAAAAATTTTTTTTTTTTTTTTAATCTATTGTCTATTAATGTTTTTTTTCATTTTTTTTTTTTTTTTTTTCATATATACATCAAAGAATAAAAATAAATATATGATTTTGATTATGTGAATTTTCATATTTAGTTTGGAGTATCTAATCCTGGATTTGTTGACACCGATGAAAGAGGCAAAAGTGTTTTGTCCAATATTGAAATTTCAATTGATCCCACGGTAACGCAATTAAAAACTGAATATAATTACATAATTTTATGTTCATTCACGATAATTACCTTTAAATTGTTCATGACATTTTTATAAACAGAACAATTATGATTTTGATCACAATGTCCATGAGGAGCAGCAACAGCAACAGAAGCAAAAACAACCGACACTTCCGGAGCAATTGGTAAAACAAAAATATTTTTCATACAATTAATCAATCATATTATTAATTATCTGATGAATTTTTTTTTTTTTTTCTATTGACACTAAAAATTTAGACTATAGAGGGAAGAGAAAAAGAGAGACCTACATGGGGCAATGGACTTGAATTTCTCATGTCATGTATTGCTATGTCAATAGGTTTAGGAAATGTATGGAGATTTCCTTTCACAGCATATGAAAATGGCGGTGGTGCTTTTTTAATACCCTATATCATAGTACTTTTTCTCGTGGGTAAACCATTTTATTATCTTGAAATGATTATGGGTCAATTTGCAAGTAGATCATCAGTTAAAGTGTGGGCAGCAGTACCAGGATTTCGCGGTGTTGGTTGGGCACAAATGTTTTCAATGTTATCAGTTGGTACTTATTACTGTTCCCTTATGTCTATCACGTTGATTTATTTATTTGGAAGCTTTAGCTCACCATTGCCGTGGGCCACGTGTTTACCAGAATGGAGTTATTTTTGTGTTGATTCTTTAAAATCAGAAAAAAATGTTACAACTTCATCTCGTATCAATAATACTCAATTGAAAAGTTCAGCTGAGCTGTATTTCACGTAAGTTTCCTCTTTTTTTTTTTTTTTTTTTTTTAAATGATGATTAATAAATATATGATGAAAATTGTTGTTTGTAGAAAAACAATCTTGAAGGAGAAGTCAAGTATTGATGACGGCATAGGATTTCCTGATTGGAAATTAGCCTTGTGTTTATTTGTCGCGTGGCTTTGTATTTTTTCTGTACTTATTAAGGGTGTGAAAAGTACTGGGAAAGCATCATATTTTCTTGCCATTTTTCCCTACATTATTATGGTGGCTCTACTGATAAGAGCTGTGACTCTTGACGGTGCTGTCAATGGAATTATTTTTTTCATAAAGCCCAACTGGGAAAAATTATTTGATCCAAATGTTTGGTATGCAGCAGTCACTCAATGCTTCTTTTCACTCTCTGTATGTTTTGGCGGAGTAATTATGTACTCATCTTACAATGATTTCAATCACAATATATACAGGTGTGTATGTTTATTTAATTGTTCACATTATTTTTCTGTGTACAAAATACTACAATTATATTTATTTTAGAGATGCAGTGGTTGTTACTACATTGGATACATTTACGAGTTTAATGGCTGGTTTTACGATTTTTGGTATTTTGGGCAATCTTGCACACGAACTTGGATCAGATGATGTTGCTAATGTCGTAAGAGGTGGAACCGGTCTTGCTTTTATCTCATATCCAGATGCCATAGCCAAATTTGCAGTTCTACCTCAGGTAAAATTATTTATTAATTATTTATTTCACAACTTAATTACAGATATTTGTATGAAGATAATACGATTATTTTATTTTTACAGTTATTTTCAATTTTGTTCTTTCTCATGTTGTACGTTTTGGGGATTGGTAGTGCTGTTGCTCTTGCTGGAGGTATTGTCAGTATAATTTCTGATCAATTTCCACATTGGAAAAATTGGCATATTGTATTGGGAACATCCATTTTTGGATTTTGTGTTGGTCTCGTTTATTGCACACCGGTACGTAAATACAATTGTATTTGTATTTATTTAATGTATTTTTTTTTTGTTTTTCTTTTTTTTTTTAATTGATATAATGAATAATATATTTTGTATATAAATTTTTACGATTTTCATCTAATTTTTCAACTGCAGGGTGGACAATTTATACTTAATCTTGTGGATTTTTATGCTGGATCTTTTATTGTGTTTGTTCTGGCAACTTTGGAAATTAGTGGATTTTTTTGGGTTTATGGATTGGAAAATGTTTTGGATGACATTGAATTTATGACAAAAAAACGACCGAGTATTTATTGGCGACTGTGTTGGGGCGTTATCACACCTCTACTCCTTGCAATTATTTTAATTTATACATTAGTGACCCTCACTCCACTCTCATATCGTGATGTTTTCTATCCCAATTCAGCTTATGGTAACGACAAATTTTAATATATTATTTATATATATATATATATTTTTTTTATCAAGTATTGAATTAATATTTTTTATATATTTTTCATATGAAGTTGCTGGCTGGGCTCTCTTTACATTTGGTGCATTACAAATACCCTTTTGGATGGCGAGAGAAATTTTTTCGAAATGGGAGTTGGGATTATCAACGGTAATTTATTAATTCATTATTTAATTTTTGCGCTTTTTTCTATTTGTTAAATTATTCTATAATTAATAATTACTGTTTGAAGATGATTATTGATGCTTTCTCCCCATCATCTGATTGGGGTCCAAAAAATCCATCCCACCATGTAGCATGGAGACAATTTAAAGAGACATTGAGGAAAAAAAAAGAAACGCGAACGAGCTTCAAGTTTACTCAATTTCTTTACGTTCTCGTTGGTCAAGAAGAAAAATTAACATAAATAATTGCAATTTATTTATAAATACGTTTTAAATTCGTGAATATATATATATATATATATATATGATTCTGTAAATACTAATGATAAATCGTAGATTTAGGGCCATAGTTGACAGTATTATCCATTACAATATAAATATTGCCCAGCAAGTATAAACTGTGATGACATATCATTTTAATAATTTTGCTTTTAATTTACTGTTTAGCTCTGTATAAAGTGCCTAATAGACCAAAGTTGTTTGTCACATCAAAAAATAACAAGAAATAATTGTTTTTATATACTTAAGTCATATTTTATGATGTTCTGATTTATATAAAATGTACAAAAAATTGAAAATTCTGACCAGAAATCATTGCTTCATTCCAAAATGTATATGGTGAAAGTCGTAATATAATATACCAGTGACATAATGTTTACTGATGATTAAGAATAAATGAATAAATAATGTGCAGTACATATGAAGATTCGTTCAAAATTATTTGATTAAACAAACATCGAGTCAAGTGGCTTGATGCGATGGAAGGTTCATCATGAGAATTGAAGAAAATACATAAAAGACCTTTATTACTTTATATACAAATAGAAATATTCGAAATCAACAATTCGCAACTAGATCCTAAAGTAAATTTGATGAAAAATATCAACACTTCCTTTGAAATATATTTATAAATACTCATGCATAATTCCGAACATTCAATAAATTATTTTATTAAATTACGACACTTCAATTCCATTGATAAAAATGCTCTCATATTCGAATCTGTAACTTTGTTCATAATAATTTTCTGAACTTCATCATTACTATTTGCAAATTTTTCACTTAATTTCTCTGCATATTGAATCCAAACACAATTAGCACAGCCAGACATGCAACAATTTGTGGGTTCAATAAAATCATCTGACGACATATCAACTGATTCACCAAGATTTATATCCTGTTCCATAACCATTGGCCGTTTCAATGATTTACTATCATCATCATCATCATCATCATTGTCATTCACAGTATGATATTTTATTTTGCAGAGATTTATTATTTTATTATAACAACATCGTTGGTATTGTAAAATATTTGGTTTGATATATCGAAGGGTAATCATGATGCAGGAGTTATAGAAGTCAACTGAATTGACAGAGAGGAATTTGCGAATGTCAAAGAGGACAAACTTGATGACAGTTAATTCATACGCACACACCACTTAAACTCTGTGTTGATGGCAATCGTGCTCAATATATTGTATAAATTACTGACACTATTGGCAAATAAATATCTATCAACTAAGATTTTGTAATTTATAAAATATAATTTCTATATTATTATTGAACGATAGATGTGTTGCTTTCATTTTTGCAGATTATTCAAAACTAACCTAAAAATCACCGAAGAAGATACAAAAATTTCATATATATAATATAATATATAAATCCTCACACACATTTAATACTGGTTATTAAGAGGCCACGCAACTAGAGCTCTATATCAAACGAAAATGTCCAAGTACTTTTTAAAAATAGTCATCATTTGAAAATTATGAAAAAGTACTCTCCACTGTGGAAACAATTTAAATGAAATATTTTTCATCTAATGGATAATATAGAAGGGAACAATTTAGCTAACGGATGGAGAACAATTGAACATTAAGGTTGTATAAATTACTATATGTACTATATATGTACTATATTATGGGCGAAAGATTGAATACAAATTATGATCAATGAGAAAAAAAGGACTGTATTGTTTCCTCATAAAATTATGATAATGATAGTATAAAAATTCATTTTGTAGTTTTTTCATGGTGAATATATTTAATAAAAAGTTTGAGTTGAATAAAATATTTTCTAGATTATTTATCCAGTCTGTTGAAGTACGTTATACGCCGAGTATGATAATTTTAAAAGCTACAAATTATTATATAATCAATAATTAAAATATATTTATATATAATAATAATAATAATAATAATAAATGATCTGCATACCTTATTGAATGAATCAAGACATAGGATTACTACATGACCACTTGTAAATTGGATTGCTCTTGAAGTTCGAACCATTATGATCAATAGACTTTTCTTCATAGGAATACTCAGGGCAATCCAATCCATTTCATAAATTCCGTTGCACATATTGATACTCTAAATTAAAAATAATTTTTTTGTTTGGAAATGAAAAATGATAATTTATCATTAATAATTTTTATATACTAACTTCGTAAGTGACTATTGTTCCATAAAAGCAAAAAATATATATTTGCACTGTCATACACACTAAATAAATAATATCAAATGTAAATTCTGATGTGAAAGGAACAGCATTGGATAAACCATAAACACTTGCACATATGACAATTAAACTCATTGAATATTGGAAAAATATTGTGTATGCAAAAATATTATTTACTGTTTCTGCAAAACTAAATTATGTTATATTCAATATGAATGTAATATTAAAAATAATATTTTCATTCAATTTTTATCATATTACAGTAGTATAAATAAATTTTCGATACCTGAAAATTTTTAAATGATGTTGTACAGTATCGGTCACACTTTTACGCTCAAATTTTTCACTTTTTTGCTCGAAACCACTTGACGATTCATGATAATTTTCATTATAATTCAATGAAACTTTGCATAAATTTTTTAATCGATGTTTAAGAATTTCAAATTGTGCACAAGTTTGCATCATACAACCAGGTACTAAAGTATCATAAGATATATTTATAAATGATCCAAGTATATCAGCAATAAGTTGATGAATATAAGTAATCCAATATGATAATTCTGAACTTCTATAATCATACGGTAACCAAGTTTTAAATGTTAAATTTCGCTCTGGTACATCTTTTAATATTGTCCCAAATAGCAGACAAAATACAGCTAGTTCAGTTAATATAAAATACATGATGGCATTCCAATTAATAGAATTGTTATATCGATTTTGAATTTTCTCTTCATCGTCATCTTGAGGACAACATGGCTCAGTTAACAATACATTAATTAAATTTAATATCTCATTTCTCTTTCGTAAAATATTCAAAACTTTTGCACATGCATTTGTTGTTGTCAATAATATCAATGAACTATTAATAAATTCATTGACATCATCTATGAGTCGTAGAAGTTCCATAAGTTGAGTGAATGTCACTGAATAAAGAGTAAATATCATGAATGTGGTATAAAAATTATACAGCCATTTTTTGCAACCCGTCCACTCAACCGGTCGCCAAAATCCTGATAATTGTAAAATACCAAAACTAATTTTCATCAATTTCATTATGATTAATAAAAATTATCGTTTATATATATATATATATAGATTATTTCCCTCCAAGAGCTAAATTTATACTGATACTAAAATGATGTTTCAAAATTTTAGGAAGACACGATGCATAGATAGCTCATTAAATATTAAAATGATAAATATCGGGTTAAAACTTTACTCACATTTATTATTTCAATGATAGAGTAGAGTTGCAAAATTACTCTGATAATATACATTTATCTATAATTATTACTTTACGATGTGGCTTTTCTCTATTAAAGTTATATATAAAATATATGTTTTTGTATGTGACATGGTGGCTATAGTGAATATAAATATAGAGAAATTATTACTAAACTGCGTCATTTCTTTATACATACATTAATAATCTATGAGAGTAATTTTACCACATATTCCTTTCGATATTTTTGTTGGAACAAACTGTCGGTTTAGCCACGTAATTTATCAATAATAAACAAAGAAATACGTATACGATTTTTGTTTTTTTCATTTTTCTTCCCTTCAACTTGTAACTAAAAAATTAAACAAAAAAAAAAAGAAATTTTAAAAATTTTATTTACTCTCCTCATAATTGTTATTCTATGAAATTAACTGACAATATACATAAATAAATAAATAAATAAATAAATAAATGACGAATTTATACTAGTTTTTATCATGAACACATGTGATAATGAATAAAAATTAAAGAATTTATTTGAACAATACTTTGAATAAATAAATGAATAAATAAATACATGTATTTATACATGGTAAGAATCATTCGTATAATTTTACATAGATGTCGTTAAATTTATATTTTGTAAAGTATCTACATATAGTTTGTGTGGACGACTGTATGAGGCGTTGGGATTGGGTAAAAAATATGTTGCCGATATTTTTTAATACTTGTAGGTATGTAGTTGATTGATACACGTGGGATGTAATGAAAAGATTTACGTAAATTAGGAATAAACATGGGAAGAAAAATACCCGGGGCAAAACATAGAGGTGTCAAGGATCCTGCAAAGCAACACGCACAACGATGGGCTGAGTACTTTATATTATTATTATAAATATTTAATTGAATAATTATAAATTTTATTGTATGCAAATAATAATGTATGAATTGAATTATTTATTTCAGATTAAAAACAAAAATAAATGCACCACCTAAGGATATTGATGAACAGGCAATACCAAAAAGTTTAGAGCGCGTTATAAATTTGAAAAATGCTGTTAAATCGGGAAAGATATCAATGGTAAAAAAAAGAAATAAGAAGAAATCAAAAAATAAATTAATAAAATTAGCATCGTCAAATAATGTAAATTTACATGCAAAAGATATACCGGAAAAATCTGTTCCTGTATTTGATCAAAAGCCTGGTGAATCCAAATATGTATATTGGAATCGTGTTAGTAGAGAAACATTTAATTTCATAAATGAAACACATTTCGAAAAAAAATTTAATGTACAAATTAAAAGAAATCCCGAGACAGGTGATATAGAAAGTATTGAGAAGGCTCAAAAAAATGAAATTGATGAATTGATGAAACTTAAAATGAAACATAAAAATGTTGGTAAAAAAAAAAAGACACAAATCGAAACAAAATTATCAAAAGGTCAAAAGAGAAAGCAAAAGCTCGAAATAAAAAAAGCAAAAAAATTACAGGATAACATTGATGAATTTAAATCAGTTCGAGAAAAAATTGAATTCGGTGATATTGTTCATGCACCTCCTGAATTGAGAGTAAAACCATCGAAAGCTGATAAAATAATCGCCAAGGTACAATAATAAATTACTAAATTTATTTCATAAGTAATAAATTTATATAATAATTTTTGTTTTTCAGCCGGCACAGAAAAGTTTACTGCTTCACTCATTATTCCAGAATGATAGTAAAAAGTCTAACACTTCAAAAGTAGTGTCATTGGATAAAACTGGTAAACGTAAAAATTTACCTGCTGCAGAGAGAAGAATATTGGAGAAACAGCAAAACGAAGTAATTGAAGCATACAAATTATTGAAAGCTCAGCGAGCAGTTTAATTTAATGATATTTAAAAAAAAAATTTCGATTAAAAATAATATCTTTATTACATATCAACAAAAAAAAAAAAAAAAAAAAAATACAAGAAAATATGTACAATATAATTTTAAATGACAACCAAATCTTAAGAATATGTGGATTCAATATTTAATTATATTAATAATTTTATCCAGTTGTCCAGACAAATGGTTCCAACCGATCATTGATAGGTAGTAAATTATTCAATGTCTCGAGGCTTTCAAGTGTTTGATTCAATTGCATATGGCATTTTGTCAATAGCCGACTGAGATCATGAACTTTATTCATATGCTCAGCAAATTTTGCGAATTTTCGGTGTTTCTCCACAGCTTGCGTCAATAATTTACTAACTTCTGCATCAATATTCACACAAAGTGCTGCTTGTTCAGTAGCAATCATTTGGGCATTGGCATTAAGATGATGTTGATATCTAGCACACAAATTGAACAAACCAATGGGATCAAGTCTTTCAAGGATTTCTGGATCACGTACGCCTGGTGGAACATTCAAAGTTCCACGCATTATTGGTAAAAACATCGGTATACTTTGAAGTTTAACTAGATCGGGATCTTTATCAGTAGTTGGATCAGAAATAGCTGGTTTGACAATAACAATATTGTGTGCTTTACTCGATGTTGGTTTTCGTATTCCCAAACTCGATTTTCTCCTCGTTACTTCAGAACTACCAAAACTTTTACCACGCATTAATTGCGATTGTTTATTAGTGATTTTTGGCGAATCACCAATCGGCTGATTCACTGTGTATGATATATAAGGTAAATCAGAGTCTGAGCAAATACTTGGACCAGGACTAGTAGATCTAGGTGGAGTATCATCTGGTAATGTCTCTCGACTGGGGACACTTTTTCCCCTTCTCAATTGTCCTACTCTTGATGGTCCTGTTTGAGACCCTTGTGCTCCATTACCATTACCATTACCACCACTCTGAGAACTTTGTTCTGATCCCATTTTATCTTCTTATTATATTTATTTAATGATTTTAAATATATATTTTATTGTATTTTTTTACAATCGGTGCATTTGTATTTTTATCTGGAATTTTTTTCAATTAAATCATTCAATAGACCAACAATCCAATATTATTCATGCATTGCAGTAATAATAAAGTATTTTACTAAAAATCTATAAATTTCATAAAAAAACAAACGAAAACATCATCATAATAATTTACGGTGTTGAAATACTTTATCAAATATTTCAGATGAATACACAGTCGAATATGTTATAAACTTTTACATCGCAACAAATAATCTTGAGCTCATTTTCAAGTTTCATATGTACACAATAATATCACTAGTCGTATAATAGATAAGATAATACACTTACTGCTTGTGACAAACTTAAATAACAACACATGGATAATAAAAGAAGAAAAAAGGAATGAATTAAAAAGCTGATATGATTATATATAGTTTTTAATATTGGTTTCTTTAAATATCAAAATTATATATGCAAAATGGTCTAAATAGTTGAACAGGTTGAACGTTCAATACTCTATGTATAACCAAATGTGTCGTTTTACTATTGATCACTAGTGACACCTAGATCATTATTACAAAGCTTATTTAATATTTTTATACTAAAAGTTTATTTTATCATCTGATAACAAAAAATAATATATCATCAATATTTATTTTATTATAATACATGATAAAGATATATACACACAAATGTCAATTAATTGTCAATAGTCTCATTCACATATTTTATATTTATTATGTATATGTATATATATACATATATTATATATGCAATGCGATTGCTATTCTCTCTTATCATGATTTTAATATATATGTTTCTCTATATTTCTTCTTACACATCACTAAATATTTATATATAATAATAATTAATAATTAATAATTAATAATTAATAATAATAATAATAATAATATGATTGTATTCAGATAAATTATAATCATATTGAATTTGTATAAAATGAAGTTTGTAAAAAATATTTTTTTTGAATTGTATAAAATGTAAAAATTTCAAATGCAGAACAAAAAAAAAGAAAAATAATTAATTGATATATTAAGAATGATAATTTGGTAATTATATATATATATATATTTCATTTAAATTTATATATTTATAAAGTATTTATGAAAAAATTATTGTACAAGTTGCATTTATATATGCATAGTCCATATCTTCATTTTCCCAGGCACTTGTTATACACGCATATTTTATAACGATAAAGTAATGTGTGACTACGAGTTGTAAGAAGCTTATATATATTTTGTATTTTATTTATAATAAGTACATAAAAATAATGACGTCATTACTGAAATTTACAATTTTCTATGATAAAGATAATTATAGTGGACGTCATTGGACATAATATAATATTTTTGGAATATTTTCAATTGTAATGAACGATTAATAACTTATTTTCAACAAGATCATATCGAAATTTTGTGGGTAATTAACATTTATAAATTTACTATGATTGAATTTGTCTTTTATCATTAATATATATATATATATTTAAAAAATTATCATCAGTCTTATTATTAATATCATGATTTTCTACTGATGGAAATAATAATTATATATCGCATTGAAATGTCGTTGTATTGAGTGAAGTAATGTGAAAATATATCTATTAGAGCAAGAAGTAATAAGTACTTTATACCTAAGTAAATATGAATATATTCATATATATAAATATATTTGATTTTTGGAGTATATACATAGCAAAATTGGGAAAAGTCTTTGCATAGCTACTCCAATCTTAATAT